>LR738713.1:810023276-810091934 GCA_902687465.1 Secale cereale
AAAACCATGTTCCCGTTCACGAGTTGCAGTGCCGTACGTGTCCGACACCGGCTCAACTTCGTACGATCACCCGGCCGAGTCGGCCTGGCCCTTGCCTCGTTGGAGCTTATATATATGCATCGCACCGCAGCACCTCCCAAGCACGCCTGACTACCGCTTGATTGATCGACAGTTCGACACTTCTACAGAGCCGGAAGAAGCGACGACATGAAGAGCGCCGTTACCCAAGAGCTGCAATCGCCGGCGGCCAACGTCTCCCTGGAGGAGGAGGAGGAGGATGAGCTCTTGATCCGCAGCTTGCAGTACGACCTGTCGATGCGGCTCATCGTGGCGCACCAGATCCAGAAGCTCAAGCTGGACATGAAGAAGGACATCGACATCTACAGGTCCCTCCTCCGCGATTACGACGGCGAGTGCGACAGGCTGCGGCGCAGGCTGGCGGCCCGTCGGACGTCGACCGGAGATAGAGAGTCGGAAGACGACGGATTCGCCGATGCCATGGAGGAGGAGGAGGAGGACGACGGATTCGCCGATGCCAAGGAAGAGGAGGACGACGGATTCGCCGATGCCAAGGAAGAGGAGGAGGAGGAGGAAGAGACCAACGCACTGAGGGAGTTCAGAGACATGTACGCCAAAGCCAGCGATGTGGACCGTCGCTTGGAGGAGTTTGACGAGATCGTGCGGGTGCACTACGACCCAGACCTGGACAACGAGGTACGCAGGGCCACCGTCGCGCGGCTATGGCGCCGCCTGGAGAAGGAGCTCGACGACAGAGCCGAGACCGTCGTCTCTGGGGCATTCAACTACACGTTTGCACCACTCGAGCCGAGGCACCACTCGCTTGGCTCATCAACTTGTGCCTAGAGTTAACAAATTATTTCGCGTATAGGATAGCAAATATCTAATCTATGCATATGGGATTGTGAAATTAGTAGCAAGCCACAAGCAGAATTGTACTAATGTTTTTGGGAGCGACTACGTGTAAGTCGACTGATTTCTTATTTTTGGGTCAGTCGACAAACAATACTTGTGTTTGGTAGCCAGCCCATTTCAGCCTCATTCGCTAATCGCTATGCATGCACATATATCGCACGCGTGCATGATATGTATGTACGTATGCATACATGTACGCATGATGCATTCTGCATGTATGCGCATACATCCTTTCCTGCAATCGTCATCCGTTTCATCCAAACTATTTTCTGCTACGTAGTAATTGTATGCTTGGATACTGCTTTGTGTGCCTGCTTTTGTCGTTGAGCCAAGGAGTACTATGATTGAGCGATTAGGCTTGCTTAATAGCATCTCCAACAGCCGCGCTTCACGCCGCGCCTAAAAAATGTTTTTGCCGCGCCGCGCAGCGCTGACTCCAGCAGGAGCTTTAAAATGCAGCGCGCGCGTTCCGCTCCAGCAACGCGCAAAAATGCAGCGTGCGCCGCTCCAGCAGCGCCAAATATAGCATTTGAACACAAAATAATTTGAAACATTCAATCAAAATGCAATGAACATGTGAAATTTAACACAAACAAGTTGATGAATAAAAGTCATGCCTACAAGTTCATCCAACCAAGTTCAAAATGCAAACTAAGTTCAAAATACAAGTTCATCCAACAAAGTTCAAGACATATAAACACATCAACCATCTTCCTCATCTTCTTCCTCTTCTTTCTCTTCTTCCGCCGACGATTCTTCCTCTTCTTCCGCCGATGAATCTTCCTCCCTAACTTCATCACGCACCGCATCACGTGTAGCTCCGACGGTCTTGGCAAGTTCTTCAACGGCATTTTCATGGGTATGTGTGTGAGACACATCGAAAGACATTCCACGCATGGCCGGAGGTGCACCCATGCCTCCCATGGCGGCCGGAGGTGCACCCATGCCTCCCATGAGAGAAGCAAAACTCATGTCACCCATGCCTCCCATAGCGTTGGAGGGTGCTCCAAAGCCACCCATGCCTCCCATAGCGTTGGAGGGTGCTCGAAAGCCACCCATGCCTCTCATGGCGGCCAGAGGTGCACCCATGCCTCCCATGGCTCCGAAGCCACCCAAGCCTCCCATGGTGCCGAGGCCCATGCCTCCCATGCCGCCGAGGCCACCGCCACCCATGCCGCCGAGGCCACCGCCACCCATTGTGCGGATCATGGCTCTTTTTTGAATCAAGACTTCTTCACGGGCAAGGTTGACATATTCCATTTGCGCATCATTGAACAAAGATGTGTCCAAGAAGAACAAGTGCTTTTCCCATTCCAACAACTTAGCTCGCTCCTCCATGCCCACCTTCCTCTCCTCCAATGCCACTTTCCTCTACTCGGCGGCCACCCTCCTCTCCTCGACCGCCAACCTCCTCTCCTCGGCCGCGGCATCTTGGTTCCTTGCCATTTTCCTCACCTCGTTCGCTTCTTTTCTTGCCTTCACAATAGCTTCCATAGCATTTGTGAGCTCATCATCTCCTTTCCTCTTCTTCTTTTCGGTTTTGTCCTTCTTGCACCCATCCGGTCGTTTTGGTTTCGAGTATGAAACCGAGTTGGGTGTGGGGCTTCTCTTGTTGTCCTCACTTGATGCATCATCCTCCTCCTCATCATCGTTCAACTCAATTGTGCGCTTGCGTTTGTTGCTCAAATGCAAATCATCCAAATCTTCACGCTTCTTCCATTTCTCATCATCCTTCAACACTTCATAGCAATGAGGCAAGGTAAAGATCTTTCCTTTCTTGATCTTCCCCTTCTTGGTTGTCCTCGTCTCTTCTTTGAACAAGTTTTGTGCAATGTTGTACTATAAGAAAAACAAAACAAGTTAGCACTTCGGACACCAAAAACAAGTATGATGAACATGTATGAGATGCCACTTACTCTATCATCCTCATTTGTGCCACTTGGGTTAAGCTTGTCAACTGCCTTTTGTGCGGCCGCCCACTTTTGACAATCCAAGTTGATTGTCGACCATCGGGACCGAAATGATCTCTCGGAGCGGTCAATTCCACTCACGTTCTGAGCATCAAAGTGTTCTTTCATTCGCCCCCAATAAGCATCTCTACTTTGATCACCTCCAACGGATGGATCCCTCGACACTTGCAACCAAGTATTGCATAGTAATTTATCATCATTGGTGGTGTAATTGCCCGCTCTTCCTTTCGGCGCCTCGACAATGCCCTCACCCTCCTCGTCCACCTCAAACTCATGGTCGTCCAAATGTATGTCATTGGTTTGAGACCAATGCGAATTGTTGGACCCAACACCCATAGTTGACATGTATGCATCATCGTTGAGACTACAAATGCAAATATAAGAAATCTATATGATGATGCATTGAACAAATAACAAGAAAATAAAAGTTGGATTTTTTTTACCTTGGGGGCATTTCGTCGAACACGTGGTGCGCGTCGGCCGCCGGCTCAACTATTGAGCTCGTCGGCGCTTCGGTAGACGCCGGAGCCGTCCGCCGCCCTGCAAGCTTCTTCTTCATCACCTTCGAGCTGCCGGAGCCGTCCGCCGCCTTCTTCTTCGTGGATGTTTTTCTTTTCTTCGGCTCCGACGCATTGGGGAGCTTTGACGGTGCGGCGGCAGCACGGGACGGCGCCGGCGCGACGCCACCCGTCGGCGTGGTCATCCGCGGCGGCAAGAAGAGGCTGCGCGCGAGGCCGACGGTCAGCGGCGCCAGCGCCAACGCTCGCCGCGCTAGGGTTTTCGGCGGCGGCGGCCGCTGCTGCTGCTGCGGCGGCGGCGGCGGGGGGGTCGCGACTGTACAGCGGGGTCAGCGGGGTGCCGGTGTGCGCGTCCATGGTGGCAGGGGCGCTGGCGCCGGCTCGCGCGGGTGCGAAGGAGGAAGAAAAGGGCGAGTTCGCGCGCGCTCAAGTCTGCCGCGCGCGGAAGTGGACGCCCCAAATTAACCGCGCGGGATGAGGCTATGGCCAGCGCGCCCAACTCGTTTTAGCGTGCGCGTGGTTTTTGCGCGCCCGCTGGAGCTGTCCGCCGCGTTGCGCGCGCGCTATAATTGCCTTTTTTGCCGCGCGGCGCTAGCATAGCGCGGCTGTTGGAGATGCTCTAACCTCAAGCAAGTTGCACTCCTACACCATCGACCATACACCCCACCACCACCACCCCCTCAGAAACAAAATAAATAATAATAAAACTTGCACACAATATGTACATAAATTATGTTTTTTTATAATATGCAAGAATAAACATATGTTAGTGTAGCTTTTGCAAAAAGATGTTTTCTGAGAAGAAATGAATTAGTGGAGTTGATAATGCCATTAAAGAAGAAACACAAAAATAGAATACAAAATCATAATAATGAAGTCTTCTAAGCTAAAATGAATCATCGACATTTAATATTACCCTTGAAGAAGAAAGAAAATGAAAAACAATCTGAACATTAACATTACCCTTTAAGAAGAAAGGCAATGAAAAACATGTAATGGTGAAATTTGCGCGCAACTAACACAGAAATTGCTCTTTGTTATAAGATGAAAAAAATAAAGGTATTGCCGTTAAAGAAAGTAACTGAAATAAAATGAAAACAAAATAATGATTTTTTTCAAGGGAAGAATAAAACTCTTTAAGAAGACATAAAATACAATTCAAAAACAACATAATGAAATTTTCTAGGGAAGCTTGAAACCTTTTAAGAAGAAAGAAAAAACAACAAAACCAAAATAATGAAATTTTCTAGAGAAGAATGAAACCATTTAAGAAGAAAGAAAATAAAAACCAAAAACAAAATAATGAAATTTTCTATGGAAGAAAGAAACACTTTAAGAAAACAAAATACTAAAACTAAAATGAAAACAAAATAATAATTTTTTCAAGGGAAGAATAAAACTCTTTAAGAAGACATAAAATACAATTCAAAAACAAAATAATGAAATTTTCTAGGGAAGATTGAAACCTTTTAAGCAGAAAGAAAAAACAACAAAACCAAAATAATGAAATTTTCTAGAGAAGAATGAAACCATTTAAGAAGAAAGAAAATAAAAAATAAAAACAAAATAGTGAATTTTCTATGGAAGAAAGAAACCCTTTAAGAAAACAAAATACTAAAACTAAAACAAAATAGTGAAGTTTTCTGTGTAAGAATGGAACCATTTAAGAAGAAATCAAATATAGAAGCAAAAACCAAAGCAAAATAATGAATTTTTCTTGGGGAAAGTGGAACCCTTAAGAAGAAATAAAATTAATAAATAATTTGCACACAAGTATGCCCTGAAATTGCACTTTTGTAATATGCCAAAAATAAGCATATACAGTGCAATTTTTGCTCTCTACTATAATTGCACACATGGTGCATCATACTTGCGTGTATACTTACATGGTGAATCATGCTTGCGTGTATACATACACAAAAGTAAAAAGATTTTTTTCGAAGAAGAAATGAAGTATAGTGGCATTGGTAAATGATATAATTTGCACACAATTTACACATAAATTGCACTTTTTTAGTGATGTAAGAATAAACATATAATAGGGAATTTTACATAAAAACAGAGTTTTTAAACAAGGAACAAATAAGTGGCATTGTAATCGTCCTTGAAAACAGAAAATGAATTAAATACTAAACATAATAAAACAAATAAAGTTTTCTAAGAGAGAATAATTAACGATATTGGTATTACTCTTAAGAAGAAAGAAAATAAAGAAAAAACTTGCACACAACTTTGCAGTGAAATTGCATTTTTTATAGTATGCAACGAATACACATATAATAATGCAACTTTAGTAATCTATTATAATTTAGACACATATTGTATAGTAATTTCATGCATACATACACATAATAATAGAAAATTGTATTTAATTACAAAAACATAGCACAAAACAATTAGCATTGGTATTCCCCTTAGATTATAAAAAAGCCAAAAAAAAATTTCCACACAATTAGCACCAAAAAATGCACTTTTCATAATATGTAGAATAAATATATAAGAGTGAAGTTTCCGCACTCTAATGTAATTTGTACATGTATTATTTGCATGTATACATTTTCACACACTCAACATCCGAAAATACACGTACAGAAAAAAACTCAATTTAAAAATAATAAACAAAAGCATACATGTGCAGAAAACAAAAGCAAACACATGAAAAAAAGCATGCACACACCAAAATCCAGCCCAAGAAGGAAATCGATTGACCCAAAATAGGTGTCAGTCAAATCCAAACAGCCAGTACCACCAGCAAAACATGACAGAAAAAAAAACTACACAAATCTTAAAGCACAATCTAAGGGCCAGAAAATCGATTGACCACAAAACTAAAACTCAGCTGACTGAAATCTAGCTAAACTGAATGTTTTTTCAATCTTTCCCAACAATGGGAAAAGCAGCAAGCAGCAGTGCAATTGTATTTCGACAAGTAGACATATCAGCACTACTCTTCTTCCATCACTTCATTCCACTCCTCTAAGTATCCTCGGATGCGGTCGTTCCGGACGATGGTGCTTGATACTATCTCGCTGGTCAGAGGACAAATGTGGCCCTTCTTCTCGAACCAGGCCTTCAGCAAGTGTCTCTCGAATGTCTAAAAACAAAATAATTTGTGTCGCATCGTTAGTTTCAATGCTCAAAAGAAATTACATGCCAACAGAAGCTCAACCACAATAATTACCTTCCCTGTGGCAATTGTCACCGGATCTATCATTAGCTCACCAGACAAGGGGCATGTCAGATATTCGGGAATGACGCAACTGCCGCTGTTCTCCTTAGCTTTCTCAACCCCGACTTTATCCATCGCTGACATGAATAAAGAAGTAGGCCTGCTTCTAGCTGCTCGCCGACTGTCACGTAGCCCTCTAAAGTGAAAACGAGCAGCAACACGTTCTTGCCAACGCAACCCTCGCAGCTTCCTGACAACTCGTACATCATTCCACTCTCTTTTTGGGGAGAATGCGGAATTGTCTCCACAAAATTCAGCGTATAAAGGATATGGAATTTCCTACAGGGGTTTTGATCAAACAAATAGCTCTTAGTAAGTTGCATTGGAAGTTTAAGCCACTCATGGGTCGAGCCTCATACTTTTTTTTAAACACCATCTAGTCAAGTCAGAGAAGGTTACTCAATAAACTTAGTTATACTTACATCATCACTATTATAAGACCACTTTACCGCAACCTCATTAGGACAGCCTCTATTTTTTGGTGAATTGAAGCACTTTACCGCAATCAAGCAAGTGAAATATGGTTACTGGGATCCATTAAGCTACTCGTGAGTCAAGCCTGCTCATACTTATAGTATCACTAAAATTTTATAGATCGTCAAGATGATGAACACAATCAAAGACTATCACAACCTGCCATTAACCTATAAATCTAGGTACAACTATGGCAATTCGAACTGCTAAACAGAGCAGGAAGTGCAAGTTATCATACGACGATTCCCAAGAATGTTAGGTTGTACAGTTCTTCCAGAACTCAGTCTATTTGATTATTTTACTCCCTCCGTTCGGAATTACTTGTCTCGGAAATGAATGTATCTAGAACTAAAATATGTCTAGATACATCCATTTCTGCGACAAGTAATTCCGAACGGAGGGAGTAGAAGACAAACAACTATTTCATATGATGAAACTAAATATAAAATGTAAATCATAAACCTAAATTGGCTTGAGTATGAACTTACATCATCATCATTATCAGACCATTTTAACACAACCTCATTAGGACAGCCTCTATTTTTCATTGTATCAAACCACTGCTTGTATGATTGATTTAAAGTCTGCAATCAAAGGAGAAAACTATAGTTACTGGGTCAATTTAAACCATGAGAGAATTTCAGAAAAAATAGATTACTTTTATTGATCATGGCTACTATACTAATGATCTGGCAGGAGTGCTGATAACTACTCCCTCCGTCACATAATATAGGACGTTTTTTGACACTACACTAGTGACAAAAAACGTCTTACATTGTGGGACGGAGGGAGTACATAACACAGCTTAAAGTTAGAACATGAATGTAAGCCTCTATTTATCTGTTTCAGTGTAAACAGTGGGAAAGAAATGGTGAAACAAGATACATGGCATAAACAGAAACATATAAAAAACAAGATAAAAGTTATTTGTTTTCTTATCCCAAGTCTCTACTCTTCAGAAACAATGTGTCATAGTGCGCCAACAACTACTAATCTCTACTACTATTAAACAAGCAAACTTATTCATCGCTAAGTGCACCCAGCCTAACCTCCACGTAATAACACGGAGAAATTACAGCCTCACGATCGGACCCACATATTTGGATCTACCGTTAAGTTAATCCTTAATCCACCTCAAAAGTACGTCTAGCGATTCCACAGAGCGGACGAAAACTCTGTCATCCGCCTCCGCACTTATCTATACCTGGCCAAATGGGCCGTGCCTGGCAGGCCGGCCCATTAGCACGCGTGCCCGGCCCGTGGTGGGCCGGCCCGGCACGTGGTTAATCGGGCCGTGCCCGGCACGTGGCCCGCCTAGGGCCGTGCCTGGGCCTGGAGGCTGGGCACGCGTGCCGGCCCGGCACGGCCCATTTAATTTTTTATTTATTTTTACAGATTTTTTAATATATATTAGCCCTAAAAACAGCTGAAATAGGCTCAAAATAGCCAAAATAAACGTGCTGATGGGCTAAACGTGCCGATGGGCCGGCCCGTTTCCTTACTGTGCCGTGCCTGGGCCAGGGAGTCCAGCACGCGTGCCGGCCCGGCACGGCCCGTGTAGTTAGCGTGCCTGGCTGGGCCGTGCCGTGCCTGACCCGTATAACTCAGGCCGTGCCGTGCCGGGCCGGGCCGGCCCATCTGGCCAGGTATGCACTTATCCAACAGCAGCTACAATCGATTCCTGGAAAAAAAAACTACAATGACGCAACCCCAATCATCACCTGAACTGCCCCCGCGGCACCCTCTCAGGCGCTCTCCCCGCCGCCCGCACAACGCCCTCGTCGGCGCGCTCTTCGCTGGATCGGCCCGGGGCGGGATGCGCTGGAAGCCGGAGCCGGGAAGGAGTGCGGACACCAGCGGGAGACAAGGGGAGGCATGGTCGTGCTCTCTCTGGTCGGCGACAGAGGCCGCGCGCGAGCCGTGCGGTGCGGCGGCGCCCGCGACCCCTGGCCTCTCCGCCCGCACCGATCTCCTCTTAAAGCACGAAGTGGGCGCATGCGTGACGGCCCCCGACGAACGAGGCCCGGCGGCGCGGAGACCACTCCCCCCTGCAAGTTTCAAATCTGCACCATCGCCAGCAAGGTAACTGCTCTCCTCCGTTTAGGCCCGGGCCGCCGCATGTGCAGCCGGTGCGACCAATCACCGTGCCATCAGCGATTCGTTGATCCCTACGATTCACCCTCTAATTTGCATCGTTGAGTAAAAATCATCCTCTATAAGCGAAGCATGTTGCTTTGTTTTGTATCCGATCTAATTAGTGCTTAACTTCTTTTTGGGCTCTGCTAATTCTCCATACGCTCCACTTGAGAGAGCAAGAGAAGGTTGGTACTTCTCCATTATCTACTAATTCCCGCAATCAAGGTCTATACGGGTTGCATCAATCAGGGTCAGAAATCAGTACTACTAATTTCAGAGAAGACCTGTATAGCAGTACTACTCCATCGGCAAGCGTTCGTTGCTGGATCTCTTTCATGCCTATGTGGTGTTGTGCCATGGTCGCTCTCCCTCCTAGCCTGCTTCTCCAGGTTTGATTTTTCAAGTTTCATGCCTTTGTGTTTTAAGATGTCATCCCGAAAGTATTTGAACATGAAAAATAGAAGAAATAGAATATTAGCAGGTGATTTTATAACTTCTCAAAAGGAAGTCATTGAAGAAATTTTAGGACAAATATATGTTCTAATTGGGACTTGAACCGCAATGGTACTGTAGACGATTAAAGGGCATCACCTTGTTATCTTGCACAAGGCCCCAGACAAGTCCGGCCTGGCTTTGCCTCCGGTCCTCCGGCCTTGCTTGCTGCGTGTGTGTGTTGTCTGTTCTTCACATTGCGTGCTTGTTGGCTTGTCGCTGGGTGCTTGTCGCTGCTGGCTTGCTGCCGCTGTTTGCTCAATATATTTTTATAATGCTTGCATCTTGTATGCAGCTATTCTTTGTTTTATACTGCCTTTGTTGTTGCTGCTGATGGCCTATTGATGTCGTTGCTTACTGTCGCTGACCTCCTGATGTTATTGCTGTGCTGACCAGGGAGTGAGTCCAGAGATACACACCATTCAATTATGAGGATGTAGCAAATTAATGATCATTCAGTCATTGATGATATAAAAGGAGGCATGAAGGCAACAAAAGGGACAGTATTTTGATCTCATATCATCTCACACATAGGTTATTTGTTGGGCAGTATTTTGATCTCATATCATTTCACACATAGATTATTTGTTCTTTATATACCATTTTATTAGTTATTTATATATACCCGCCGTATCGCCGTATTGCTATTTCTTCAAATTGCCGTATCCTCATTTTCGTATCGCCGTATCCGTGTCGTCTGTGCTTCATAGCTATGAAGCATGAGGCTACGGTGATCTAATTTTAGACATGCACATGTTCTATCAAGAAGTTCCGTTTGCAATTTTCTTATATAAGTTTCATTGATGACAATAATGATCAATCCATGTACATGTTTCACTGGTATTACCATTGTTCACAGTGTAGCTTGTTGCACTACAAAGTGTAAACTATTTATTATGTTCCATCGTTTGGCAGAGCAATGCAAAGTTCTAAAGTATCAAGTGATTGAACACACTGAAAATAATAACATATGGCAGCTTAGCAAAGTAGAGAAGCTTTTTTTTTTAGCTTCCACCAAAGTAGAGAAAATGCATACTGCTACTGCTACTGAGACTTGTCACAACTTCTGTATCCTGTGTTACAATTAGGCTCACAGTTCACAATTCTGGTGGAAGATAATCAATTTCCTAAGGCTAAACTTCATGCTTGAATCTATGTTGTGTTATGTGTGACAAATTTGGATGCTGGCAGCATCTGATTTGTGCCCTTTAAATTTCAAATGGGTGATTCCAAAGAAGCATATTATACTTTCCCTAAGTTCTGTGTTTGGGAGAACGAACGTGGTTTACGTATGCCTTTTCCACAACATTCTTTTCTTGGGGCTAAAGATCAGCCAAGGGCCATGCTTAGCGATCATATAGAAGAACAACTCTTTAAACGGCTCAGTGAAGAGAGACACGAATGGGCTATTCATGATGGGAAACGTTTTGATGAGGTTAGTGCTGCCTCATCGATTTACAGAATCTTATGTTTGTGGATCCTATGTTTTTTCTTGGTTATATCTTGGTTTCCTTTCCTGAATATGAAACATGTGGTTTGTGTACTTCTTATAAATAGAGATGTGCTGCTCCTTCTGCATAATTTTATTCTGTTTTTAAGAATTCGACTGTATATAAGTGTTTGTTTTGCTAGATCCTTGCTTCATGCACGTGCATATATTTTTTTTTTGGAATCATGAGCTTTTCCGGACTGATAAGTAGAGTTATAGTCATGCTGAAGGCTGAAAACGAAGCTAGGATTCATATTTATCCAAGCACACCTTTGCCCTCAGGCGAAGCATTTTTTGCACACAGGTGAGCAGCAACATTAGCTGGTCTATGCACACGTTTAAATTGAAAACTAGAATAAACTCTACTTAGCTCGTTCAATTCCTTCGGGGTGGGGGCAATCTCTGATCTGCCTTGAGCATCACTGGACCAAAATATATGTACCACCTAGCAACAGATCGGTGGTACAAATATTTGCACATACATTTGGGTGTATAGTTGGTTGATGTATTGTTTTAATGGGGGTTTGGTTTACGAGTGTGTGCAGTCTGTATAAGACTAGGAGTATTGGGTGGTTTTGAGTCGGTAGTATGTACTTTGAATGGAGTTTGTGGTATGTATAGTAGTGTTGATTGGGTAGGAACTTCTGCTCTAATTACTATGGTTGTGCTGAAATCATGTTTTGGTTTAATTATGTATTTGGAACTGATCTTAATTTACTCGATAAATCAATTCTGAAATCCAATAAACTTATATAATTTTTTAACACAGGAGTATTGTTGGTTAATCAATTGATTTACATTAATTTCTTAAAAGGGGACCGCACGCATGTGCTGATGCTAAATCTTTTTAGAAAGGAAGGGATTATGTAATTTTGGTAGTATAAAAAATGTAACCCAAGTTCTGTAGTATTACCCAGAGCTAGGATATGTGAGTAGATTATTTTCATTTTTGAGTTCATATGTGAGATTATGATAAAATTTGGAACATCATGTTGCTATAACAGAATCAGTCGGGATAGTGAAGTCTGCACCAGAATGTTGACCAGCCGGAGTTTATGTACTCATAATTCTCTCTCTCTCTCTTATAAAAGTGAAGTCCTAATGCCTATTGGCTGCTTTTAGGTGACTGGAATTTTCAGCTGTGTCAGTGGACATCTGCTTGAGAAGTAGGTGAGACGGAGCTAAAGCTGAGATTGAGATGACACTGCCCGCCGCAGCTTCTCCAAGATGCAGAGCTAGGACCTGGACGAAGGCAGGGACAATGCAACTTGTGGTGGCGTCTCCAAGATGAAGATCCAGGACTTGAACGGAGGCAGGGACGGCGCAACTTGTCCTGGCGCCGTCGGCGGAGAACATGCAGCGGGTTGTGGTGTTCGGGTGGAGGTGGGTTAGAGGGATGCCCGGTGGCAACAACGGCAACTCGGGCAGACCAAGGCGGCAAGGCGGCAGTGTGGGCCTTCGTGTGCCTGGAGGAAGAAGGTTACGGTCCGTTGGATGCATATAATATGGGAGGGCGGAGGGAAAACTGACTGAAAAGAAAATCTTTTCAAGTCTGAAATAGTCGTTCTCAATTGGAACCATAGAAGCTTGGCACGGTTTTGAAGAACCAGAGTTTCCTGTGTGTTGTATGGCTTTTTCTTGCAACTTTAAGGCCTTTGTTTGGTCTATCTTGAAGACCTTCTTTCTACACGTCTTACATATGGGTTTTGAAGAAATAGAGTTGTGCTGACATGGTGAAAGAGAAGGTGCTCATAATGAGATAGAATGGCACTATCTGTCTTTTATCAGGGTCCATGGAGCTAAATCCAAGTCGTATATATCTCAGTAGCAATTCAGGTTCAAATACAACACATTCTCCTCTATCTATAAGTAGCAACGTGGGTTAACTATATGTGTATCATTACATTGTACTCCCTCCGTTCCTAAATATAAGTCTTTTAAGACATTTCAAATGGGCTACAACATACGGATGTACGTAGACATATTTTAGTGTGTAGATTCACTCATTTTGCTCCGTATGTAATCACTTGTTGGAATCTCTAGAAAGACTTATATTTAGGAACGGAGGGAGTATGAATCATTACAATGTTCTCAGTAATTTTCTCAACACGTGCGTTGCACGTGCACATTTACTAGTTAATATAAAGATATAACCAAAGGCAGTCAACATTTTCCTGAAATAGCACAAAACATTTTAATTGTTATAACTACAATTTTTTCACTTGCAGCAAAAGTGTGAAACATGCTATCATACCAAAGAATCAATTAGCACAAGCCTGGACACCTAAATCTTGAACAGTTTCGAATAATCACAACAAGATCCTTGCCTGCATCTAAATTTGATAACGCACCGCAAGAAGAACACAAGTAATTAACTAGTTATTATCAGGAAATGCCTAATCGTCAAACTGTCCCCAACATTTGCCCGGGATTCTGTTTCTACTACCAAATCATCCCCAACCCCAAGATTTTCACAGATTTACAGGTCACAAGAAAGCAAGAAGATCAGATTGATGCCATACCTGCTCATTCCTATGCATCGCCTCTTCCACGCGCAACGAGTTGAACTGCTAAGAGGAAACCAAGAAACGCTCAAGAACGCATTCCAGAGACTCCAACAACTCCAAGAAACAACAACAGCACGGTCGCAGAGTCCATCACCTGCTGTTCCCATCGCCTGTTCCCCTTGTCGACGGCCGCCGGCGCTTTCACCAGCCGCTGCCTGGACACCAGATTGGAGTCGAACGGATGCGCCGCCGCGTCGGGCACCCCCCTCGTCTCCGCCGCGACGGGGTCGCTCCAGATCAACCGCGCCTTGCTGCCGCCCGCCGCGGAGCTCGACTCCCCGGCGCCCGCCGCGGTACTCGATTCCCCGCCGCCCGCCGCGGTGCTCGATTCCCCGTCTCCGAAGGCCCCGGCTCTGAATGCGGCGGCGTAGTCGACGGAGCGGGTGAAGGAGCTGCTGCTGCCCGCGGAGCTCGGAGGAGAAGGAATGGCCCTGGGCGGCAGAGTCCCCTTGCCCTTCCGGTCGACCACCGCCGCGGCGGATCTCGACCCATCGCCGCCGCCGCCGGCCTGCTCGCGGCGGAGGGGCGTCGCGCGGGGAGGTGGCGGCACAGCAGCGCTCGGGGCCGCATTGGGGGAGGCGTTGGACTTGGAGCGCCCACGGGTGGCTGGTTCTTGGATGCGGTCGTCCTCGACCGGTTCAGCTCCTGAACCGGGTGCTTCCATCGCGGCGGGAGGACTCGCGTGGCAATTCCGCTAACTCTCGAGGGCGTGGAGAAGAAACGTGCGCAGGGTGCGGGATGGAAAAGGGGAGAAGGTTTGACGGCTATTTATTTTGGAAATCCTGAGGACGGTTTGGTCCCTCCAGAGTTCTCTTTTTGCAAACAGCTCCACGTTGAACCACACATTAGTACAGCATAGGTTGCGTCTGCGTGACACAGGTCCCATTTGCAGATACAACCCATAAATAAAATTACAAGAGAGATGAACGGGGACAAGCGACCAATCCATCTATGATTTCAAGTCACACAATGTAGGTTGCGTCTGCGTGATACGTGAGCACCGACCTAAACAGAATCCGGTTTGTCACTAGCAAGCTACAGTTCTAGTTGCCACCGCGAGGAGCCGATACCACCGTATCTCCTTCATGCCTCAGATCCCACCCCTCGTGATTGTTTACGAGGGTAGAGATCAACATCAAATAAGCGCTATAAAAAGGCAAAACCCAAGACAAGAGATAGATGAGATGATTTAAAGTCTTAGTTCGCCAGAGGAGCAGCATATCTGTGTGAGAGTTTGCCGGCTTTGAGAATATCGTGATTGGTTCCCTTCCAAAGCATGGCCATTTGCCCATTTACATGTGCAAAGCACACCGTCGACATGTGTCACTTGGAGGGCAATCTGTTTAATACCCCTGAGACTGTCGACGGTCGTCACCAAGCTAGCCTCGACCAAAGCCCATGGCTCAACCCAAGCGACCTCGCACAATAGGCCACCACCGTCGATTCCTCCAAGGTGTGGTGGCGTCATGGCCACCACCATCACCCATTGTGCCCGCGAGAGGAACCTTGCCGCTTGTGGGCACATCCCGGGCTGAGCCCAACCGCACCTGCCTAAATCACAAGCCCCAGTCCGCCTCGGGCCCCGATCTAATCCACGTGAGCACAAACCATGGATCCAAGCCTCCACCACCTCCACCCCCAGCCCTGCACAACGTAGGTTCAAATCCAGAAGACAAGAGGTCACCACCAATACCTCGTCCACTTGCTTGGCCACGACCACCGCACCATTGTGCCCACCACAACCTTGCTCCGTCGCATCACAATCATCGTCATAGGCTTGCTCCGCCGCCCGCCCTCGCCGTACCCCTGAATAGTTACAGAGCGAGCAACATAGAGCCACAATCTGCATCAGCTGGCACCGACTGGGGCAACACAATGGCCTCCAACTTGCGCTGCCATGGTGCAAGCACTCCCCACCCTACATGTAACCCACCCTGTCGGTGCTACCACAACACCCGCTTAGCATTTGCACGTCGGTGCCGCCGCGTTGTGGCAACCACCTCCTGAGTGCACCCTTGCACGAGGGACCGTCCCGCGCCGCCACATCTCATAGTGTCATGTTCTTATGGGAAGAAAAAAGAAAATACAATAGTGCATGTAGTTCCACACACACTCATAATGAATAGTAAACTATAAAAATAGCAAAAAAAATCAAACAATTCTAAATTCTTAGGTTATCAAATTGAGTTGATTGTTGTACTCATATGTGAAGTTTCGTGAAGAAATGCCACACGTGGCATTCTTAGCAAAGAAAACAAAACCGGCCTCCAAATTACTTTAAACACGGTCTTCTTTTTATAGCACTAATTTTGTTTTGTTTTTCTCTCTAAAATACCATGGATGTCATTTCTCTGTGAAACTTCGCACAATGTCTAGAACACTCAGCCATCTATGTTACAAAAAAATCAGAACCGTTCGACTTTCTATCAATTTTTCAATTTTACTATTCATAATAGATGTGCGTGGAACCATGTTCTGAAAGTCATGTCCAGAAGAAAAACAAGAATAATAAGGAATGATTTAATATATGTGGCCCATGGGTCTCACGCGGAGAAATGCAAATCTAAACATGGGTCTGTATGAACCCAATAATCGAACTTTATGAAAAATCATACCTCTAGTCCAAAAAATAACGTAAACACATTGGTGCATATAGAAGATGAGTAGAAACATAAGCATACATCTTTTGGTATAGGCGTATGTGCGTACAATAACTCATATACACTGTTTTAAGCCAAGTTACGTATCTTTTTTTTGGGATTCCTATTCTAGGTAATTGTACAAGAACTTAGTTTGTGGTTAAAGTTATCATTAATAGTATAGGGAGAGAAAATTCTTGCATTATTCATTCTCGCCGGAACTGTAATACCTCTAGTCACTTGATGTCTAATTTTGTTAGGTGCAATGTGGAACTACTGTTTGGCTAGGCTCTGGTCCGAAAGAGGTCTAGAAGATTATTTTTATTTATAAAAAGAGATTTATTACTTAAAAGGTTTAAGCATTACACCAGACCTCTGTATATCTAGGATGCACACATCCGCAACAAGTTTAAACTTCAAACATAACAAGAAAAAAGGCGGAATACAAGTAATCTTGAAGAAATTGTATGACGCCTAAGTAGATGAAGGTCCAATCCGTAGATCACACTGTCATCCATGTTGGATAAAAAATATCCTTCGCCACATCATCCAATCGTGTATTAACCTCCGTAAACAGGTCGCGAAACTCCACATGATGTAGAGATGACCATAAACAGAGAGTACCGGTGCACCTATAGATTACCTGCATAAGAGATGAATTTTTATCATTAAAAATCTTTTCATTTCTACTTAGCCAAAACAATCAAATAATGGCTAGCGCTCCCATCCTAATAAGAATCCTAAACCTGCGATCAACTCCATATAGCCAATTGGCAAATATATTAGCAACGCTACACGGAGGATACAAGTCAGAAGCTACTTGAAAGACTATCCATATAGATCGACCAAATTTGCATTTGAAGAACAAATGTTAATTGTTTCATCTTGATGACAAAAAGCATATCTCGTACTTCCTTGCAAATTCCTCTCAACAAGGTTATCTTCTGTGAGAATGACTTCTCGACGAAGATACCATGCAAATATTTTATTCTTGAGTGGTATCTTCATCTTTCAGATCTTCTTATTATTATCAACGGGCACAATCGAATGGACTAACGCTTTATACATGGAATCCGCAGAGAATTTACCACTCTCATGTAAGTTCCAACGAAACTCATCGGCACCCTGTGTCAATTTTACCGTTGTCAAGCATTGCAATAAAAGTGTTCCACTATGCAAGTCTGGGGCCGATTAAATCTCTCCTGAATGCCACATTTGGTGGGAAAGATTCCAACACCGTGGTGATAGTATCGCCCTTGTGACGCACAACGTTGTATAAAGCTGGATATTGTTCCCGAAGAGTAGCATTTCCCAGCCACTTATCCTCCCAGAAACGAATTTTCAAACCATCCTTAATAGAAAATGATTCAAAACGGATGAAGTGTTTCTTCGTAGCCATTAGACCAGCCCAAAAATATGAGTCCCTAGGTTTTCAACTAACTTGGGATATCACATTCGAGCCAACATATTTTATTTTTAGAAGGGTTTGCCACACACCATCTTCGGTAAGTAACTTAAAAAGTCATTTACCTAGGAGGGCAGTATTTTTGACGTCAAGGTCAGGAATACCTAGCCCGCCCATATCTTTGGGACCACAAACCACACTCCATGTAGCCGGTCAATATTTCTTCTTCTCACTATGACCTTGCCAAAAGAATCTTGATCGGAAATAATCGAAACGTTGTAAGACCCCTTTGGGCAATAAGAAGAATGATATCACATATAGTACCATATTACTGAGTACCGAATTTATGAGGACCAATCTACCGCCTAGAGATAGCAATTTTCCTTTTCAACTGCTTGAATGTTTTTGCAGTCTTTCCTAGGCATGTTTTCATTCAGCATTTGTAAGTCTCCGATATTGTATCGGGATACCTAGATAGCGAATCCGAAACTGACCCTATCCACAACCGATAATTTAGTATATTGTTGGGCCTCATCCTCAGCCTCACCAAAACAAAACAACTTACTCTTGCGGGAGTTTATCTTAAGACCCGAAAGTTGCTCGAAGGCTGACAAAATTAATTTCAGATTTCTTGGCCTTTTTATGTTATGTTCCATAAAAAGAATTGTATCATCGGCATATTAAAGGATAGAAATTCCATCATCAACTAGATGAGGAACTAACCCGTCAATTAGACCCTCAATTTTTGCGCGCTCAATCATGATAGCTAACATATCGGCCACTATGTTAAATATATAGTATGGGCGATATTGAGTCGCCTTGTCTCAATCCTTTTTTCGTTTGGAAGTATCTGCCAACGTCATCATTGACTTTGATGGCCACACTACCTACAGAAAAAAAAACCTTTTATGTTGCTCGATGCGTATGTGTGAGTGTAAAGAAAGTGGCCCGATGCGTATGTGTGAGTGTAAAGAAAGTGGCCCGATGCGTCAATCATAGAGATCGTAACTTTTTCTTTTGTTGCTCTACATGTTGGTCAATTTATTGACTCACTCAACGAAGGGCGGGCCATTCATGTTGATGATCACCTTATTGTATATCCCGGATGCGCTGCCGCGCTATATCAAACAACGGAGGTCAGGTCATTCATGTTGATGCATTGTTGGATGAAGGTCAACGGGCACAGTGTGCGGATGAACTGGCTTCTGTATCCCTCTTCGGACGCGTCCACGAACTTTTAGTGTGTCCGATTTAAAATACACTATTGAAGATGCCCTTATTGCAAGATCTAGGGCAAAAGAAAATACTCCTATTAAAGATGGAAAAGTCAAGCAGCCGTGAGTCCGTGAGAAGGAGGAACCAAAGTGCTGAAAAAAAAAAGTCAAGATCGCAGTGCCGTACGTGTCCGACACCGGCTCAACTACGTACGATCACCCGGCCGAGTCGGCTTGGCCCTTGCCTCGTTGGCGCTTATATATATGTATGCCAATGCATCGCACTGCAGCACCTCCCAAGCACGCTTGACTAGCTGTTTTTCATCGCTTGATTGATCGACAGTTCGACAGAGCCGGAAGAAGCGATCATGGCAGCCGTGGAAACTGGGGAAGTCGTCAAGCCGACAGCTCCCGCAGTCTCGTCACCAGCCGACGACGTTACCCAAGAGCTGCAATCGCCGGCGGCCAACGTCTCCCTGGAGGAGGAGGACGAGGATGAGCTCTTGATCCGCAGCTTGCAGTACGACCTGTCGATGCGGCTCATCGTGGCGCACCAGATCCAGAAGCTCAAGCTGGACATGAAGAAGGACATCGACATCTACAGGTCCCTCCTCCGCGATCATGACGGCGAGTGCGACAGGCTGCGGCGCAGGCTGGCGGCCCGTCGGACGTCGACCGGAGATAGAGAGTCGGACGCCGACGGAGTCGCCGATGCCATGGAGGAGGAGGAGGATGAGGACGACGGATTCGCCGATGCCAAGGAGGAGGATGACGACGGATTCGCCGATGCCGAGGAGGAGGAGGAGGAGGAGGAGGAAGAGACCAACGCACTGAGGGAGTTCAGAGACATGTACGCCAAAGCCAGCGATGTGGACCGTCGCTTGGAGGAGTTTGACGAGATCGTGCGGGTGCACTACGACCCAGACCTGGACAACGAGGTACGCAGGGCCACCGTCGCGCGGCTGTGGCGCCGCCTGGAGAAGGAGCTCGACGACAGAGCCGAGACCGTCGTCTCTGGGGCATTCAAGTACACGTTTGCACGAGCCGAGGCACCACTCGCTTAGCTCATCAACTTGTCCCTAGAGTTAACAAATTAATTCGCGTATAGGATAGCAAATATCTAATCTATGCATATGGGATTGTGAAATTAGTAGCAAGCCACAAGCAGAATTGTACTAATGATTTTTCAATCTTTCCCAACAATGGGAAAAGCAGCAAGCAGCAGTGCAATTGTATTTCTACAAGTAGACATATCAGCACTACTCTTCTTCCATCACTTCATTCCACTCCTCTAAGTATCCTCGGATGCGGTCGTTCCGGACGATGGTGCTTGATACTATCTCGCTGGTCAGAGGACAAATGTGGCCCTTTTTCTCGAACCAGGCCTTCAGCAAGTGTCTTTCGAATGTCTAAAAACAGAATAATTTGTGTCGCATCGTTAGTTAGTTTCAATGCTCAAAAGAAATTACATGCCAACAGAAGCTCAACCACAATCCTTACCTTCCCTGTGGCAATTGTCACCGGATCTATCATTAGCTCACCAGACAAGGGGCATGTAAGATATTTGGGAATGGCGCAACTGCCGCTGTTCTCCTTAGCCTTCTCGACCCCGACTTTATCCATCGCTAACATGAATAAAGAAGTAGGCCTGCGTCTAGCTGCTCGCCGACTGTCACGTAGCCCTCTAAAGGGAATACGAGCAGCAACACGTTCTTGCCACCGCAATCCTCGCAATCTCCTGACAACTCGTACATCATTCCACTCTCTTTTTGGGGAGAATGAGGAATGGTCTCCACAAAATTCAGCGTATAAAGGATATGGAATTTCCTACAGGGGTTTTGATCAAACAGATAGCTCTTAGTAAGTTGCATTGGAAGTTTAAGCCACTCATGGGTCGAGCCTCATACTTTTTTTTAAACACTATCTAGTCAAGTCAGAGAAGGTTACTCAATAAACTTAGTTATACTTACATCATCACTATTATAAGACCACTTTACCGCAACCTCATTAGGACAGCCTCTATTTTTTGGTGAATTGAAGCACTGCTTGGTTGATTGTTTAATAGACTGCAATCAAGCAAGTGAAATATAGTTACTGGGGTCAATCTAAAACATGAGAGAATTTCAGAACAAATAGATTATCTTAATTGATCATGGATACTAATGATTGACAACTTGTGCCTAGAGTCCTGCTGCAGGACGAGTTCAACATGGCGCCCGGCCGGCGGCAGCATCATCATGGGCCATGGATCCATGCATGGTGCATCCTGTTACTTCCCATTCATCAAACTTTCGTTATTAAGATGGTTGCATGCATCACTTTGATGCAGAAGCCGGGGGGTATTTCTTCTTTTCCACTCCCTTCGTTCCTAAATATCTGTCTTTCTAGGTATTTCAACAAGTGACTACATACGAAGCAAAATGAGTGAATCTATACTCTAAAACATGTCTACATGCATCCGTATGTTGTAACCATTTGAAATGTCTAGAAAGACAAATATTTGGGAACGGAGGGAGTAAAAAATAAAATCAAACTTCCGCCAGTGCAATGGTTTGAGAACAAGACAGCTTCACGGCGTCCGTCGCCGGTGGCATGGGAGGGCACCTCCCGTCCCCTCCCTTTCCGCATGGAGCCTGAGCGGCACGCCACCGGAGGAGCGTCGGCTGGATTTCAACGTCGTGTAGGGAAGAAAAATAAATAAAAAGAAAAAAGGATTGGATGAGAAAGATATAAACAGACTTGGGAGGTCCAAGGTTTGGGGAATCTGCTAGAGTTGCTTTGCTAGAACTTGGATGAACTCCAGTTTCAATAATGATTGGATGCTACCTTGGTTGAAGCAAAACACTAGATGAGAAAGTCGTGATTTTTTTATGTGCCGCTGAGAATGATGTGAACTTAAATATTGTGTTGAATGCTACCATTATTTTTCTACTGCATGTTCATCCCTGAATCCCCGCAACAACAAGCAAATAGTGACGATCATGGATTACATAATCATACTACAAAAGAGATTCTATAAGTTTTACGGTTTTTTCATGGTGTATTACAACATTATTTCGCTGTTTGTCTTTATAGTTACTTTGATATGCAATACCGGTATAAGTACTTATTTGAGACTTTCACTCTAGTTAGCTCCATGTACCTAATTCGCACTTGGGCCTACACCTACAAAATGCTAGGGTCGGCCCTGGGCTCGACACCTTGTGAATGAAGAAGTCATGGCCAATATCAGCAAACGTGTCACCCATACCCTGCAACACAAGCTATTGAACTAGACAAAACATAATTGACTTAAAGTTGGCATTGTCGTTCATGCGACACTTCTTCTCCATGAGCGCGACGACAACCATTGAGAGGATGTTGAGGACGAGTCTAGTCCCATGCATTGAGTGAGGACAGGCCACACGAGTTCTTTCGGATAGGCCTGACCAGCGACACCACAAGATACTCGTACATGAAACGGACATGAACTATCGAGACGTCGACAAAACTGGATATGTAAAAAGAGTGCATCTCAAAGATGGGGTTGACATGCAAGTTCGAGTAGCCTATTGGCAGGATGGCGAAAGTAGTCTTCTGGCCATAGGTCCAAAAAGGAGGCAGAAGGGCAAGAGGCTCACCGGAAGTTTCGCCTCTTCCACCTCCATGCCAGTCGATGCCAATGTAGGGTGTGTCAACCATGATGGTGGCTTTGTCGAGCCATCGGCACACATTAGTAAAGCTTGTAGAACATGGTTACATGTGGGAAAATATCAGGTGATACAAGAGTTTAGATGATACCATGATACATGCTTTCGTGAGCCATTGGATCTAAGATCTAAGGGTGGCAGCCATGCTCTTTGTAAGGGCATCTCTTGCCTGAGGTTTTGGTGATGATGACAATCCTTGATTGGACTAATCGTGTGTCAATATTACTCAGGTTGATAACATGTGGCACAAGACTGTTAGGCTTTCCCTCTTTAAGGAAAAGATCGAAGACAGAGTTTCCGTTGCCTTTCTGTTTCTTTTGGTCATAGGAAATCCGTACTATTAAGAGGGAACCCACATCGGAAGGTAATGGGTGAATCATGTCACGTACACAGATTCTTTGCACCCACTATATTGCCTCTGTTCGTGGAGAGAGAGGTCCCATTTCATTCCTCCTTATTGTAGACTCATCCACAGCGGTAGTACCGCCCTTGTTGGCGGTTGTACCGGTGGCCGGTAGTTCCGGTCAAACCACCGCCCCAAGTACCGCTCAGGGGTGATACCCTCTGTACTGGGTGCGGTGGTAGACCGGTGGTGGTCCGGAAGTACCGGTGTTCTTCTCACAAGACCGGTACTACCGGTGTTCCGAGCGGTAGTACCGCTCTGACTGCCACCACGCAGAAACTATCTGCCAGGCGGTAGTTCCGGCCCAACCACCGTCCCAACTACCGCCCCTGCTTGAAACCTTCTGGTTTCCAAGCGGTAGTTGACCAGAGGTTGGGCGGTAGTTCCGGTTTTCTCCGGAAGACCGGTACTACCGGGTAGGCCACCGGAAGTACTGCCTTAGTGGCTCGGGCGCAGGTTTCTTCACTCACCGGTACTACCGGCTGGGCTAGCGGAACTATCGGTCCTATGTAAATCTGCACATAACGGTTGGATTGGTGGAGACCCTATTTAAGGAGCCCCTTCTCCCACCTCCACCTTATCTCTTGCCCCTCTCTCTCCACCATTAATGCCATTGAAGCTTTCTTGCCCGATCTCTCTCCCTAGCCAACGAAACTTGTTGATTTGCTAGGGATTGAAGGAGGAGACCTAGATCTACACTTCCACCAAAGGAAACTTGATTCCCCCATACTTTCTTGTGTGGATTTTGTTACTCTTGGGTGTTTGAGCACTCTAGATGGAAGAGGTCACTTCGGAGCCACAATCCATTGTGGTGAAGCTCCGGGGTTTCGTTGGGAGCCTCCAATTAAGTTGTGGAGAGAGCCCCAACCTTGTTTGTAAAGGTCCGGTTGCTACCTTCAAGGGCACCACTAGTGGATTCACGGCACCTTGCATAGTGTAAGGGCGTGAGGAGAATACGGTGGCCCTAGTGGCTTCTTGGGGAGCATTGTGCCTCCACACCGCTCCAACGGAGACGTACTTCCCCTCAAAGGGAAGGAACTTCGATATCACATCCTCGTCTTCACTGTCTCCACTTGTGGTTATTTCTTACCTTTACTTGTGCAAGCTTACTTGTTTAACTCCTATAGCTTGCTTGTGTTGTTGTTTTCCTTACTTTCCATTAGTTGTCATCTTAGTAGAATATCTAGACAACTTACTTTGACGCTTAATTTAAAGTGGTTAAGAAAAGCTAAAAATTGTTAGTTGCCTATTCACCCCCCCCTCTAGTCAACCATATCGATCCTTTCAATTGGTATCAGAGCCTCGTCTCTTTTTAAGGACTTTACCGTCCAAAGAGTATGGGTGACAACGTAGTCGAGACGGAGGACCATTCCGGTGGAACTCCGTCCTTGCCTACGTCAGATGGGGGAGCCTCGGTCTCTCGTGAGGAGTTCAATGTGGCCTTGACCACATTGAAAGAATCACTAGCGAGCGAGGTCAAAGGCATGTTTAAAGATTTGCTTGAGGGGCTTAAACTATCCACCACACCGTTGGAAGTGGCTCGTCCCGCTACCAACGTGTCGGAGGCTAATCCCGACAAGGGAGAAGCTAGTAGTGATCAAGCCCCTGTTACTAAGAATGGGAGTGGGAAATTTACCCAATCCGCTCCTCCTACTCACTATGGAGGACCCGTTCCCACACCGCATTTAAATTCCGTTGGGCCCCCTCCCAAGTTTATCAAAAATTCTGATTTTGCTACTTGGGTGTTTTGTTTCAAACGTCATATTAATCATTGTTCTACTAACCTTTGGAGAATCATTGAGCAAGGTTTTTATCCGCATTATCCTGACAACATGACTCCAAGAGAAACTGCAGATCATCAGTTCAACGAGTCCGCTCTTTGCATTCTTCAAGATTCCATCCCTCCTGAAGACATTGCACACCTTCGACCCTTCACTGTGGCCAAGGAAGCTTGGGAGCATGTTGGCACGATGTACAAGGGAAGCACCAGTATTCAACGCTCCAACTATGAAGTGGTGCAAGATGAAGCTGATGAGTTTGCTATGATCGAAGATGAAGATCCTCGTGAACTTTATCGAAGATTAACTATCCTTGCGGTGTCTCTCTGAGATCATGGCAGTAAGGATATGGATGACAATTGGATCAAGCGCAAGTTCCTCAAGGCCATGATGCCCTACCACAAGGCCATGTCCTCTGTCATACGTCAGAGACCGGACTTCCACCACTTATCCTCAAATGAAGTGTTGGATGAGTTTGTTGCCATGAGGATCTTGGACGTGACCGCCGACAATGCGGTCTTAAGAGCTCAACGATCGAAGAAGCCTAATCTTGCACTGAAGGCCAAGGCTTGTGTGGAAGAGGAGGAAGTGGAAGATGATGATGAGTGTAGCCCCGAGGACACCAAATATGCCTATCATGAGCACATGGCTCTTGCTTCAAGGCAGTTCTGGGGCAAGAAGAACACAAGATCCAACTTCAACAGGAACAACTCTAGTGGGAACAAGGGGAAGCAACGAGTGAGGACATGCTTCAACTGTGGAAATGTAAGTCACTTCGTTGTGGATTGCCCATATGAGAAGAGAGAAGACTTTGGAGGCAAGCTTATTCGGAAGGACAAGTCAAAGTCCTATCCCAACAAGAACAACTTCAACAAGAAGACTCCTCCGAAAGTGTTGGTGGCCCAAGAAGAATATGTCGAGGATGATGATAATGATGAAGACGATGAGGTGACCACAATGGCCACAATTGCAATTGCGACTACTCCGCACTCATCTCTCTTCGACTCACCAAATGAGAACATCACCGCCAAGTGTCTCATGGCCAAGGCCACCAACAAGGTAACCCCAAAGATCAATACTACTATCTCGTCTAACCCTTCATTGACGAATTGTATTGATGAGAGTGAGGGTGCTAAGGAGGGAGAAAATGAATTTGAGTTGTTCATGAAAAATCTCAAGGGCAAACCCAAGAAGCATTTTGTTGCTCTCTTGGAACAACTCGGTGAGGCCAATGACATGATCGAGGCTCACGAGGAAACCATTACTAAAATGGAAGGACATAGTCGAGACTATGTCGATGAGATATCGGATCTCTCTAACGCGTTAGAGGAAGAGCGTGGTCTTCATTTGGCTCTTGAGGAGTCACACAACAATGGTCATGCTAAATTAAAGAAAGATCTCGATCATGCTTTAGTTGTCTCTCGTGTCCTTAATTCCGAGAAGGCAAAACTTGAGGTTGACCATGCTAAACTCAAAGAGGAGTTTGACATACTTGACAAGGCTCACAAGGCCTTGAAAGGTATGCATGCTACTCTCAAGGAGTCTCATGATCAACTCCAAGTTTCGCTAACCAAGGAAAAGGCTATCTTTCCTCGCATGGTTTTAATTGATAATGCAAATGCGACTAACCCGTGTTGCGAGCATGTGCATCTTGTTGAAGAAAATGCCGAGTTGAAGAAGCAACTTGAGAAAGGCCTTGTGACTTGCATACAAGGTGAGAAGAACCTCAACACCCTTTTGAGCAATCAAAAGGAGGTTGTGGCAAAGGAAGGAATTGGGTTTGTTCCTAAGCCCAAGAAGAAGAAGAATGACAAGGCCAAGCAATCACCCCCTCTCCGACAATCTTTTGTGAAAGAAGGAGAGGGCACGTCAAAGAAGAAGAAAAGTGTGAAAAGTGGTGGTGTCAAGAAAAACTCCACCATACCATCAAACATGGCCGGCGACTTTAATCCTTCATATGTTTTATGCCGTGCTAGTGATGGTCATGTGTTTGCTAAATTTGTTGGTTCTTCTTATGAGTACATTGAATGGTCCATTTGGGTTCCTAAGACCCTTGTTACTAACCTCAAAGGACCCATTACCAAATGGGTACCTAAATCCAAGCATTGATCTATTGTAGGGGTTTGCTTCCGGTGGGGGATCATGGTTGCTCGATAGCGGAGCCACAAATCATATGATCGGAAGCAAAGACTTGGTGGTGGACGTGCATCTCGGTTCATCTATGGCCACCAACGTCGAATGGGGTGATGATTCATCTTCTAAGGTATTGGGGCTTGGCAAGGTTGTTGTCTCTCATGATCTCACGATCGAGAAAGTCATGCTTGTTGAGTCCCTTGCATACAATTTACTTTCTGTTCGCCAACTTGCACTCATGGGCTTTGCTACATTCTTTGATATTGATACCGTGGCCCTCTTGTGGAGCAAGACTCTTAAAGTAGCCTATGTTGGGCATGTGAAAGTGCAACTAATCCTCGGGTGGTTTTGGCAATTAATAACAACATATATATCATTGAACTAACAGTTACTTGAGAATCATTTCAGAGAAGTTCAGTGATATGGGTATGGCAATGACTGAAGAAGTGGACCCCTCAAAATGCTAAGGCAAGCATTGGCAAAAGCTCAAGACTCCATTTTTGGTTTAGTGATCCAAGATCACATTGAGTCCATAGGAAAAGCCAATACTATTAAAAGGGGATGAGGTTATGTTGATGATCTGGTTGCTCAAGTGCTTAGTGATATATCTCCTTAAACTATCAGCAAATTCACTACAAAATACACTCATAAGTAATCTCGGTCCCACCGATTATCCAAACTCAGTCACACCGAGATGAACCACCTCAGCCATAAGCCAAACCCTAGAAAAATCGGATATTCCGAGTTTGAAATCGGTTTCACCGAAACATGGGCTGCCAAGCTTCTGTAACCTTCTGTCATCAAATCGGTGTCACCGAGATGATAAAGTCGGTCTTACCGAAATTGGCATGCTCCTGTCTTGGCTCAAATCGGAATAACCGAGATGGTATTTTCGGTCCCACCGAAAACCCCAACGTTCACATTATTTGAACTTTCGGTCTGACCGAGTTGTCCACTTCGGTCTCACCGAGATTGCTCAATTATGTGTGTAACGGTTGGATTTTGTGTGGAGGCTATATATACCCCTCCACCCCCTCTTCATTCGTGGAGAGAGAGCCATCAGAAAGAACTACCACTCCTACCTTACATTTCTGAGAAGAGAACTACCTACCCTTGTGTTGAGATCAAATTGCTCCACTCCTACCATATGAAACTTGATCTCTAACCTTCCCAAGTTGCTTTCCACTCAATTCCTTCTTCCACCACAGCCATATCAGTGAGGAGAGTTGAGTGTTGGGGAGATTATCATTTGAAGCACAAGAGCAAGGAGTTCATCATCATCTACAACATCTATTACCTTTTGGAGGGTGGTGCCTCCTAGATTGGTTAGGTGTCGCTTGGGAGCCTCCGTCATCGAGATGTGGAGTTGAACCAAGAAGTTTGTAAGGGCAAGGAGATCGCCTACTTCGTGAAGATCTACCCCGAGTAAGGCTAGCCCTCCGTGGGCATAGGCCATGATGGAATAGACAAGGTTGCTTCTTCGTGGACCCTTCGTGGGTGGAGCCCTCCGTGGACTCGCGCAGCCGTTACCCTCCGTGGGTTGAAGTCTCCATCAACGTGGATGTACGATAGCACTACCTATCGGAACCACGGGAAAAATCATTGCGTCTCCAAATTGCGTTTGATCTTCTCCACCTCTCTTTACTACATGTGCAATTTACTTTCCGCTGCTTATACTCTAGAATTGCATGTGTAGGGTGATACTTGACTTGATCTTAATTGTGAAACTACCTAAAACTGTTCTTTGTCAAAGGCAGAATTTTTTATATTTACAAGTAGTCTAATCACCCCCCCTCTAGACATACTTTCGATCCTACAAGTGGTATCAGAGCTTTGGTCTCCATTGTTTTGGTTTCCATTGCATTGGACTCCATAAGCTTGGTTTCACAACCTAGGAGAGTATGGCGTCTAGTGAGGGTAATTATCGTAGAGGTCCTTACTTTGATGGTACAAATTTTGCTAGTTGGAAGCATAAAATGAAAATGCATATTCTTGGTCATAACCCAGCCGCATGGGGCATTATTTGTGTTGGTATGCAAGGTGAATTCTTCGAGGAAGGAAAAGTTCCGGATCGCGAAGCTACACCGGAAGAATTGCGGATGTTGCAAAACAATGCTCAAGCTTGTGACATTCTCTTCAATGCCCTGTGTCCCGAGGAGTTCAACAAAATCAGCCGTCTTGAAAATGCAAAAGAGATTTGGGATACTTTGGTTGAAATGCACGAAGGTACCGAGTCTGTGAAAGAATCAAAGCTAGATATTCTTCAAGGTCAACTTGACAAGTTCAAGATGAAGGATGGTGAAGGAGTCGCTGAAATGTACTCTAGGCTTGCTCTCATCACAAATGAGATTGCCGGCTTAGGAAGTGAAGAAATGACCGACCGATTCATCATCAAGAAGATTCTCAGAGCTTTGGATGGAAAGTACGACACCGTGTGCACTTTGATCCAAATGATGCCAAACTACAAGACTCTCAAGCCGACTGAAGTCATTGGAAGAATTGTTGCTCATGAGATGACACTTAAGGATAAGGAAGAGCTTCACAACAAGTCAAGTGGTGCTTACAAAGCTACAAGTGATGCTCCCACAACCTCAAGTGACAAGTTAGTTTCCAATGAAGAGATAAGCCTAATGGTTAAGAACTTCAACAAATTCTAAAAGTATAGAGGCAAAGAGAGAAGCTCAAAGTCTAGATCATATGATGAAAATAGATCTTCTAGCCGTGATCGAAACTGCTACAATTGTGGAAGACCCGGACACTACTCAAATGAGTGTACGGCTCCCCACAAGAGAAGAGAAGAATCTCCAAGAAGAAGATCAAGAGATGAGTCACCTCGGAAAGAGAGAAGGAGTAGAGATGATCGTTATGAACGAAGACCCTCTCGGAGAAGCAAGGATTCGGAGAGGAAAGACAAGTCATCAAGGAGCTACACAAGAAGAAGACATCAAGCTCATGTAGGTGAATGGGTCTCCGGCTCCGACTCCGACAATCAATCCGATGGAAGCTATCACTCCGACTCCGACTACAGTCAAGATGAAGGTGTTGCCGGTCTTGCTCTCGTATCCTCCAACTCCAACTCCTACGACTTATTTGATTCACCAAATGAGGGAATTGGAAGATGCTTCATGGCTAAAGGCCCCAAGGTATCACACCCTGAATTCATTGACTTCAATAGTGATGAGGATGACTTGCTTGGTGAAGATGAGCTCTTGCATGATAAATCCAGTGAGCCTAGTAACGATGAAAATGCTAGTAATCTTTATAGTCGAGAAGAGTCGAATGACAATGCTATGAAGGAGATTGAGCGTCTAACTAAAGAACTAAACACTCTTAAGTTAGCTCATGAAACAACTCAAGAAGATCATAGAGAGCTCCTAAGATCTCATGAGAAGCTACGCTTCGAGAAGCTCACTCTAGAGCAAGAACATGAGTTTCTAAAAGCGATCAATGACGATCTTCGAAAGAAGAGTTCTTCATATCTTGCCAAACGACTTCTCTTGTCTAATTTCTTGCCACCCATTAAGACTAAGCATGACAAGCATAAGAAAAATTCTTCCTCTAGCAGTAACAATAACCATGTTAAATCTAATGTTGTTACTTCTAGTAGTTCTCTTGATTCCACTAACAATGTTTCAAGCCAAGTTACACTTGAGCAAGAGAATAGTTTATTGAAAGGGATCATAGAGAAAGGTGTCTACAAGAGCCTTGCCGGAAGCAAGAACTTTGAGGAAATTATTCGCAAGCAAGGGGGGCACCGGAAGAATCAAGGGATTGGTTTTGAGCGAAAGTTCAACGCCGAAGGTGTTGAGTGGGAAGAAGGTCAATATCCTACTCCACAGTTTGTTTCTCAAAAGGAGAAGTATGATCCTACTTCTTCCAATGTGGAACAAGCTCAAGATGACCTTCCACCACAAGACCACAAGCTAAAAGCCAAGGACAAGCTTCAAGAGGAGATTGATGCATTCATTGAAGCACCTCAAGCCATGGTCAAGTGGGTTCCCAAGGACACGTCAAGTTCTACTTCGTCAAGCTCAACTACAACCCCAAGGATTCCCATCAAGATGATGTGGATCCCGAAGAAGAAGAACTAGAAGGTTCTTGAGGGTGACTCCGCCAACATACCTCACTCACATTCATTTTGGCAAGAACTTGTGCAATCAACTTCCACATCATGCACTAGTTCATGGAGTCACAAACCCTCTTGTTGGTAAGTCAAGGGACAAGGTAATCATTGCTTTCATGGACATCATCTATTGTGAACTTCAATCTATGTCCATGGATATCCTTGTTTGTTCCTTGTGGGACTAACCCATGTAGGTATTGAAAGTGCCCTAATCCAAAAGGATAGCTCCCAACTCTTGATGATCTACATCAACATTGAGCATCCACATCTTCAACATCTACATGAAGTCTTCTACGACAACCCAAGGTTAGTTTGACCCTTTAAAAGGGGTTCTCACATCTAGGGGGAGCTTTACTCTAAAAATTGAGCTAAAGCATCTTCAAATGATGTGAACACATCAATGCTTTATGTAAAAGTGGTAACCCCACTTGTGCTTAAACGATGAGTATGACCTATGATCAAATGTTCTCATTTGGCTCCTAAGTCAAAATACTCATATAAAGATGACCTAGTCATCGACAAATTGTGTGCTAGTAGCTAGAGTTTTGGTTGTGCATGTTTGACACATATTTCATTTGCTATCTTATTGTGTGAGCATGTTGAATGCATAATTTTATCCATTCGAGGACATCCATTTGTTGTTTTGGTTGTTTTGATTTTTCTGGCCAAATGGATGGACAAGAATGCCTAAGTACCTCCCCTAGCTATCTATGCTTTCTTGTCTCAAATTCTATTCATGCTTATATCACAAACTTTGAACAAGTCATTTTCGGACCCTCCGAGTGAGGAGCACTCGGAGCCACCGATCCGTCAAGGGCTAACTTCCAAAACCTTCTAAGTGATTTTCGGTCAGACCAACTTTCTCCCACTCGGTCAAACCGAAAGCATTTAGACTGATCTAGGTTTCATCTCGGTGAAACCGAGTTGTAATTTTCGGCGTGACCGAAATGCATAACTGCCTAGCAGTTATCCATCTCGGTGCCACCGAGTTTTTCAACTCGGTCCCACCGACAGCAAAGGGATATATATACTGAGGGCAGCGCGCGTTGATTACTCCTTCAAACGTTTTCGCTCCCACATCCCCTGCTGCCGTCGCCCTGATCTCCGGATCGTCGCCGTCGTCGCCTGTGCGCCCTCGCCGCAGGTCTCCACCGCCGTCAACGGACTTCTCCTCCGCGTCGTTGCCACCGTAGAGAGACTCCACCAAGTTAGGGTGAGTCTCGATCCCACTCGTGCTTCCATCTCCGATTCAATGCACGTTTGGTTTGCCCAATATCTTGCCACGATTGAAATCTTCTTTTACACCAGATCGGTTCGTTTGAACGAGTTTCGAGTAAAATTCTTAGGGTTAGGTTTCCACGGAACACATCTCGGTGAAACCGATTTTAAAATTTCGGTGTGACCGATTCGGCCTCTGGCCATTGCACTGCACCTTTCGGTCCAACCGAGTTATGCAAATCGGTGTGACCGAAATAGAGTTTTAATGAAACCCTAGTGTTTCGGCAGGACCGAAACCCACTTCGGTCAAACCGAAAGTGGTGTGTAAAGCCTCTGTTTAACACTTCGGATTCACCGAAATTTAAACTCGGTCTGACCGATATGTCTTCTGTGAAAACTTGAAACTAAAATTTGAACTCATTTTGTTTGCAAAAACTTCTGCAGTTTGTGATAACTCTTTTTCTCTGCCTATACCTTATCTATTCACAGGTTGTCAGCCATGTCAGATGCCAGTGACAGTCAGAACAGGTCAGAATCACCTATCGCAGACATTCCTGAGGCAGACACTAGTCCAGAGACTAGTAGTCCTTTTGATGATGGTGAGAGGAGTACACCAAGTGGATTGCCTCCTGCAGCCACCAGAGCTAGAAAGGAGAAGAATTCCGATGATGAGGATTCTGATTTCGTTGCTGAGGAAGAGGTGACTTCCAAGCGTAAGAGAAAGGTTGTTGCCAAAGAGCAACAAGGTCAGCAATCAAAGAAGGGCACCAGCAAAGTCAAGCAGTCCACTGTTGCCAAGAAGCTGAACTTGGGAGAGCCAGCCCCAAGCAAAGTGAAGAAAACCTCCAAGAGAAAGAGGGTTGCATATAGTGATCCTCATGCAGATGCAGCAGTCGAGGAAGAAGAAGAAGAAGCACCCCAGCCTGCTCCTCAGAAGCAGAAGCTCATGGGTGATGCCATTAGGGCTGGAGCCACTTCAAAGCCCAAGAAGTCTGCTCAAGCTAAGGCAGCTCCAGCAAAGCCTACTGCCAAGCCCAAGAGGACTACCAGAAACATTCCAGCATCTGAGAAGAACAAGGGTGATGTGCCACCATCTGAGTCTGATGAGGAAGGACAAGTGTTGCTGAAACTCCGTCCAAAACTGTCACTTCACAACGATGCTCATCCTCAAGCCGAGGATATGAAGGCAAGGAAAGATAGAGGTCTCATGCTATGGAGACAAACTGATCCATATGCCGTGAGGAGAAGAACTACTGTAGATCCCAGGTTTCACACCAGAGAGCAGCAGGACTTCTATGAGACTGTGCTGATGGACAAGAAGCCCATAGTTGCAGATACCAGATATGTTGACTGGAAATACATTGACAGCGAAGAGCACAGAGATTTCTTTCCCCATGTGCATGAAAGCTTCACTGCATGTGGCGTTGCAGAGTTTGTGGGTCAGGAATTAACCAGTTGGAATGATGAGATGATTATGCAATTCTATGCCACATCTCACTTCTATCCTGACGGGAAGATCACCTGGATGACTGAAGGTCAGAGATTTTCTTCTTCTGTTGAAGAATGGGCAGAACTTCTGAATGCTCCAGTGCAACGAGAGGATGACATTGATGTCTATGGGATTCCAAAGAAGAATCATGATTCCATGAAGAACATGTACAAGGAGATCCCCGCAGCAGATTTGGAAGTGTGGAAGCTCGGCTCAGTCTACCATCTCCAGGCAGGTTTACCTACCACCAACACTATTTTGAGGCATACCTTGATGCCCAAGTCTGGAGATCATCGCATGATCAGAGGATATTCTATCAACATGCTGCATATACTTGATGAGAAGGCACCTTTCAAGGTGATGGACTTAATGGTAGAGACCATTAAGAGGACTGCAGCTGACCAGAAAAGGTCATGTGGATTTGCCCCACAGATTCAGATGCTTATCAATGCCAAGTTTGGCACGGGCAAATTCTTGTTGGATAGGAAACACTTACCCCTGCAGCCAGAGCATGAAGACAATGTTGTTGTGATGGACGAGGAGGATCCAACATCTGTTGAAGGTCAAGCCAAGATTGAAGCTGCTAGGAAAGCCAAAGCTGATAAAGAAGCAGCAGCAGCAGCTAAACCAAAGAGTTTTGGAGAACAGATTCTTGAAGCTACCCAAAGGATTGAACAACGCCTGGCCAACATTGAACAATCTCAGGAGAGCTTAGAGAGGATTGTTGACGAGAAGATCCACGCTCTGGACGTGAAGCTGACTGAAATTCAAGTGACCGTCAACAAGCTTGAGGCAGACATGGAGGAAGCAAAGCAGGACAAGGCAGAGCTTGTGCAGGATGACTTAGTCCAGGACTCTCATCGCCAGACTGCTCCGGTTCCCAGAGGATCCCGATCAGCTGCTATTCCAGTGACTGACACCAGGGCTACAACTTCAGCACCTCCTACAGCTCCAGCAGTTACTCCAGCTACAGTTCCAGTGTCCACTCCTCCAGCACAGACATCAGCTGAAGTCTTCGCCGATGCCGTCATATCTACTCCGACATCTACCCAGACGGGAGCCGCCAGCAGAGCCCACAGTGACGTTTAGCTCTATGCTTTTTCAAACTTTTTGGTAACTTGTTGCCAAAGGGGGAGAAATTGTATAGATCATAGGGCTTCGAGAGAGAGAGAGTGATGTTATCTTTGCGCTTTTGCTCTTTCGTTCTTTTGCGGTTTCATTGAGATACTTTTGGTTTTCGATACTTTCAGTGTGCTTGATACTACGTTTGATGCTACCTTAATGAGTGCTTAGTCGTACTATGCTTTAATGTGTGCTTAATGCTTATCATATGCTATTCCTATCTTGTATGGCTATTTACTCATGTCTTGGTGATTGGGTGCATGCTATTCATTCTTATCATTTTGTGCGCTCCACCAAGATGTATGTGACATGGAAGAGTGACCCATGATCCTAATCGATTATGGATTTGCATTCAAACGCAAATCTTAAATAATGCACAAATTTAGGGGGAGCTCTTGCTTATCACATACTTCTCAAAGCGACGATATTATTCATTGATTATATCCATTGTCGAAGCTTTGATCTATATGTTGTCATCAATTACCAAAAAGGGGGAGATTGAAAGTGCAACTAATCCCCGGGTGGTTTTGGCAATTAATAACAACATATATATAATTGAACTAACAGTTACTTGAGAATCATTTCAGAGAAGTTCAGTGATATGGGTATGGCAATGACTGAAGAAGTGGACCCCTCAAAATGCTAAGGCAAGCATTGGTAAAAGCTCAAGACTCCATTTTTGGTTTAGTGATCCAAGATCACATTGAGTCCATAGGAAAAGCCAATACTATTAAAAGGGGATGAGGTTCTGTTGATGATCTGGTTGCTCAAGTGCTTAGTGATATATCTCCTTAAACTATCAGCAAATTCACTACAAAATACACTCATAAGTAATCTCGGTCCCACCGATTATCCAAACTCAGTCACACCGAGATGAACCACCTCAGCCATAAGCCAAACCCTAGAAAAATCGGATATTCCGAGTTTGAAATCGGTTTCACCGAAACATGGGGTGCCAAGCTTCTGTAACCTTCTGTCATCAAATCGGTGTCGCCGAGATGATAAAGTCGGTCTTACCGAAATTGGCATGCTCCTGTCTTGGCTCAAATCGGAATAACCGAGATGGTATTTTCGGTCCCACCGAAAACCCCAACGTTCACATTATTTGAACTTTTTGTCTGACCGAGTTGTCCACTTCGGTCTCACCGAGATTGCTCAATTATGTGTGTAACGGTTGGATTTTGTGTGGAGGCTATATATACCCCTCCACCCCCTCTTCATTCGTGGAGAGAGAGCCATCAGAAAGAACTACCACTCCTACCTTACATTTCTGAGAAGAGAACTACCTACCCTTGTGTTGAGATCAAGTTGCTCCACTCCTACCATATGAAACTTGATCTCTAACCTTCCCAAGTTGCTTTCCACTCAATTCCTTCTTCCACCACAGCCATATCAGTGAAGAGAGTTGAGTGTTGGGGAGATTATCATTTGAAGCACAAGAGCAAGGAGTTCATCATCATCTACAACATCTATTACCTTTTGGAGGGTGGTGCCTCCTAGATTGGTTAGGTGTCGCTTGGGAGCCTCCGTCATCGAGATGTGGAGTTGAACCAAGAAGTTTGTAAGGGCAAGGAGATCGCCTACTTCGTGAAGATCTACCCCGAGTAAGGCTAGCCCTCCGTGGGCGTAGGCCATGATGGAATAGACAAGGTTGCTTCTTCGTGGACCCTTCGTGGGTGGAGCCCTCCGTGGACTCGCGCAGCCGTTACCCTCCGTGGGTTGAAGTCTCCATCAACGTGGATGTACGATAGCACCACCTATCGGAACCACGGGAAAAATCATCGCGTCTCCAAATTGCGTTTGCTCTTCTCCACCTCTCTTTACTACATGTGCAATTTACTTTTCGCTGCCTATACTCTAGAATTGCATGTGTAGGGTGATACTTGACTTGATCATAATTGTGAAACTACCAAAAAATGTTCTTTGTCAAAATGCAGAATTTTTATATTTACAAGTAGTCTAATCACCCCCCCTCTAGACATACTTTCGATCCTACAGCATGTCGAGAACGGCCTTTATGTGGTTAACTTCTCGAAGCAACCCACTAAGGTCGCGACATGCCTAATGGCTAAAGTTGACGTGGGATGGCTTTGGCATCGCCGTTTGGCCCACGTCAATATGAGATCTTTACAAAGTCTTCTCAAGGGGGACCATGTCCGTGGACTAACAAATGTTAGCTTTGCCAAAGATCGTGCTTGCAGGGCTTGCATTGAAGGAAAGTTACATGAGAAGGCTCACCCTCCCACGACTATCATCTATTCAAAGAGACCCCTAGAGCTCCTCCACATGGACCTCTTTGGGCCTCCATCTTTTGATAGTCTTGGGGGTAGAAAGTACTGCTTGGTGATTGTGGATGATTACTCAAGATACACCTGGGTATACTTCTTCAAGAAGAAGAGTGAGACCCAACAAACCGTCATCAACTTTGCAAATGAAGCTCAACGACAACATGAAGCAAAGATTTTGATGATCAGAAGTGACAACGGCACCGAGTTCAAGAACTACACCTTGGATGAGTTTCTTGGTGATGAGGGGATCAAACATCAATATGCAACCCCATATACCCCTCAACAAAACGGTGTAGCGGAGAGAAAGAACCGAACTCTAATGGATGCAGCAAGAACCATGATGGCTGAATTCAAATCTCCATACAACTTTTGGGCCGAAGCCATCAACATCGCTTGCCATGCATCAAATCGTCTCTATCTCTGCAAAGGCTTGAACAAAACTCCGTATGATATTCTTACCGGTAACAAGCCCAATCTCAAGTACTTCCGGGTATTCGGGTGTAAGTGTTTCATTCTCAAGAAAGGTGTTCGCTTGTCTAAATTTGAATCTAGAGCTCACGAGGGCATATTTGTTGGTTATGCTACAAACTCTCATGCTTACCGTGTCCTCAACAAGTCCAATGGACTCATTGAGGAGACGAGTAATGTAGAGTTTGATGAAAATAACGGCTCCCAAGTGGAGCAAAGTGGTACTTGTGATGTAGGTGATGAAATTCCTCCTCAAGCCATAAGAAGAATGGGTGTTGGATACATCCTACCCATTGAGGAACCCCTTGTGGCCGAAGGAGAAGGACAATGTTCCACTCAAGTGGAACCATCATCAACCCAAGACCACACGCTTCCGAAGAACAAAGTGAAGGCCCTCAACCCGTGTGCGTTTGTAGGTGGCTCTAGCTCTCGCTCTGGTCAGTTTGCCAAAAGGAAGGCCCGTAGGGGCAAGAGGCCAGCAGATGATGAAGATGTTCCCGAGGTTGTGATCCCCTCCAAAACAACTCGCCAGGAAAAGTCAGTGGCAGCCAAGCAGCGCGCAGCGCTTCCTATGTACAAATGGAAGCTTTCGGACTGGGAGAAGTTTCGGTTTAAAGACCCCTACACCGTACCACCTCCTCCACGTTGGAATAATCCTCAATTCCGCAATGAGATGCAGTTGAGGATTGTGGATGATATCTTCGAGCACCACAAGAACAAGTTCACCCGTATGTGGTCAACTGACCTTGCAAAGTGGAGAAGCTGCCCCGCTTACTTTGGAGAGGCTCTGGAAGTGTAATGCCCAGGATGGGACTATACCTCCTACGTGTCGAGGCACGACTTAAAGGTATAAGCCCATCCTAGAATGATCTCAAGTTTGGTATCTTTGCACAACTCATGTAAAAGAGGGATTAAAATACAAAAGGAGATAGCTGGCTTACACTCGCCACTTCACACAATACATTACATAAGCAATCATCATTCAGAACATCACAACCCGACTACGGGCGAAGATCCAAAGAAAGATACCAAAACAACATAAAGCCACAGGTCAGGATCGAATCCTAGTAGAAACCACTACTGAACATCGAAACGTCACAAGCAAACGGCCACACTCTTCAACGAACTCCTGGTGAAGCACTGAACCAGCTCCTGCATCAAACTCGGCTGAACCTGCATCTGGTGTGGTGAAGTAACTGTGAGCCACAGAGGACTCAGCAATCCCGTTCCCGGGTAACAAGACTATTTAAGCCTTGGGTGAGGCTAAGGCTGAAGAAAGAAATGAGGTGAAGGAACAAACAAGAGTCTGCAGCAGCAACTAGCACTAACTTACGTAAAAGAGAGCGAGAAGAGAAGAGCATCGGTCGAAAGATGATCACGAAGTGATCCTAGCTAAAGCCGGTCAAACATAACCCCACCGTGTTCAACTCCCGAATCCCTATTCGGAAATTGACAGTCACGGTACACACGCTGGTAGTGTATTGAAACATTGTGTCAAGTTATCTACAACCGGAATTAACAAGCTCCCATCTGCCACATAACCGCGGGCACGGCTTTCGAAAGTTCAAAACCCTGCAGGGGTGTTCCAACTTGACCCATTACAAGCCCACGATCCGCGGAGTCGCAACTCCATAGTTGGGAAGACCCGAGTATTCTCGGAATCCCGTGCTCAAGTTAAACCGAACTAAGGTAAGGCTAATCCAGCAAATCCTCCCGGCGTGTCGACACCCTGATAGTAGCCGCGCGTATCTAGGTCTCAGGACACGACCGGATGGGCGATGCTACAGGACCCAAACCTCGAGTTTCCCCGTGGTGGTTCCCGCAGGACCCCCGTTTGGGACCAACACCATCGGCACTGGCCCCCCCTGCTATGTAGAAATAAAGGATCCTCGAGGGAGCGACCCTCTATGCAAATTTAATTAATTAATTAAGTTGTATTATGGGCAAATAGTACCAAAAGTTGGGACTTGCTGGAAAAGACTTAGCGCTTAGCGGTTTATCAAGGGGGTCCCATACACCCCAACCGTGTTAGGAACGCATAATCAAGGAACATAACACCGGTTTATACGGTTCCTAACGGCATGAGTGGAACAAAACACCAAGCAAAAGGCTTAGCCTTCCACCCTGCCAGTATATAGATGATTTCATTTAGCATTTATATAGTGTGATATAACCCAACCAAACTTCAACATGAAGCAAGCATCTTCAATCTTCACCTGCAACTAACAATGCTATAAGAAGGGCTGAGCGAAGCGTACTTAGCCAAGCAACGGTTTGCGTAGGTAGGGTGGTTAAACATGGCAATTGGTTACAAGTAGGAGGCTGACAAGAAAGACATGGGCATCGAGGCAAAACTATAGATCGCGACTACTAGCAATAGGCAAAAATAGTAATGGTATCCGGGTTCGGTCATCTTGCCTGGGATTCCACAAGGGAGAAGAACGGATCCAAGAAGAAGACGGAGCAACAGTCGAGCGGATCCTCACAACTCCGGAACGAAACCGAAGCTAACAAGAGGAACAACCGGAAAGAAAACAAACAACACGGTAAACACACAAACATCAACATGGCATACGATGCGCAAACAAGTATGATGCATGTCCGGTTTAAAAATGCAAGGCATGGCAAAGTGCACAAACAACACTACAAGTTAAGTGGAGATCAATATGCAACGGGTTGCATATTGACGAAACACCACATTTAATTATTTAGTTGACTCTCATTATTTACAAGACAAGATTAAAAGTTTTTAACATGGCAAGAGGTGAAACATAAAGAAACTACACTATTAGGCAATTTAAATGAGGCCGGAGAATAACAACAACAAGTCCGGAAAAATCCCCATGAGCATGTTTAATAATTATAAGCAACAACAATTCAACATTCTAGTGTTGTTAACATGATGCGGATGACATGAACAAGTTTATGCAAGTTTTATTAAAAGGGGTCAAATAACAAGATAAGAAGCATTTGTCACCGTGGTGGAAAGAAAAGAGTGCCACGGCAACGATCCGAAATGAGGCAACGGCATCATATCGGTGCCGGTAACTCGTTGAGAGACCGGTGCAAAAGATGACGAAGCGAGTGAAACAAGATGAAAGAGGTGGGGTGATCCCGTTACCGGGTTCCCACGAGTCGGTGGCGAGGCAACCGAGGAACATGACAAAAGGTGGAACGGGCACGAAGCACACAACGGAGACATTCCATACAACCACAACAAGCATTCACGGGTCACGTCTCGGGGTTATACCTTCGAAACACTCGTTTCGGGACGGTTCGAGACGTCGAGGGACGTAGTGGAAGGAGTCGTTCCGTAGAGGGAAGTAGTCGTTCTCGCAACTCGTAGAGGAAGTAGTTGTACTCGGGCGACGGTAGATGTACTCGTTCCGTTCGTTCGTAGAGGTACTTGAGGTTTCGGCGACGGTTGTGGTACACGATCGTAGTGGGAAGTAGTTGTTCCGTTCGTCTTGGCGGTTCCACGACGGCGGTAGTTGTTCACGGTCATCGGTAGTCGTTCGAGTCGCCGTGGACGTAGTGGAACTTGGGGGTTCCCGTTTGCGACGGTAGTGGAAGTAGTGGTACTTGTCGCATCGGTAGGGGTACTTGGTCGGGTCGTCGTGGTACTTGCCGGTCTTCGGACTTGACGACGGTAGGCGTTCACGAGGTCGTTTTGTAGATGTACATGCGGCGTCGTGGTACTCGTTCACGTAGTCGTTCTCGAACTCGTAGCCGTTCAACATCACGTGTAGAGGTACTTGTCTCGAACTTGCCGTTTTATCGAACCCGTAGTTGTACATGTCAACCTGGAGACATACAGCAGCAACAAAACAAACAAAGAAAAAAAAAACAGCAAGGGGCAAAGGCAGCAGCAAGGCTAGGCGGCGAGGAGACGCGGTGGCTGCGCCCTGGAGGACGGACGAGCCGGGCGCCGCTCGGGGCTGGAGACGAGGCAACCGAGTGCTGCTGGAGGTGACACGGCCCGGGGCGGAGGGGCTCTGGAGACGCGACGCGGAGGAGGCCAGAGGAGATCCCGCGGCGGTCGGCGGCTTCCTGGCCGGGCCGGCTCGCGGCGCTCCTGGCGCGGACGACGAGAGGGCGAGGCGGCGCTGGGGCGCTCGGCAGGAGGGCGCCTCGGGGAAGGACGGCGGCGGCCCTGGCGCGGTGGCGCGGGCGCGGGACCTGGGCAGCTTGACGAGGAGGGAAGGGAGGCTCCCAGCGCTGGAGATGGAGGCGCTCTGGCGCGGGCGCCTGCGCGACGAAGGAAAACGGCTGGAGGGGAGGCCGCGGTCGCGGGGCCGGAGGACGGAGCCGCGGAGGGAGGGAGCCTCGGTCGCCGGGCGGACGGGCACCAGGCTTCGGCCAACTCGCGGGGTGCCATGGCGCAGCAAGGGCTCGGCCCTGGCGAAGGGAGCCTGGAGAAGAGCTGCTCGAGGGAAGCTCTGGGGGTAGGAGGAGAAGGGAACGGGGTCGGGCGCGCTTGAGGGGAGAGATCGAGCGAGGGACTCGGGGCGCTGTCTTCGAACGAGGGAGGAGAAGAGAGATCGAGAGGAGAGGGAAACGGAGTGGCGGCGGGGTCGGGACGAGAGGGAGAGAAGAGGCGAGAGCGAGGGAAAGGCTGGAGCTGCTAGGGTTCAGTCGGGAGGCCGGGCCTGATGGGCCAGGGCGCGGCTGGAGTGGCCCAGATGGAGGAGAGGCCTAAGAGGCTGCGGCTGAGAGGGAGGTTTGCTGGCCTGGGCCTTAGGGAGGCCTGGGCTGGCTGCCTTCTTTTATCTCTTAAATAGAAATAACTAAAAACAAAAGAGAGGAAAAAGAAAAAGAGGAGGGGGGTTAGGGCAAGAATTAGGTCAAAGGTTATTTTTCCCGGGCTCGTAAAAATGAGCACGACCGGAGAAAAATACAAAAGGCAAGGACGGGAAATAATTCAAACATATTTGAATTTAATTCAAATAGGTTTGAACTAAGACGAGATTATTGAAGTGTCCAAAAATGTTCAAATTTTCGGAGGAACCTCGAAACAACGGAAAAGAATTATTGGCAAGGTTTTGGAGGTGAAACTAGAAGTGAAAGACAATGGGGAAAATTATGCAAGTGTGTTACGATGAATTCCAACGCATGGAATAATTATTAATATAGCTCCATACTTATTAGGAGGCTTTTATATGTTATAAAGAGAAGGCATCTTCCCTCGATTTAAATGGACCGAAGGCCCACACGAATTATTTAGGTTGAGATGCAAAAAATAAAATAACATGATGGCATGATGACATGATGCAATGCAAAAACAAATAACACAAGCTCAAAAGAAACACACGGCCAACCCGGAACATCCGGAATCTTCTGGAAGCTTCTGGAATCTTCTGGGACGTCGGTCTCGGGCGTCACAACTCTCCCACACTAACAGAGGATCTCGACCCGAGATCCTAGAGATATCACCGGGTAAAAACGGAAGAGGAAGAGGTAAAACAAAGTTGCTTCTTTGACAGACGAGTGAAACCACGAACCTTGAGAGGTTAAACAAGTTGAAAGAAAGAAAGCAACGGAGATGAACGAAGTTAAGAGCACTCCGGTAAAATGAGTAACAAGGAGCATTATGAGAACCTTGAAGGTTGAAAGACATGAAACAAGAGCTCACGGACCAAAAGAATATGCAACTACAATGGTATGGCCAAGGAATAAGAATGACAGAATTTGGACAGCACTCCGTCTGAAAATGGAAGGAATTAACAAGAACTTGAGGAGATGGAATGATACTTGATGAAAACAACAACACATTGCCTCCGAAACAATTAAAAGAATGGCACAAGGGTAAGAAAGATTCAGACAGCACTCCGGTTAAAAGAGAGTTAAAACTTGATAAAAGACGAAGCTGATGAAGAATATAACACTCCGGTTAAATGATAAGCAAGGGAAAAGAACATGATCTTGAAAAGAAAACAAGATGATGGTTTGGAGAGAGCAACATTACAAAGCCTCCGGAATGAAAGATTAGAATATAGATCAACGAAAGAAATGAATGGAGAAGAAAATGACAACTTCTCCCAAAATGAATTTGAAAGAGCATCCTTACAAAGAAGGGTTGAACGGAGTTGTTGGAAATTCAACAACGAAAGAATAAGCTTCATGTGGGCTTATGGAAAACATCTCAAAATTAAGAGGTGACAACCAGCCACTAACGGGAACGATTGATTTGATTGAGATCAACAAGGAGACGATAAAATTATCTCACCGGAATGATAAAAGAAGAACTTGGGTCATTAATAAGCACCATAATTAGCAACAATTCTCAAGGAAAGCTTTTAGGTGAAAAACAACCCAAGATAACTCCAATGAATAAATGAAGGGGTTGGAAGATCTCCTGAACAAGAAAATGATGGGTTTAAATATCTCATTCTTGAAAACTCGTGAATCATAAAACATGAAGGAATTGTCAAGAATGACATAACACCACCTCAAAAGATAAGGGAGCAAGAATTGCAATTGGAAAGCATGAAGAAGAATGCTTGAGCTCCAACAAGAATCTTGATGAAGACTGAGGATGAATTAAATGATGATGAACCACCAAGAGAACTCCGGTAATGAAAGCATGAGAAGTGAAAGATGGAAAGAATAAGATTCAAGGGCTGCGATGAATTAGATGGAGCTTTGAAATGATATAATTGAAATAGCTTGGAGCTCCGGAAAACAAGATGAAGAATTTAGAACCGAGAATATGATATGATGAACAAGCTCCGGAACAAGAGATTAAATGACCTTGAAGGAATAAGAATAAGAATTATGTCATGCATCTCCTTCACCAATTAAATTGATGACAACCAAGGATTTGGCATACTACTTATTCTCGTTGCAAAGAATTAAAGAGAGATCTCTCACAACCTTGGATAAGTATACAACGAAGCACCGGTAGGATTATGAAAAGAATAAATGAATTAAAATGATAACAACGGAAGAGAAAAACTAGAATGAACCACCGTAAGAATATGGAGACGAACGAAGAGACATCAATGAAGAATATTTGGAGGACGAAGTTGCAAACTGAGAACGAAGAAATATGCTGAAATGATGGCCTTCGGAGGAACACAAAGAAAGAATTCATGAAAAGCTTGAGAGAACGGGCCAAGATTTAAGAGAAACACTTGTCCAGTCTTCAAATGCTGAGAGGACGATGAGAAATGTCATGAAGAATTGTTGAGCACTCCGGAATGAAGAATTAAAAGTTGAACCACGATGGAAAGAAATTGAAAGTAAACTTGGAGAAGGCATGTGACTGATGGGAATGATTCTTACATCACACTTTGAAAAGAATTTGAGTATAACTCCAGAAAAAAGAAGAGTCAGGTACGATCCTGGAAAAAGACCTGTGGGTTAGGGCCCACTAAAGAAGTCCCCGTTGAAAAGATTGCTTAAGAGATATAGCACCGGTTGAATAAAATGGCTTGAATAAGAAGACAATGCTCAAAATAGCTTGAAATGATTAAGAATGGAATTATGAATCTTCAGCACTCCGGATAAGAATAACAAGAGGAGAATGATTAATTGGTGCACCGGAATAAGAAAGCATTATGAAATGAGGAAAAGGATAAGATCAACACCGAAATCTTGAATTACATCCACCGGCAGAATATGAGAACAAAAGAATGATGAACTTGAAGCTCTTGAGCATCTTCACGATAAAGCACCGGATAAGAACATTGAAGGAAAATAATGAAGAAATATCACATGAATAAAATGGATACTTCATTTGAGAATTTCTGGCTCCAAGAAGAAGAAGGGTGGGAGGGTGGGGAAAAGCAAAGATAACTTGGGATGAATAAAATGGGCACCGGTTGGAAAAGAATTAACATGACCATCTCGATGATCAAGAAGGACTAGCACTCTCATAGAAATATGAGAACACCGATAAGGAAGGTATGGAATCAACATTTGACATCGAAGCAACTCGAATACCAAAATCAAGAAAAAACAAAGGGTAGATATGTAGCATGATCTTCACAATATCATTCGAACAGAGGATTGAACGAATGAATTCTGCAGGTACATCAACTCGACGAGAAGCCACTTGGAGAACAAAAAGTAAATAAAAAGGAACAAGGATCAGATAGAACAAATACAAGATAGAAGTTTCGTTCGACAACTTTGTGCTGAAAGCTCATGGAACGTGTTACAAAAGGGTTTTGCAATCCCCGGATCAGCATAGCCAAGGATCCTTTAAGATGCAACTCCCGATCAGAACAAGTCCATAAAACCACTTCACTCAATGTAGAACCCCGAACTTCATATCGAGCATCCGTTGGAAGAATGCCTAGAACTACTAGATGAACCCACCTATAGATTTCCGAAAGTTCCCAGTTATGCAATCAGGTGTTGGGGATACACGGGAAGCACCGCGCAATCAACTCTAAACCTACATCCAGGTGTATCCATCCTTCAACACATAACCAGTCTTTCTCGGAAACTGTTTACCTCGGACCTTCGAAAACGCATCCACTATAACAAGCTATGGCAATACTCTCGAACTACCTCCCCAGTACTGGGTGATGTCGGGGTTATCTTGCCACTGGCCGTATAGGAGAGATTTTCGATGTCGGCCGTCTTAAGTATTTAGTACTGCCGCGATATGCTTGTGTCAATGATACCCCGAAGCTCAACTCCTCGGTAACAGGAGGCATCGAGAACAATATCCTTGTCACAAGAACATCGAAACAATCCCAGAATACTCGCGGGATCCTAAAAAAAATTTGGTGCAATTTTTGAAAGTAGAAGAGAAAAGAGTAGACGTCAGGAGTCCTCACCAGAGAGAAAGGGGAAGAGAAGCAAAGAAATCCTACTCTCCGATATATATATAGGACTCAAAACATTTTCAGTGTGTGCCTAGACTCAACCGTCAACGATTCGATCAATCAGTGGGGGCTTCTAGGTCGGAGAAGGCTCTGAATACCAACTTGTAATGCCCAGGATGGGACTATACCTCCTACGTGTCGAGGCACGACTTAAAGGTATAAGCCCATCCTAGAATGATCTCAAGTTTGGTATCTTTGCACAACTCATGTAAAAGAGGGATTAAAATACAAAAGGAGATAGCTGGCTTACACTCGCCACTTCACACAATACATTACATAAGCAATCATCATTCAGAACATCACAACCCGACTACGGGCGAAGATCCAAAGAAAGATACCAAAACAACATAAAGCCACAGGTCAGGATCGAATCCTAGTAGAAACCACTACTGAACATCGAAACGTCACAAGCAAACGGCCACACTCTTCAACGAACTCCTGGTGAAGCACTGAACCAGCTCCTGCATCAAACTCGGCTGAACCTGCATCTGGTGTGGTGAAGTAACTGTGAGCCACAGAGGACTCAGCAATCCCGTTCCCGGGTAACAAGACTATTTAAGCCTTGGGTGAGGCTAAGGCTGAAGAAAGAAATGAGGTGAAGGAACAAACAAGAGTCTGCAGCAGCAACTAGCACTAACTTACGTAAAAGAGAGCGAGAAGAGAAGAGCATCGGTCGAAAGATGATCACGAAGTGATCCTAGCTAAAGCCGGTCAAACATAACCCCACCGTGTTCAACTCCCGAATCCCTATTCGGAAATTGACAGTCACGGTACACACGCTGGTAGTGTATTGAAACATTGTGTCAAGTTATCTACAACCGGAATTAACAAGCTCCCATCTGCCACATAACCGCGGGCACGGCTTTCGAAAGTTCAAAACCCTGCAGGGGTGTTCCAACTTGACCCATTACAAGCCCACGATCCGCGGAGTCGCAACTCCATAGTTGGGAAGACCCGAGTATTCTCGGAATCCCGTGCTCAAGTTAAACCGAACTAAGGTAAGGCTAATCCAGCAAATCCTCCCGGCGTGTCGACACCCTGATAGTAGCCGCGCGTATCTAGGTCTCAGGACACGACCGGATGGGCGATGCTACAGGACCCAAACCTCGAGTTTCCCCGTGGTGGTTCCCGCAGGACCCCCGTTTGGGACCAACACCATCGGCACTGGCCCCCCCTGCTATGTAGAAATAAAGGATCCTCGAGGGAGCGACCCTCTATGCAAATTTAATTAATTAATTAAGTTGTATTATGGGCAAATAGTACCAAAAGTTGGGACTTGCTGGAAAAGACTTAGCGCTTAGCGGTTTATCAAGGGGGTCCCATACACCCCAACCGTGTTAGGAACGCATAATCAAGGAACATAACACCGGTTTATACGGTTCCTAACGGCATGAGTGGAACAAAACACCAAGCAAAAGGCTTAGCCTTCCACCCTGCCAGTATATAGATGATTTCATTTAGCATTTATATAGTGTGATATAACCCAACCAAACTTCAACATGAAGCAAGCATCTTCAATCTTCACCTGCAACTAACAATGCTATAAGAAGGGCTGAGCGAAGCGTACTTAGCCAAGCAACGGTTTGCGTAGGTAGGGTGGTTAAACATGGCAATTGGTTACAAGTAGGAGGCTGACAAGAAAGACATGGGCATCGAGGCAAAACTATAGATCGCGACTACTAGCAATAGGCAAAAATAGTAATGGTATCCGGGTTCGGTCATCTTGCCTGGGATTCCACAAGGGAGAAGAACGGATCCAAGAAGAAGACGGAGCAACAGTCGAGCGGATCCTCACAACTCCGGAACGAAACCGAAGCTAACAAGAGGAACAACCGGAAAGAAAACAAACAACACGGTAAACACACAAACATCAACATGGCATACGATGCGCAAACAAGTATGATGCATGTCCGGTTTAAAAATGCAAGGCATGGCAAAGTGCACAAACAACACTACAAGTTAAGTGGAGATCAATATGCAACGGGTTGCATATTGACGAAACACCACATTTAATTATTTAGTTGACTCTCATTATTTACAAGACAAGATTAAAAGTTTTTAACATGGCAAGAGGTGAAACATAAAGAAACTACACTATTAGGCAATTTAAATGAGGCCGGAGAATAACAACAACAAGTCCGGAAAAATCCCCATGAGCATGTTTAATAATTATAAGCAACAACAATTCAACATTCTAGTGTTGTTAACATGATGCGGATGACATGAACAAGTTTATGCAAGTTTTATTAAAAGGGGTCAAATAACAAGATAAGAAGCATTTGTCACCGTGGTGGAAAGAAAAGAGTGCCACGGCAACGATCCGAAATGAGGCAACGGCATCATATCGGTGCCGGTAACTCGTTGAGAGACCGGTGCAAAAGATGACGAAGCGAGTGAAACAAGATGAAAGAGGTGGGGTGATCCCGTTACCGGGTTCCCACGAGTCGGTGGCGAGGCAACCGAGGAACATGACAAAAGGTGGAACGGGCACGAAGCACACAACGGAGACATTCCATACAACCACAACAAGCATTCACGGGTCACGTCTCGGGGTTATACCTTCGAAACACTCGTTTCGGGACGGTTCGAGACGTCGAGGGACGTAGTGGAAGGAGTCGTTCCGTAGAGGGAAGTAGTCGTTCTCGCAACTCGTAGAGGAAGTAGTTGTACTCGGGCGACGGTAGATGTACTCGTTCCGTTCGTTCGTAGAGGTACTTGAGGTTTCGGCGACGGTTGTGGTACACGATCGTAGTGGGAAGTAGTTGTTCCGTTCGTCTTGGCGGTTCCACGACGGCGGTAGTTGTTCACGGTCATCGGTAGTCGTTCGAGTCGCCGTGGACGTAGTGGAACTTGGGGGTTCCCGTTTGCGACGGTAGTGGAAGTAGTGGTACTTGTCGCATCGGTAGGGGTACTTGGTCGGGTCGTCGTGGTACTTGCCGGTCTTCGGACATGACGACGGTAGGCGTTCACGAGGTCGTTTTGTAGATGTACATGCGGCGTCGTGGTACTCGTTCACGTAGTCGTCCTCGAACTCGTAGCCGTTCAACATCACGTGTAGAGGTACTTGTCTCGAACTTGCCGTTTTATCGAACCCGTAGTTGTACATGTCAACCTGGAGACATACAGCAGCAACAAAACAAACAAAGAAAAAAAAACAGCAAGGGGCAAAGGCAGCAGCAAGGCTAGGCGGCGAGGAGACGCGGTGGCTGCGCCCTGGAGGACGGACGAGCCGGGCGCCGCTCGGGGCTGGAGACGAGGCAACCGAGTGCTGCTGGAGGTGACACGGCCCGGGGCGGAGGGGCTCTGGAGACGCGACGCGGAGGAGGCCAGAGGAGATCCCGCGGCGGTCGGCGGCTTCCTGGCCGGGCCGGCTCGCGGCGCTCCTGGCGCGGACGACGAGAGGGCGAGGCGGCGCTGGGGCGCTCGGCAGGAGGGCGCCTCGGGGAAGGACGGCGGCGGCCCTGGCGCGGTGGCGCGGGCGCGGGACCTGGGCAGCTTGACGAGGAGGGAAGGGAGGCTCCCAGCGCTGGAGATGGAGGCGCTCTGGCGCGGGCGCCTGCGCGACGAAGGAAAACGGCTGGAGGGGAGGCCGCGGTCGCGGGGCCGGAGGACGGAGCCGCGGAGGGAGGGAGCCTCGGTCGCCGGGCGGACGGGCACCAGGCTTCGGCCAACTCGCGGGGTGCCATGGCGCAGCAAGGGCTCGGCCCTGGCGAAGGGAGCCTGGAGAAGAGCTGCTCGAGGGAAGCTCTGGGGGTAGGAGGAGAAGGGAACGGGGTCGGGCGCGCTTGAGGGGAGAGATCGAGCGAGGGACTCGGGGCGCTGTCTTCGAACGAGGGAGGAGAAGAGAGATCGAGAGGAGAGGGAAACGGAGTGGCGGCGGGGTCGGGACGAGAGGGAGAGAAGAGGCGAGAGCGAGGGAAAGGCTGGAGCTGCTAGGGTTCAGTCGGGAGGCCGGGCCTGATGGGCCAGGGCGCGGCTGGAGTGGCCCAGATGGAGGAGAGGCCTAAGAGGCTGCGGCTGAGAGGGAGGTTTGCTGGCCTGGGCCTTAGGGAGGCCTGGGCTGGCTGCCTTCTTTTATCTCTTAAATAGAAATAACTAAAAACAAAAGAGAGGAAAAAGAAAAAGAGGAGGGGGGTTAGGGCAAGAATTAGGTCAAAGGTTATTTTTCCCGGGCTCGTAAAAATGAGCACGACCGGAGAAAAATACAAAAGGCAAGGACGGGAAATAATTCAAACATATTTGAATTTAATTCAAATAGGTTTGAACTAAGACGAGATTATTGAAGTGTCCAAAAATGTTCAAATTTTCGGAGGAACCTCGAAACAACGGAAAAGAATTATTGGCAAGGTTTTGGAGGTGAAACTAGAAGTGAAAGACAATGGGGAAAATTATGCAAGTGTGTTACGATGAATTCCAACGCATGGAATAATTATTAATATAGCTCCATACTTATTAGGAGGCTTTTATATGTTATAAAGAGAAGGCATCTTCCCTCGATTTAAATGGACCGAAGGCCCACACGAATTATTTAGGTTGAGATGCAAAAAATAAAATAACATGATGGCATGATGACATGATGCAATGCAAAAACAAATAACACAAGCTCAAAAGAAACACACGGCCAACCCGGAACATCCGGAATCTTCTGGAAGCTTCTGGAATCTTCTGGGACGTCGGTCTCGGGCGTCACAGGAAGTCTGTGAGGAGTTTGATTTGGTCAAGCTCATGGAGCTGCGATCTGACTTTGATGTGGAACTCATCCATCAGTTCTATGCTACTGTCCACTTCGGCAGTGACGATCAGCGTCACCTCTCATTTATGTGCCGGGATGAGTTCTTCCGTGTTCCTTGGAGTGCCTTCTGCAATGCTTTGGGCTATGAGGACACTGGCTTGGAAGGCCAAGGTGGTCTCCGTCCTCACGACCGAGCCAATCCCATGGATAAAGTGAAGCTTGCTCCTCTGTATATCCCTGGTCATGGCATAATAGGTAAATCCAATGACCTTCTGCCAGTTTATGACATTCTTCACCGTGTGTTCCGGTGCGTGCTGCTGCCCAAAGTTGGGAACCAGGATGATATCTATGGCTATCTAGTGGATCTGCTTGTGGCAATGAAGACCAAGCGTGGCAAGGGCATCACTTTTGATGTGTCCAAATGGATGTGGGAGGAGATGTACAACTGTGTTTGGTACCGCAAGGTACCGATCTACGCTCCCTTTGTGATGCGCTTCCTTTACTCAGTTTGGGAAGTGCGGAGGCCTGGAGAGCCTCTTTCTACTCCGGACAGGCTTACGGAGCATGAGGTCAAGGTGCTGAGACAAAAGAAGCATAAAGCTCCTAGATTCGCTGCGGGCAATGAGGAGGATGTCTTTGCTACCTCAGATGATGATGACTTTGAGTTAGAGGCTGGGGCCAAGCCATCCTGGGTGGAGAAGCTTACTGCCAAGGTCAAGAAGACCTTCTGCCTGCAGGCCCACGTCCAGAAGAAGCTCTACAAGGCTCATGTGAATGAGAAGATGGCGCGCCGCCGGAAGATTCAGTTAATGAATCACCTCAATGTGCCTGATGTGAAGAGTGGCTCCGAGAAGAGCATCACTCCTGAGGACAAGTGGTGTCTTGCCAACTGCCAGTGGTCTGATGATGAGCCTACCACCTCCACCACTCGAGCGACTTTGATGCGATGGAGGCTGAGGCTGAAGCTGCTGAGGACGATGAGGACACAGAAGACTCTGATGATGGTGACTCGGATGATTCTCTGGCGACAGGCGAGGAGCTGTACTGAGCCCTGGGGCGTTAGTCTCGCTCTTTTCCTTTTTGGTGCTTGATGCCAAAGGGGGAGAGTTGAGTATTGCTATAGGTCACGGGAGTTGCATGGGGGTGTTTCTTGGTGTTTCTTTGTGTTTCCCTGTGAACTTCCGTAGCATGGTGTAAGACATGTTATCTTAGTTTCTATGCTCTATCTTAGCTCTATGAACTTCATTACTCTGAACTCCAGTTACATGGTGTAAGACATGTGCCCTTATCTTAATTATCCATGCACTTTCGGTTTTAAGCTCTTTGTTTTCATATGATCTGTTGTATATTTGTTTTTGTTCTTAGTCGCTGGTTGGTTTATAAAACCTAGGGGGAGCATAGATCCTAGTGTAAGCACTTTTGCATTCCAAAAGCAAACTCTATTAAGTGCTCACACTCAGGGGGAGCTCTACCTTCATTCTATAAACTCCCGTGATCGTCTCGTGGTTGTCATCATTCACCAAAAAGGGGGAGATTATAAGGGCATCTCTTGCCTGAGGTTTTGGTGATGATGACAATCCTTGATTGGACTAATCGTGTGTCAATATTAATCAGGTTGATAACATGTGGCACAAGACGGTTAGGCTTTCCCTCTTTAAGGAAAAGATCGAAGACGGAGTTTCCGTTGCCTTTCTGTTTCTTTTGGTCATAGGAAATCCGTACTATTAAGAGGGAACCCACATCGGAAGGTAATGGGTGAATCAAGTCACATACACAGATTCTTTGCACCCACTATATTGCCTCCGTTCGTGGAGAGAGAGGTCCCATTTCATTCCTCCTTATTGTAGACTCATCCACAACGGTAGTACCGCCCTTGTTGGCGGTTGTACTGGTGGCCGGTAGTTCCGGTCAAACCACCGCCCCAAGTACCGCTCAGGGGTGATACCCTCTGTACTGGGTGCGGTGGTAGACCGGTGGTGGCCCGAAAGTACCGGTGTTCTTCTCACAAGACCGGTACTACCGGTGTTCCGAGCGGTAGTACCGCTCTGACTGCCACCACGCAGAAACTATCTGCCAGGCGGTAGTTCCGGCCCAACCACCGTCCCAACTACCGCCCCTGCTTGAAACCTTCTGGTTTCCAAGCGGTAGTTGACCGGAGGTTGGGCGGTAGTTCCGGTTTTCTCCGGAAGACCGGTACTACCGGGTAGGCCACCGGAAGTACCGCCTTAGTGGCTCGGGCGCAGGTTTCTTCACTCACCGGTACTACCGGCTGGGCTAGCGGAACTACCGGTCCTATGTAAATCTGCACATAACGGTTGGATTGGTGGAGACCCTATTTAAGGAGCCCCTTCTCCCACCTCCACCTTATCTCTTGCCTCTCTCTCTCCACCATTAATGTCATTGAAGCTTTCTTTCCCGATCTCTCTTCCTAGCCAACCAAACTTGTTGATTTGCTAGGGATTGAAGGAGGAGACCTAGATCTACACTTCCACCAAAGGAAACTTGATTCCCCCATACTTTCTTGTGTGGATTTTGTTACTCTTGGGTGTTTGAGCACTCTAGATGGAAGAGGTCACTTCGGAGCCACAATCCATTGTGGTGAAGCTCCGGGGTTTCGTTGGGAGCCTCCAATTAAGTTGTGGAGAGAGCCCCAACCTTGTTTGTAAAGGTCCGGTTGCCGCCTTCAAGGGCACCACTAGTGGATTCACGGCACCTTGCATTGTGTAAGGGCGTGAGGAGAATACGGTGGCCCTAGTGGCTTCTTGGGGAGCATTGTGCCTCCACACCGCTCCAACGGAGACGTACTTCCCCTCAAAGAGAAGGAACTTCGATATCACATCCTCGTCTTCACCGTCTCCACTTGTGGTTATTTCTTACCTTTACTTGTGCAAGCTTACTTGTTTAACTCCTATAGCTTGCTTGTGTTGTTGTTTTCCTTACTTTCCATTAGTTGTCATCTTAGTAGAATATCTAGACAACTTACTTTGACGCTTAATTTAAAGTGGTTAAGAAAAGCTAAAAATTGTTAGTTGCCTATTCACCCCCCCCTCTAGTCAACCATATCGATCCTTTCACTCTTGGACTTGCACGAAAATATCAAATTCTTGAAGGATTTTTCTGCGAAGTTGCAGGAGCTCTATTTGTGACCGTTGGATATCTGATCGAACGGTTCGCGGGAGTTCGTATCACGGGAGCATCTAAGCTCCCGTATCACCAGATACTCACTCGGTTACATGTTAGACTGAAACAATGAACACCTAACTCAAGGGGGGCACCGGCCCCCACCCCCCACATGTCACCACACTATATTTATTAATTATTATTTTATGTTGGAGTGCATGCATGTTATAGTCATTATTTGTATTATATAATCCAATTTGCTTTCGACACCTTGTGAATGAAGAACACATAATATATTTGTATTATATCATGTTGGAGTTAACAAATTAATTCGCGTATAGGATAGCAAATATCTAATCTATGCATATGTGATTGTGAAATTAGTAGCAAGCCACAGGCAGAATTGTACTAATGATTTTTCAATCTTTCCCAACAATGGGAAAAGCAGCAAGCAGCAGTGCAATTGTATTTCGACAAGTAGACATATCAGCACTACTCTTCTTCCATCACTTCATTCCACTCCTCTAAGTATCCTTGGATGCGGACGATGGTACTTGATACTATCTCGTTGGTCAGAGGACAAATGTGGCCCTTCTTCTTGAACCAGGTCTTCAGCAAGTGTCTCTCGAATGTCTAAAAACAGAATAATTTGTGTCACATCGTTAGTTTCAATGCTCAAAAGAAATTACATGCCAACAGAAGCTCAACCACAATCCTTACCTTCCCTGTGGCAATTGTCACCGGATCTATCATTAGCTCACCAGACAAGGGGCATGTAAGATATTTGGGAATGGCGCAACTGCCGCTGTTCTCCTTAGCCTTCTCGACCCCGACTTTATCCATCGCTAACGTGAATAAAGAAGTAGGCCTGCGTCTAGCTGCTCGCCGACTGTCACGTAGCCCTCTAAAGTGAATACGAGCAGCAACACGTTCTTGCCAACGCAACCCTCGCAGTCTCCTGACAACTCGTACATCATTCCACTCTCTTTTTGGGGAGAATGAGGAATGGTCTCCACAAAATTCAGCGTATAAAGGATATGGAATTTCCTACAGGGGTTTTGATCAAACAAATAGCTCTTAGTAAGTTGCATTGGAAGTTTAAGCCACTCATGGGTCGAGCCTCATACTTTTTTTTAAACACTATCTAGTCAAGTCAGAGAAGGTTACTCAATAAACTTGGTTATACTTACATCATCACTATTATAAGACCACTTTACCGCAACCTCATTAGGACAGCCTCTATTTTTTGGTGAATTGAAGCACTGCTTGGTTGATTGTTTAATAGACTGCAATCAAGCAAGTGAAATATAGTTACTGGGGTCAATCTAAAACATTAGAGAATTTCAGAACAAATAGATTATCTTAATTGATCATGGATACTAATGATTGACAACTTGTGCCTGGAGTCATGCTGCAGGACAAGTTCAACATGGCGCCCGACCGGCGGCAGCATCATCATGGGCCATGGATCCATGCATGGTGCATCCTGTTACTTCCCATTCATCAAACTTTCGTTATTAAGATGGTTGCATGCATCACTTTGATGCAGAAGCCGGGGGGTATTTCTTCTTTTCTACTCCCTTCATTCCTAAATATCTGTCTTTCTAGGTATTTCAACAAGTGACTACATACGAAGCAAAATGAGTGAATCTATACTCTAAAACATGTCTACATGCATCCGTATGTTGTAACCATTTGAAATGTCTAGAAAGACAAATATTTGGGAACGGAGGGAGTAAAAAATAAAATCAAACTTCTGCCACTGCAATGGTTTGAGAACAAGACAGCTTCACGGCGTCCGTCGCCGGTGGCATGGGAGGGCACCTCCCGTCCCCTCCCTTTCCGCATGGAGCCTGAGCGGCACGCCACCGGAGGAGCGTCGGCTGGATTTCAACGTCGTGTAGGGAAGAAAAATAAATAAAAAGAAAAAAGGATTGGATGAGAAAGATATAAACAGACTTGGGAGGTCCAAGGTTTGGGGAATCTGCTAGAGTTGCTTTGCTAGAACTTGGATGAACTCCAGTTTCAAGAATGATTGGATGCTACCTTGGTTGAAGCAAAACACTAGATGAGAAAGTTGTGATTTTTTTATGTGCCGCTGAGAATGATGTGAACTTAAATATTGTGTTGAATGCTACCATTATTTTTCTACTGCATGTTCATCCCTGAATCCCCGCAACAACAAGCAAATAGTGACGATCATGGATTACATAATCATACTACAAAAGAGATTCTATAAGTTTTACGTTTTTTTCATGGTGTATTACAACATTATTTCGCTGTTTGTCTTTATAGTTACTTTGATATGCAATACCGGTATAAGTACTTATTTGAGACTTTCACTCTAGTTAGCTGTACCTAATTCGCACTTGGGCCTACACCCACAAAATGCTAGGGTCGGCCCTGGGCTCGACACCTTGTGAACGAAGAAGTCATGGCCAATATCAGCAAACGTGTCACCCATACCCTGCAACACAAGCTATTGAACTAGACAAAACATAATTGACTTAAAGTTGGCATTGTCATTCATGCGACACTTCTTCTCCATAAGCGCGACGACAACCATTGAGAGGATGTTGAGGACGAGTCTAGTCCCATGCATTGAGTGAGGACAGGCCACACGAGTTCTTTCGGATAGGCCTGACCATCGACACCACAAGATACTCGTACATGAAACGGACATGAACTATCGAGACGTGGACAAAACTGGATATGTAAAAAGAGTGCATCTCAAAGATGGGGTTGACATGCAAGTTCGAGTAGCCTATTGGCAGGATGGCGAAAGTAGTCTTCTGGCCATAGGTACAAAAAGGAGCCAGAAGGGCAAGAGGCTCACCGGAAGTTTCGCCTCTTCCACCTCCATGCCAGTCGATGCCAATGCAGGGTGTGTCAACCATGATGGTGGCTTTGTCGAGCCACCGACACACATTAGTAAAGCTTGTAGAACATGGTTACATGTGGGAAAATATCAGGTGATACAAGAGTTTAGATGATACCATGATACAGGCTTTCGTGAGCCATTGGATCTAAGATCTAAGGGTGGCAGCCATGCTCTTGGACTTGCACGAAAATATCAAATTCTTGAAGGATTTTTCTGCGAAGTTGCAGGAGCTCTATTTGTGACCGTTGGATATCTGATCGAACGGTTCGCGGGAGTTTGTATCACGGGAGCATCTAAGCTCCCGTATCACCAGATACTCACTCGGTTACATGTTAGACTGAAACAATGAACACCTAACTCAAGGGGGGCACCGGCCCCCACCCCCCACATGTCACCACACTATATTTATTAATTATTATTTTATGTTGGAGTGCATGCATGTTATAGTCATTATTTGTATTATATAATCCAATTTGCTTTCGACACCTTGTGAATGAAGAACTCCAACTTGCCTGTATAGGCAAACGTGTCGTCTGCGCCCTGCAACACAAGATGTGGAATGATAACTGATACGTCTCTGTCGTATCTATAATTTTTTATTGTTCCATGCCAATATTAGACAACTTTCATATACTTTTGGCAACTTTTTATACTATTTTTGGGACTAACATATTGATCCAGTGCCTAGTGACAGTTCCTGTTTGTTGCATGTTTTTTGTTTCGCAGAATATCCATATCAAACGGAGTCCGAACGGTATAAAAACGGACGGAGATAATATATGTGAATTTTGGGAAGTGGAATCAACGTGAGACGATGCCCGAGTGGCCCACGAGAGTGAGGGGCGCGCTCAGGGGGGCAGGCGCGCCTTGGGCCCTCGTGGCCACTCCGTAAGGCGGTTGGTGCCCTTCTTTCGCCGCAAGAAAGCTAATATCTGGATAAAAACCGTGTCCAATATTCAGCCCAATCGGAGTTACGGATCTCCGGGAATATAAGAAACGGTGAAAGGCCAGAATCTAGAAACGTGGAAACAGAGAGAGACAGATCCAATCTCGGAGGGGCTCTCGCCCCTCCGCCGCCATGGAGGCCATGGACCAGTGGGGAAACCCTTCTCCCATCTAGGGAGAAGGTCAAGGAAGAAGGAGAAGGAGGGGGGCTCTCTCCCCTTCGCTTCCGGTGGCGTCGGAACGCCGCCGGGGCCATCATCGTGTGACGGCGATCTACACCAACACCTCCGTCATCTTCACCAACATCTCCATCACCATACCCCATCTATCTACAGCGGTGCACTCTCCCGCAACCCGCTGTACCCTCTACTTGAACATGGTGCTTTATGCTTCATATTATTATCCAATGATGTGTTGCCATCCTATGATGTCCGAGTAGATTTTCGTTGTCCTATCGATGATTGGTGAATTGCTATGATTGATTTAATTTGCTTCTGGTTATGTTGTTGTCCTTTGGTGCCCATCATATGAGTGTGCGCGTGGATCACACCATAGGGTTAGTTGTATGTTGATAGGTGATGGGCCTCTAACCCCTCGTTGGTTACCCCAAGTGGAAGGTGTAAGATGCAGTGTTGTGGAAGTTTTTCCCTTAGCAAAGATGCCAAGGATCGAATCCCCAGAGACTCCTAGGTTCAACAAGTAGGTGTCAACTGCTAACGGCGCCGGATTAGCAATCAACATGGACCTGCACACAGATACAAATAACTTTGCTCCCAACGAGTACAGAGAGGTTGTCAATCCCTCCGGCCTTGTAGTTCACAAAGGATTAAACGCAAATGATAGTAGTGATAGATAATGTTTGCAATAGTAAGTAAAAGCGAAAAGTAAATAGCGGATGTGATCAATGATGGTAATATGGACCGTAGTCTCATGATGTTCACTAGTGATGTCTCTCTCCCAAAAGACGATAAAACAACTATGTGAGGTAAACGAATTACAGCTGGGCAATTGACAGGACCACGAACGCAAACCAATGCTGACTACATTGCAAGAAAGGTTGAGGTTCAAAGCATGGGCGGTACGCCAAAGTAAATAGACCGAAATCCATCAATATCTACTACTAATCATCCACCTTGAGATATCTATTCAGAACATCTCGCTGGTATTAAGTTGCGAGCCCCACCCATAGTGTAAACTCAATGCAACAGACAACTGCATTAAAAGAACTTTGCGTAAAGTAAACAATCCTTGCACCCGCGGGCACAAGCACCGTTGTTTTCCCCCTTGTGGCAACAGCACATCCCCTAGACTCATGTTTCTGTCACTCAAGCTAGTCATCGAGGGGCATGAACCCACAATCGAGCATAACGTTCCCTCTTGGAGTCACTACATATTACTTGGCCAAAGCAATAAATAACAACGGAGAACATGCAAGAATTACTTATGAACATAAATATAAAAGAGGTAGATCAAATATATTACTCAAGAACAATCTGAACATAATCTCATAATCCATCGGATCCCAGCAAACTCATCATAGCAACAGCATAAGGATTACATATGTGCCTCGATCATGTAGGGCAGCTCACGAGGACTAATTAGTGAAGCACAAGAATGGGAGGAGAACACCACATAGCTACTGGTCATGGACTCATGGTCCAAGGGAGACTACTCACAACTCATCCGGAAGGCGTCCATGATGGTGGAGAGGCTCCCGATGGTGATCCTCCCCTCCGGCAGGGTGCCGGGAAGAGTTCTCCTGGTGCTCCCGATCTTGGAAGCGGCGGCGGCGGCGGCGGAAGAGAGATGAGATCGCGAAAAAGAATTCCCCTCCCGAGGGTTTCGAAGGACGCTCTAAATATATGCCGAAGGGGGGCACCAGACGGGGCTCGGGGGGCCCAGGGGGGGGGGGCGCCGCCAGGGCGCCTGGAGCCCTAGTGGCCCCCCCGGCTGTCCTTCGGGCGCAAGGTAGGTTCTGGAACGCTGATTTTTTATATAATTTTTCTGGATTTTTCCTGGCAGTTCTCGTAACGTGAAAACCTGAAATACAAAAACAGCCGAAAACAGAAACTGGCACCGGGGTGCACTGGATTAGTAGGTTAGTCCAAATATGATCAAAAGTGTATGGAAGTGTATGAATATCATAGCAATATCACCCAAAAGTGGCATGGAGCAAGCAGAAATTATGGATACTTTTTGGACGTATCAACATCCCAAGCTTAATTCCTGCTCGTCCTCGAGTAGGTAAATGATAACAAGCATAATTTCTGTGGTGACATGCTATTAACCATGTAGGACTTTTTACAGTCATATGACAAAAGCTTACTAAGACAATGATTCTATAGTAATTAAGTTGCCTCATGAGAAAATCACAAATGACTGAAAGTTTTACAACATGAAACTGAAACGTCAAGAAGATTTGTAATGAACATGGTGTGCAAATATGATAAAGTGATATCTAGCTTGCCCCCTTTAGTGGAGCAAAACATAAATGCAGGGGCACCTTCAAGGTTTAAGTGATGACTAGATACAATGATTTCAAAATAAACGATATCACAATCATGCAAAAGACAATGCTACTTTGGGACAATGCACATTACACTCAGAATGACAATCATGCTCTCAGTAGTTGGTGCTTCAAGAAAGAAGGTGGAGACTCAACATAAAAATAAAAGAATGGTTATGTGCTAGAGATTTTTATTTTGAAAACATAGAAGCAATTTTGTCAACAGTAGTAGTACTTCATATGTGTCATGCATAAGACATCCTATAAGTTGCAAGCCTCATGCATCGAATACCAATAGTGCTCACACCTTGTCATAATTATCTCGGATTTCAATGGGTTATCATTGCATTACATAAGTTTCAACCAAGTGTCACAAAGGGGTACCTCTATGCCACCTGTACAAAGGTCCAAGGAGATAAATCGCATTTGATTTCTCGTTTTTGATAGATCTCAACTTGAGGACATCCATACCGGGACAACATAGAAAATAGATGATGGACTCCTCTTTAATGCATAAGCATATTCTCATAAGAGATTGAGGATTACTGTCCAAGCTAAAACTTCCACCATGATACATGGCTTTGGTTGGCGGCCCAATGTTCTTCTCTAACAATATGCATACTCAATCAACCCACGGCAAATCACCCTTACTTCAGACAAGACGAACATGCATAGCAACTCACATGATATTCAACAGAAGTGTGACAGTTGATGGCGTCCCCAGAAACATGGTTACCGCTCAGCAAGCAACTTATAAGAGATAAGATACATAAGCAACATATTCTTTACCACAATAGTTTTTAAGCTACTTTCCCATGAGCTATGTATTGCAAGGTTAGTCTGCTTAGTACAGGTGGAGGTTAGCAAAAGACTGGGAGCGACCAACTAAGAGAGCAATGACGGTCATAATAATGCAGAGCGACAAAGCAATATTGAATCAGGCATGGAAGTTATATCGCTACTCAGAAATAAAAGATCATCAAGGCTTGACAGACTTTCTTTACAGTCTTAAATATGCGTGAGCATACGCCAAGTCAATCAAAATAAATTCTTGAAGGAAGATATTACTAAACCATACCACATCATCGGCAAACAAATCAAGTTGGTACTCCAATAACACATTGGGAATCCCCCAGCTATTTGAGACTAACCATAAGAAAACCTGAACTACTAAGCGCCATTATGCACGTAGCATCTTTATCATAGACATATTAACCAATGCAATGGAAGCAAACTCTCTTAATAAGATAAGCATGATAATTAAAGAGAGTTTAAGCAACCAACTAAACAAAAGCTCTTTGAAAAGATAAGCATAAATACTAAGAGCAGAGCATGATAGTAGCTATTAAAAGACAAAGAACACACACAACAAAGATAGACATGAAAATTCCATGTTATGTTCTAGGTAGAAGTGAAGCGTGTTTCTCTCCCACATAAAGAAAGCTGAGTTCCGACTCGTTATGAAAAACTAAAAAGAAAACTAAAAGCAAGACGCTCCAAGCATAGCACATAACACATGAAGTGATAAAAATATAGCGAAACGAAATACGAACTGATAATGTTGATGGAGAAGGGGATGCACGGGGGCATCCCCAAGCTTAGACGCTTGAGTCTCCTTGAATATTTCTTGGGGGTGCACGGGGGCATCCCTAAGCTTGAGCGCTTGACACTCCTGAATCTTTTTATCATCTTCCCTCGCACACTTGAAAACTCCCTTCATACATAACTCATCATAATCTGATTAGCGAGGTTAGTACCCTTAATAAAATAATTATACCTTGCTGGAAATAAAGATATTCTTAAAGTTCTACTGTTTCTCAAGATTGCCAAAAGGTTTTTGCAAAGAAAAAGCAAGCTCTTGATTTGCAAAATGAAGGAAAGGCAAAACAGGACAGAATCTGTGAAAAACAGAACAGCAGGTAGTAATTGATTTGTTCGGGGCACTTCTGCAACTCAAATCAAAAAACTCAGAACAGACGCACGAAAGACAATTATATAGAGAACGTTGTAGAAACAATTCAGACCAAAAAGATGATCTGGTGATTTTATACGAATTTTTCTATCCAAGGACATAATCTGTTTCCTGGACAGCACCTCACAACTTTTGAACTTTCTAGCAATCAGAGGCTATACTTGGCACAAATATGAAAAGCAAAGATACAATGATGATGCTACTGTAGTAAACAACATCAAGACACAACAAAAGCAAAATATAAAAAATTATTAATGTGGGCTGCCTCCCAAAAGCGCTTTCTTTTATGCCTTTAAGCTAGGCATAATGCAAAAAGGAATCAATAACCATCATAATAATCGGAGTTATAAATTGAGTCATATGGTTCCTCAACAAGTTCACTCTTGTTCCTTCTAGGAAAGGGGTACACACCTTTTGCCTTACCGCGTAACCGGATTTGTCCCTTACCAATATCGATGAAGCCTCTTACCGCTCGGAGGAAGTCCCTTCCAAGCACTATATTTCCTTGGTTGGGCTCCATGATGAAGAAATCAACCATTGCAATCCCTTTAAGGAATTTAACTGGCACATCTTTTATTCTTCCTTGGATTTCAGAAATATCTCCATTAGTGTGTTCATGATAAGATGGTAGTCTATCCATGTTAAATTTTAAAGAATCATGAACAGTTTTTGGCATAGTAGAAACCATAGATCCAATATCACAATAAGCAAGGAAGTCTTGATTAGAGATGCTAATCCTAACAAGAGGCTCCCAGTCATTATCTATTTCCAAAATATCTCTCTTATTGGGTTTGGGTTTCTCTACCTTCATTAAGTCTAGAGCATCCATTCTCTTTTCAATAGTAGCAAGTCTATCTATGACAATATCAAAATTATGATCATAAACAAAGTAACTAGATAGACCAAGTATAATTTCAAGAGCTCTAGCTTCATCACACTCTAGGAAAATCTCCCTCGGCTATAATGTCAAGAGAGTGTTTACACCATTTAAAAAGACCCTGGTAAAAATTCCTAAGCACAATTTTTATAGGTATCCAAGGCATAATTCTCCTATGTGCATCAGAAATTCTGTCCCATGCCTTCTTCATATTTTCTCCATCCCTTTGATGGAAATCTAGAACTTCTGATTCCCTCAAAGCACCATATCCTAACATGTTTAGCTAAACAGATAGGACTACTAACAGGAAGGCAAAATAGTTTTTTTTGTAATTTTTTGATAAAGGATACTAAAGCAAAAACTGAAAGGTAAACTAACAAGACTAAAAAGCAAAGGTAAAAGATAGCGTGCAACTCCCCTATCCTGAAGAGTGGAGTCCCCGGCAACGGCGCCAGAAAAAACTCCTTGATGGGCCTCTAACCCCTCGTTGGTTACCCCAAGTGGAAGGTGTAAGATGCAGTGTTGTGGAAGTTTTTCCCTTAGCAAAGATGCCAAGGATCGAATCCCCACAGACTCCTAGGTTCAACAAGTAGGTGTCAACTGCTAACGGCGCCGGATTAGCAATCAACGTGGACCTACACACAGATACAAATAACTTTGCTCCCAACGAGTACAGAGAGGTTGTCAATCCCTCCGGCCTTGTAGTTCACAAAGGATTAAACGCAAATGATAGTAGTGATAGATAATGTTTGCAATAGTAAGTAAAAGCGAAAAGTAAATAGCGGATGTGATCAACGATGGTAATATGGACCGGAGTCTCATGATGTTCACTAGTGATGTCTCTCTCCCAAAAGACGATAAAACAACTATGTGAGGTAAACGAATTACAGCTGGGCAATTGACAGGACCACGAACGCAAACCAATGCTGACTACATTGCAAGAAAGGTTGAGGTTCAAAGCATGGGCGGTACGCCAAAGTAAGTAGACCGAAATCCATCAATATCTACTACTAATCATCCACCTTGAGATATCTATCCAGAACATCTCACTGGTATTAAGTTGCGAGCCCCACCCATAGTGTAAACTCAATGCAACAGACAACTGCATTAAAAGAACTTTGCGTAAAGTAAACAATCCTTGCACCCGCGGGCACAAGCACCGTTGTTTTCCCCCTTGTGGCAACAGCACATCCCCTAGACTCATGTTTCTGTCACTCAAGCTAGTCATCGAGGGGCATGAACCCACAATCGAGCATAACATTCCCTCTTGGAGTCACTACGTATTACTTGGCCAAAGCAATAAATAACAACGGAGAACATGCAAGAATTACTTATGAACATAAATATAAAAGAGGTAGATCAAATATATTACTCAAGAACAATCTGAACATAATCTCATAATCCATCGGATCCCAGCAAACTCATCATAGCAACAGCATAAGGATTACATATGCGCCTCGATCATGTAGGGCAGCTCACGAGGACTAATTAGTGAAGCACAAGAATGGGAGGAGAACACCACATAGCTACTGGTCATGGACTCATGGTCCAAGGGAGACTACTCACAACTCATCCGGGAGGCGTCCATGGTGGTGGAGAGGCTCCCGATGGTGATCCTCCCCTCCGGCAGGGTGCCGGGAAGAGTTCTCCTGGTGCTCCCAATCTTGGAAGCGGCGGCGGCGGCGGAACAGAGATGGGATCGCGAAAAGAGTTCCTCCCGAGGGTTTCGGGAGACGCTCTAAATATATGCCGAAGGGGGGCACCAGACGAGCCTCGGGAGGCCCAGGCGCCCCCCCGGCGCGGCCCAGGGGGGGCGCGCCGCCAGGGCGCCTGGAGCCCTGGTGGCCCCCCCGGCTGTCCTTCAGGCGCAAGGTAGGTTCTGGAACGCTGATTTTTTATATAATTTTTCTGGATTTTTCCTGGCAGTTCTCGTAACGTGAAAACCTGAAATACAAAACAGCCGAAAACAGAAACTGGCACCGGGGTGCACTGGATTAGTAGGTTAGTCCAAATATGATCAAAAGTGTATGGAAGTGTATGAGTATCATAGCAATATCACCCAAAAGTGGCATGGAGCAAGCAGAAATTATAGATACGTTTTGGACGTATCAATAGGACTACGTATTGGAGGGCAAGAGTGAAAGAAGCTTCAACCTAGCATAGAAATTGATGCATACGAGATTGAAGGGGGACCAATATATCTTAATGCTATGGTTGGGTTTTACCTTAATGAACATTAGTTGTTGCGGATGATTGCTAATGGTTCCAATCATAAGTGCATAGAATTCCAAGTCAGGGATGACATGCTAGCAGTGGCCTCTCCCACATAAAACTTGCTATCGGTCTAGTAACGTAATCAATTGCTTAGGGACAATTTTCCAACTCCTACCACCACTTTTCCACACTCGCTATACTAACTTTATTGCTTCTTTATCTAAACAGACCCTAGTTTATATTTACTTGCTCTTTATATTCTTACAAACCTATCCCACAACACCTACAAAGTACTTCTAGTTTTATACTTGTTCTAGGTAAAGCGAACGTCAAGCGTGCGTAGAGTTGTATCGATGGTCGATAGAACTTGAGGAAATATTTGTTCTACCTTTAGCTCCTCGTTGGGTTCGACACTCTTACTTATCGAAAGAGGCTACAACTGATCCCCTACACTTGTGGGTTATCGAAAAAGGCTATAACCCACAAGTGTAGGGGATCAATTGTAGCCTTTTTCGATAAGTATGATTGGAACTATTAGCAATTAGCAAGCACTTATGATTGGAACTATTAGCAAGCATCCGCAACTACTAACGTTCATTAAGGTAAAACCCAACCATAGCATTAAGATATATTGATTCCCCTTCAATCTCGTATGCATCAATTTCTATGCTATGTTGAAGCTTCTGTCACTCTTGCCCTCCAATACATAGTCCTATCAACATACAACTAACCCTATGGTTCGATCCACGCGCGCGCTCATATGATGAGCACCATAGGATAGCAACATAACCACAAGCAAATTAAACCAATCATAGCAATTCACCAATTACCGATAGGACAACGAAAATCTACTTAGACATCATAGGATGGCGACACATCATTGGATAATAATATGAAGCATAAAGCACCATGTTCAAGTAGAGGGTACAATGACTTGCAGGAGAGTGGACCGCTGTAGATAGATGGGGGAAGGTGATGAAGATGTTGGTGCAGATGACAGAGGTGTTGGTGTAGATCGTCGTCACACGATGATGACCCCGGCGGAGTTCCGGTGCCACCGGGAGAGAGGGGGAGAGAGCCCCCCTCCTCCTTCTTCTTCTTCCTTGACCTCCCCCCTAGATAGGAGGAGGGTTTCCCCTCTGGTCTATGGCCTCCATGGCGGCGGAGGGGCGGGACCCCCCTCCAAGATTGGATATGTCTCTATGTCTCCTTCTGTTTATGCGCTTTCAGATTCTGGTCTTTCACCGTTCTTAAATTTCCAGAGATCCGTAACTCCGATTGGGCTGAAATTTGAACATGATTTTTATCCGGATATTGACTTTCTTGTGGCGAAAGAAGGGCACCAACCGCCTTACGGGGTGGCCACAAGGGTTCAGGGCGCGCCATACCCCCTGGGACGCACCCCCTATCTTGTGGCCCCCTCGGGCATCATCTCGCGTTGATTCTTCTTCCCAAAAATCACATATATTCCAAAAAAATCTCTGTAAATTTTTATCCTGTTTGGACTCCGTTTGATATAGATTTTCTGCAAAACAAAAAACATACAACAAACAGGAACTGGCACTGGGCACTGGATCAATATGTTAGTCCCAAAAATAGTATAAAAAGTTGCCAAAAGTATGTAAAAGTTGTAGAATATTAGCATGGAACAATCAAAAATTATAGATACGATGGAGACATATCATGGAACTAGCCAACACATAGTTGGCTTGAGTACGGTATCCTCGTTAACGCGGGAGTCCCACGATCACGGCGATAACCATTGAGAGGATATCGAGGACGAGTCCAATTCCCACACATTGGGGCGAGGAGAGGACATCATCTCATGCTCATGTTAAAGGTCTGTGAATTCTCTGGCACATCCACACAATTCATTTTTGACCCAAACCATCACGCATGGCTCCGTCGTATGTAATTTGTCAAAGACTAAAATAAGTTGGTGTACCTGGCACAACGCAAGACACACCTGGACCCAGAACACTACCCCTTACCACATTGTCCCGTGCCTAGGATAACCTTTGACCTTGTCACCATTTTTTGAACCGCACATATTTTATTAATCAATAAAACACAGTACAACTACACAAATACATATATAGACACATGAAGTTGCTTACAAACATTGCATAAATGGCGGTCGATATATTCTTTTTTTCGAGAAAAGATATATTCAAGACTATGCTCGTCCATAAATAAAAAACTATTTCCTTATGTGGGGGGTGGGCGATAAAATATCGTTGTGCACATGGTTCCACGCACACCATAATGAATTATAAAATATAAAAATAGCAAAAAATCAAGCAATTCCAATTTCTTAGGTTATCAAACATAGTCGACTAGTGTACTCATATGTGAAGTTTCGTGAAGAAATGACACGTGTGGTATTCTTAGCAAAGAAAATAAAATCGACCTCCGAATTACTTCCTAACACGGTCACTTTTATACCATTAATTTGTTTTTGATTTTTGCCGAGAATACCATGGATGTCGGTTCTCCGTGAAACTTCACACGTGAATTGAACAATCAACCATGTATTTTACAAAAAATATTAAGAACTGATGATTTTTTGGCATTTTTTAAATTTACCATGCAAAGTAGGTGCGTGTGGAACCATCCAAAAGTCCGTGTCCGAAAGAAAAACAAGAATAATAAGGAAGCCTAAACATATATGGCCCATGGGCCTGAAACGGATAAATGCATATCTAAACATGGGTCTATATGAAGGGAGCTCCTATATGGCGACCTGTGCGCCCGATGAAGCGGAAACACGCAACCCCCCCCCCCCCCCCCCCCCCCC
>LR738713.1:810091973-810134895 GCA_902687465.1 Secale cereale
CCCCCCCCAATGCGCCATGTTGGCCTGCCCCATCTGGCGGACGGGACGCCCCCAACTCTTTTCTTTCTTTTTTATTTTTCCAATTTCTGTTTTTCTGTTTTCCCTTTAGAAACAATTCAGGCTTTCAAAAAAGTTCCAACTTTCTAAATAATTGCGGATTTTGAAAAACAGTGTTCAAGAAATAATAAAATGATCAAGAATTAAGGAAAAAATATTCATAATTTTGAAAATTGTTTGGGAAATCATAAAATGTTCGCACATTAAACATGTTCAAGATTTAAAAAAATGTTCACAATATTAAAAATATTCGTATATTCAAGAAATATTCATGAATTGCAATTATTTTCCCAAATTCATATAACGTTCGTGATTTTATAAAGGTTGACAAATGTTTTTGAATTTCAATATTTGTTCCTGATAATTCAAAAAATAAATCGGTTCAAACAAAGTTTGCTGATTCAAAAAATGTTCATGCATTTCAAAAAAAATGTTTACAAAGAAAATGTTTGTGGAATTGACAAAATGTTCCCAAAATGCAAAACTGTTCGCCAATTCAAAAAGTATTCACAAGTTTCAAAATAACGTTCTCACTTTAGAACAATGTTCACAAATTTGTGAAAAAATATTTATGAAAATCGAAAAATGTTCATAATTTAAAACAATGCTCACCAATTTTAAAACAATTTTCAAGATTTCATAAAAATGTTCACAAATTGAAAAAGTTCAGAATTTTACAAAATGTCACGAGATAAAAAAAACACAAATTTGGTAGATGCTCTAAAAAATAGAAAAGAAAAAAGAGCAATGAAAAGGAAAAGGAAAAAGGAAAAAGATAAACTAGAAAGGAAACGAAATAGGAAAATAAAAATAAAAGAAAGAAAACGGAAGAAAAACAAAAAAAATCGATGGGGAATAAATCCTAAATGAGCTGGTCCAAAAACTGGATTGGGTATTGGTGATGGTGGCCTATGTGATCAGTATGGTGACAACCCGCGCGAGCAACGGGAGTGATCGAGCGTGCGCGCTCTGTAGCGGTGGGGCAGGGTAGGGAAGTAGCCGTCGGAGCTTCTGGGGAAGTGGACGACATTGGAGGGGAGTGCAAGGTCAAGGGTGCCTCCGCCGAGCTGACAAGGACGGGAAAGATGGAGACGGAGGCCCGCCAGAGGTGTTGGGAATGAAAGAACCAACGATCAATTTTTTTTAAAAATGAATGAAGTGTAGAGTAGAGAAACGTTGAAATCAAACCAGGAGGGTCGATTCAAAAGACCTTGTAACGAACAAAAGTTACTCCTATATATTTTTTCCCATTCAACTCAAATTGGATTGGGTTACTCCATGAAATTAAACTAGGGGTTGGGGCGCCACCTTGTGGCACCTCCTGAAAGAAAGCTGGGGCGGTGCCAGGTTGGTAGCTTCCCATTTCAGTTGCTTTTTTGCAATCTTGGTAACACATGAAAATGGCATGTTATAAAAAGTCGCACTATAAATTTTGGAAGAGCTAAATAAATGACACTCAAATACAATGAAATTAGGGCACCTCCAATGTGGATCAGCAAATGAATACCACCAACACATTCGTGGACATCCGTTGAGTTTAGATCGTTCAATGCAATTTACAAAAGAAAAGACAGGACACCGATCATTAACAAAAACTAAAAACCAAAGAAAAAACAGGACACCGATCAAGGTCGATGACCCCCGCGTCGGAGCCACCAGCCTCGTCATTGTTTGCATCGTCATCGTGCTGCTTCTATGCCTCATCATCCTCAACCTCAATCTCCTTGAAGAGTCACTCCCGCCACGCCAAGATATGTCGGCCGCTGCATGTGACGAAGATGGTGCAGGGATGGAGGTGGCCCTCGGAGCAAATCCATCACAACCCTTCGCGGATGCAGGGGAAACTCATTGATCTCCCAGCTCGCCGCTTGCCAACTAAAAGGGACTTGTTGATTTGTTCTACAAATAACTCAAACGAACTTGCATAGAGGGCTTTAGCAAGAGTGAAGTTCAAATCCATCGCATGCAAATATCGAAAAGATAAAACTCTGACACATGATAAATCGAAGGAAAATGCAGCAGGAATTTTTTTTTTGCGAGATGCAGCAGGAAAATTCAACATATGTTTTCGTGTAAGCAAACTTCAAACACAATAAGTTGATGCGATTGAGTAAATTGAAGGTTGGTGCGTTTAGCTAAAAAGTGTCAAAGTCACTATGCTAACTGATCCTCCTGTTCACCGGCTGATCCGCCAGATGCTTCACAGCTGTCTGTGTCCCCCTGATGTCATTGATCTCCGTCAGATAAATCTATCCATCTAACTGTAAAGGTTGGTAGTCCACCTTATTATCTAGCAAGATATTTTTAGTCCTTTTCATAGGAACCAAACCAGTTGCAATTGACAGTTTATACAAATACGTACCCATGCTTATTAAGATGACATGTACACATTATTTTGTCTATCCAACCAGCAAATTTCCACCACAAGCAAACAAGCAAGCACCAAATAGTGCATGACCCATATCAGGAGATGATAGGGACCATAAAGTAGCATCACGTCCCTTTTATCTGCCAACAACCATATTAGTCCTCTCGCGCCACCTTGCGGCGCCTCCTCAACGCCCATTCCCGTTGCTTTTTTGCAATCTTGGTAACACATGAAAATGACATGTTATAAGAAGTCGCACTATAAATTTTGGAAGAGCTAAATAAATGACACTCGAATACAATGAGATTAGAACATCTCCAACGTGGATCAGCAAATGGATACTCGTGAACATCCATCGAGCTTCTGTCGTTCTTTGCAATTTATAAAAGAAAAAACAGGATTGGTCATAACAAAAACTAAAAACCAAAGAAAAAACAGTACACCGGTCAAGGTTGATGACCCCGCGCCCAATCTGCCAGCCTCGTCGTTGTTAGCGGCCAACGCCAATCCGTGGAGCACGACAATATAACTACAGCAGGAAGAGTGTCCATTCATAAAGCAAAGCAAGCCTAGTAGTTCCATAGATACTAATAGGTTTATATATAAACATAGAAGGGCCAGTCTTACAAGGTGGATCAATATATTATGATAATGGAAGTCTTACAAGGTGGATCAATATATTTAGATAATGGAAGTCTTACAAGGTGGATCATTTTTCTCAAATCAGCTGAGAGGAAAGAAAAATATGTCAGGCATGAGCAAATTATGAATAAAACCAGTGAATTCGAAGCATGATAGCTGTAGATTCTGATTAAAAATGATTCCCATAGTGTAAGAAGCTTTAGAGCATGCGTTTCGGGGTGGATCAATAGAATTTGAAGCAAACCGATGAATATTTCGACAATCTATAAGAAGGATAGAACTTGTGATGTAGGAAAGGCAGTTATCTGACATTATCAATTTCAGTTAGAAGAATAGATAGATGGAACGAATATTCATGGAAGATGATAACTAACAAAGAAGAAAAGGGTTAATTTCATGGGAACATAATAATGTTGGAAATATGCCCTAGAGGCAATAATAAAATGGTTATTATTATATTTCCTTGTTCATGATAATTGTCTGTTATTCATGCTTTAATTGTATTATTCGGAAACAGTGATACATGTGTGAATACATAGACCACAACGTGTCCCTAGTAAGCCTCTAGTTGACTAGCTCGTTGATCAATAGATGGTTACGGTTTCCTGACCATGGACATTGGATGTCATTGATAACGGGATCACATCATTAGGAGAATGATGTGATGGACAAGACCCAATCCTAAGCCTAGCACAAGATCATGTAGTTCGTATGCTAAAGCTTTTCCAATGTCAAGCATCCTTTCCTTAGACCATGAGGTTGTGCAACTCCCGGATACCGTAGGAATACTTTGGGTGTGCCAAACGTCACAACGTAACTGGGTGGCTATAAAGGTACACTACAGGTATCTCCGAAAGCATCTGTTGGGTTGGCACGAACCGAGACTGGGATTTGTCACTCCGTATGACGGAGAGGTATCTCTGGGCCCACTCGGTAAGACATCATCATAATGAGCTCAATATGTGACTAAGGGGTTGGTCACGGGATGATGTGTTATGAAACGAGTAAAGAGACTTGCCATAACGAGATTGAACAAGGTATCGGTATACCGACGATCGAATCTCGGGCAAGTGCTATACCGATAGACAAAGGGAATTGTATATGGGATTGATTGAATCCTCAACATCGTAGTTCATCCGATGATATCATCGAGGAGCATGTGGGAGCCAACATGGGTATCAGATCCCGTTGTTGGTTATTGGCCGGAGAGTCGTCTCGGTCATGTCTACGTGTCTCCCGAACCCGTAGGGTCTACTGCTACGTCTTGAGCTTGTGTTGTATTCGCTCGAACAGGAAAGGGAGATGCAGCACAATAGCGTAAGTATTTCCCTCAGTTTTTGAGAACCAATGTATCAGTCCAGTAGGAGACCACGTGCCAGTCCCTCGCACCTGCACAAACAAATAAGAACTTCGCAGCCAACACAATAAGGGGTTGTCAATCCCTTTACGGTCACTTACGAGAGTTAGATCTGATAGAGATGATAGTTTATATTTTTGGTATTTTTGGTTTAATAAAACAACAAATAAACAACGGCAAAAGAAATTAACGGGAAAGTAATATGATAGAGATAGACCCGGGGGCCATAGTTTTCTCTAGTGGCTTCTCTCATGATAGCGATATTTTACGGCGGGTAAACAAATTACTGTCGAGCAATTGATAGAAAAGCGAATAATTATGAGACTATCTAGGAATGATCGTTGTGTATAGGCATCACGTCCGAGACAAGTAGACCGACTCCTGCCTGCATCTACTACTATTACTCCACACATCGACCGCTATCCAGCATGCATCTAGTGTATTGAGTTCTTATGAACAAAGTAACACCTTAAGCAAGATGACATGATGTAGAGGGATAAACTCAAGCAATATGATGAAAACCCCATCTTTTTATCCTCGATGGCAACAATACAATACGTGCCTTGCTGCCCCTACTGTCACTGGGAAAGGACACCGCAAGATTGAACCCAAAGCTAAGCACTTCTCCCATTGCAAGAACTATAGATCTAATAGGCCAAACCAAACCAATAATTCGAAGAGACTCGCAAGGATATTATGAGCACACATAAAAAGTTCAGAGAAGAACCAAATATCTTTCATAGATAACCTTGATCATAAACTCACAATTCATCGGATCTCGACAAACACACCGCAAAAAGAGATTACATCGAATAGATCTCCTCGAAGACCAAGGAGAACTTTGTATTGAGATCCAGAGAGAGAGAAGAAGCCATATAGATACTAGCTATGGACCCGAAGGTCTGTGGTTAACTACTCACAACTCATGGTGAGGGCGATGATGATGATGATGAAGGCCTCCGTGATGGATCCCCCTCTCGCAATAGGCTCCAAGATGGGATCTCCACAGGAACAGCAGCTACGGCGGTGGAATTAGGGTTTTCTCTCTCCCTTCGGAGTTTCTGGGGTACGTAGGCATATATAGGAGGAAGAGGGGCACCAGGGGCCACGGGGCCTGTCCTCGAGGCAGGGGGCGTGCCCCCCACCCTCGAGGGTGGGCCCCCTGTCCTCTGGCTTGGCTCGAAGTTTATCTCGCGTGATTACCTCCAAAAATATCTCCTGCGAAGGTTTCATTCCATTTGGACTCCATTTGATATTCCTTTTCTGCAAAACCCTGAAATAGGCAAAAAAACAGCAATCTGGACTGGGCCTTTGGGTTAGTAGGTTAGTCCCAAAAATGATATAAAAGTGAATGATAAAGCCCATTAAATATCTAAGACTTCATAAATAATAGCATGGAACAATCAAAAATTATAGATACGTTGGAGACGTATCAAGTAGGTAAATGATAAAGAAAGAATTTTTGATGTGGAATGCTAACCAATATAGTTTTTCAATGTAATTCTCTTAATTGTTGCATGAATGTTCAGATCTGAAAGATTCAAGATAAAAGTCTATATTGACATAAGAAATAACAATACTTCAAGCAATACTAACAAAGCAATCACGTCTTCTCAAAATACTATGGCTAAAGAAAGTTATCCCTACAAAATCATATAGTGTTGGCTATGCTCCCTTGCTATCACACAAGATATTCATATCATGCACAACCCCGATTTCAGCCAAGCATTTGTTTTCATGCTCTATCTTTTCAGACCCTTCAACTTTCACGCAATACATGAGCGTGAGCCATGGATATAGCACTATGGGTGGAATAGAGGTGGTTGTGGAGAAGACAAAAAGAGGGAGATAGTCTCACATCAACTAGGCGTATCAACGGGTTATGGAGATGCCCATCAATAGATATCAATGTGAGTGAGTAGAGATTGCCATGCAACGGATGCACTAGAGCTAAATATGAATGAAAGCTCAACAAGTTCTTGCATTGCTATTGTTTGACTTACACTTGTGAACCAAGCAAGCAAGGAAGCTAGCTCATGGTGTTGGTCTCTTGCAACCAAAGCTAGTGTGCTTGACGAAGGCTTACCATGTATTGACCAGCGCAACACATGCACAAAAGAATACAAGAAACAAATGACACTGCATGCCTTGGGAGTCTAGGTACAGTTACAGAATAAAGGACTGCACAACCAACAGTCAAGCAAACTTGGGCTACCCAGGAAGTAAGGCTTGGCCGGATCCCCAATGCTCATGGTGACATAATAATGCCTGCAGAAACAACATAGAAATTTGTGAACAAGCAAATCCTGAAAGAACAATGAAAAAGCAGAGGACGCAAACTGAAAAATAGTTCAGTAGATCCATGTCTTCTGATCAATAAACAAAAATATAGACAAAGAGCATTTCCTGAGCGCAAAGTCAAGAATTCTTGGACTTTGTGCTGGATACTTCGACGAGATTAACATCAACGCCCACAGAGCTACGCAGACAACGATCGATGACTCGCATTCGTAAGATACCAACTAACCAAAGCTGCAAATAAACCCCAAAGATCTGTGTATATACGCGCATAGAATAGAACCCGGGGATATCATAAGAACAAACCCAATCTGATCAGGGGGAGCAGATCGTGTACCCGGTGGGATAGACGACACTCTAGAGCTGGAACACGACGGTGGACGAGGACGACGGGGACTTTGCCAGCGTGGACGCGCGTGTTGGGCCGGGCGCGAACGAGAGCAGCAGGAGGAGTGCGAAGAAGGCGGTCGATGGTCAGTGTCCAGACGCCGGTGCCGCGCGTGCAAAAAAGCACGAACATCAGACTACAACATGTTTAAGTCAGCAGATCGCCGAGGGCACAACCGGTGGCGAAGGCGCGTTCCACCTAGCCTATTCCTATCGATGTCGCAATGGTGCACGTCTTCTCCTTGATATCTTATTTACAAATTAGCAGAGAGTAGCAATGATATATTAGAATTCATACAAACAATAATTGAAGTAATATGCTGGTTATGGCAGCTGCAGTTTCATGCTACTATGTTACCCTCGCATCTGTAACCGACACCAATCTCCTAGCCGACAGTAATCATTTAAAAAAAATTGAGAGCAACCCATGGTAGGGAGCAGAGAATACGACGGGATGCAGTATTCTCACATGCTTCTCGCTGGGTAGGCGATTGGTGGGTGGCGGGAGGCGGACGGCAGTGCCGTCGTAGTCCTTGGTGGCTGGCAACGAGAAGAGGGTGTTGGCGACGACGTGCACCAGCTCCGTGGCCTTCCGCTCTTGCCCACCTTGGTTATGGTCAGCGAGTCAGTGTTGATCGGCATGCTGCCCGCCGTTGCGGTGGCCATCACCATATGTGTCAAAGACACACATTAATTCTTCCACTGCCGCAGAAATAAGTTTACTCTGCTGGTTTGGTGCAAATCGAACCTATCCAGCAAAGAGTGATAAATCAGCACAACAATAACTGGTAACCACCCAATCTAGAACCTGTACTGAATAAATATCATGGCGCTGAAATGAAGTCAATACAAAAGTATAAATATTTTAGACAGCAATGCCAGCAAATTTTTTAACAAAACAAAAGTATGTGATAACACTAATTTCCACTGTAAAACCACATGCACATGTAAAACTCTATAGAATGCGCATACCTGTGTTACATCATCCATGTGGGATTCCTCTTAAGCAAGCTATCTGTTTTGAATTTGTCCAGGCCCATAATTAGAACCTAAAATCAATCAACTTGAGTGGGACTCAACCTGAATAACCTCATGTTTTTTGCTCTAACAGATGACATATGAACTAAAACCACAAATTCTGATAGAAATGATATTGTAAGGGAAAACCTAAACTATGTTGGCAATTAGTCCCTCCGTAACTTAATATAAAACGTTGGAGAAAGCTGGTAGTGATCTGGAGGTTATAGAAAAGGATATCGCAGCAACAACTGACAAGATACATGATTGCGAAGGGCTTATTGTGCTCAGGAAAAGAGTCAGCATGGCAAGTTACAAAAGGCTCCGGCTGGACTCCTGTGCTACTAGAGCAGAATTGATTGCTGCAACTGAAACAGATGACAGTAAGGAAGTGGAGATCTTACACAAAGAAGCTGGAACCACGGAATCTAAAGCGCTAGAAATCGAAACATTATATAACCTTCAGCTGGACAATGACTAATATATATTTCAGTATGTAGTTCCTAAGTCGGTATTAGTTCAAAGGATAGCGACAGATATATATTTCAGCCTGTATTTCATAACAAATTCAACATGGCAGCACTTGTTCTATTTTTACAATATATACTTCATATTGCATATATAAGTTGATGAATCAAATTTCTACTTGTTCTACTTCTACAATATATACTTCAGATTGCATATATAAGTTGATGAATCAAATTTTGCTTGTTCTAGTTCCATAATATATATAGTTCATATTGCATATATAAGTTGATGAATCAAATTTTTGCTTGTTCTACTTCTACAATATATACTTCACATCGCATCAACTGGGTGACATTCTCACAACCAAGCGTACTCTGTACTATTTGTTGTTTGAGTTGAAGCTTTGGGTAAAAATAAACTGAAGTGTATCATCCTAAACTTTGATGGACCCTGAACATGCCATTTGATCAATTTCAGACGGGAGCAAGATGAAAACCTGAACGGTGCCTTGGTTAGTACCTACAGATAGGTGGGTGCCACTCTGCACCCAACTCACTGAACAAACAGTGTGGTCCGCCCCCAAATCGCAGAGCTTGGTGACCTTGTGGAGTTAAAAATTTGTTTAGGATCTCTCTTAGAGTTTCAAAATAGAAATCTGATAACATTGGTTGCACACACCTTGCTGCTGCATTCCACGGGTAGATGCAATTCCCCACTCCGACCGAGAGGGCATTGTTCGAAGACCAATCCACGAAGTTGAGGTAGAAGTCGTCCTGCAATTTGGGCGCATACAAAACACCCAGGAGGAGAATTATTCCATTGCCGTGATATTTTCTATTTGAGCACGAATTTGAATATAATAATAGATACTCTTGGAATACCAATGGGCATGAAAAACAAACAATGACAATAAGAGATTCACCTGCGGGAATATGCAATTAGCACAACAATGTGTAACAGCAGCAACAGAGTATTCATGGCATGGAAGCAAGCATAACCCTACTATAAATCCCCAAGATTTAGAATGCACAAATCTGTTCCCTGAAGAAGCACAACCAGGACACAAGATCCAACTGAAACTAAATCTGGTCTATCATCCATATCTTGTTCAACCATGCATAAGAAATCATTCTCAGCTTGCTCAACACCAAAAGTGAGGCAATTCAGCACACCAGCTCGAAAACTTTCAGAAAGTTTTACATTGTCATTCTCTGCAATTTCCATGGCTAATGTGAATTAACTTTTAACCCCATTAAGGCAGTCCTCTGATGTGCTATATAGGCCATCTTGTTGCTTGATACGACACTCTAACAAGTACAGGTAATATACTATGTTATCATATAGAGTTACTGCTAGAAAATCAGCTGCATCTCGTCCATTAAATCTATCATAAATTCCACAAATCAACCATCCATTTTTCTCAGAGCACACAGATTGGACTCTGTCCTCTCCATCTGCTCCACCAGCCATCTTTACCTCAGTACCAGTCAGATAATTGGATGATAGAGTTGTTGGAGCACTGGACCTCTAAAGATTTTTACTGATTTCAAATATGGAGCTCTCAGTTAATGCAGGGCTGCCTTGTGAGGTGGATAGCAAATCCAACCTTGATATCGATGAAGAAGTGACGATTTGGTGGCTTACATCCGGTCGATTTCCTCGTCGGTCCCTCCGGCAGCGCCCTGGGGGTCGCCATATCATGGGTCCTACCGGTCATTGGAGGTGGACGCGAATCACAATGGAGGCGATTTGGGCGCGGTCCTCTTCCTCGCCCGCCAATCGACGGTCGCACTTGGGGTCGCTGCTAGGGGTAGTAGGGGAAGAATGGGAGGTCCTGCATCACACCTTGATCAGCGCCTAAGAGAGCACGAAGAAGAGAAGGGTGGGGGCTAACTGCGAGGCAAATCGGCGGTGTGGCGCCGAGGATGCGGGCGCCGGTGACGACCTCCTCCGGGCGCCACTGTCGAAGGCGCGAGGAAGACGGGACAGAGAAGGTGTTGTGAGGAAAGGGGATAGGAGGCGGCGGGTCGGCAGGGGAGTTGTCTTCTCAGGGAAGGAATAGATGGCATGTTGATTCGCTCTGTTGCCTTCTTTCTTTCTTGTTTTTTTGCTCGCACTGTAGAAAATGATGTGGCATAGCCCAGCGAGCACACTTTGCGCGACTGTTAATGTGTTGTATCTCCCGTGAAATTGTCACAATAGCTTCGGAGCCTCGCCGCTACTCTACGGTTGCCGCCGTGAAATCCTCCACGAATCCCTCTAAATAGCAACCACAAGAAAATTCCCTCTAAACAGCTCCAAATTCAGCAAAAACCTCTAGAAATCATCTTTTCCACCTGAAAAGTTGCTGCTATTTGCAGTGATTGCCCGCTACGCGGCCGCTATAGATGTTGGGGGAAGCCGCGTGAAATTGTTTCTCTCATAATTTTAATCTTTGCGTTCCACTGTCAGAAGATAACGGGGCAAACAAAAGAGTAAAGATCCAAAGCATTCTGGTGCAAAAACGAAAATGAAAATCATAAAAAGAAGAGGTTCAAAAATGTTGAAAGACAATACCCACCAAGTTGTCGCATGTGGGTGAAACAACCAACATACAAAAATTTACTATCCTCAAAATGCCTATGATTAATGTTTTGAATTGGTGTCACTCACACAAAAATGGATCTAAAAGACAATCACCAAAACACACCCAGCAACCTTCTCTCTTCAAATAGAGTTGTTAGAAGAGGATCGAAAATCTATAAAAATTGGAATTTATAGAAAGCCAGGACAAAAAGTTTGGAATGACATATACCCTATCCAAGCGTAAGACTCAAAGCGCCTGGTATCCCCAAGAAGTATCCATCAAGCTCACCTTTTTCGCTTTCAAATTGGGTTGTATTTCCAAGAGCAGCAAACTCCTGGAAGCATGCTCTCTTTCTCTAGATGAGCACTAAATTCAGAAACTATGTTAAAATATTTTTTATAAAAAGTATAAATAAAAATGTGATGAGTCTGACTACTAGTACATCTCCAAACAAAAAAGTTCGAAAGTAGTCGCCAAGGGAAGTGGACAACATTGGAGGTGAGGTTGCTCCGTAAGCTGACAAAAACGGGGAAGATGGACATTGAAAGAGCATGGTGCCCCCATGTGTGGTTTTGGTAATTGATGACATTCTCTATGGACTAATGGTTGCCTTAAGTTATATTCATATGATTTGTCCATAGGCATTTCTTGAAGTCCATGTTGTTGGGGATCGGTGCAGAAAATCAAAAAAATTCCTACGCATCACCAAGATCTATCTATGGAGATTACTAGCACGAGAGGGGAGTGCATCTTCATACCTTTGAAGATCGCGATGCGGAAGCGTTGCAAGAACACGGTCGGTGGAGTCGTACACGAAGCGATTCAGATCACGGTTGAATCCGATCTAAGCGCCGAACAACGGCGCCTCCGCGTTCAATACACGTGCAGCCCGATGACGTCTCCCGCGCCTTGATCCAGCAAAGGGGAGAGGGAGAGGTTGGGGAAGACTCCATCCAGCAGCAGCACGACGGCGTGGTGGTGGTGGAGGAGCGTGGCACTCCAGCAGGGCTTCGCCAAGCACTACGAGAGACGAGGAGGGATAGGGGTAGGGCTGCGCCAAGAGAGAGGGAGACTCATGCCTCTGGCAGCCCCGAAACCCCCACTATATATAGGGGAAGGGGAGGGGCTGCGCCCCCATCTAGGGTTCCCCCCCTAGGGGTGGCGGCAGCCCCAAATACCATCTAGGGGCGGCCAGGAGGGGGAGAGAGGGGGCGCCCCTAGGGTGGGCCTTAAAGCCCATCTGCACCTAGGGTTTGCCCCCTCTCCTCTCCCTTGCGCCCTAGACCTTGGTGGGGGGCGCACCAGCCCACTTAGGGGATGGTCCCTTCCCACACTTGGCCCACGCAAGCCTCTGGGGCCGGTGGCCCCTCCCGGTGGACCCCCAGAACCCTTCCGGTGGACCCGATAATTCCTAGAACACTTGCGGTGACCAAAACATGACTTCCCATATATAAATCTTTACCTCCGGACCATTCTGGAACTCCTCGTCATGTCCGGGATATCATCCGGGACTCCGAACAACATTCGGTAACCATGTACTACATTCCCTATAACCCCAGCGTCATCGAACCTTAAGTGTGTAGACCCTACGGGTTCGGGAACCATGCAGTCATGACCGAGACATATCTCCGGCCAATAAACAACAGCGGGATCTGGATACCCATGTTGGCTCCCACATGTTCCACGATGATCTCATCAGATGAACCACGATGTCAAGGATTAAATCAATCCCGTATATGATTCCGTTTGTCTAGCGGTATAGTACTTGCCCGAGATTCAGTCGTGGGTATACCGATACCTTGTTCAATATCATTACGGCAAGTCTCTTTACTCGTTCCGTAACACATTATCCCGTGACCAACCCCTTAGTCACATTGAGCTCATTACGATGATATATTACCGAGTGGGCCCAGAGATACCTCTCCGTCACACGGAGTGACAAATCCCAGTCTCGGTTCGTGCCAACCCAACAGATGCTTTCGGAGATACCCGTAGTGTACCTTTATAGCCACCCAGTTACGTTGTGACGTTTGGCACACCCAAAGTATTCCTACGGTATCCGGGAGTTGCACAACCTCATGGTCTAAGGAACAGATAACTTGACATTAGAAAAGCTTTAGCATAGGAACTACACGATCTTGTGCTAGGCTTAGGATTGGGTCTTGTCCATCACATCATTCTCCTAATGATGTGATCCCGTTATCAATGACATCCAATGTCCATGGCCAGGAAACTGTAACCATCTATTGATCAACGAGCTAGTCAACTAGAGGCTTACTAGGGACATGTTGTGCACTATGTATTCACACGTGTATTACTGTTTCCGGATAATACAATTAAAGAATGAACAATAGACAATTATCGTGAACAAGGAAATATAATAATAACCATTTTATTATTGCCTCTAGGGCATATTTCCAACAATCTCCCACTTGCACTAGAGTCAATAATCTAGTTACATTGTGATGAATCGAACACCCATAGAGTTCTGGTGTTGATCATGTTTTGCTCGTGGAAGAGGTTTAGTCAACGGATCTGCGACATTCAGATCCGTATGCACTTTACAAATATCTATGTCTCCATCTTGAATATAATTTCGGATGGAGTTGAAACGACGCTTGATGTGCTTGGTCTTCTTGTGAAACCTGGGCTCCTTGGCAATGGCAATAGCTCCAGTATTGTCACAGAAGAGAGTCATCGGGCCCGACGTGCTTGGAATAAATCCTAGGTCGGTGATGAACTCCTTCATCCAGACTCCTTCCCGCGTTGCTTCGGAAGCAGCTATGTACTCCGCTTCACATGTAGATGCTGCCACGACGCTTTGCTTGCAACTGCACCAGCTGACTGCCCCACCATTCAAACTATACACGTATCCAGTTTGTGACTTGGAGTCATCCAGATCTGTGTCGAACCTAGCATCGACGTAACCCTTTACGACGAGCTCTTCGTCACCTCCATAAACGAGAAACATATCCTTAGTCCTTTTCAGGTACTTCAGGATGTTCTTGACCGTTGTCCAGTGTTCCATACCGGGATCACTTTGGTACCTCCCTACCAAACTTATGGCAAGGTTCATGTCACATCCCTAGTTTAGTATTTGCATTAGGACTAGCTAGAGTGTGCATCATGTTTACTTATCAAAGAAACTTGAAATGGGAATGACAGAAACCCCAGCACCCCTCTTCTAACAACTAGGGTTTGATAAAATCTTTTCCAATGTACCCAAAATGCCCTTCAAAAATGTTCATCATTTCTGCCTTGGTCTTAAACCTCTGCCAAAAATGGTGCACAATTTTCTAGGACATCCAAGGTCTCTGGATTAAATCATATGGTATTTGCATTTGGGCATTTAAATGCTATAAAATATTTTAGATGCTCAAATAATCATAAACTATAATGTTCCATGCTGTTCATATTAAATACAGTGGGCATGACAAGTTTCATGAGTTATAAAAATGTTCTGGCATTTTTATTAATTAAATAAAGTTGCAAAAGAAATGAAACAGAAAAAGAAATAGGAAAAGGGAGAGAGAGAAAGGTTACCTGACGCCACCCGGCCCACCTGCCGGCCCAGCCCACCTGCCGCTCCAGCGAGCTGCTTGGCTCGGCCAGGCAGGCAGGCAGGTGCTCGACGGCGGCCGCAGCGCGCGCCACGCAGCTGCCCGCCGCCCTGCTTCCTCCCCTCGCCGTCCTGGAGGTCTGGATCGGTCGTACACGTCGCCCCCGACCTCGCAGACACCCCCCACTCTCCCCAGCTCCTCTCTTTCGCCCTCCCCGCACCATGGCCGACGCCGCCGTGCTCGCACCGTCGTAGTAGCCGCGCCCACCATCGTCCGTGAGCCCCGTCGCCGTGTCCGTCGTCTCCGCCGCCCTCGACTACTTCGAACAAGCCGAGCCCTGAGCGCTCGCCCGCCCTGGAGACGCCCCCGACCCCTTCTTCCCCAACTCCGGCCGTGGAGATCCCCCTCGCCGTCCCTCTCAGCTCCGACCACCCCCAGGCTCGCTCCGGCGTCTGCTGCAACCCCTGTGAGCCCAGCTTCGTCCTCCCCCTCTCCGTTGGCTCTCTACGAACCTGGAACGAACCGCACGAAGCTCACCTGCATGCACCGCCGCGGAGCTCATCGCCGACGAGGCTCCGGCCATCCATTGGTCCGGCCATCGTGCCTATCAGCTTCACCGTCACGCGTAGGTGCTGTAGGACCACTTCACGCTCCTCTACGAGCACTGCACCGTCGTTTTCGACTTCGCTGAACTCCGGCAGCTGCTGGACTCGTCGTCGGCGTCATCTCCGGCGACCCCGAGGCCAGCCACCACCTCCACTCGATGTGGTTTGCCTCCAGCTACCCGTAGGTGTGCTCCGCCGTCGTTTTGGCTGCCGGAGCACGAAACCCGCACCTCACCGCCGTGTTTGGCCTCGCCGGCGGCTAAACGCCGGCGTGTTGGACCTGTTTGACCACGGGTTTGACCCCCCTGGGTCACTGACATGTGGGCCCTGCCTGCAAGTCAAACCTAGTTTAGGTGTTAATTTAATTCTAATTAGTTAATTAGTTAACTGTGACACTGACCAGTGGGTCGCACTGGTCAGGTTTGACTTGGACTAGCCATGTTGACTGACTGACGTCAGCATGATGTCATGCTGACGCAGTAAAGGATTTTCTGGGATTTTTAGATTTAAAATTAATTCAGGAAATTCCAGAAAATGCCTAAACTTCAAAAAATCATATAAATTCAACAGTAGCTCAGATGGAAAAGATTTATATATGAAAAATGATCAGAAAAATCCAATCTTTCCAATGGCACTTGTTTCATGCATGTTTGAGCAAGTTAACCTTGCTGTATACATTAAAACATGATAATGCACTTTTTTAAATAATAGCTAAAGTGCCAATTCCCTCCTGGTTATAGTTGCATTAGCCCAACACACATGCATCTTGCCATGTCATGAGCATGCATCATATTGTTGCATTTGTTTGTTTAAAGATTGTATCGCCGGTATTCTCTGTGTTAGGTCCTGCTCCCGAGGATACTGCTGCGTATCCAGTTGAAGAGAAGTACCCGACAACCACTTTGTCAGGCAAGCAATCATTGATCATTTTGACACAAACCCAATCTTCTCGCTCCTCCTCTCTTTTACTGCATTAAGGCAACATCGTGTGAACTGCTACTTGCTGCGGTAGTTGAACCCTATTCCCTTGCATGACCTGTCATTGCCACAGTAAATAGTTGATACCCACTAGCATGTGTAGGAGTTGATTGAGCCATGTGATGTGTGATCCACCATGCTATTTACTTATGTTGCCTACTATGCTTAGAGTTGTGTCTGGTCTGGTTCATCTGGGTGATGGATCAGAGTGAAACAATCTTTTGATAAAGAGAAGGAAGTGTGGAATACGCTTGGTAAAGGTATCGATGAAAGGCCATGTAGGAGTACGTGGTGGGTTGTTTCATTGGAACCGTACATAGGACCCGAGATCTGTATGTGTGGTTCAAGTTCCAGTTACTACCATGCATTGGGCCCGAAACCAATGGACCCTCTCGGCTTATTAATTACCCTCGATCTCTGTCCAGGAGTTGCAACTAGTTTCTGGTGTTTATAGTTTACTGGAGGTCGTGCACAACGCTGACCCTCGGGGTGGGTTGTGATGCGACAGGTACGTGGCACGGTGTACCGGTTGCCCGTTTGGTGACTCGGGAACCCTGTACACATCGTTTGGGGCCGTGAGCGACACCCCGGCCGGATCTCCCCACGGATGGAACCCAAATAGGCGATAAACCTGGACGAGAGACTTGAGTAGTTAGTCAGGTCGTGGCCGACACCCTCGCTGGGCTTCCGCTTGAAGGTTGCCGAGTACATGTCGAGTAAACGGCGATAAGTGGTGGAAGCGTGTGTGAAGAGGTACACCCCTGCAGGGTTATCAATCTATTCGAATAGCCGTTGTTCGCGGTACGGACTACTTGGTTACTCTTACAGTTCATAGACAAGTTGATGGATACTACTAAAAGCCTCAAGATAAGTGTGAGTGCCGTGGATGGCCCTTCCGTAGGATGACGGAAGAGGATCCTCGGTAGTGTATTGTTGTGGTGAGTAGAGGACTCGTGTTCGTAATAACATCTTGCAATCCGTTGAGAGTTGTAGTATTGGTTAGCCAAGAGTCAAAGCTGGCTTTCTGCTATGAACTCCACTACCCCCTTTGATAATGTTGCATGTATGATAGGTTCTGTGGTAAGACTTGCTGAGTACCTTTGTACTCATATTTGCTTAATAACTGTTGCAGAGGAGAACCCTGCCCCTGCTGATGGGTTCTACATAGACGTTGACGTCGACGAGTAGCTTGACACCCAGACGGAGATCTGGAGCTTGTGAAGGGCCTTGTAGATAGTCAGGCTACACCAAGCCTGTTTTATTTTCCTAAGTTGTCTGTACTCAGACATGTAGCTTCCGCTTGTGCTTGTATGACTGTATGACTTGAGTGTTGGGTCATGTGACCCCTACCTGTATGGATATGTTATGTATGGCTCTTGGAGCCTTTTGAATAAAGTACTTTGAGTCATAGAGTTCTGTTGTGATGCAATGTTGTATTTGCACATATTGAGCATATTGTGTGTATGGTTGAAATGCTTGGTATGTGTGGGATCCGACACCTAGTTGTTTTCCTTTGGTAGCCTACCTTACAGGGAAATGCCTCCTAGTGATTCCAATGAGCCTTGGTAGCTTGCTACTGCTCGGAACACGTAGGCTGGCCGGCATGTGTCCTTCTTCGTTCCTGTGTCTGTCCCTTAGGGGAAATGTCACGCGTTGTTCCTTTAAGTCCATGTAGCTTGCTACGACTTGGGTTCATACGTTGATGACCGACACATTCGTTGCTGGGTCATGGATGCCTGTCTCTGTAATCTAGTGCCACTTTTGGTTTATAACTAGCCATGTTGGCCCGGGTTCTCTGTCATGTGGATGCTAGCGACACTGTCATATACGTGTGCCAAAATGCGCAAATGGTCCCGGGCCAGGTAAGGTGGCACCCGTGGGTTACCGTGCGTGAGGCCGCAAAGTGATATGACGTGTTACAGCTAGATCGGTGTGACTTAGGATCGGGGTCCTGACAGCGTTGGCATCAGAGCTGGACTGCCTGTAGGTTTCTCAAGCCAAACTGGTCGATGTTGAGTCTAGAAAAATTCTTAGTTATATGTAGGGGAATTGATTGTGGAAGGGAACGTAAGGCTCTTTTTACTCCTTTACCTTATGCCCTTCTGATCTGAGTCAGTCTATTCTTTCTACGGGGTTTTAGGACTAGGCCTCTTATCCTTACTAGGTTCACGTGTTACTAATCCGTAGACTCTTAGGATTGTTGGTTTCAAGCCTCAGTTCAGTTTCTATCCTTTTAGTATTATGATTTTTGGACCCGGAACCTTGATTTGGAATTGTTGAGTGGCTATGCTATCATTTGTATGATGTCTCAAATCTTTGTTTGAGCATTTACAGTTGTTATGCTGCCCGATTTCTTCCAGAAACACTAATGCCTTTGCATTACTTCGTGTTTCAGATGTCTGGCCGCACCCCTCACCAAGTGGTTCGTTTGACTAGGTGCATTAATGTGGCCGGTCACACGGCCATGCTAGTCCGTGTGCTGACTGAGACCGGTTATCGCTGGTATCCTGAGTACACCGTGGAGGAACAGTACCGGGATTTCAATCAGAGTCAGTATTTCTGCACAGTCCGGATATACCCCTCATATCCTGGAGCTAACGACCCCATCCATTGGTCTTATGGACTCGGGGTTACCATCGAGATGGCAGTGCAGGATGCCGCCTATTCGATGATGACCATTCTCCAGGCTAGGCAGGCCCTGTTGCTGAACACTGAGTTCTGTTACATGCCAGCCTCACTTCCCGGAGAGGAAGGCTACTACACTGGTTTGTATACTGATGCTGCTCATGAAGAGCCACTGCTTCAGACTACTGTTCAGATGCTGGAGGATAGGGACCGTGAGGTCCGTGCCCTCCGAATGGAGCTGTATAACACTCGAGCCGCCCACTGGACTACTTTGACACGGCTTACACCTGCTGTGCACGCCGGATATCTGGACATGCGGGATTTGTACCCCGTGCGGACTCGTCTGCCCGATCGCATGGATTGGCGTGACGTTGGGGGTATTACACCTCCACGTGGGCGACTGTTACCACCAGCATCGGGACCGAGGCCACATCCATGTCCCTATGGTCCACAGCCTTCGAGCGCTCGCGAGTTTCAAGATCCGTCAGTTCCACTTCCAGGCTACGGTGGTAATCTTTACGAAGATTACTACGGGAATGTCTGAGCTAGACCGTGGCAGTAGTAGTATTGTAGTAGTTGTATTTCCACAGTCCTGCGCGTCTTGTGGAATATGACTTAGTGTGTACTGAGTCCCGGAGGTGTAGTTAAATAATGTATAGGAGCTTGGAATGTCTCTGATGGGATGTATCGTCTTTCACTGCAGTTGTACTTTAGCCTTGGCTTGTACTAAACTATGTATGGTGTGTATGACCACTGGTGTATATATAGCAGTTTCTATATTACCATGTCGTACGGATGAACATCTCTGCATTCCGTGTCATCCATTACATTCTGCACTTCTATGTCAAATTTTTGCCATCCTTGTCTAAACCGTTGTTTTGTTTTCTTAGGATGGTCAACACTCGCAACACTCCTGCTGCCCAGGAGCAGGGTGAGGCTAGTGGGGCTAGAGATGGGAATCTGCCCCAGCCACCCTCCTTGGCGGAAGTTATGCTCGAGGCAGAACGGAACAAGAGAGAGACCAACCATCTGCTGGAACGCATAGAGCAGAACACCGGGTTCCGTCAGAGGAATGACGTGGTGTCAATCAATGATTTTATCAAGATGTGCCCACCGAAGTTCCATCACTCCACTGAACCTCTGGATGCGGATGACTGGCTACGTAGTATCACCCACAAGCTACACTCTGCCCGTGTGGCCGAAGCTGACAAGGTTACCTATGCCGCCTACCATCTTGAGGGCCCTGCCAGTCTTTGGTGGGAAAACTTTGAAGCTATGCGTCCTGCTGGCCAAATCACTACTTGGGTTGAGTTCAGTGAGGCATTCCGTGAACATCACATTCCGGAAGGTCTCATGGATCGCAAGCGGAAGGAATTCTGCAATTTCACCCAGGGCCGGTTAACTGTAGATGGCTATAGTCGTGAGTTTGGCAACTTGGCACGCTATGCACCTGAGGAAGTATCCACCGATGCCAAGAAGCAAGCGAGGTTCCGCAAGGGACTCAGCCCTGAACTCCGCCGAGATCTACGTCTGCACGAGTGCACTTCCTTCCAGAAGTTGGTAAACAAGGCTATCAGTGCTGAAACGGGCCAGACCGACTTCGAGGCCACACGCAAGCATACTCGAGACTTTGGTTCCTCATCCGGCTCTGGCTCTCACAAGCGCCGTGTGTGGGTTCCTAACACTGCTCTGCCACCCAAGTACACACCGAGGCCATCCTATGAGGCGCCTCGCCCAACTCGACAGTATGCACCTGCTAAGACCTATGGAGGACCACCTTCCAACTTTGCTCCACGCACTAACACTGTGACCTGCTTCAAGTGTGGAGAACCGGGACACTACATGCGTGAGTGTCCTCAGAACCAACCAGGAAAACCCGTTGGCCGTGGTAAGCCAACCGGCAAGGTGAATTATGTCAAGCCAATCCCCACTGCATGTGGTCATGTCAACTATGTCTCTGCCGAGGAAGCTTATGAGGACCCTAACGTCGTTCTTGGTACGCTTCTCGTTAACTGCCATCCGGCATCTGTTCTTTTCGATACTAGAGCATCCCATTCGTTCGTATCTGAGAGCTATGCTCAATTGCACAACATGACTTTTTGTGACATGCCTACTTCCATGGTTATTCAAACTCCTGGTTCAAAGTGGCAAACCTCTAGAGTAAGCCATGGAAATGAAATCCTTGTCGATAGACTTGTTTTCCTAGCATCTCTAATCGCTCTCAAGTCCTCGGACATAAACATCATTTTGGGTATGGATTGGATGACAACTTATTACGCCAAGATTGATTGCTATACTAGGACCGTTCAACTTACACATCCATCCGGCAAGATAGTCAATGTCTTGATGCTAGGCTTCTCGCCCCTCTGTCGGGGGAAACTGTCCACCACGAGCACCTATGGGACCGGAGCCCCTTGTTCGTGCGGTAAGGGAGCGGAGGGAGCACAAAGAGCAGATCGTAGAGAGCACGCGGGCAGTTTACCCAGGTTCGGGCCGCGATGTACGCGTAAAACCCTACTCCTGCTTGATTGTATTGAGTGTTGGAGCTCGGGAGCTTGAAGAACTAGCTACACCGAGCGAATGAGTGATCTAGGTTCCGAACCCTTTCTACGTTGTGCATGGGCCTCCTTTTATAGCTCAAAGGGGTCACCGACAGGTGTCAACGTAGGAGAAAGGGGTAAAAATGTAAAAGTGTTGGTAGTTGTAACAGTGCGGGAATAGTGGAGCTACAGTGGATGAACAGTGGTCATCACCTACTTTGACAGTGGGGGACAAGGGCATTAAATTCCCGTCACCGTCGACCCCAAAAGCGCCCGCCCTTGCGTCTCCGTTTGCCACGGCGATAGCTTCGTCACCGTGGAGTGCCACCGTGTCCCCCAGGCTGCACAGCCATCCGCCACGCGTCCCTGGAATGGCCCCAGGGTGACGCGTGGACTGATGTGCTGGAGCGCGGGCACACAGTGCAGACTTCCCCCGGCAAGCACTTTGCCGGGGACTTGAGCTTGTCGGGCCGGGAAGCTTGTCGTTCCCCGGGCCTTGCCGGGGCGCAGAGTGCGCCGAGGCTTGTCTTCCAGATACAGTCTTCTGATCTTCCTGGCAAGCTCCTCTTGCCAGGGCCTTGTGTTAACATGATGATCTCGAGCCAGAGACGGCCTTCCCGGCAAGCTCAGCTTGCCGGGGTCTTGATCTTCTGTCTTGTATACTTTGTTTTTGAATGGTTTTATATGGAGCAGGAAGGTCTCCGGCAAGCACGTGGTAGGCCCTGCCGCGGGAAGCTGCTACTGCCCGTGCACAAGTTGGGGTACTGAGGTACCCCTACCTTAGTACACCGACAGGAGCCCCCGGGCCTGGGCCACACACGGTGCCGAGCGCTGTTGGGCCAGGCCCAAAACAGTGCACGGGCACGCGCGGCCCACGGCGTGCCGAATCCACTTCCGCATCCGCCGCGTCCCTCCGTAACGGCACGCGTCGATTGCGGCGTCGTGGGATGGGACGTGGCCACGTTCTTTTAATGGAAAGAGCGAAACGCCCCCCCACTTCCCCATAAAAGCAGAGGAAGCAGGAGCGGTTCCCGTCCTACGCCTTCATTGCTTCTTCTTCAATCTCCAGAGATCCCCCCTTGCGCTCCGCCTCCACATCTCCTCCGCCGTCTTCCGCATTCTGCGGCGCCGCCGGGCTCTTCGTCCTCCCCCTTTCCCTCGCCGCCTCCGCCATGGCCCCGAAGACCGAGAAGGCGAAGGCGGAGAAGACCAAGAAGGAGAAATCGGAGCAGGCGGCGAGGCTCACTCTGCTGCGGAAGCGGAACGTCGTCTTCTCGCCGCGGCTCAGCGCGCGGGAACTCTGGAACAAGTACTACTTGTTCTGGGCCAAGGAGACCAAGGCGCATCCTCGGACCAGAGCTTATCCTGCCGCCGCCAAGGACAATTATCCCGGCGGGTACTTCTTCTTCGCAGCTTTCTTCCATTGCGGCCTTTGTCCCCCTTTTTCCGACTTTTTCTGCGATATCATGCACACCTACGGCCTCCACCTTCTTGACTTCACCCCCAACGCCATCCTCACGATGGCGGTTTTCGCACATATGTGCGAAAACTATATAGGGATCTATCCGAACGTAGCGCTGTTTAGGCACTTCTTTACCCCTAGAGCAGAGGCCGGCGCCCCCCTCTCCGGAGGAATATCTTGGGTCTTCCGCTTGAACAAGAAGGAGTCCTACTTGCCGGGGGAGCTCCGCGGCAAGTGGGAGGAGTGGCATGCAGACTGGTGTTGGATAGTCGAGGACGAGCCGCAACCTTTCACTGCGCCGTGCACAACACCTATCGTGCGCGGCAGGGACTGGAGCGAGCTGGATTCGGACGACATCAAGCTCAACGTCGCCCTCGTCCGGATTCTTCGTCTTCGGGTAGCGAAGTTGTCTGTCGGAGAAGTAGGAACAGACTTCCTCCGCCGCCGCATTGCCCCTCTGCAAGATAGGAAGAGGCCGGCACGGGAGTACGGCAATGCGGCGGATATAATGAGATTGCGCCCGGGGCTAAACTTCAACTTCACGGCGCTCGAGCTGAAGGGGATGGTCCGGGATATCTTTAAACACGACCCGGCCCACCCAGAGTGGTTCAGAGCTCCCCGGGGAGTGGTGCCCCTCTGCAACAGCACGGCCCGGGATCCTCTTCGCGCCATGATGCCCGCATGCGACTCGCATGGCGTGGACCGCACGTGGATTCCGCCCAAGTCATCGGACATCATAAGCTTCTTCGACAACCTGGTGGAGGTGGCGAAGAACAATGATGAAATCAAGGGGCTCACACGGGACACCATCGACCAGGAGATTGCTTATATAGCTTCTCGGGTTGAAGAGGCCGCTGCAGCCGCAGCGGCAGGAGAGTTTGGCTTTACACCCGACGAGGCAGAGGCTGCGGATGCGTCCTGCCAAGCAGAGGAGGCGGAGATCCGCAGGCTGCTGTAGCTTCCTCCCGACGCGCTCGCCGGGGTCCCTTCTTTGAGGCACTCCGGGATCCCCGGAATCGTGACCGAGGCTGCGGCAAGAGGCGGTGCTGCCGGAGGAAACAGAGGCGCCGCAAGGAGCAGAGGTGCCGGAGGGGGTGGAGGCGCCGGAGGAGGAACGGCCGCAGGGCAGGGCGCTGGGTCCAGCAAGCCTGCCGGGGAGGAGGAGGAGGAGGAGGACGTCGGGGCCGACGAGGACTCCGATGGGTTTCTGGGGCTCTACGCCGACGACCTCTCCTCGTCATCGGAGACCTCCCCGCCTCGGGCAAGTCCCAGGCGATCTCCGCTGAAGCGTCTCCGCAAGGCGACGACGGGGACGAGGGCGCAGGCGCCCCGACAACAACCAACTCGCCGGACAGCGCGAGCTACCCGGGGGAGTCAAGCTGCGACGGGGGCGCCCGGCGCACCAACCACGGCGGGGGCGACCCGCACGTAGGCCACGGCGGAGGCGACCCGCACACAGGCCACGGCGGAGGCGCCCCGCACGTCAGCGCCAAGCGGAGGAGGGTCTTCGCAGGGCGGAGCCGCTGCTCCGCCTGCTCCCCGGGCCTCGGCGTCCACAGGGGCCGGGTCCTCGCAGCCCCCAGCCCCGGGGACCGCCAAGCGCCCGAGGGAGTTTTCGCCTCCTGCCCCTCGCGCGGACGCGCCTCAGGTGGCGTTTGACTTCTCCGCCCTGAGCGATGACGACGACGACGAGGAACAGGAGTAAGAACTTGAAGCTTTGTATCTTCTTTAACTTTGTCTTGATTCTTGTTGATTCTGATCTTGCTTCTTGTTTTGACTTCAGGACCCTGGCCGAGCGAGTGGCGAAGAAGGCCAAGGTTCCCGTTGTCGAGGTCGCGGACGACTCGCCCGTCGCGGCGACTGGAGACGCGCCGGAGACGAGCCTGCCGGACCCGAGCGCTGCTCCGAGGAGCAGCCCCCAGCGCAGCCCCCAGCGTAAGTTTGGGTTCAATCTTTCCGCTCGCCGGGCGCGCTTGAGGATCTTGTTTATGCTGACATCTTGTTGTCCTTGTTGTTGTCTTGATTGTCTTGTGCAGAGGTGGAGCCGCAGCGACAGGAGCATCCGGAGACCGCTCCCGAGGAGCCGCAGGCCCCGCCGTCCCCGCCAAGGACGAACTCTCCGGCAAGGGAGAGTGCTCCGCCAAGGGCGGGTACTCCGCCAAGGGCGAGTACCCCGCCGAGGACGAGCAGCCCGGCGAGGGCGGCCACCCCGCCAAGGCAGAGCTCCCCGGCGAGGGAGCCCGCCGTCGACGAAGTCCGCCAAGGTATGTTTTGTAATTTTGTCTTCTTGGATTCATCTTTTTTGGATATTTGCTTGAACTTCTTCTTCTTTTTCTTCTTCTTCTAGATCCTCCTCCCCCAGAACAGATGGAGACGGAAACCATCGTCGTGGAGGAGGACGCGCAGGGCGACGGCGGCAACGCCCCTGTCGCTGAGGACACGGCGGGAGCCGCCGAGCCGGCTGCGGAGGAGACTGCTCCGACCGCAGACACAGCGGCCGGAGAGGGGGACGGCGACCGCACTGCCGGCCCGGAGGCGGCAGGAGCATCGAGTGCTGCACCGGCCGCCGACCCCTCTGCCGGAAAGGAGCAGTCGGGCTACTATCTTGAGGCTCCCAACGGCGTTTTCATCCAGGTGCCGTGGGGTCCTTCATCGCGAGCTCCCGCGGAGGGAGAGGCCTTTGATGGAGAGGTTCTCGCCTCCGCGGGACTGAAGATCGTCGAGGCGCCCGGCGGAAGCGACGGGCCCGAGGAGGAGAAGCTGCTTCATCAGCTCCTGGCCCTTTACCGGGCCAGGCAGGCGAAGCTCGCATCTCGGGAGGCCCTCGCCGCCAAGGCCGCCGCTGATATGGAGAAGCGCGCGGCGGAGCTCCGCGCCGCCAACCAGGCTGCCCTCCGCGATGTGGCGGAGGAGCGCGAGAGGCTCGCCGGGGAGTACCAGGAGTGGCTCCTGGAGAAGGCCGAAGCCGAGGAGCAGCAGCGACTCGCCGGAGAGGAGCTGTCCCGGCGAGAAGGAGAGCTCACCCAACGGAAGGTCAACCTCGACTCCCACGAGGAAGACCTTACCGCCCGGGAGCAGGCCCTTGGCGGAGAGCTGAAGGAGGCGAAGGCCACCACGGCTGCCGCGGAGACCGCCAAGGAGGAGCTCGCGGCCAAGGTTGCGCAACTGGAGGAGTCCCTGAAGGCGAGCGTGGAGAGGGTCGCCGCGCTCAACACAGAGCGCGAGAAGGACGCCCACACCAACTCCGAACTCCAGGTGCGTCTCTCCAAGAAGGGCGACGAGCTGAAGGCCGCCAAGGACTCGATTGAGGATCTGGAGCTGAAGGTTTCCACGCTGAAGGACTCGCTCGACGCCGTCCGGGACCGGGAAACCAAGCTGAAGGAAGAGCTCCGCAGGGAGCGAGGCTTGGTGGAGAGCGCCACCACTGCGGCTGAGAACTTCCGTCGTACCGTCGAGGTATGGACCGATGACCTGGTGGCCTCCGCATCCAACATCGACCAGGAGCTGTTGGCGCTGAAGGTTGAGCATCTTATATACTCTCCGGATCCAAACCTCCCCCACAGCGCCAAGCTCAGCCTCTTCTTCAGAGGGATCGCGCCGGCTCTTGCAGGTCTTCGGAAGAAGCTCCCCGCACAACTGGCCGAGGAGTCACGCCAGCTCTACGCGGGAACCTTGGAGCGCGTGCTGACGAAGATTGTGTACCGCAACCCCGGTATAAACCTCTCCAACGTTCTCCGCAGCTTGCCGGCCGACGCGAATATGGAGGCGCTGAAGGCGCAGGTCGCCCACATCATCGCCAAAGTGAACAAGATTTCCAGGATCGAGGGCGACCGCGTAGACTAGGCCTCCTTTTATTTTATCTCTTTTGTTGCTGCATAGTGCGCTATGAATTCATTAGTCATTGCGACAAGTTATCCTTTGTAAGATATTTATCTTTATTTTGATCAATCAGTGCAATGTTATCTTCCTTGTCTTGGTCCTTTACTTTGTATGTTTTTCACCCTACGCTTCCAGGGAACTTGCCGGCAAGGGGCCTTTGCCGCGAGCGCTGAGTGCTGGACTCTGAGCAGCCTGCTGGCCAAGTTCTTACCGGCAAGCAACCTTGCCGCAACTAGGCGCGACACACTTAGCTTGCTGAGCGAACTCGAAAACGAAGCAAGGGCGCGACACTTGTCGCAGCTCACTTAAGTCGTTGAGCGTACTCGAAAACAAGATAAGGGTGCGGCTAGCTACGGGTAGGTTCCTCCGCGCACAGGTTTTCCATACAAAGTGTGGTTGTTCAAGGAAGACAACTAAAATTTAAAAATTTGAACTGGTCAAATTCTAATAACTTAGCTTTCATATATTGCTTGATTCCCGGTAAGGCTTCTCTTTCTTGAACAGCACTTGGTTTATCTTCCATCTCCTTCCCCCCGGCAAACTTGTGCGCGAGGAACATTCCTTCTGCTTAAAAGGCAATGAAAAAGAAGAGGGAAACAAGTATATGGCCTTTCGGCGTGCTAATGCTTACCGGACTTGTAGGTTGCACAAGATGCCAAATAATGCATGCAAATAGCGAAGAAAAGCATGGAAAAGGCAAATAGCGCAAAACACAAAGCTTTACTGATGCACGGGGTCTGCGCCCGGCTTTGTACAAAGGGTTACATGCAACAGCGGCAAAGCTCGTACAAAAGGTGGCTGCCGGAGCGGATCACGGCAACCGCGCCTTATGGGTGAAACTTGCGAAGATGCTCTATGTTCCAGGAGTTGCTCACCGGTAAGCCTTCTTCGGTCTCAAGGCGGACAGCGCCGGGCCTTGTGACTTGTCTCACCCGATAAGGGCCTTCCCACTTCGGCGTCAACTTGTTGGAATTCTTGGCGGACTGAACACGCCGAATAACAAGGTCGCCTTGCTCGAGACTCCTGGCCCTGACCTTGCGGCTATGGTAGCGACGCAAGGCTTGCTGGTATCGAGCAGCTCGTACAGCAGCCTGGAGACGTTCCTCCTCGAGGAGCAGTGCATCATCTTGTCGCAGTTGCTCTTGCTCGAGCTCATCATAAGCGAGCACTCGAGGAGATCCGTATACGAGTTTCGTGGGGAGAACTGCCTCTGCTCCATAGACTAGAGCAAAGGGTGTCTGCCCGGTGGCTCGACTTGGTGTCGTTCTGATTGACCAAAGAGCCGCCGGTAGCTCCTCTATCCAGTTTCTTCCGCACTTGCGCAGCCTGTCAAAGGTCCTTGTCTTGAGTCCGCGCAGCACTTCAGCATTTGCCCTCTCCGCTTGACCGTTGCTCCTCGGGTGAGCAACAGAAGCGAAACAGACCTTGGCGCCAAGGTCTTGGACGTATTGCATGAAGGCGCGACTAGTAAATTGCGTACCGTTGTCGGTGATGATCCTGTTAGGGATTCCAAAACGGCAAACAATCGACCTGAAGAACCTGACTGCTGACTGTGCTGTCACCTTTCTCACTGGTTCCACTTCTGGCCACTTTGTGAACTTGTCGATTGCAACGTACAAGTACTCAAAGCCCCCGACAGCACGAGGGAAAGGGCCGAGGATATCGAGCCCCCAGACCGAGAAGGGCCAGGACAAAGGGATTGTTTGGAGAGCTTGAGCTGGCTGATGAATCTGCTTTGCATGGAACTGGCACGCTTCACACTTGGTTACTAGTGCAGTTGCATCTTGGAGAGCTTGTTGCCAGAAGAACCCTTGCCGGAAAGCTTTCCCGGCAAGCGCCCTTGCGCCAATATGGTGGCCGCATATGCCTCCGTGTATTTCTGCCAACAGCTTCTGTCCATCTTCCCTGGAGATGCACTTCAACCTGACACCGTTGAGTCTTCTTCTGTACAGCTCGTTATCCACGAACTGGTACATACTTGACTGCCTGGTTATCTTCTCTATCTCTTGAGGGTCGTCGGGAAGTTCTCCAGTTTGCAGAAAACGGACAATCTGCTGCGCCCATGCCGGAGCCCGAGGCTCAACGGCAAGGACTAAAGGCTCGAGGGCCGCTGCGGGAACCTCAGCTTCTACGGCAAGAACCTCTGGTTCTGCCGGAGCTGATGGTCCCCCGGCGAGCTCGCCGGGGCGAGGCTTGCCGGGAACACTTGCTTCAACTGCACAGATCCTTGAATCTGCAGGAGCAAACTGTTCCTCAGCGTTCTGATCGTTGATCTTGGGTTCCTTGGCGGCGGCTTCGGGAAGATCCGCCGGCAAGTAGTCGCCGGAGACCAACTTTCTCTTCTTGGACTGCCCAATCGATGGTGTAACGGATGGTTGAGTTAGCTTGAGCAAGAAGGTCCCTGGTTCCACAGGTAACTTCATCGCGGCACACTTCGAAAGGCCATCTGCAATTTCATTCTGAGCTCTCGGGACGTGCTCCATTTGCAGACCCTCAAAGTGCTCTTCAAGCTTCCTCACTTCATCTACATAAGCTTCCATCAAAGGGCTCTGGTAACTCTTGTTGACTTGTCGGACCACCAACTGAGAATCTCCCCGGACAATCAGCTTTCTGATCCCAAGTTCGGCCGCAATCCTGAGGCCGGCAAGCAAGCCTTCATACTCAGCAGTGTTGTTTGTCGCTTGCTCCCTGGGAAAGTGCATTTGGATAACATACTTGAGGTGCTCTCCGGTGGGCGCGATGAGTACCACGCCGGCACCGGCGCCTTGCAGCGAGAAGGCACCATCAAAGTACATGACCCATTCACTTGTCGCTTCTTGTACGGGTACGCTTATCTCTGGAATTTCTTCATCGGGTGTCGGGGTCCATTCAGCTATGAATTCTGCCAAAGCTCGGCTCTGTATGGTTGAAGTACTTTCAAACTTGAGTCCGAAGCTCGACAGCTCCAGTGCCCACTCAACGATCCTGCCTGTTGCTTCTGGATTGTGCAATATCCTCTTCAGCGGAAAGCGAGTGACCACTGTTATCTCATGTGCTTGGAAGTAATGGCGCAGCTTTCTCGAGGCCATGAGGAGGCCGAAAAGCAACTTCTGCACCCCGGAGTATCTTGATCTAGCCCCCTGCAAGAGGGAACTCACAAAATACACCGGGCGCTGCACCATCCTTCTTCGCACTTCTCTTTGATCCTGCGCAGAGTTGTCCTTGTCGGGGCCAGAGCTTGTCGGAGCAGCCCCCTGCTTGCCGCTGGATTCGCTTGCCGGTGGTGCTGACTCCTCATCGGCCTCCCTCTCCGCTACTAATGCAGCACTAACCACCTGGTTGGTTGCCGCTAGATATAGCAGCAACTTCTCCTGTGGCTTAGGTGCGACAAGTATTGGAGTAGAGGATAGGTACCGTTTCAAGTCCTGCAGCGCTGCTTCCGCTTCCGGAGTCCACTTCATGGGACCTGCCTTCTTCAAGATTTTGAAGAAAGGTAGGGCGCGTTCTGCAGACTTCGAAATGAACCTACTGAGGGCAGCCACACAACCTGCAAGCCTTCTGACATCCTTGACGCGCTTCGGGGCTTCTATCTGCTCGATGGCTTTTATCTTGTAGGGGTTAGCTTCAATCCCCCTCTGTGACACAAAGAACCCGAGAAGCTTGCCGGAGGGGACTCCAAAGACGCACTTCTCGGGGTTCAACTTGAGCTGGATCTTGCGCAGGTTCTCAAATGTCTCTTCCAAATCTTGGATCAGTGTGTCCTTGCTCTTGCTCTTCACCATGATATCATCCATGTAAGCCTCTACATTTCTGTGGATCTGTGGCTCAAAAGCAGTGTATACTACCCTTGCAAAGGTTGAGCCTGCATTCTTCAGTCCAAATGGCATGCGTATGAAGCAATAAGTGCCACATGGAGTGATAAATGCAGTCTTCTCTTCGTCTTCCTTGGCCATGAAAATCTGATGGTAGCCTGAATATGCATCAAGGAAAGAGAGTAGCTCACATCCGGCAGTGGAGTCAACGATCTGGTCAATGCGCGGCAAGGGAAATGGATCCTTGGGACATGCTTTATTCACATCGGTGAAGTCTATACACAGTCTCCACTTCCCGTTGGCCTTACGCACGACGACTGGGTTTGCCAACCACGTCGGATGGATCACGCCTCTAACTAGGCCTGCTGCTTCTAGTTTCTTGATCTCTTCGTTGATGAATTCTTGGCGCTCCACGGCTTGCTTCCTGACCTTCTGCTTGATGGGCCGCGCATGAGGACAAACAGCAAGCTTGTGCTCAATCACCTTCCTGGGAACACCGGGGATGTCAGATGGTTGCCAGGCAAACACATCGACATTCGCCCGCAGGAAGGCAACGAGCGCGCTTTCCTATTTGCTGTCGAGCGTGGCACTGATGGTGAAGGTACCACCAGTGCCGTCCTCCTTGGCGGACACCTTCTTGGTTGCCGGAGGAGCGGCCATTCCTTTCTTACACTTGCCGGTGGAGCTCGATGGAACGTCCTTGACGGCAGCGCAGCACTCCGAAGAGGTGCGGTTGCCGGAGTGGGCCCCAGAGCACTTGCCGGACTTGGTCTTCGTCTTCTTCCCCCCGGGAGCTTCAGCGGTAAGTGTGTCCTTCTCTGCTGCGACTGCTGCATCCCGGTAGATCTTGTCGGCGCAGACAAGCGCATCCTTCTTGTCGCTATGGACAGTGATGACGCTTATCGGCCCCGGCATCTTCAGTACGTTGTAGGCGTAGTGGGAAGCTGCCATGAACTTGGCGAGGGCGGGACGGCCGAGTATCCCATTGTACGGCAACGGAATATCGGCGACGTCGAACGTGATGCGCTCAGTTCTGAAGTTGAGCTCCCCGCCAAATGTCACCGGCAGAGTTATCTTCCCCTTGGGCTTGCTCCTTCCCGGGTTGATTCCTTGGAAAGAACCGGTCTCTTCGAGCTCGCCATCTGGGATTTGGAGTTTCTTGATCACAGCAGAGGAGATCAAGTTCAGCCCGGCCCCGCCGTCAACCAACATTTTGGTGACCTTGAGGTTGCGGATGGTGGGTGAGACCAGCATCAGCAAGCACCCGACCGCAGTGGTGCGGTCAGGGTGATCCTCAAGATCAAAAATGATGGGCGTGCTGGACCATCTGAGGAGCCTGCGCGACTCCATGGGCGGCTCCGCTGCATTCACTTCCCGCACCCATTGCTTGAGTTGGCGGTGGGAAGTGTGCAGAGAGGCGCCGCCGTCGACGCACAGGACCTCCGTGGCCTTCTGGAACTCCTGCTCGCTGTTATCCTCGTCCTCCATGTCGTCGTCGTCGTCTTCTTCATCCTTGTCGCGGCCCCGGGGAGGTCGGTCACCTTGCCGCTGCTTGGCCTTGCCGCGGCGTCCTCCCCGGCCATTGAATGGCCGCTTTTTGCTTGGTTCTCCTCCGCCACCTTGGGCCTTCTCCTTGTCGCGCCTCTCGTACTCAGCTTTCTACTGCTCGACGAGGTACTCGACGCGTTTGCAGTTGGAGAGGTCGTGGCCCTTGGTGCGGTGGATCTTGCAGTATTGCTTGTCGGAGCCGTCCTGCTTGTCGGCTGCCGCTACAGGGGCAGGCTCCTTGCCGGAGCCGCCAGCCTGTGTTTGCTTGGCGGGAGCCTCCTTGCCGGACTTCTCGACGGCAAGCACTTCCTTCTTGTTCTTCCTTCTGTTGTTCCGCCGCCGGCTCTTCTTTGCCGGGGCGGCGTCGTCACTGTCGCTTCCTCCTGCGCTAGCATCCTCTCCGGGGAGTTTCCTCCCCTCTTCTGCGCGCGCGCACTTATCAGCTAGAGCATAAAGCTCGCTGACATCCCGTATCTTGGTCATGGCCATTTCTTCACGCATGCGGCGGTTATGCACGTTCTGGTGGAACGCGCTGATAACCGCGGCAGGGTGGACGTCGGAGATGTTGTGCTGCACGCGGCTGAAGCGTTGGATGTACTTGCGCAGGGGTTCTCCTTCCTTCTGGGCCAGAATGTGGAGATCGCTCTCCTGGCCGTGGGGTTTGTGGCCGCCCGTGAAGGCGCCAACAAACTGGTGGCAAAGATCTGCCCAAGAAGAAATGGATCCTTCCGGCAAGTGCATAAGCCAAGAACGAACGTTCGGCTTAAGCACGAGCGGGAAGTAGTTCGCCAATATCTTCTCGTCGCGCCCCCCGGCAGCCTGCACGGCGATTGTGTAGATACTGAGGAATTCCGAGGGGTGCGTCTTGCCGTCGTACTTCTCCGGTACGTCGGGCTTGAAGTTCTTCATGCTGGGCCACTGGACACGCCGCAGCTCACGGGTAAACGCAGGGCAACCTGCTGCGTACGGCAAGTCGCCTGGTTCACCGGGCGCGCGCGTATCGACAGCGGGCCCAGCTCTCTGGTCTGATTGTCGCCGAGCTTCTCGGCGGCGCTCGATCGTCGTTCGAGCGTCTTCTTGTCGCCGATCGTCAAGGACCCGGCGCTGGTCCCGACGAGCCCGCGGATCCGACGACGCCGTGGAGTCGTCGTCGACGTTGATCCGGCGGGGAGGCGTCTTCTGCTTCCGCGGCGGGGAGTGACGGTAGTTGCACCCCCGGCGGTCTTGTCGCCGTCGGCCTTCGTCTTCTCGGTTTGCCGTGGCCGCGAGGTCGCCGGCTGTTGTGGAGAGTCGTTGTTGGCGAAGGCGATCAGGCTCTGGATGGTGGCCCTCCAGTCCTCGGCCTTGTCTGCCGCTGGAGGGAAGTCGAGGAGCAGTTGCGCCCTTGCGAGCGCTTCGGCTGGAGTGGGGGGGAGCGGGGGTGAACGGTGCGAGGAGCGGGATATGCTCGGACTTCTAACTGGGTTAGAAGGAGCGGGGTCCCGCCCTGGCGACCGCGCCTTGCTCGTGCCAGGACGATGGCCCGGAGCGTCCCGCGAGCCTCCGGTTTGCCCTTGGCCCAGCAAGCGGATGCCACCTCCTGTGGCATGGCGCTGCTGGGTTGTTGTTTGCTGAGATGGACGTGGCGCGTCCACGGAGACCGAGGCTCGGTCGTCCGTCTTGTCCTTGGATTTGGTGGCGCCGCGAGTTTCCTCGCCGGCGACCACCCTTCCGACGGCGTCTCCCCCGCCCACCGTTGGCTCCGGTGGCGGCGGATGAGACGCAGACGGGCCTGCGACCTCCGAAACCTTCTTCTTCGGGGCCATGGCGCAGTTGTTGATGAAGTTAACGAATTTGAAGAGGTTGATGAAGAATGCGCCCGCGTGAAACGCCGGATCAGGTTCGCGCAACCTCGACGCCCCCTACCTGGCGCGCCAAAGATGTCGGGGGAAACTGTCCACCACGAGCACCTATGGGACCGGAGCCCCTTGTTCGTGCGGTAAGGGAGCGGAGGGAGCACAAAGAGCAGATCGTAGAGAGCACGCGGGCAGTTTACCCAGGTTCGGGCCGCGATGTACGCGTAAAACCCTACTCCTGCTTGATTGTATTGAGTGTTGGAGCTCGGGAGCTTGAAGAACTAGCTACACCGAGCGAATGAGTGATCTAGGTTCCGAACCCTTTCTACGTTGTGCATGGGCCTCCTTTTATAGCTCAAAGGGGTCACCGACAGGTGTCAACGTAGGAGAAAGGGGTAAAAATGTAAAAGTGTTGGTAGTTGTAACAGTGCGGGAATAGTGGAGCTACAGTGGATGAACAGTGGTCATCACCTACTTTGACAGTGGGGGACAAGGGCATTAAATGCCCGTCACCGTCGACCCCAAAAGCGCCCGCCCTTGCGTCTCCGTTTGCCACGGCGATAGCTTCGTCACCGTGGAGTGCCACCGTGTCCCCCAGGCTGCACAGCCATCCGCCACGCGTCCCTGGAATGGCCCCAGGGCGACGCATGGACTGATGTGCTGGAGCACGGGCACACAGTGCAGACTTCCCCCGGCAAGCACTTTGCCGGGGACTTGAGCTTGTCGGGCCGAGAAGCTTGTCGTTCCCCGGGCCTTGCCGGGGCGCAGAGTGCGCCGAGGCTTGTCATCCAGATACAGTCTTCTGATCTTCCTGGCAAGCTCCTCTTGCCAGGGCCTTGTGTTAACATGATGATCTCGAGCCAGAGACGGCCTTCCCGGCAAGCTCAGCTTGCCGGGGTCTTGATCTTCTGTCTTGTATACTTTGTTTTTGAATGGTTTTATATGGAGCAGGAAGGTCTCCGGCAAGCACGTGGTAGGCCCTGCCGCGGGAAGCTGCTACTGCCCGTGCACAAGTTGGGATACTGAGGTACCCCTACCTTAGTACACCGACACCCTCGTTGGTTACCCCAAGTGGAAGGTGTGAGGTGTAGTGTTGCGGAAGTTTTTCCCTTGACAAAGATACCAAGGATCGAATCCCCAGAGACTCCTAGGTTCAACAAGAAGGTGTCAACTGCTACGGCGCTAGATATTAGCAATAAACGTGGACCTGCACACAGATACAAATAACTTTTCTCCCAACGAGTACACAGAGGTTGTCAATCCCTCCGGCCTTGTCGTTCACAAAGGATTAAACGCAAGTGATAGTAGTGATAGATATAATTGCAATAGTAAATAAAAGCGAAAAGTAAATAGCGGATGTGATCAATGATGGTAATATGGACCGGAGTCTCATGATGTTCACTAGTGATGTCTCTCTCCCAAAAGACGATAAAACAGCTATGTGAGGTAAACGAATTACAGCTGGGCAATTGACAGAACCATGTGCGCAAACCAATGCTGACTACATTGCAAGAAAGGTTGAGGTTCAAAGCATGGGCGGTACGCCAAAGTAAGTAGACCGAAATCCATCAATATCTACTACTAATCATCCACCTTGAGATATCTATCCAGAACATCTCGCTGGTATTAAGTTGTGAGTCCCACCCATAGTGTAAACTCAATGCAACAGACAACTGCATTAAAAGAACTTTGCGTAAAGTAAACAATCCTTGCACCCGCGGGCACAAGCACCGTTGTTTTCCCCCTTGTGGCAACAGCACATCCCCTAGACTCATGTTTCTGTCACTCAAGCTAGTCATCGAGGGGCATGAATCCACAATCAAGCATAACGTTCCCTCTTGGAGTCACTACCTATTACTTGGCCAAAGCAATAAATAACAACGGAGAACATGCAAGAATTACTTACGAGCATAAATATAAAAGAGGTAGATCAAATATATTACTCAAGCACAATCTGAACATAATCTCATAATCCATCAGATCCCAGCAAACTCATCATAGCAACAGCATAAGGATTACATATGTGCCCCGATCATGTAGGGCAGCTCACGAGGACTAATTAGTGAAGCACAAGAACGGGAGGAGAACATCACATAGCTACTGGTCATGGAACCATGGTCCAAGGGAGACTACTCACAACTCATCCGGGAGGCGTCCATGGTGGTGGAGAGGCTCCCGGTGGTGATCCTCCCCTCCGGCAGGGTGCCGGGAAGGGTTCTCCTGGTGCTCCCGATCTTGGAAGCGGCGGCGGCGGCGGAACAGAGATGGGATCGCGAAAAGAGTTCCTCCCTCAAGGGTTTCGGGAGACGCTTTAAATATATGCCAAAGGAGGGCATCGGACGAGCCTCGGGGGGCCCAGGCGCCCCCCCCGGCGCGGCTCGGGGGGGGGGGGGGCGGGCGCCGCCAGGGCGCCTGGAGCCCTGGTGGCCCCCGCCCGGCTGTCCTTCGGGCGCACGGTAGTTTCTGGAATGCCGATTGTTTATATAATTTTTCTGGATTTTTCCTGGCAGTTCTCGTAACGTGAAAACCTGAAATACAAAAACAGCCGAAAACAGAAACTGGCACTGGGGTGCACTGAGTTAATAGGTTAGTCCAAGTATGATCAAAAGTGTATGGAAGTGTATAAATATCATAGCAATATCACCCAAAAGAGGCATGGAGCAAGCAGAAATTATAGATACGTTTTGGACGTATCAACATCCCCAAGCTTAATTCCTGCTCGTCCTCGAGTAGGTAAATGATAACAAGAATAATTTCTGTGGTGACATGCTATTAACCATATAGGACTTTTTCATAGTCATATGACAAAAGCTTACTGAGACAATGAATCTATAGTAATTAAGTTGCCTCATGAGAAAATCACAAAGGACTGAAAGTTTTACAATATGATATTGAAACATCAAATAGATTTGCAATGAACATGATGTGCAAATATGATAAAGTGATGTCTAGCTTGCCCCCTTTAGTGAAGCAAAACATAAATGTAGGGGCACCTTCAAGGTTTAAGTGATGACTAGATACAATGATTTCAAAATAAACGATATCACAATCATGCAAAAGACAATGCTACTTTGGGACAATGCACATTACACTCAGAATGACAATCATGCTCTCAGTAGTTGGTGCTTTAAAAAGAAGGTGGAGACTCAACATAAAAGTAAAAGAATGGCCCTTCGCAGAGGGAAGCAGGGATTACTCATGTGCTAGAGCTTTTTATTTTGAAAACATAGAAACAATTTTGTCAACGGTAGTAGTACTTCATATGTGTTATGCATAAGACATCCTATAAGTTGCAAGCCTCATGCATCGAATACCAATAGTGCTCGCACCTTGTCCTAATTAGCTCGGATTTCCATGGATTGTCATTGCATTACATATGTTTCAACCAAGTGTCACAAAGGGGTACCTCTATGTCACCTGTACAAAGGTCCAAGGAGATAGATCACATTTGATTTCTCGTTTTTGATAGATCTCAACTTGAGGACATCCATACCGGGACAACATAGAAAATAGATAATGGACTCCTCTTTAATGCTTAAGCATATTCTCATAAGAGATTGAGGATTAATGTCCAAGCTAAAACTTCCACCATGATACATGGCTTTGGTTGGCGGCCCAATGTTCTTCTCTAACAATATGCATACTCAAACCATTCAACCCTTGGCAAATCACCCTTACTTTAGACAAGACGAACATGCATAACAACTCACATGATATTCAACAAAAGTGTAACAGTTGATGGCGTCCCCAGAAACATGGTTACCGCTCAGCAAGCAACTTATAAGAAATAAGATACATAAGCAACATATTCTTTACCACAATAGTTTTTAAGCTACTTTCCCATGAGCTATGTATTGCAAAAACTGAAGGTTTTAAAGGTAGCACATGTAAATTTACTTGGACTGGCGGTGAAATACCACATATAGGTAGGTATGGTGGACTCATATGGCACAACTGGTTTAAAAGGATGTGGATGCACAAGCAGTCAGTCCGCTTAGTACAGGTGGAGGTTAGCAAAAGACTGGGAGCGACCAACTAAGAGAGCAATGACGGTCATAATCATGCAGAGCGACAAAGCAACATTGAATCAGGCATGGTAGTTATATCGCTACTCAGAAACAAAAGATCATCAAGGCTTGACAGACTTTCTTTACAGTCTTAAATATGCGTGAGCATACGCCAAGTCAATCAAAATAAATTCTCGAAGGAAGATATTACTAAACCATACCACATCATTGGCAAACAAATCATGTTGGTACTCCAATAACACATTGGGAATCCCCCAGGTATTTGAGACTAACCATAAGAAAACCTGAACTACCAAGCGCCATTATGCACGTAGCATCTTTATCATAGACATATTAACCAATGCAACGGAAGCAAACTCTCTTAATAAGGTGAGCATCGTAATTAAAGAGATTTCAAGCAACCAACTAAACAAAAGCTCTTGAAAAGATAAGCATGAAAGCTAAGAGCTAAACATGATAGTAGCTATTAAAAGACAAAGAACACACACAGCAAGGATAGACATGAAAATTCTATGTTATGTTCTAGGTAGAAGTGAAGCGTGTTTCTCTCCCACATAAAGAAAGCTGAGTTCCGACTCGTTATGAAAAACTAAAGAAAACTAAAAGCAAGACGCTCCAAGCATAGCACATAACACATGAAGTGATTAAAATATAGTGGAACGAAAGACGAACTGATAATGTTGATGGAGAAGGGGATGCACGGGGGCATCCCCAAGCTTAGACACTTGAGTCTCCATGAATATTTCTTGGGGGTGCATGGGGGCATCCCCAAGCTTGAGCGCTTGACACTCCTGAATCTTTTTATCATCTTCCCTCGCACACTTGAAAACTCCCTTCATACATAACTCATCATAATCTGATTAGCGAGGTTAGTACCCATAATAAAATAATTGTATATTTCTGGAAATAAAGATATTCTTGAAGGTCTACTGTTTCTCAAGATTGCCAAAAGGTTTTTGCAAAGAAAAAAGCAAGCTCTCGGTTTGCAAAATGAAGGAAAAGCAAAACAGGACAGAATCTGTGAAAAACAGAACAGCAGGTAGTAATTGATTTGTTCGGGGCACTTATGCAACTCAAATAAAAAAACTCAGAACAGACGCACGAAAGACAATTATATAGAGAACGCTGTCGAAAAAATTCAGACCAAAAAGATGATCTGGTGATTTTATACGAATTTTTCTATCCAAGGGCAGAATCTGTTTCCTGGACAGCACCTCACAACTTTTGAACTTTCTAGCAATCAGAGGCTACACTTGGCACAAAATTGAAAAGTAAAGATACAATGATGATGCTACAGTAGTAACAACATCAAGACACAACAAAAGCAAAATAAATTTATTCATTGGGCTGCCTCCCAAAAGCGATTTCTTTTATGCCTTTAAGCTAGGCATAATGCATATAGATCAAGTCTTATCAAGAGTAAAAGAATAGCTAGCCCGTACAACGGACTCAAAAGGTAACTTGATCTTATTTCGAGGGAAGTGTTCCATCCCTTTCTTGAGAGGAAACTGAAATTTTATATTCCCCTCTTTAATGTCAATGATAGCACCAACGGTGCGTAAAAAGGGACGTCCCAAAATAATTGGACAAGAAGGATCACATTCAATATCCATAATGGTAAAATCAACGGGAACATAATTATCATTGACAATGATAAGAACATCGTCGATCCTCCCCAAAGGTTTCTTTATGGAAGAATCAACGAGACGAACACCAAAAGAACAAGAATCAAAAGGTTTCAATTTAAGCATCTCATATATTCTTTTGGGCATAACAGAGGTACTAGCTCCAACATCACATAATGCATAGCAAGAGAAGTCATTCAATTTAATTTTTATCATAGGATCCCAACCATCTTCTAGCTTTCTAGTTATGGAGGCTTCTACTCTAAGTTTCTCCTCCCTAGCTTTGATAAGAGCATTAGTGATATGCTCTGTGAAGGCAAGGTTAATCATGCTAGTGCGGGGGTCTCTAGACATCTTGTGAAGGAAATCAATAACTTTGGTAAGGGTGCAATTATCAAAATCAAGGTCACTAGCATCATGTAAAGTGGTAGTGGTGTCCTTTAGGTTCACATGTTTGGTAGTTTCTATAGTCATAGCATCACCATTAATAGGTCCATCGGGACCAGGAGTACATTGGGTGCTAAGAGTTTGGATATCCTCAACAACTTGGATAGTAGCAACAGTGTGGTGGGTAGGAAGGCTCTTAATTCTATCCTCTTCCTCCCTTTCTCTAGCCCATCTTTCTTTAAGTTTAGCCATCATCCTAATATTTTCATTAATTTACACTTGGGTAGCATTAATAGGAGTGACCTTCTTCTCCTCAAGAGGAGAAGTTTTAATTTTAAGCAATTCTATCTCATTGGCTAAATGGTCTACCTTCAAAGAGAGATCATCTAGTTTATGTAGTTTTTCTTCTACACTCTTATTAAAGGCTTTTTGGGTAGTGATGAAATCTTTAAGCATAATCTCTAGTTCAGTATTGGAGTTCTTGGTGCTAGGATAAGCATTGTTGTTCCCATAAGAATTAGAGGGGAACGGTCTAGGATTGCTACCAAAATTACTCCTATAAGCATTGTTGTTAAAATTGTTTCTAGAGATAAAGTTCACATCTACTTGTTCTTGAACAATCAAAGAATTTAAAGGAACATCACGAGGATCAACAGAGGATTGCTTCGAAAGTAGAGACATGATCAAGTCAACTTTTTCATTTATGGAGGAAATCTCCTCAACAGAGTTTACCTTCCTACCTGTTGGAGCGCGTTCGGTGTGCCATTGGGAATAGTTGGTCATCATCTCATCGAGAAGCTTTGTGGCAGCACCAAGTGTAGTTGACATAAAAGTTCCTCCCGCGGCCGAATCTAACAAGTTCCGCGAGGTAAAGTTCAAGCCTGCATAAAAAGTTTGGATAATCATCCAAGTAGTCAAACCATGAGTAGTGCAGTTCTTGATAAGAGATTTCATACGTTCCCAAGCTTGGGCAACGTGTTCATTATCCAATTGTTTAAAATTCATTATGTTACTTCTCAGTTGGATAATTTTAGCAGGTGGATAGTATTTTCCAATAAAAGCATCTTTGCACTTGTCCCATGAATCTATGCTATTTCTAGGCAAAGACTGAAACCAAATTTGAGCTCCTCCTCTCAAGGAGAAAGGAAAAAGCTTAAGCTTAACAATGTTACCATCTATTTCTTGGTACTTTTGCATATCACAAAGTTCAACAAAGTTGTTCAAGTGTAAAGCAGCATCATCTCCAGCACCGGAGAATTAATCTTTCATAACTAGATTCAGTAAAGCAGGTTTAATTTCATATGAAGGTGCTGAAGTGGCAGGTGTAGTGATAGGTGTGCTGATAAAGTCATCGTTGTTGTGACTAGTGAAGTCACACAACTTGGTGTTCTCGGTGGAACCCATAGTAGCAAGCAAGCAAGATAACTATTTTTGTGATTTTCGATAAAAGATACTAAAGCAGAAACTGAAATGTAAACTAACAAGACTAAAAGAAAAGGTAAAAGATAGCATGCAACTCCCCTATCTTGAAGAGTGGAGTCCCCGGCAACGGCGCCAGAAAAACTCTTGCTAGGCTTCTCGCCCCTCGTTGGTTACCCCAAGTGGAAGGTGTGAGATGTAGTGTTGCGGAAGTTTTTCCCTTGGCAAAGATACCAAGGATCGAATCCCCAGAGACTCCTAGGTTCAACAAGAAGGTGTCAACTGCTACGGCGCCAGATATTAGCAATCAACGTGGACCTGCACACAGATACAAATAACCTTGCTCCCAACGAGTATAGAGAGGTTGTCAATCCCTCCAGCCTTGTAGTTCACAAAGGATTAAACGCAAGTGATAGTAGTGATAGATATAATTGCAATAGTAAATAAAAGCGAAAAGTAAATAGCGGATGTGATCAATGATGGTAATATGGACCGGAGTCTCATGATGTTCACTAGTGATGTCTCTCTCCCAAAAGACGATAAAACAGCTATGTGAGGTAAACGAATTACAGCTGGGCAATTGACAGGACCATGTGCGCAAACCAATGCTGACTACATTGCAAGAAAGGTTGAGGTTCAAAGCATGGGCGGTACGCCAAAGTAAGTAGACTGAAATCCATCAATATCTACTACTAATCATCCACCTTGAGATATCTATCCAGAACATCTCGCTGGTATTAAGTTGCGAGTCCCACCCATAGTGTAAACTCAATGCAACAGACAACTGCATTAAAAGAACTTTGCGTAAAGTAAACAATCCTTGCACCCGCGGGCACAAGCACCGTTGTTTTCCCCCTTGTGGCAACAGCACATCCCCTAGACTCATGTTTCGGTCACTCAAGCTAGTCATCGAGGGGCATGAACCCACAATCAAGCATAACGTTCCCTCTTGGAGTCACTACCTATTACTTGGCCAAAGCAATAAATAACAACGGAGAACATGCAAGAATTACTTACGAACATAAATATAAAAGAGGTAGATCAAATATATTACTCAAGCAAAATCTGAACATAATCTCATAATCCATCGGATCCCAGCAAACTCATCATAGCAACAGCATAAGGATTACATATGTGCCTCGATCATGTAGGGCAGCTCACGAGGACTAATTAGTGAAGCATAAGAACGGGAGGAGAACATCACATAGCTACTGGTCATGGACCCATGGTCCAAGGGAGACTACTCACAACTCATCCGGGAGGCGTCCATGGTGGTGGAGAGGCTCCCGGTGGTGATCCTCCCCTCTGGTAGGATGCCGGGAAGGGTTCTCCTGGTGCTCCCGATCTTGGAAGCGGCGGCGGCGGCGGAACAGAGATGGGATCGCGAAAAGAGTTCCTCCCTCAAGGGTTTCGGGAGACGCTTTAAATATATGCCAAAGGGGGGTATCGGAGGAGCCTCGGGGGGCCCAGGCGCCCCCCC
>LR738713.1:810135020-810228918 GCA_902687465.1 Secale cereale
CCCCCCCCCCCGGCTGTCCTTCGGGCGCACGGTAGTTTCTGGAACGCTGATTTTTTATATAATTTTTCTGGATTTTTCCTGGCAGTTCTCGTAACGTGAAAACCTGAAATACAAAAATAGCCGAAAACAGAAACTGGCACTGGGGTGCACTGAGTTAATAGGTTAGTCCAAATATGATCAAAAGTGTATGGAAGTGTATAAATATCATAGCAATATCACCCAAAAGAGGCATGGAGCAAGCAGAAATTATAGATACGTTTTGGACGTATCACTTGACCCGAATGGCTGAGCGTCAGCTCTACTCTCTTAATGTCAGCCCTCTACCAGAACTCGAAGATATCCCGGTAGTCCGTGACTCTCCGGATATTTTTCCAGAAGAACTGCCAGGAATTCCACCTGACAGAGATGTCGAGTTCGTGATAGATCTTATCCCTGGAACTGTCCCAATTTCTAGGAGACCTTATAAGATGGCACCACTAGAATTAGCTGAGCTAAAGAAACAACTCGATGAGTCCTTGCAAAAGGGTTTCATCCGTCCTAGTTCTTCCCCTTGGGCTTGCCCCGTCCTCTTCGTCAAAAAGAAGGATGGAACGGAGCGGATGGTTGTAGATTACCGACCTGTCAATCTGGTCACCATAAAGAACAAGTATCTGCTCCCCAGGATCAACGACCTGTATGATCAGCTCGCAGGATCCTCAGTCTTCTCTAAGATGGATTTGAGGTTGGGTTACCATCAAATCAAAATCAAGAACGGGGACATTCCTAAAACGGCTTTTGTTACTCGTTATGGCCAATATGAGTACACCGTCATGTCCTTCGGGTTAACCAATGCCCCAGCTACCTTCTCCCGGCTCATGAATTCTATATTCATGGAGTAATTGGATAAATTCGTCGTGGTATACCTCGATGATATACTCATTTACTCCAAGAACAAGGAAGATCATGCCGAGCATTTAAGGCTGGTATTGACGAAACTTCGAGAGCACCGCCTTTATGCCAAATTCTCTAAATGTGAATTTTGGTTGCCAGAAGTAACCTATCTAGGTCATGTGATCTCTGGCAAGGGTATTGCTGTCAATCCCGAGCGAGTTCAAGCCGTCCTTGATTGGACTCCCCCTGAATCGGTCAAGCAAGTTAGGAGTTTTCTTGGCTTAGCGAGCTATTGTCGACGCTTCGTCGAGAATTTCTCCAAGGTTGCTAAACCTCTAACTAAACTCCTCAAGAAAGATAAAAAGTTTGAGTGGACCCCACAGTGCGAGTCCAGTTTTCAGGAACTGAAAAGACGCCTGACATCTGCACCTGTACTGGTACCACCAGACTTTTCCAAGGATTTTATTATCTACTGTGACGCCTCGCGACAAGGAATAGGTTGCATACTCATGCAAGATCGTCAAGTGATTGCATACGCATCCCGACAGTTGCGTCCACATGAGGATAACTATCCTACTCATGATCTAGAGCTTGCAGCTGTAGTCCATGCACTCAAAACATGGCGACATTACCTCCTTGGTAATCGCTGTGAAATCTTCACTGATCATCAAAGTTTGAAGTACATCTTCACCCAACCGGATCTAAATCTCAGGCAAAGACGTTGGGTTGAGTTGCTCACAGACTACGACTTAGGAATCACCTATACCCCTGGAAAGGCCAATGTCATGGCTGATGCACTAAGTCGTAAGTCTTATTGTAACAACTTGATGTTACAACAAGGACAACCACTTCTCCACCAGGAATTTCGTAAGCTTAACCTTCACATTGTTCCTCGAGGATTCCTTTCCACCTTGGTGGCGGAACCTAACCTTACGGATTAGGTCATCAAAGCACAGAAGGTTGATCCGGGAATTTCCCGTATTAAGAGGAACATCAAGAAAGGAGTTGCGGGATGTTTCTCAATTGATGATCAAGGAGTTGTATTCTTTAGCAACCGTTTAGTGGTTCCTAAAGTACGAAACCTGAGACGTTTGATCCTTAAGGAGGCTCATGAATCTCCTCTCACAATTCATCCCGGTAGTACCAAAATGTATCAGGACCTACGTCAGAGATTCTGGTGGACTAGGATGAAGAGAGAAATCGCTCAATTCATTGCTAACTGCGACGTTTGTCGTCGAGTCAAAGCAGAGCATCAACGGCCTGCTGGCACCCTTCAACCTTTAGCTATTCCTGAATGGAAATGGGACAAAGTCGGTATGGACTTCATTACCGGGTTTCCCAGGACCAGGAAAGGGAATAATGCTATCTTCGTCGTTATCGACCGCCTCTCTAAAGTAGCTCATTTCCTGCCTGTTCGAGAGAGTATTACCGCTAGCCAGCTAGCAGACTTGTATGTCTCTCGGATAGTATCACTTCATGGTGTGCCATTGGAGATTAACTCAGACCGTGGAAGTCTTTTCACTTCATGATTTTGGGAAAGTTTCCAGAATGCTATGGGAACTCATCTCTCTTTCAGTACCGCCTTCCATCCCCAGTCAAGTGGTCAAGTGGAACGAGTCAATCAAATTCTGGAAGACATGCTTCGAGCCTCTGTCATCTCTTTTGGTATGGAATGGAAAAAGTGTCTTCCATTCGCCGAATTCGCTTATAACAATAGTTATCAAGCCAGCCTGGGTAAAGCCCCCTTCGAAGTTCTATATGGACGAAGGTGTCGAACACCTCTTAACTGGTCAGAAACCGGGGAAAGACAATTCTTTGGCCCGGATATGATCCAGGAAGCAGAAGAGCAAGTTCGCATCGTTCGTGAGAGATTGAAAACAGCCCAGTCTCGCCAGAAGAGCCAATATGATAGTCATCATAAGGCTGTGACTTTTGAAGTCGGCGATAAGGCTTACCTTCGGGTTACTCCTCTTAAGGGAACCCATCGCTTCGGTATCAAAGGCAAATTGGCCCCTCATTACATCGGTCCTTTTCGCATTCTTGCCAAACGAGGAGAAGTTGCCTACCAATTGGAACTACCTCCGCACCTATCCAGAGTTCATGACGTGTTCCACGTTTCTCAACACAGGCGTTGCTTCTCGGATCCTATCCGCGGAGTGGACCACGAAACGCTTGATCTCCAGAACAATCTCACATATCGAGAATACCCCGTTCGTATTCTTGATCAAACCGAGCGCACCACTCGACGCCACAATATCAAGTTTCTCAAGGTTCAATGGTCACATCATTCCGAGAGTGAAGCTACCTGGGAAAGGGAGGATCGTCTTCGACTTGAGTACCCCCGCCCCTCTTTCCGGAGGAACCCGAATCTCGGGACGCGATTCTTTTAAGTGGGGGTGAGTTGTCACATCCCTAGTTTAGTATTTGCATTAGGACTAGCTAGAGTGTGCATCATGTTTACTTATCAAAGAAACTTGAAATGGGAATGACAGAAACCCCAGCACCCCTCTTCTAACAACTAGGGTTTGATAAAATCTTTTCCAATGTACCCAAAATGCCCTTCAAAAATGTTCATCATTTCTTCCTTGGTCTTAAACCTCTGCCAAAAATGGTGCACAATTTTCTAGGACATCCAAGGTCTCTGGATTAAATCATATGGTATTTGCATTTGGGCATTTAAATGCTATAAAATATTTTAAATGCTCAAATAATCATAAACTATAATGTTCCATGCTGTTCATATTAAATACAGTGGGCATGACAAGTTTCATGAGTTATAAAAATGTTCTGGCATTTTTATTAATTAAACAAAGTTGCAAAAGAAATGAACAGAAAAAGAAATAGGAAAAGGGAGAGAGAGAAAGGTTACCTGACGCCACCCGGCCCACCTGCCGGCCTAGCCCAGCTGCCGCTCCAGCGAGCTGCTTGGCTCGGCCAGGCAGGCAGGCAGGTGCTCGACGGCGGCCGCAGCGCGCGCCACGCAGCCGCCCGCCGCCCTGCTTCCTCCCCTCGTCGTCCTGGAGGCCTGGATCGGTCGTACACGTCGCCCCCACCTCGCAGACACCCCCCACTCTCCCCAGCTCCTCTCTTTCACCCTCCCCGCACCATGGCCGACGCCGCCGTGCTCGCACCATCGTAGTAGCCGCGCCCACCGTCGTCCCTCAGCCCCGTCGCCGTGTCCGTCGTCTCCGCCGCCCTCAACTACTTCGAACAGGCCGAGCCCCGAGCGCTCGCCCGCCCTGGAGACGCCCCCGACCCCTTCTTCCCCAACTCCGGCCGCGGAGATCCCCCTCGCCGTCCCGCTCAGCTCCGACCACCCCCAGGCTCGCTCCGGCGTCTGCTGCAACCCCTGTGAGCCCAGCTTCATCCTCCCCCTCTCCGTTGGCTCTCTACTAACCTGGAACGCACCGCACGAAGCTCACCTGCACGCACCGCCGCGGAGCTCGTCGCCGACGAGGCTCCGGCCATCCATTGGTCCGGCCACCGTGCCTATCAGCTTCACCGTCACGCGTAGGTGCTGTAGGACCACTTCACGCTCCTCTACGAACATCGCACCGTCGTTTTCGACTTCGCCGAACTCCGGAAGCCGCTGGACTCGTCGCCTGCGTCATCTCCGGCGACCCCGAGGCCAGCCACCACCTCCACTCGATGCGGTTTGCCTCCAGCTACCCGTAGGTGTGCTCCGCCGTCGTTTTGGCAGCCGGAGCATGAAACCCGCACCTCACCACCGTGTTTGGCCTCGCCGGCGGCTAAACGCCGGCGAGTTGGACCTGTTTGACCACGGGTTTGACCCCCCTGGGTCACTGACATGTGGGCCCTGCCTGCAAGTCAAAACTAGTTTAGGTGTTAATTTAATTCTAATTAGTTAATTAGTTAACTGTGACACTGACCAGTGGGTCCCACTGGTCAGGTTTGACTTGGACTAGCCCTGTTGACTGACTGACGTCAGCATGATGTCATGCTGACGCAGTAAAGGATTTTCTGGGATTTTTAGATTTAAAATTAATTCAGGAAATTCCAGAAAATGCCTAAACTTCAAAAAATCATATAAATTCAACAGTAGCTCAGATGGAAAAGATTTATATATGAAAAATGATCAGAAAAATCCAATCTTTCCAATGGCACTGGTTTCATGCATGTTTGAGCAAGTTAACCTTGCTGTATACATTAAAACATGATAATGCACTTTTTTAAATAATAGCTAAACTGCCAATTTGAATCTTTGATTCAAATAAGCTCAAACCCTTCTGGTTATAGTTGCATTAGCCCAACACACGTGCATCTTGCCATGTCATGAGCATGCATCATATTGTTGCATTTGTTTGTTTAATGATTGTATCGCCGGTATTCTCTGTGTTAGGTCCTGCTCCCGAGGATACTACTGCGTATCCAGTTGAAGAGCAGTACCCGACAACCACTTTGTCAGGCAAGCAATCATTGATCATTTTGATACAAACCCAATCTTCTCGCTCCTGCTCTCTTTTACTGCATTAAGGCAACAGCATGTGAACTGCTACTTGCTGCGGTAGTTGAACCCTATTCCCTTGCATGACCTGTCATTGCCACAGTAAATAGTTGAAACCCACTAGCATGTGTAGGAGTTGATTGAGCCATGTGATGTGTGATCCACCATGCTATTTACTTATGTTTCCTGCTATGCTTAGAGTTGTGTCTGGTCTGGTTCATCTGGGTGATGGATCAGAGTGAAACAATCTTTCGATAAAGAGAAGGAAGTGTGGAATACGCTTGGTAAAGGTATCGATGAAAGGCCATGTAGGAGTACGTGGTGGGTTTTTTCAGTGGAACCGTACATAGGACCCGAGATCTGTATGTGTGGTTCAAGTTCCAATTACTACCATGCATTGGGCCCGAAACCAATGGACCCTCTCGGCTTATTAATTACCCTCGATCTCTGTCCAGGAGTTGCAACTAGTTTCTGGTGTTTATAGTTTACTAGAGGTCGTGCACAGCGCTGACCCTCGGGGTGGGTTGTGATGCGACAGGTACGTGGCACGGTGTACCGGTTGCCCGTTTGGTGACTCGGGAACCCTGTACACATCGTTTGGGGCCGTGAGCAACACCCCGGCCGGATCTCCCCACGGATGGAACCCAAATAGGCGATAAACCTGGACGAGAGACTTGAGTAGTTAGTCAGGTCGTGGCCGACACCCTCGCTGGGCTTCCGCTTGAAGGTTGCAGAGTACATGTCGAGTAAACGGCGATAAGTGGTGGAAGCATGTGTGAAGAGGTACACCCCTGTAGGGTTATCAATCTGTTCGAATAGCCATTGTTCGCGGTACGGACTACTTGGTTACTCTTACAGTTCATAGACAAGTTGATGGATACTACTAAAAGCCTCAAGATAAGTGTGAGTGCCGTGGATGGCCCTTCCGTAGGATGACGGAAGAGGATCCTCGGTAGTGTATTGTTGTGGTGAGTAGAGGACTCGTGTTCGTAATAACATCTTGCAATCCGTTGAGAGTTGTAGTATAGGTTAGCCAAGAGTCAAAGCTGGCTTTCTGCTATGAACTCCACTACCCCCTTTGATAATGTTGCATGTATGATAGGTTCTGTGGTAAGACTTGCTGAGTACCTTTGTACTCATGTTTGCTTAATAACTGTTGCAGAGGATAACCCTGCCCCTGCTGATGGGTTCTACATAGACGTTGACGTCGACGAGTAGCTTGACACCCAGACGGAGATCTGGAGCTTGTGAAGGGCCTTGTAGATAGTCAGGCTACACCAAGCCTGTTTTATTTTCCTAAGTTGTCTGTACTCATACATGTAGCTTCCGCTTGTGCTTGTATGACTGTATGACTTGAGTGTTGGGTCATGTGACCCCTACATGTATGGATATGTTATGTATGGCTCTTGGAGCCTTTTGAATAAAGTACTTTGAGTCATAGAGTTCTGTTGTGATGCAATGTTGTATTTGCACATATTGAGCATATTGTGTGTATGGTTGAAATGCTTAGTATGTGTGGGATCCGACACCTAGTTGTTTTCCTTTGGTAGCCTACCTTACAGGGAAATGCCTCCTAGTGATTCCAATGAGCCTTGGTAGCTTGCTACTGCTCGAAACACGTAGGCTGGCCGGCATGTGTCCTTCTTCGTTCCAGTGTCTGTCCCTTAGGGGAAATGTCACGCGTTGTTCCTTTAAGTCCATGTAGCTTGCTACGACTTGGGTTCATACGTTGATGACCGACATGTTCGTTGCTGGGTCATGGATGCCTGTCTCTGTAATCTAGTGCCACTTTTGGTTTATAACTAGCCATGTCGGCCCGGGTTCTCTGTCATGTGGATGCTAGCGACACTGTCATATACGTGTGCCAAAATGCGCAAACGGTCCCGGGCCAGGTAAGGTGGCACCCATGGGTTACCGTGCGTGAGGCCGCAAAGTGATATGACGTGTTACAGCTAGATCAGTGTGACTTAGGATCGGGGTCCTGACAGTTCACATCAGGTCTGGTACACAACATGGCATACATAATAGAACCTATGGCTGAGGCATAGGGGATGACACTCATCTTGATGCCTAATATGTAAGCAGCTTCTCCAAGGTCCTTCATTGAAAAACATTTATTCAAGCAGGGCTTTATGCTTTCCAAGAGTTCTACATCATTTCCCATCAGCAATATGTCATCCACACATAATATGAGAAATGCTATAGAGCTCCCACTTACTTTCTTGTAAATACAGGCTTCTCCCCAAGTCTGTATAAACCCAAACGCTTTGATCACCTCATCAAAGTGAATGTTCCAACTCCGAGATGCTTGCACCAGCCCATAGATGGAGCGCTGGAGCTTGCATACCTTGTTAGCATTCTTAGGATCGACAAAACCTTCCGGCTGCAACATATACAGTTCTTCCTTAAGGAAGCCGTTAAGGAATGCCGTTTTGACGTCCATTTGCCATATCTCATAATCATAGAATGCGGCAATTGCTAACATGATTCGGATGGACTTCAGCATCACTACGGGAGAGAAAGTCTCGTCGTAGTCAATTCCTTGAACTTCTCGATAACCTTTAGCGACAAGCCGAGCTTTATAGATTGTCACATTACCATCCGCGTCAGTCTTCTTCTTAAAGATCCATTTATTTTCTATGGCTTTCCGATCATCGGGCAAGTCAACCAAAGTCCATACTTTGTTATCATACATGGATCCTATCTCGGATTTCATGGCTTCAAGCCATCTGTTGGAATCCGGGCCCGCCATCGCTTCTTCACAGTTCGAAGGTTCATCGTTGTCTAAAAACATGATTTCCAGGACAGGGTTCCCGTACCACTCTGGTGCGGAACATGTCCTTGTGGACCTACGAAGTTCAGCAGTAACTTGATCTGAAGCTTCATGATCATTATCATTAACTTCCTCTCTAGTCGGTGGAGGCACCACAGAAACATCTTCCTGCGCTGCGCTACTTTCCGGTTCGGAAGGGGTGACAATCACCTCATCAAGTTCCACTTTCCTCCCACTTACTTCTTTCGAGAGAAACTCTTTCTCCAGAAAGGATCCATTCTTGGCAACAAAGACCTTGCCTTCGGATCTGAGGTAGAAGGTATACCCAATAATTTCCTTAGGGTATCCTATGAAGACGCATTTTTCCAATTTGGGTTCGAGCTTTTCAGGTTGAAGTTTCTTGACATAAGCATCGCATCCCCAAACTTTTAGAAACGACAACTTAGCTTTCTTCCCAAACCGTAGTTCATACGGTGTCGTCTCAACGGATTAAGATGGTGCCCTATTTAAAGTGAATGCGGAACTCTCTAAAGCATAACCCCAGAATGATAGTGGTAAGTCGGTAAGAGACATCATAGATCGCACCATGTCCAACAGAGTACGATTACGATGTTCGGATACACCATTACGTTGAGGTGTTCCAGGCGGCGTCAATTGTGAAAAAATTCCACATTTCCTTAGGTGCGTGCCAAATTCGTGACTTAAATACTCTCCTCCACGATCTGATCGTAAGAACTTTATTTTTCTATCATGTTGATTCTCAACCTCATTCTGAAATTCCTTGAACTTTTCAAAGGTCTCAGACTTGTGTTTCATCAAGTAGACATACCCATATCTACTTAAGTCATCGGTGAGGGTGAGAACATAACGATAGCCACCGCGAGCTTCAACACTCATTGGACCGCACACATCAGTATGTATGATTTCCAACAAGTTGGTTGCTCGCTCCATTGTTCCGGAGAACGGAGTCTTGGTCATCTTGCCCAAGAGGCATGGTTCGCATGTGTCAAATGATTCATAATCAAGAGACTCTAAAAGTCCATCTGCATGCAGCTTCTTCATACGTTTAACACCAATATGACCAAGGCGGCAGTGCCACAAGTATGTGGGACTATCATTATCAACCTTACATCTTTTGGCATTCACACTATGAATATGTGTAACATCACATTCAAGATTCAATAAGAATAAACCATTGACCAGCGGGGCATGACCATTGATACGTCCAAAACGTATCTATAATTTCTGCTTGCTCCATGCCACTTTTGGGTGATATTGCTGTGATATTCATACTTCCATACACTTTTGATCATATTTGGACTAACTTACTAATCCAGTGCACCCCAGTGCCAGTTTCTGTTTTCGGCTGTTTTTGTATTTCAGGTTTTCACGTTTCGAGAACTGCCCAGAAAAATCCAGAAAAAATATATAAAAAATCAGCGAACCGGAAACAACACTGCGTCCGAAGGGCAGCCTGGGGGGGCCACAGGGGCTCCAGGCGCCCTGTGGGCGCCCCTCCCCCTGGGCCGCGCCGGGGGGGGGGCGCCTGGGCCCCCCAAGGCTCCCCCGGTGCCCTACTTTGGCATATATTTAAAGGGTTCCCCGTAACCCTCAGAACAGGACTTCTTTTCGCGATGCCATCTCTGTTCCGCCGCCGCCGCCGCTTCCAAGATCGGGAGCACCAGGAGAACTCTTCCCGGCACCCTGCCAGAGGGGAGGATCACCACCGGGAGCTTCTCCACCACCATGGACGCCTCCCGGATGACTCGTGAGTAGTCTCCCTTGGACCATGAGTCCATGACCAGTAGCTATGTGATGTTCTCCTCCCGTTCTTGTGCTTCACTAATTAGTCCTCGTGAGCTGCCCTACATGATCGAGGCACCTATGTAATCCTTATGCTGTTGCTATGTTGAGTTTGCTGGGATCCGATGGATTATGAGATTATGTTCAGATTGAGCTTGAGTAATATATTTGATTCACCTCTTTTATATTTTAGTTCATAAGTAATTCTTGCATGTTCACCGTTGTTATTTATTGCTTTGGCCGAGTAATAGGTAGTGACTCCAAGAGGGAACGTTATGCTCGATTGTGGGTTCATGCCCCTCGATGACTAGCTTCAGTGACAGAAACATGAGTCTAGGGGATGTGCTGTTGCCACAAGGGGGAAAACAACGGTGCTTGTGCCCGCGGGTGCAAGGATTGTTTACTTTACGCAAAGTTCTTTTAATGCAGTTATCTGTTGCATTGAGTTTACACTATGGGTGGGACTCGCAACTTAATACCAGCGAGATGTTCTGGATAGATATCTCAAGGTGGATGATTAGTAGTAGATATTGATGGATTTCGGTCTACTTACTTTGGCGTACCGCCCATGCTTTGAATCTCAACCTTTCTTGCAATGTAGTCAGCATTGGTTTGCGTTCGTGGTCCTGTCAATTGCCCAGCTGTAATTTGTTTACCTCACATAGCTGTTTTATCGTCTTTTGGGAGAGAGACATCACTAGTGAACATCATGAGACTCCGGTCCATATTACCATCATTGATCACATCCACTATTTACTTTTCGCTATTTTACTTATTATTGCAAAAACTATCTATCACTACTATCATATTGCTTTTAACCCTTTGTGAACTACAAGGCCGGAGAGATTGACAACCTCTCTGTACTCGTTGGGAGCAAAGTTATTTGTATCTGTGTGCAGGTCCACGTTGATTGCTAATTGCGCCATTAGCAGTTGACACCTACCTGTTGATCCTAGGAGTCTCTGGGATTCGATCCTTGGCATCTTTGCTAGGGGAAAACACTTCTACTTACTGCATCTTACACCTTCCACTTGGGGTAACCAACGAGGGGTTCGAGGCCCATCAAGGAGTATTTTCTGGCGCCGTTGCCGGGGACTCCACTCTTCAGGATCGGGGAATTGCATGCTATCTTTTACCTTTGCTTTTTAGTCTTGTTAGTTTACCTTTCATTTTTGCTTTAGTTCCTTTTATCGAAAATCACAAAAATAGTTATCTTGCTTGCTTGCTACTATGGGTTCCACCGAGAACACCAAGTTGTGTGACTTCACTAGTCACAACAACCATGACTTTATCAGCACACCTATCACTACACCTGCCACTTCAGCACCTTCATATGAAATTAAACCTGCTTTACTGAACTTAGTCATGAGAGAACAATTCTCCGGTGCTGGAGATGATGCTGCTTTACACTTGAACAACTTTGTAGAACTTTGTGATATGCAAAAGTACCAAGAAATAGATGGTAATATTGTTAAGCTTAAGCTTTTTCCTTTCTCTTTGAGAGGAGGAGCTAAAATTTGGTTTCGGTCTTTGCCTAGAAATAGCATAGATTCATGGGACAAGTGCAAAGATGCTTTTATCGGAAAATACTATCCACCTGCTAAAATTATCCAACTTAGAGGTAACATCATGAATTTTAAACAATTGGATAATGAACACGTTGCCCAAGCTTGGGAACGTATGAAATCTCTTATCAAAAACTGCCCTACTCACGGTTTGACTACTTGGATGGTTATCCAAACTTTTTATGCAGGCTTGAACTTTACCTCGCGGAACTTGTTAGACTCGGCCGCGGGAGGAACTTTTATGTCAACTACACTTGGTGCTGCCACAAAGCTTCTCGATGAGATGATGACCAACTATTCCCAATGGCACACCGAACGCGCTCCAACAGGTAGGAAGGTAAACTCTGTCGAGGAGATTTCCTCCCTCAATGAAAAAGTTGACTTGATTATGTCTCTACTTTCGAAGCAATCTACTGTTGATCCTCGTGATGTTCCTTTAAATTCTTTGATTGCTCAAGAACAAGTAGATGTTAACTTTATCTCTAGAAACAATTTCAACAACAATGCTTATAGGAGTAACTTTGGTAACAATTCTAGACCGTTCCCCTCTAACTCTTATGGGAACAACAATGCTTATCCTAGTACCAAGAACTCCAATACTGAACTAGAGACCATGCTTAGAGATTTCATCACTGCCCAAAAAGCTTTTAATAAGAATGTAGAAGAGAAACTACATAAACTAGATGATCTTTCTTTTAAGGTAGACCACTTAGCCAATGAGTTAAAATTGCTAAAAATTGAAACTTCTCCTCTTGAGGAGAGGGAAGTCATCCCTATTAATGCTAGTCAAGTACAAATTAATGAAAACATTAGGACGATGGCTAAGCTTAAAGAAAGATGGGCTAGAGAAAGGGAGGAAGAGGAAAGAATTAAGAGCCTTCCTACCCACCACACTGTTGCTACTATCCAAGTTATTGAGGATGTTCACACTCTTAGCACCCAATGTACTCCTGGTCCCAATGGACCTATTAATGGTGATGCTATAGAAACTACCAAACAAGTGAACCTTAAGGACACCACTACTACTTTACTTGATGCTCGTGACCTTGATTTTGATAATTGCACTCTTACCGAAGTTATTGATTTCCTTCACAAGATGTCTAGAGATCCCCGTACTAGCACGCTTAACCTTGCCTTCACAGAGCATACCACTAATGCTCTCATCAAAGCTAGGGAGGAGAAACTTAGAGTAGAAGCCTCCATACCTAGAAAGCTAGAAGATGGTTGGGATCCTATGATAAAAATTAATTTGAATGACTTCTCTTGTTATGCATTATGTGATGTTGGTGCTAGTACCTCTGTTATGCCCAAAAGGATATATGATATGCTTAAATTGAAACCTTATGATTCTTGTTCTTTTGGTGTTCGTCTCGTTGATTCTTCCATAAAGAAACCTTTGGGGAGGATCGATGATGTTCTTATTGTTGTCAATGATAATTATGTGCCCGTTGAGTTCACTATTATGCATATTGAATGTGATCCTTCATGTCCAATTATTTTGGGACGTCCCTTTTTGCGCACCGTTAGTGTTGTCATTGACATGAAAGAGGGTAATATAAAATTTCAGTTTCCTCTCAAGAAAGGGATGGAACACTTCCCTCGTAAGAAGGTCAAGTTACCTTTTGAGTCCTTTGTACGGGCTAGCTATTCTTTTACTCTTGATAAAACTTGATCTATGCATTATGCCTAGCTTAAAGGCATAAAAGAAAGCGCTTTTGGGAGGCAGCCCACATGAATAAAATTTTTGCTTTTGTTGTGTCTTGATGTTGTTTACTGCTGTAGCATCATCATTGTATCTTTGCTTTTCATATTTGTGCCAAGTGTAGCCTCTGATTGCTAGAAAGTTCAAAAGTTGTGAGGTGCTGTCCAGGAAACAGATTCTGTCCTTGGATAGAAAAATTCGTATAAAATCACCAGATCATCTTTTTGGTCTGAATTGTTTCGACAGCGTTCTCTATATAATTGTCTTTCGTGCGTCAGTTCTGAGTTTTTTGATTTGAGTTGCAGAAGTATCCCGAACAGGTCAATTACTGCCTGCTGTTCTGTTTTTCACAGATTCTGTCATGTTTTGCCTTACCTTCACTTTGCAAATTGAGAACTTTCTTTTTCTTTGCAAAAACCTTTTAGCAATCTTGAGAAACAGTAGAACTTCAAGAATATCCTTATTTCCAGCAAGGTATAATTATTTTATTAAGGGTACTAACCTCGCTAATCAGATTATGATGAGTTATGTATGAAGAGAGTTTTCAAGTGTGCGAGGGAAGATGATAAAAAGATCCAGGAGTATCAAGCGCTCAAGCTTGGGGATGCCCCCGTGCACCCCCAAGAAATATTCAAGGAGACTCAAGCGTCTAAGCTTGGGGATGCCCCCGTGCATCCCCTTCTCCATCAACGTTATCAGTTCGTCTTTCGTTCCGCTATATTTTTATCACTTCATTTGTTATGTGCTATGCTTTGAGCGTCTTGCTTTTAGTTTTTCATAACGAGTCGGAACCCAGCATTCCTTTATGTGGGAGAGAAACACGCTCCATCTCTACCTAGAACATTACATAGAATTTTCATGTCTATCTATGCTGTGTGTGTTCTTTGTCTTTTAATAGCAACTATCGTGCTCTGCTCTTAGTATTCATGCTTATCTTTTGAAGAGCTTTTATTTAGTTGGTTGCTTGAACTCTCTTTAATTACCATGCTCACCTTATTCAGAGAGTTTGCTTCCGTTGCATGGGTTAATGTGTCTATGATAAAGATGCTACTTTCATGATGGTGCATAGTAGTTCAGGTTTTCTTTTCGTTAATCTCCAATAGCTGGGGGGGTTCCCAATGTGATATTGGAGTACCAACTTGGTTTGTTTGCCTATGATGTGGTATGGTCTAGTAATATCTTCCTTCGAGAATTTATTTTGATTGACTTGGCGTATGCTCACGCATATTCAAGACTGTAAAGAAAGTCTGTCAAGCCTTGATGAGCTTTTGTTTCTGAGTAGCGATATAACTACCATGCCTGATTCAATATTGCTTTGTCGCTCTGCATGATTATGACCGTCATTGCTCTCTTAGTTGGTCGCTCCCAGTCTTTTGCTAAACCTCCACCTGCACTAAGCAAATTAACCATGCAATACATAGCTCATGGGAAAGTAGCCTTAAAACTATTGTGGTAAAGAATATGTTGCCTATGTATCTTATTTCTTATGAGTTGCTTGCTGAGCGGTAACCATGTTTCTGGGGACGCCATCAACTGTCACACTTTTGTTGAATATCATGTGAGTTGCTATGCATGTTCGTCTTGTCTGAAGTAAGGGTGATTTACCGTGGGTTGAATTAATATGCATATTGTTAGAGAAGAACATTGGGCTGCCAACCAAAGCCATGCATCATGGTGGAAGTTTTAGCTTGGACCTTAATCCTCAATCTCTCATGAGAATGTGCTTATACATTAAAGAGGAGTCCATCATCTATTTTCTATGTTGTCCCGGTATGGATGTCCTCAAGTTGAGATCTATCAAAAACGAGAAATCAAATGCAATCTATCTCCTTGGACCTTTGTACAGGTGGCATAGAGGTACCCTTTGTGACACTTGGTTAAAACATATGCAATGCAATGATAACCCATGGGGATCCGAGCTAATTAGGACAAGGAGCGAGCACTATTGGTATTCGATGCATGAGGCTTGCAACTTATAAGATGTTTTATGCATGACACGAAGTACTACTACCGTTGACACAATTGCTTCCATGTTTTCAAAATAAAAAGCTCTAGCACTTAACCTTTCTTTTACCTTTATGATTGAAGCACCAACTACTGAGAGCATGATTGTCATTCTGAGTGTAATGTGCATTGTCCCAAAGTAGCATTGTCTTTTGCATGATTGTGATATCGTTTATTCTGAAATGATTGTATCTAGTCATCACTTAAACCTTGAAGGTGCCCTTGCATTTATGTTTTGCATCACTAAAGGGGGCAAGCTAGATATCACTTGATCATATTTGCACATCATGTTCATTGCAAATCCTTTTGATGTTTCAGTTTCGTGTTGTAAAACTTTCAGTCATTTGTGATTTTCTCTTGAGGCAACTTAATTACTTTAGAATCATTGTCTCAGTAAGCTTTTGTCATATGACTATGAGAAAGTCCTATATGGTTAATAGCATGTCACCACAGAAATTATTCTGGTTATCATTTACCTACTCGAGGACGAGCAGGAATTAAGCTTGGGGATGTTGATACGTCCAAAACGTATCTATAATTTCTGCTTGCTCCATGCCACTTTTGGGTGATATTGCTATGATATTCATACACTTCCATACACTTTTGATCATATTTGGACTAACTTACTAATCCAGTGCACCCCAGTGCCAGTTTCTGTTTTCGGCTGTTTTTGTATTTCAGGTTTTCACGTTTCGAGAACTGCCCAGAAAAATCCAGAAAAAATATATAAAAAATCAGTGAACCGGAAACAACACTGCGTCCGAAGGGCAGCCTGGGGGGGCCACAGGGGCTCCAGGCGCCCTGTGGGCGCCCCCCTGGGCCGCGCCGGGGGGGCGCCTGGGCCCCCCGAGGCTCCCCCGGTGCCCTACTTTGGCATATATTTAAAGGATTCCCCGTAACCCTCAGAACAGGACTTCTTTTCGCGATCCCATCTCTGTTCCGCCGCCGCCACCGGTTCCAAGATCGGGAGCACCAGGAGAACTCTTCCCGGCACCCTGCCGGAGGGGAGGATCACCACCGGGAGCTTCTCCACCACCATGGATGCCTCCCGGATGACTCGTGAGTAGTCTCCCTTGGACCATGAGTCCATGACCAGTAGCTATGTGATGTTCTCCTCTCGTTCTTGTGCTTCACTAATTAGTCCTCGTGAGCTGCCCTACATGATCGAGGCACCTATGTAATCCTTATGATGTTGCTATGTTGAGTTTGCTGGGATCCGATGGAATATGAGATTATGTTCAGATTGATCTTGAGTAATATATTTGATTCACCTCTTTTATATTTTAGTTCATAAGTAATTCTTGCATGTTCTCCGTTGTTATTTATTGCTTTGGCCGAGTAATAGGTAGTGACTCCAAGAGGGAACGTTATGCTCGATTGTGGGTTCATGCCCCTCGATGACTAGCTTGAGTGACAGAAACATGAGTCTAGGGGATGTGCTGTTGCCACAAGGGGGAAAACAACGGTGCTTGTGCCCGCGGGTGCAAGGATTGTTTACTTTACGCAAAGTTCTTTTAATGCAGTTGTCTGTTGCATTGAGTTTACACTATGGGTGGGACTCGCAACTTAATACCAGCGAGATGTTCTGGATAGATATCTCAAGGTGGATGATTAGCAGTAGATATTGATGGATTTCGGTCTACTTACTTTGGCGTACCGCCCATGCTTTGAACCTCAACCTTTCTTGCAATGTAGTCAGCATTGGTTTGCGTTCGTGGGCCTGTCAATTGCCCAGCTGTAATTTGTTTACCTCACATAGCTGTTTTATCGTCTTTTGGGAGAGAGACATCACTAGTGAACATCATGAGACTCTGGTCCATATTACCATCATTGATCACATCCACTATTTACTTTTCGCTATTTTACTTACTATTGCAAAAACTATCTATCACTACTATCATATTGCTTTTAACCCTTTGTGAACTACAAGGCCGGAGAGATTGACAACCTCTCTGTACTCGTTGGGAGCAAAGTTATTTGTATCTGTGTGCAGGTCCATGTTGATTGCTAATTGCGCCGTTAGCAGTTGACACCTACCTGTTGAACCTAGGAGTCTCTGGGGATTCGATCCTTGGCATCTTTGCTAGGGGAAAACACTTCTACTTACTGCATCTTACCGCTTCCACTTGGGGTAACCAACGAGGGGTTCGAGGCCCATCAACCACATAACATTTCTCTCATATAAATAGAACAACCATTATTTTCAGATTTAAATGAGTAGCCATCTCGCATCAAACGAGATCCAGATACAATGTTCATGCTCAAAGCTGGTACTAAATAACAATTATTGAGGTTTAAAACTAATCCCGAAGGTAGGTGCAGAGGTAGCGTGCCGACGGCGATCACATCGACCTTGGAACCATTCCTGACGCGCATCGTCACCTCATCCTTCGCCAGTCTCCGCTTATTCTGCAGCTCCTACATTGAGTTACAAATGTGAGCAACTGCACCGGCATCAAATACCCAAGAGCTACTACGAGCGCTGGTAAGGTACACATCAATAACATGTATATCATATATACCTTTGACGTTTCCGGCCTTCTTATCTGCTAAGTACTTGGGACAGTTCCGCTTCCAGTGACCTGTTCCCTTGCAATAAAAGCACTCAGTCTCGGGCTTGGGTCCATTCTTTGGCTTCTTCCCGGCAACTGGCTTACCGGGCGCGGCAAATCCTTTGCCGTCTTTCTTGAAGTTCTTCTTACCCTTGCCTTTCTTGAACTTAGTGGTTTTATTCACCATCAACACTTGATGTTCTTTCTTGATCTCCACCTCCGCTGATTCCAGCATTGAATATACCTCGGGAATGGACTTCTCCATCCCTTGCATATTGAAGTTCATCACAAAGCTCTTGTAGCTAGGTGGGAGCGACTGAAGGATTCTGTCAACGACCGCGTCATCTGGGAGATTAACTCCCAGCTGAGACAAGCGGTTATGTAACCCAGACAATTTAAGTATATCATCGCTGACAGAACTATTATCCTCCATCTTACAACTGTAGAACTTGTCGGAGACTTCATATCTCTCGACTCGGGCATGAGCTTGGAAAACCATTTTCAGCTCTTGGAACATCTCATATGCTCCGTGCTACCCAAAACGCTTTTGGAGCCTCGATTCTAAGCTGTAAAGCATGCCGCACTGAACCAGGGAGTAATCATCACTACGCGACTGCCAGGCGTTCATAACGTCTTGAGTTGCTGGGAAAACGGGTGCATCACCTAGTTTTGCTTCAAGGACATATGCTTTCTTGGCAGCTATGCGGATGATCCTCAAGTTACGGACCCAATATGTATAGTTGCTACCATCGTCTTTCAGCTTGGTCTTCTCTAGGAACGCGTTGAAGTTGAGGGCAACATTACCGTGGGCCATTGGATTTACAAGACATATTGTAAAGATTTTAGACTATGTTCATGACAATTAAGTTCATCTAAACAAATTTAATGAACTCCCACTCAGATAGACATCTCTCTAGTCATCTAAGTGATACATGATCCGAATCGACTAGGTCGTGTCCGATCATCACGTGAGACGGACTAGTCATCAACGGTGAACATTTTCATGTTGATCGTATCTTCTATACGACTCATGTTCGACCTTTCGGTCTTCCGTGTTCCAAGGCCATGTCTGTACATGCTAGGCTCGTCAATCAACCCTAAGTGTATTGCATGTGTAAATCTGGCTTACACCCGTTGTATGCGAATGTTAGGACCTATCACACCCGATCATCATGTGGTGCTTCGGAACAACGAACCTTAGCAACGGTGCACAGTTAGGGGGAACACCATTCTTGAAATTTTAGTGAGAGATCACCTTATTTACTACCGTCGTTCTAAGCAAATAAGATGTAAAAACATGATAAACATCACATGCAATCAAATAGTGACATGATATGGCCAATATCATTTTGCTCCTTTTGATCTTCATCTTCGGGGCTCCATGATCATCATTGTCACTGGCATGACACCATGATCTCCATCATCATGATCTCCATCATCGTGTCTTCATGAAGTTGTCTCGCCAAACATTACTTCTACTACTATGGCTAACGGTTAGAAATAAAGTAAAGTAATTACATGGCATTTTCAATGACACGTAGGTCATACAATAAAATAAAGACAACTCATATGTCTCATGTCGGTTGTCATACTCATCGACATGCAAGTCGTGATTCCTATTACAAGAACATGATCAATCTCATACATCACATATATATCATTCATCACATCCTTTTGGCCATATCACATCACACGGCACATGCTGCAAGAACAAGTTAGACGTCCTCTAATTGTTGTTGCAAGTTTTTACGTGGCTGCTATAGGTTTCTAGCAAGAACGTTTCTTACCTATGCAAAAATCACAACGTGATATACCAATTACTATTTACCCTTCATAAGGACCATTTTCATCGAATCCGATCCGACTAAAGTGGGAGAGACAGACACCCACTAACTATTGGGGAACGTAGTATTTTAAAAATTTCCTACGATCACGCAAGATCTATCTACCAGATGCATAGCAACGAGAGGGGAGAGTGAGTCTACGTACCCTCGTAGACCGAAAGCGGAAGCGTTAGAACAACGCGGTTGATGTAGTCGTACGTCTTCACGGCCCGACCGATCAAGCACCGAAACTACGGCACCTCCGAGTTCTAGCACACGTTCAGCTCGATGACGTCCCTCGAACTCCGGTCCAGCCGAATGTCGAGGGAGAGTTCCATCAGCACGACGGCGTGGTGACGATCTTGATGTTCTACCGTCGCAGGGCTTCGCCTAAGCACCGCTACAATATTTATCGAGGAGAACTATGGTGGAGGGGGACACCGCACACGGCTAAGAGATCAAGAGATCAATTGTTGTGTCTAGAGGTGCCCCCCTGCCCCCGTATATAAAGGAGGGAGGGAGAGGCCGGCCCTAGAGGGGGCGCACCAAGTGTGGGGAGTCCTACGGGTTCGAGAACTATGTAGACATGACCGAGACACATCTCCGGTCAATAACCAATAGCGGAACCTGGATGCTCATATTGGCTCCCACATATTCTACGAAGATCTTTATCGGTCAAACCGCATAACAACATACATTGTTCCCTTTGTCATCGGTATGTTACATGCCCGAGATTCGATCGTCGGTATCTCAATACCTAGTTCAATCTCGTTACCAACAAGTCTCTTTACTCGTTCCGTAATACATCATCCCGCAACTAACTCATTAGCTGCAATGCTTGCAAGGCTTATAGTGATGTGCATTACCGAGTGGGCCCAGAGATACCTCTCCGACAATCGGAGTGACAAATCCTAATCTCGAAATACGCCAACCCAATATGTACCTTCGGAGACACATGTAGAGTACCTTTATAATCACCCAGTTACGTTGTGACGTTTGGTAGCACACAAAGTGTTCCTCCGGTATTCGGGAGTTGCATAATCTCATAGTCATAGGAACATGTATAAGTCATGAAGAAAGCAATAGCAGTAAAACTTAAACGATCATAGTGCTAAGCTAACGGATGGGTCTTGTCCATCAGATCATTCTCCTAATGATGTGATCCCGTTGATCAAATGACAACTCATGTCTATGGCTAGGAAACATAACCATCTTTGATCAATGAGCTAGTCTAGTAGAGGCATACTAGGGACACTCTGTTTTGTCTATGTATTCACACATGTATTAAGTTTCCAGTTAATACAATTCTAGCATGAATAATAAACATTTATCATGATATAAGGAAATAAATAATAACTTTATTATTGCCTCTAGGGCATATTTCCTTCAGTCTCCCACTTGCACTAGAGTCAATAATCTAGTTCACATCGCCATGTGATTTAACACCGATAGTTCACATCGTCATGTGATTAACACCCAAAGGGTTTACTAGAGTCAATAATCTAGTTCAAATCGCTATGTGATTAACACCCAAAGAGTACTAAGGTGTGATCATGTTTTGCTTCGTGAGAGAAGTTTAGTCAACGGGTCTGTCACATTCAGATCCGTATGTATTTCGCAAATGTCTATGTGTCTACAATGCTCTGCATGGAGCTACTCTAGCTAATTGCTCCCACTTTCAATACGCATCCAGATTGATACTTAGAGTCAGCTGGATTTAGTGTCAAAGCTTGCATCGGCGTAACCCTTTACGACGAACTCTTTATCACCTCCATAATCGAGAAACATTTCCTTAGTCATCCAGTTACTAAGGATAATTTTGACCGCTGTACAGTGATCTACTCCTGGATCACTATTGTACCCTCTTGACAAACTCATGGCAAGGTACAAAACATGTTTGGTACACAGCATGGCATACTTTATAGAACCTATGGCTGAGGCATAGGGAATGACTTTCATTCTCTCTATATTTTGCTGCCGTGGTCTGGCTTTGAGTCTTACTCAACTTCACACCTTACAAGTCAGGTAAGAACTCCTTCTTTGACTGATCCATTTTGAACTACTTCAAAATCATATCAAGGTATGTACTCATCGAAAGTCTTATCAAGCGTCTTGATCTATCTCTGTAGATCTTGATGCCCAATATGTAAGCAGCTTCACCAAGGTCTTTCTTTGAAAAACTCCTTTCAAACACTCCTTTATGCTTTCCAGAAAATTCTACATCATTTCCGATCGACAAAATGTCATTCACATATACTTATCAGAAAGGTTGTAGTGCTCCCACTCACTTCTTGTAAATACAGGCTTCACCGCAAGTCTGTATAAATCTATATGCTATGATCAACTTATCAAAGCGTATATTCCAACTCCGAGATGCTTGCACCAGTCCATAGATGGATCGCTGGAGCTTGCACATTTTGTTAGCACCTTTAGGATTGACAAAACCTTCTGGTTGCATCATATACAAGTCTTCTTTAATAAATCCATTAAAGAATGCAGTTTTGTTATCCATTTGCCAGATTTCATAAAATGCGGCAATTGCTAACATGATTCGGACAGACTTAAGCATCGCTACGGGTGAGAAAGTCTCATCGTAGTCAACTCCTTGAACTTGTTGAAAAACTTTCGCAACAAGTCGAGCTTTGTAAACAGTAACATTACTGTCAGCGTCAGTCTTCCTCTTGAAGATCCATTTATTTTCGGTGGCTTGCCGACCATCGGGCAAGTCAACCAAAGTCCATACTTTGTTCTCATACATGGATCCCATCTCAGATTTCATGGTCTCAAGCCATTTTGCCGAATCTGGGCTCATCATCGCTTCCTCATAGTTCGTAGGTTCATCATGGTCCAGTAACATGACTTCCAGAACCGGGTTGCCGTACCACTCTGGTGCGGAACGTACTCTGGTTGATCTACGAAGTTCAGCAGTAACTTGATCCGAAGTTTCATGATCATCATCATTAGCTTCCTCACTAATTGGTGTAGGAATCACTGGAACCAGTTTCTGTGATGTACTACTATCCAATTCGGGAGAAGGTACAATTACCTCATCAAGTTCCACTTTCCTCCCACTCACTTCTTTCGAGAGAAACTCCTTCTCTAGAAAGGATCCACTCTTAGCAACAAAGACCTTGCCTTCGGATCTGTGATAGAAGGTGTACCCAACAGTTTCTTTTGGGTATCCTATGAAGATTTACTTCTCCGATTTGGGTTCGAGCTTATCATGTTGAAACTTTTTCACATAAGCATCGCAGTCCCAAACTTAAAGAAATGACAGCTTAGGTTCTCGTCAAACCACAGTTCATACGGTGTCATCTCCACTGATTTAGATGGTGCCCTGTTTAAACGTGAATGTATCTGTCTCTAATGCATAACCCCAAAAGCGATAGTGGTAGATCGGTAAGAGACATCATCGATCGCACCATATCTAATAAAGTACGGTTATGACGTTCGGACACACCATTACACTATGGTGTTCCAGGTGGCGTGAGTAGTGAAACTATTTCACATTGTTTTTACTGAAGGCCAAACTCGCTAACTCAAATATTTTACCTCTACGATCATATCGTAGAAACTCTTATTTTCTTGTTACGATGATTCTCCACTTCACTCTGAAATTCTTTGAACTTTTCAAATGTTTTAGACTTGTGCTTCATTAAGTAGATATACCCATATCTGCTCAAATCATCAGTGAAGGTCAGAAAATAACGATACCCGCCGCGAGCTTCAACACTCATTGGTCCACATACATCTGTATGTATGATCTCCAACAAATCTGTTGCTCGCTCCATTGTTCTGGAGAACGGAGTTTTAGTCATCTTGCCCATGAGGCATGGTTCGCAAGCACCAAGTGATTCATAATCAAGTGATTCCAAAAGTCCATCACTATGGAGTTTCTTCATGCGCTTTACACCATTATGACCTAAACAGCAGTGCCACAAATAAGTTGCACTATCATTATTAACCTTGCATCTTTTGGCTTCAATTTTATGAATATGTGTATCACCACGATCGAGATCCAACAAACTATTTTCATTGGGTGTATGACCATCGAAGGTTTTATTCATGTAAACAGAATAACAATTATTCTATGACTTTAAATGAATAACCGTATTGCAACAAATATGATCAAATCATATTCATGCTCAACGCAAATGCCAAATAACATTTATTTAGGTTTTACACTAATCCCGAAAGTATAGGGAGTGTGCGATGATGATCATATCAATCTTGGAACCACTTCCAACACACATCATCACTTCACCTTTAACTAGTCTCTGTTCATTCTGCAATTCTCGTTTCGAGTTACTAATTTTAGCAACTGAACCGGTATCAAATACCCAGGGGTTGCTATGAACACTAGTAAAGTACACATCAATAATCTGTATATCAAAATATACCTTTGTTCACTTCGCCATCCTTCTTATCCGCCAAGTATCTAGGGCAGTTCCACGTCCAGTGACCATTTCCTTTGCAGTAGAAGCACTTAGTTTCAGGCTTGAGTTTTAGCTTTGGGTTTCTTCACGGGAGTGACAACTTGCTTGTCATTCTTCTCGAAGTTCCCCTTCTATCCCTTTGCCCTTTACTTGAAACAAGTGGTCTTGTTAACCATCAACACTTGATGCTTTTTCATGATTTCTACCTTCGCCGACTTCAGCATTGCGAAGAGCTCGGGAATTCCTTTCGTCATCCCTTGCATATTATAGTTCATCACGAAGTTCTACTAACTTGGTGATAGTGACTAGAGAACTTTGTCAATTACTATCTTATCTGGAAGATTAACTCCCACTTGATTCAAGTAATTGTAGTACCCAGACAATCTGAGCACATGCTCACTGGTTGAGCTATTCTCCTCCATCTTGTAGGCAAAGTACTGTCAGAAGTCTTATACCTCTCGACACGGGCATGAGTATGAAATACTAATTTCAACTCTTGGAACATCTTATATGCTCCGTGGCGTTCAAAACGTTTTTGAAGTCCCGGTTCTAAGCCATAAAGCATGGTGCACTTAAACTATCAAGTAGTCATCATACCGAGCTTTTGTCAAAACATTCATAACGTCTACATCTGCTCCTGCAATAGGTATGTCACCTAGCCGTGCATCAAGGACATAATTCTCTGTGCAGCAATGAGGATAATCCTCGGATCACGGAACAATTCCGCATCATTGCTACTAACATCTTTCAACTTAGTTTTCTCTAGGAACATATAAAAAATAAACGGGGAGCAACATCGCAAGCTATTGATCTACAACATAGATATGCTAATACTACGAGGACTAAGTTCATGATAAATTAAAGTTCAATTTAATCATATTACTTAAGAACTCCCACTTATATAGACATCCCTCTAGTCATCTAAATGATCACGTGATCCAAATTAACTAAACCATGTCCGATCATCACGTGAGATGGAGTAGTTTCAATGGTGAACATCTTATGTTGATCATATCTACTATATGATTCACGCTCGACCTTTCGGTCTCCAGTGTTCCGAGGCCATATCTGCATATGCTAGGCTCGTCAAGTTTAACCCGAGTATTCTGCGTGTGCAAAACTGGCTTACACCCGTTGTATTTGAACGTAGAGCTTATCACACCCAATCATCACGTGGTGTCTCGACACGACAAACTTTCGCAACGGTGCATACTCAGGGAGAACACTTATACCTTGAAATTTAGTAAGGGATCATCTTATAATGCTACCGTCGAACTAAGCAAAATAAGAAGCATAATAAGATAAAGATCACATGCAATCAAAATATGTGACATGATATGGCCATCATCATCTTGTGCTTTTGATCTCCATCTCCAAAGCACCGTCATGATCACCTTCGTCACCGGCGCGACACCTTGATCTCCATCGTAGCATCGTTGTCGTCTTCCCAACTATTGCTTCTACGACTATCGCCACCGCTTAGTGATAAAGTAAAGCAATTACATGGCGATTGCATTTCATACAATAAAGCGACAACCATATGGCTCCTGCCAGTTGCCGATAACTTTACAAAACATGATCATTTCGTACAAAACCGTATAACTCATCATGTCTTGACCATATCACATCACAACATGCCCTGCAAAAACAAGTTAGACGTCCTCTACTTTGTTGTTGCAAGTTTTACGTGGCTGCTACGGGCTTAGCAAGAACCGTTCTTACCTACGCATACAAAACCACAACAATATTTCGTCAAGTATGTGCTGTTTTAACCTTCACAAGGACCGGGCGTAGCCACACTTGATTCAACTAAAGTTGGAGAAACTGACACCCGCCAGCCACCTGTGTGCGAAGCACGTCGGTAGAACCAGTCTCGCGTAAGCGTACGCATAATGTCGGTCCGGGCCGCTTCATCCAACAATACCGCCGAATCAAAGTATGACATGCTGGTAAGCAGTATGACTAGTATCGTCCACAACTCACTTATGTTCTACTCGTGCATATCATCTACGCATAGACCTGGCTCATGATGCCACTGTTGGGGAACGTAGTATTTTAAAAATTTCCTACGATCACGCAAGATCTATCTACCAGATGCATAGCAACGAGAGGGGAGAGTGAGTCTACGTACCCTCGTAGACCGAAAGTGGAAGCGTTAGAACAACGCGGTTGATGTAGTCGTACGTCTTCACGACCCGACCGATCAAGCACCGAAACTACGGCACCTCCGAGTTCTAGCACACGTTCAGCTCGATGACGTCCCTCGAACTCCGATCCAGCCGAATGTCGAGGGAGAGTTCCGTCAGCACGACGGCGTGGTGTCGATCTTGATGTTCTACCGTCGCAGGGCTTCGCCTAAGCACCGCTACAATATTTATCGAGGAGAACTATGGTGGAGGGGGACACCGCACACGGCTAAGAGATCAAGAGATCAATTGTTGTGTCTAGAGGTGCCCCCCTGCCCCCGTATATAAAGGAGGGAGGGAGAGGCCGGCCCTAGAGGGGGCGCACCAAGTGTGGGGAGTCCTACGGGTTCGAGAACTATGTAGACATGACCGAGACACGTCTCCGGTCAATAACCAATAGCGGAACCTGGATGCTCATATTGGCTCCCACATATTCTACGAAGATCTTTATCGGTCAAACCGCATAACAACATACATTGTTCCCTTTGTCATCGGTATGTTACATGCCCGAGATTCGATCGTCGGTATCTCAATACCTAGTTCAATCTCGTTACCAACAAGTCTCTTTACTCGTTCCGTAATACATCATCCCGCAACTAACTCATTAGCTGCAATGCTTGCAAGGCTTATAGTGATGTGCATTACCGAGTGGGCCCAGAGATACCTCTCCGACAATCGGAGTGACAAATCCTAATCTCGAAATACGCCAACCCAATAAGTACCTTCGGAGACACATGTAGAGTACCTTTATAATCACCCAGTTACGTTGTGACGTTTGGTAGCACACAAAGTGTTCCTCCGGTATTCGGGAGTTGCATAATCTCATAGTCATAGGAACATGTATAAGTCATGAAGAAAGCAATAGCAGTAAAACTTAAACGATCATAGTGCTAAGCTAACGGATGGGTCTTGTCCATCAGATCATTCTCCTAATGATGTGATCCCATTGATCAAATGACAACTCATGTCTATGGCTAGGAAACATAACCATCTTTGATCAATGAGCTAGTCTAGTAGAGGCATACTAGGGACACTCTGTTTTGTCTATGTATTCACACATGTATTAAGTTTCCAGTTAATACAATTCTAGCATGAATAATAAACATTTATCATGATATAAGGAAATAAATAATAACTTTATTATTGCCTCTAGGGCATATTTCCTTCACTAACCACCTTATGCAACTAGTGCATGTCAGTCGGTGGAACCTGTCTCACGTAAGCGTACGTGTAAGGTCGGTCCGGGCCGCTTCATTCCATGATGCCGCCAAATCAAGATAAGACTAGTAGCGGCAAGTAAATTGACATGATCTACGCCCACAACAATCTTGTGTTCTACTCGTGCATAGTAACTATGCATAGACCTAGCTCATGATGCCACTGTTGGGGATCGGTGCAGAAAATCAAAAAAATTCCTACGCATCACCAAGATCTATCTATGGAGATTACTAGCAATGAGAGGGGAGTGCATCTTCATACCTTTGAAGATCGCGGTGCGGAAGCATTGCAAGAACGCGGTCGGTGGAGTCGTACACGAAGCGATTCGGATCGCGGTCGAATCCGATCTAAGCGCCGAACAATGGTGCCTCCGCGTTCAACACACGTGCAGCCCAGTGACGTCTCCTGCGCCTTGATACAGCAAGGGGAGAGGGAGAGGTTGGGGAAGACTCCGTCCAGCAGCAGCACGATGGTGTGGTGGTGGTGGAGGAGCGTGGCACTCCAGGAGGGCTTCGCCAAGCACTGCGAGAGACGAGGAGGGAGAGGGGTAGGGCTGCGTCAAGAGAGACGGAGACTCATGCCTCTGGAAGCCCCGAACCCCCCACTATATATAGTGGAAGGGGAGGGGCTGCGCCCCCATCTAGGTTCCCCCCTAGGGGTGGCGGCAGCCCCAGATCCCATCTAGGGGGCGGCCAGGAGGGGGAGAGAGGGGGGCGCCCCTAGGGTGGGCCTTAAGGCCCATCTGCACCTAGGGTTTGCCCCCTCTCCTCTCCCTTGCGCCCTGGGCCTTGGTGGGGGGCGCACTAGCCAACTTAGGGGCTGGTCCCTTCCCACACATGGCCCACGCAAGCCTTTGGGGCCGGTGTCCCATCCCGGTGGACCCCCGAAACCCTTCCGGTGGTCCCGATAATTCCCAGAACACTTCCGGTGACCAAAACGGGACTTCCCATATATAAATCTTTACCTCCAAACCATTCTGGAACTCCTCGTGACGTCTGGGATCTCATCCGGGACTCCGAACAACATTCGGTAACCACATACTACATTCCCTATAACCCTAGCATCATGGAACCTTAAGTGTGTAGACCCTACGGGTTCAGGAACCATGCAGTCATGACCGAGACATATCTCCGGCCAATAAACAACTGCGGGATCTGGATACCCATCTTGGCTCCCACATGTTCCACGATGATCTCATTGGATGAACCACGATGTCAAGGATTCAATCAATCCCGTATACGATTCCCTTTGTCTAGCGGTATAGTACTTGCCCGAGATTCGATCATCGGTATACCGATACCTTGTTCAATCTCGTTACGGCAAGTCTCTTTAATCGTTCCGTAACACATCATCCCATGACCAACCCCTTAGTCACATTGAGCTCATTACGATGATATGTTATTGAGTGGGGCCAGAGATAACTCTCTGTCACACGGAGTGACAAATTCCAGTCTCGGTTCGTGCCAACCCAGCAGCTGCTTTTGGAGATACTCGTAGTGTACCTTTATAGCCACCCAGTTACGTTGTGACGTTTGGCACACCCAAAGTATTCCTACGGTATCCGGGAATTGCACAACCTCATGGTCTAAGGAACAGATACTTGACATTGGAAAAGCTTTAGCATACGAACTACATAATCTTGTGCTAGGCTCAGGATTGGGTCTTGTCCATCACATCATTCTCCTAATGATGTGATCCCGTTATTAATGACATCCAATGTCCTTGGTCAGGAAACCGTAACCATCTATTGATCGACGAGCTAGTCAACTAGAGGCTTACTAGGGAAATGTTTTGGTCTATGTATTCACACATGTATTACTGTTTCCAGATAATACAATTAAAGCATGAACAATAGACAATTATCATGAACAAGGAAATATAATAATAACCATTTTATTATTGACTCTAGGGAATATTTCCAACACATGCGTTGGTTTCACGGAGTTTATGTGTTGACCAAGGTGCTATTCAAGGATTATGCAAAGTTTGGTCATGTAGAAGACATGCTGCAAGGTTGATCAAGACTAAGTCAAAGTGTGAATCAAGATGATCAACACAGATAGCGTAGAAGATGTACCGAGTGGGATCAAGTGATCCTAATGTATGATAAGCATTGTCCATTACGCTTTGTGTACTAAGCCATGTTCTACATGAGATTTCCTTGTGGGGTTAGATATGTTTGTATGGGCATGCATCAAAAGGAAGATATCATATAACCCATGGAGGATGACATCATGTGGTGATCGTCATCAAGGTTGTGGTGTGCAAGTTCAAGTGTATCATCATGAAGAGAGCACATGCTTGAAGCTTTCTATCCATTATGGTGATAATGGACTTATGAAGAAGTGCTGAAGAGTGGCTCACCCATAGTGGAGTATGGGGAGCAATCTACTAGTCTCCATCGAGCCAACAAAATCAAGAAAGGTGATCCATCTTGAGGATGACAAGATCGTCATCATCTAGCTCAAGTGGATTATGCGCAAGGCAGAGGTTTGTCCTTGATAGGTTTTATATTTTATCGGTCTCATGGTGTTAGTTGGGAGACTGGGTTATAGGATCGATTGTCGTACTATCAAGGGGGCTCTCAAGTTAGTAGCTTGATCCTATTGTTCGTAGAGAGCTCAAACCATCGCATCCTTGCATCATCTTTCTTGGTTCTTGTTTGGTGTTTCTCTTTGTGAGTTTTAGAGCTTATGGTCATCTTCATGACAAGCTTGAGTTCATCGAAAATGGAGTTCATATGCATCTTCTATGATGTTTTCGGTGTTGGAGTTTTTGCTGGTTCTTCGTTCATAGAGGTTTCACATCTCTATATCATTGAAAATTTTCTGCTGCCTCTTCTCATTATAACCAATCGATGTTTGGATAGTACTCGTCATCATCTATCCAACACTCTTGAGTTTGCTCAATTCAGAGCTCATTTGCAGAAGTATGGCAGTTCTGGTTTTCATGCTTCCATCTATTTTCTTAGGCCTTTTGTTGCACTTCTGCTTATTCTTGGGCTTTTGGAAACTTTATCTCATTAGCGGTAGTCGAGCGGTAGTAGTGTGTGGTAGTACCGCTTGCGCAGTACTTCCGGCCTTCTACTACCGCAGGAACTTTCACTTATATTTTAGCTTCTGGATTCGGTTTTCCTCTGCGCGTAAGTAGATAGGCAGTAGTGGGCAATAGTTTCGACCCCTTTAGTAGTACCGCGCTGCTCTACTCTACTATCGTGGTTTCACCTGTACTCGCATCGCCTAGCAGTAGTACCGCTGGTGGGACCACAGGTCCCTATATAGAAGCTCCCTTCATATAGACCCATGTTTAGATATGCATATATTCGTGCGAGGCCCATGGGCCATATATGTTTAGGCTTCCTTATTGTTCTTGTTTTTCTTTCGGACACAAATTTTTGGAACATAGTTCCACATGCATCTATTTTGAATAGTAAAATTAAAAATTCTAGAAAATCAATTAGTTCTGCATATTTTTTGTAACATACATGGTTGAGTCTGGAGTGTTCTACTCACGTGTGAAGTTTCACGGAGAAATGACATCCATCGTATTCTCGGCAAAAATCAAAAACAAATTCAATGGTATAAGAATGACCGTGTAGAAAGTAATTTGGAGGTTGATTTTATTTTCTTTGCTAAGAATACCACATGTGTCATTTCTTCACGAAACTTTACATATGAGTACAATAGTCGACTAAGTTTGATAACCCAAGAAATTGGAATTGCTTGATTGTTTTGTTATTTTTATATTTTACAATTCATTATGGTGCCCGTTGCTCATGAGCTTAATGAGCGCTCGATAGTTTGGCTCGTTAAGCTCGTGGCTCGCTTCTTAATGAACAGAGCCAATCATCGATTTCAGATCGTTAAGCCTAACGAACGAGCTAACGGGTTTCATGAGTAGCTCACTAAGGTTGTTAGTAACAACACAATGCATATTTTGAAATTACGTAACAAAATTTTCGTAGCATATCTACCCATCTATTCAATCTAATCTACATAGCAGGCAACAAACTAGTTTTTGTAGTCACCATCTTATTAAAAACCACATATGCACACTCATCTTGTAGACCGTAACACAACAGATTCAGTTAACGAGCGCTCACGAACTTAACGAGGTTCAAACAAACTGAGTTGAGCAGGGTTTCTGCTTGTTAATCTTAATGAGCCGAACCTTAACGAGCACGAGTTTAACGAGCCAAGCAACTCGTTAATCCACCCCTAGCCATGTGCACAACGATACCCCCCCCCCTAGAAGGAACTAGAGTTTTTTATTTATCGATGAGCATAGTCTTCAAATAATATATCGATTTCTTATAAGAAATGTTACAATGACAACCACCATTTATGCAATGTCTGTAAGCAACTTCATGTGTCTATATATGTATGCATGTGGTTTTACTCTGTTTTATTGATTAATAAAATGTGTGTGGTTCAAGAAAAAGAAGAATAAGGTGGCAGGTTCAAAGGTTATCCTAGGCACAGGACAATGTGGTAAGGGAGTTTAGACGATAGTGTTCCGGGTCCAGGTGTGTCTTGCGTTGTGCCAGGTACACCAACTTATTTAAGCCTTTGACAAATTATATACCAAAGGGCCATGTGTGATGGTTTAGGTACACCAACTTATTTTAGCTTTGACAAATTACATACCAAAGGGCCATGCGTGATGGTTTGGGTCAAAAATGAATTGTGTGGATGTGCCAGAGAATTCACATACCTTTAACATGAGCATAAGATGATGGCCTCTCCTCGCTCCAACGTGTGGGAATTGGACTCGTCATCAACATCCTCTCAATGGTCGTTGCCATGATCGTGAGACTCCCCCGTTAACGAGCATACCGTACTCAAGCCAACTGTGTTTTGGCTAGTTCCACAGCTCGTGTTGCAGGGCGCAGACGACATGTTTGCCTATACAGGCAAGTTGGAGTTCTTCATTCACAAGGTGTTAAACGAAAGACCGGACTTGCCATTTGGAGGCCCTGGTGCTAATTGGTGGACCTAATTAGAGTCAAAGAAGTGCATACACTAGTATATATTGCATATCCCAAAAGTCATTATCTAGGCATAAACGTGCCAAATGTAATTGTAATTATAAAATTATGTCATAATACATCATTTATATGTGATACAAATGATGATTATAACTGTTGGAGATATGCCCTAGAGGCAGTCATGTATGATGATATTTCCTATGTGTTTATGAATAAAGATGGTCCTTGGATGTAATCAATGATACTTGTTGGCAAGTACGTGACTTGTCTATGAGATCTTGTGTTGTATGATGCATCCAAAATGGTCCCTAGTCGTAAGTGACACGTGGGCACATGTCACTAGACTAACATGCAATACGGTGGATGGTTTTGTCTCACTGGCCATGAAGCATATGATGCTGCCAAACTGCATGGATATGATTGGATCCGAGTTTGGATCCGAGGTGTTCGAATCTGAACTCAAATGGATATCAAATTGGACAGACCCAACTATGAGACGCAGCGATACGTCATCTGTGAGTCTCTAGTGCAACATACGTTCTGTGTCCTAAGACCTGAGCTGCCGCATGTACTCAGGATGGTGATAGACTTGCTTTGGGCCAACCAAACGCTACTCCGTAGCTGGGTAGTTATAAAGGTAGGTCTCGGGCTTGTCCAGACCCATGTTGCGAGACATGGTCAAGCAAGATGGGATTTGCCCCTCCGATGATGAGAGATATACTCTAGGCCCCTCGCGTGATCTGACTAAGATAAGCATGGCCATGCGACAATGATTATGAGATAATCCAGTTTGGGTCGGCATCACTGGAACGAGAAAGAGGTTGGGCTAGCACAACGATGACAGACTCTCCTTGAGCCCGATAACATATATCGTGTGGCAAAGGGAATAGAAGTGTGACATGTTGTAAAGGTTCGCCTAACCAGCTTCATAGTCTACTTGGTGGTCGACACGCCTTGCTAGAGGAAGCTACCAACCATGCAGGTTGGAGGTGATAGGAACGATAACCAAGGTTACTTGAACCTAAGGGGTCACGCGCTTAAGGGAAGGAACCTATGAGGTCGAGTGTGAGGACACTGGTCGGATGTGATCCGAGCTGGACTTGGAACGCGACCGAGTAGACTTTGGGCTTTAGGATCTGTGAGAGGCCCAAGTGTTGAGCCCGCGACGAATGCCTATATATAGTGGAGGTGTGGCACACTTGTAGAGTGGATCGCTTCGGCGCCGTCATTAGGGTTTTGCAAGTGTTGCAACTAGTCACCTCCACTCGTCGCCGGTTGTGTGATCGGACCTAGCAGTCCGTCGCACGATGTTCCTCCTGCACGCGCGGATACCGTTAGAGGCGGTGCATTTGTGCCGCTCCGGCAAACCTGTTCGTGGGATCCGATCAGTTACGTGGGAGATCGACGAGGAGGAGACGACTCCGGAGACGCGCTGCCCCAACTCTACTTCCACTGCACAGCACTGCACGTCTAGTGGTAACGATATGTGATCCATCTCTCTAGCATGTTCCTGGATGTTTTGCGCGTAGGATTTTTAATTTGCAGTCGACACACCCTACCATAGATCCCAACAATCGTATCAGAGCTTTTCTGTAAGATTTGGATTCAGATCGTATGCATATTAGATATGTGGAGGCGGCAGATATGTTGTCGTTTATGAGTTCGGCTATGTGCACGGTTGATGAGATCAACTGCACAAGGGGATCGATGTGGCTATGTTTTCTGTCAATCGGGATCGCTGAGGTCGTGACACAACCTACCCCTACCGGTCGGTTATCCGCCATCGGGGTTAACTATGAAACGTAAATCTGAATTGGATTCGCGATGATCGATGAGATCGGTCATATCAGAAAATTCGGCGTGAACGGAGTACAGATGCGGTCTGTGATTTCATAAACTTTGGGTGTTAGCCGCATCCGCGAGGTGCTGCCCCTTCATACCCCGCCCGCTAACCAGCTAGCGGGACCGCTGTGTGCGTAGCGCCTTGTATTTCATACACGGTCACTCAAAGCGGTAGAATGTGATTCTATGCATGACTTTATATTGCGGGTTTGATGTGAATAGTATGGCTCATGTGTATGTGATGCATGTGTGTAAATTATACATGGCATGCGTGTGACACCCCGAGACCGATGCGCCAGGTGTCAGCCAGTTATTCGTCATCGTTGCCATGTCATCTGCTTGCGTGTTGCGTCTTTGCCTTGTCATCATGTGTGTTGCATCAGCATGTTTTCAAAACTTGCATCCGTCCGAGTCCGCCCGTCCTTTCCGTTGTCCGTTCTGAGCCCAGACCCACTTGCACATGCCTGCGGCACCTCCGAATATTTGTTTTATGAGTGGCTGGAAAACGTTCTCGGAATGGGTTGAAACTTGGCGTGTGGTCTTATTATAGCATAGGTAGACCGTCTGTCATGTTTCGTCGCGTTCGGAGTTCGTTTGATAGCCCAATGGTTAACCGTGTTAACCGCCGGAAGCCTTTTCTCTTTTGGCCCAACACCCCTTTCACAACAGCCCACTAGCCCATCCCAACCGCCTCCATGCTCTCGTCGTTGGATCGTGATCGTGTGGCCGAAAATCGCTCCTCATTTGGACACTCCAAGCTCCCTCTACCTATAAAAAGGTGCCTCCCCCTCCATTTTCGCGGATGAACCCTAGCCCCGCTCCTCTAGCGCCGCCGGACATGTCCATCGGCGCTGGACATGTCCAGCTTCCACGTCCCCCGGACCAATGGCGTGCCGCCACGTCATCGCGCCACCGCCCGCAACCACTCACGCGCCGCCACGCGGCCTCCCCACACCTCCACTCCGCCGCGGACCGCGGAGCCCATCCGGGGCCCGCGCGGGCCCGAGCTCGCCGCCGCCCGCTCCGCTCGCCTCCTCCCGCAGCTGCGCGCCGCTGCCCCTCGTCTCCGTCGCCGGTGCGCGCCCCGCCGCCGCGCCGGACCTGCACCACCGTCCTTGAGCCCCACGTCCCGCCGCCAGCTTCCCCGCTGGCGCCTGCCGCCTTGCGCCGCCTCCCTCCGCGTCGCCAGTGACCACCGTCGCCAGGCTTCTGCCGCATCGCCGCCGCCAGGGCTGGATCCGGACGCCGCCGGCCAGATCCGGCCGGTCCCCGCCTTGTCTCGCCGTCCCCAGCCCCTTGGCCCCCTCTGCATGCCGCCGGCCGCCGCCATGGCTCCTGCTCGCCAGGAGCAGACTCAGCAGAGGAGGACGACGCCTCCAACCTGGGCCGTCCCCTCCCTGCTCGTGGGCCTCCTCCAGTGCGGGCCTCGACGCGGCCCAGATCTGCGGCCTGCTCCCGTTCTGGCCCAGCCGGGCCTGCCTCACCAGCTCCATCGCCTCTCCTTCTGGGCCACAGCCCATGGTGAGAAGCCGTAACCCTCGCCCCTGTGCGTCGTATAGCTATTCCCCGCTCGGTTGTGTTTTTTTCCTTAGTCAAATTCTGCTAAGTCCTTAGAATCAGTAATTTTGTTGCATCTTTGCATGGCTGTAACTTTTTGTGTGCTTATCCAAATTGAGCATATAATATGTCAAAATGTTCGTTGTGATATGCTCTTAATTTTGTTCCATTGTGGCATGCTTGTTTGAGTTCGTCTTGATGCCCTAATCTCTGTTGCAAGAGTGCTATATGTTTAAAACTGTTGTTAACTGTAATTTTGTTGCATACTTGTGATGCTTGTAGCTTTGTGCATGTTTGTCCAAATGAAGCATATGATATGTCAAAATGTTTATTGTGAAGTGCTCTACATGATGGTTGTTGTAGCTTTCATGTTAGGTATCATATTGTCATGTTAATCTCTGTTGCAAAAGTGCATGTGGTTGTTAAGTGCTGAAACTTGTTATGAGATGCTGATTTGACTTGCTCATTGCTATTGGTGTGTTTGTCTTCATGCCACATGTCAATATGTTTTAGAAGCACAATAATATGGTCTTTGTTGTGGTGCAATTCTTTTTCCATGATATGCCTTGAGGTGACTTAAACAAGCTTGTAAACATGACATGCCAATGTTGCTGTTTTATACTTAGTGAAAAAAACTGCTAAGTCTGTATCTGTTAAACCTGATGCTATGTTTGCTTGATGCCCTAGTCAAATCCATGCATGTTTTAGTATGTCAAATGATCATGTCTTGTTTTCCATGTTATGCTCTATCCATCCATGCCCTTGTTTGCATATATGGCCTGATGTAGCTTATTTATTTCTTGCTCTCAAGTTGCTATAAATTTACCTGTCAGCCTGTTGTCAGCATGATCAATTTGGTGAAGCTTGTTGTTATTGATCCATGCCTCTTATGGAGTTGCTCCAATGAAGTTGTTTGATGTATGCTATGTCTATTACATGTCCATGATCTTTATATACTTATTAGAGTTGATATGCTTGTTGTTTTGTGCCTCCGAAGGCAGCATCGTGATGATGTTTTTGCCTTCCCAGATTTTGGCTAAGTCTAGATAAATTTATTGCAACTTGCCATGCTTGGTTAATTGTGTTCCAGCAATCTTTTTGGGTGTCTTCTAAGTTCATGCTTGTTAAGTATCATGTCTATTTCACATCCATGCCTCTTGTTACAATGTTTGCGTGTTGTAGCATATATATACCTTGCTCCAAAGTTGCTATGTTGTTGTATTTGGACAGCTTGTTGTTATATCTTGTTTCGTGTGTATGTGTTGAACCGTTGCTCCATTTTGAACGTGCCCTATATGAAACTTGTGTGATTTTGCATGTAGAAGCATAATATCATGTTGTTTTCATGTTTGGAGTGTGTTTGCTTGATGTTTGGTGCATCTTGCACCGTTGCCATGCTTGTCTTCTTTTGCTCATATCTTCTAGGCCGTAGCTCCGAATTAAACAAACTTTATATGAAACTTGACTAGAATTTCGTGTAGACCATCTTGGTGCATGTTAACTTGCTGTTTAACAACTTGAACTTAAGGTTTGTTCAGATCTGGACCAATTTCGAAATGTGCATATGAGGACTTACCGGATTGGTTATATGTTGGTTCCGGCCTCATTTAAACTTGTTGGCTTGTATTGTTCTTGTGTGCATCATCCCTTGCCATGAATTGCATCATATAGACTTGTCTTGCATCATACTTGGTTGATTATCTTGTTGTGTTCTTGTGTTGTGTGTTTACCGTGTTGCTTGCTTCTTCTCGTTAGTGCTTGTTCCGTTGCGATCGTGAGGATTCGTTCGGCTACATGTGGTTCGTCTTCGTGGCTTCCTCTTCGTCTACTTCATGGACTCCTTCTTCTTCCTTGCGGAATCTCAGGCAAGATGACCATCACCCTGGATACCATTACTATCTTTGTCATGCTAGATGTCTCGATGCTATCGTTATATGTTGCGCTACCTATCTTTTGTTGTCAGCCCTCTCCTTGTTGCCATGAAACCTCTAACCTTTGACACCTTCCCAGCAAAACTGTTGTTTGGCTATGTTACCCGCTTGCTCGGCCCCTCTTATAGCATTGTTAGTTGCAGGTGAAGATGAAGATTGTTCCTTGTTGGAACTTGTTGTTGGAATATCACAATATCTATTATTATTATTAACACACCTATATACTTGGCAATGGGTGGAAGGCTTGGCCTTTTGCTCGGTGTTTTGTTCCACTCATGCCACCTTAGGAGCCGATAAACCGGCGTTATGTTCCTTGATTTTGCGTTCCTTACACGGTTGGGTATATGGGGACCCCTTGACAGTTTGTCTTTGAATAAAACTCCTCCAGCAAGGCCCAACATTGGTTTTAATTTGCCTCATAATAACATCTTAATTAATTAATTAAATTGCATAGGGGGTCGCGTCCTCGAGGATTCTTTCCTACATAGCAGGGGGCCAGTGCTGATGGTGTTGGTCCCAAATAGAGTCATTTGCGGCACCCCCCCCCTTGGAAACTTGGGGTTTGGTTGCTGTACGTTGTGCTCATCCGGACGTGGCCTGAGACAAGATACGCGCGGCTACTATCAGGGTGTCGGCACGCTGGGAGGTCTTGCAGGACTTGTTTTACCATTGTCGAAATGTCTTGTTGATACGTCCCAAACGTATCTATAATTTCTGCTTGCTCCATGCCTCTTTTGTGTGATATTACTATGATATTTATGCACTTCCATACACTTTTGATCATATTTGGACTAACCTATTAACTCAGTGCACCCCAGTGCCAGTTTCTGTTCTCTGTTGTTTTTGTATTTCAGGTTTTCCCATTACTTAAATTGCCAGAAAAATTCCGGGAAAATATATAAAAAATCAGCGCTCCAGAAGCTTCCACGCGCCAGAAGTGGGGCCAGAGGGGAGCCAGGGGCAGCCCAGGTGGCCTGCCCACGCGGCCCCACCCCTGGCCGCGTCGGGGGGGCGCCTGGGCCCCCCTCTCCGCCTCTGGTGACCCCCTTTGGCATATATTTACCTCGCGTCCCGAAACCCTCAATTCCGGAACCCTTTTCTCCAGAAGCTATTCCGATCTCCGCCGCCATCACCACCAAGTTTTGGGGGACCAGAATTCCTGTGCCGGCATCCTGCCGAGACGGGGAAGTGCCCCCGGATTCATCTCCATCGACGTTGATTCCTCCCTCCATGATGCGGGAGTAGTTCCTCCTCGGGGCTGAGGTTTCTACCAGTAGCTATGTGGTCAATTCTCTCTCCCATGATGTGATCTTCGTTATGATCATAGGCTATGTTAATCTAGGGTGATCCCATGATATTTCCCCTTCCTCTATGTATTGGATTGATGTACTCACTTGTCTTTATCTAGTATAATCTCCGAGACCAAGGTGACAGTGGTCTATTGGACATGGATTAGAAGAATATTTTCATGAGTGGTTTCCTCTTTTGTGTGTGGATTGAAGATTGAGAGTCTCTTGGTGCTTGTCTTTGACTATCCTTGAGATATGTTGTGGTGATTGTGGTACTCTCTTTAGATGGCCGAGGTGACATTGGGAAATCCATAGATTGAGAACTACGAACTTAGAGGTGTGCTTTTGTAGCCCTACATAATTCTCGTCCTCTCTTGACCACAAAGGAATGACCTCCGAGTGCGTCCCCCTTGCATGTTTTATGGGAAATATCATGTGATTCGATTATGTTAATGTTGTTGGGAGTTGCCACTAGTGAAAGTATGAAGCCTAGGCCTTGTTTCCACCATTGCAATACCATTTGTGCTCACGTTTACCACTTGTTTGCTTGCTGCACTTTTTATTACAGATTTATATTACTTTGCTTTGCCACTCCTATCATCCATATTTTACCATCTCTTCGCCGAACTAGTGCACCTATACAACTCCTAGTTGTATTAGGTGTGTTGGGGACACAAGAGACTTCTTGTATCTTGATTGCAGGGTTGCTTGAAAGGGGTACGTTCAACCTCCACTTCCCTGAGTTCGATAAACCTTGGGTTACTCATTTAAGGGAAATTTGTTGTTGTCCTACAAACCTCTGCTCTTGGAGGCCCAACACTGTCTACAGGAATAGAAGCGTGTAGTAGACATCAAGCTATTTCTGGCGCCGTTGCCGGGGAAGTGAGGTAAGTGAAGGTACCTTCTTTAGATCTTGCAATTAAATCTTTTCGTTTCTTGTTTTTAGTTTCACTAGTTATGTTTATGGAAAACCGCACTCTTAGTTCGCTGCTTGGGGAAGGCCGCTTTACCACACCCGTGGTAGAGAAGTCTCCTCCACCTACTGAATGTATCCCGTTCCAAATACCACTTGGGATAATTGAAATAATTTGGAATGATTGTTATGATGGGACAGTCAATCCTAGTATTCATTTGTTGAAACTTACGGAACTTTGTGAGTTGTTTAAGATTTCAGGTTTGACAAGAGATGGAGTCATCAGGAAATTATTTGCCTTGTCACTGAAAGGAAAAGCATTGGAATGGTATAGGCTACTAGATGACTCTCACCTGCTGGATTGGGAAGAGATCCAGTCTCTCTTTTACTCCAAGTTTTATCCTCTTCATGAAGTCCATGAGAATAGGAATTATGTTTATAATTTCTATCCTCATGACGGAGAGAGCATAGCTCAAGCTTGGGGGAGACTGAAAACGTTAATGCTAAAATGTCCTAACCATGGGCTCCCCAAAGATATGATTTTTACTAATTTCTATGCGAGGCTCTCTCGACAGGATAAAGATTTGCTCGATGCTTCCTCTATGGGTTCTTTCACAAACGAAAAGATTGATGCTAAATGGGAACTCCTTGAAAGAATTCAACGCAACACTGAAGATTGGGAGATCGACAAAGGTAAAGAGTCAGGTATAATTTATGAGTATGATTGCATTAAGTCCTTTGTTGAAACTACAAGTTTTAATAAGTTTAGCACTAAGTTTGGGCTTGATTCTCAACTCCTTGTTGATTTCCTCAAATCTTTTGCTTCACATCTTAATATGCCTAAGGAGGATTGGATCAAGCATCATGAACCTTTTAAAGAGATTTACAAAGAAAATGAAATTGTTCATGATGATTGCAACATGCATGATCCAATTCCTAAAAATGAAGTTTTATATAAGCATGTTAATTTTTGTGGAGTGGATAGACCTTGTGAAAGGCCTATGATTGAAGAAGAGAAGTATTGTAAGCAACATAAGCATGAAAGAACAATCACTTGGGTCAAAGATTTAAATGAAATTGCTAGAGAATTGTGTGACCTTTATCCTTTTACTTGTGAACTTTGCTGTATAGAGGGTCACTTTAATTTTCAATGCATGCACTTTCAAAACATAACTGTTAACCAGTTGTGTGATAACATGATCACCCCTGATCTTTATGATGAGCTTATGTTATTTTTGATGTGTGAAGAGTTATCAGAAAAAACTTCTTGGCTAGATGTTAATGCCATAGGAATAAAAAACACTTTGCAAAATTGCCATCTCTATTGTGTTGTTAATTGCCATAAAAATGATTACATAAGTAAGATTAGAAAGAAGGGAACTTTACCAAAGTATAAAAATGTCTCTTATATTTCTGCTAATAAAAAGGAGAGTTTCTCCCAAGTTTCCCCTATTGTTTCTAATGATAAACCATGATATGTGGAGAAGCTTCATCTCCAACCACTCCCTCCTAAGGTGAAGAAGAAGAAAAAGAAGAGGAGGAGGAAGAGGAGCAAGAAGGAAGAAGAATGGGTATCAACCTGGCCTGAGCATATTCCTCCCATCAACTTTTATCCTAACGGTTGTAAGTTTAAAGAAGAAGGTGAAGTTTATTGCCTTAATTATCATCTTGATGATACGTCCGTAGGTACTATTGAAGATGATTTTGATTATGATATGCATGTTACTTATTGTGATTGGGAAAATGATGATAATGCTACTTATGATCTTGAAAATCTTTTTGGTACCAACTCTGAAAGTGATGATATGGAAAGCTCTAAGCTTGGGGATGATAGGATTGCAAATCCTTTATCCACTAGTGATGTGATAATTGATAATTCTTTTGCTAGTAAGAATAAAGACAACATGTTTACAAATATAGTTGCTAGCAATGATAATGCTCTTCTCTACTATGATGATGTTATAACTCCAATCTATAGTGATTATAAAGGTACCTATGACATAAGGAGAAATTATCCTTATGAAACTTGTCATAATCATGGAGGGAATTACTCCCTTGTTGAACACCACCCTCCTAATACACAATTAATCCATAGTGTTCAAGTTGTGTATGATAGTCCTACTCCCACTATTACCAATGAGAAAGATTATGCTTATGTGGAGAGTAAGAGTACCTTTTTGCATGTGGATCATGGTAACAATGCTTTATGTGATGCTTATATTGTTGAGTTTATTCGTGATCCCACTGAAAATTATTATGAGAGAGGGAGACATGGTTCTAAATATCTTAATAATAAGAAGTTTCCTCTCTTTACGATGAATATTTTGAAGTTATGCTTGTTTTGCCTTCCTATGCTAGTTGCTTTGTGCTTCAATGAATTATTCTATTGCCATATTCCTATGCATAGGAAGCATGTTAGGCTTAAATGTGTTTGGTATTTGCTTCTTGATGCTCTCTTTTGTTCTTCAACTCTTATTCCTACGAGAGCATCATTAAAGTCTTAAGCCTATCTTTATGGCTATAAAGAAAGAGCTCTAGGGAGACAACCCTTGTTATCTTTGCTTTCAGTTTGTTCTTTCAGTTTTTAGTGGTCTTGATGTTTGTTAATACTGTAGCAACATCATTGTATCTTTATTTTTCAGCTTTGTGTCAAGTTTAGCCTCTGATTGCAAGAAAGTTCAAAAGTTGTGACGTGCTGTCCAGAAAACAGATTCTGTCCTTGGACAGAAAGATTCGTATAAAATCACCAGATCATCTTTTTGATCTGAAATTTTTTGACAGCGTACTCTATACAATTGTCTTTCGAGCGTCTGTTCTGAGTTTTTTGATTTGAGTTGCATAAGTACCCCGGAAAAATTATTTACTACCTGCTGGTCTGTTTTTCAAAGATTCTGTCCCGTTTTGCCTTTTCTTCGTTTTGCAAACCTTGAGCTTGCTTTTTCTTTGCAAAAACCTTTTGGCAATCTTGAGAAACAGTATATCTTCAAGATTATCCTTATTTCCAGCAGGGAAAAATTATTTTATTATGGGTACTAACCTCGCTAATCAGATTATGATGAGTTATGTATGAAGGGAGTTTTCAAGTGTGGGAGGGAAGATGATAAAAGAAGATCCAGGAGGGTCAAACGCTCAAGCTTGGGGATGCCCCCGTGCACCCCCAAGAAATATTCAAGAAGACTCAAGCGTCTAAGCTTGGGGATGCCCCCGTGCATCCCCTTCTCCATCAACAATTATCAGTTCGTCTTTCGTTCCACTATATTTTAATCACTTCATGCGTTATGTGCTATGCTTGGAGCGTCTTTCTCTTAGTTTCCTTTCTAGTTTTCTTTAGCTTTGCTTGATGTTCATAACAAGTTGGATCCCAGCTTTCTTTGTGTGGGAGAGAAACACGCTCCACTTCAACCTAGAACACAACATAGGATTTTCATGCTTACCTTTGTTGTGTGTGTTCTTTATCTTTTCATAGCTGCTGTCATGCTTAGCTCTTAGTTTTCATGCTTATCTTTTTAAGGGCTTTTATTTAGGTTGTTGCTTCTGGAACTCTCTTGAGTCATCATGCTTATCTTGTTAAGAGAGTTGGCTTCTGTGGCACTGGTTGATATGTCTATGATAAAAATGCTATGTGCATAATGGTGCTTAGTAGTTCATGTTTTCTTATGGTTAGTCTCAAATAGCTGGGGGTTCTTAATGTGTTATTGAAGTACCAGCATGATTTGTTTGCCTATGATGTGGTATGGTTTAGTGATATCTTCCTCCAAGAATTTATTTTGATTGACTTGGCATATGCTCACGCATATTTAAGACTGTAAAGAAAGTCTATCAAGCCTTGATGATCTTTAATTTCTGAGTAGTGATATAACTTCCATGCCCGATTCAGTGTTGCTTTGTCGCTCTGCATGATTATGGCCGTCATTGCTCTCTTAGTTGGTCGCTCCCAGTCTTTTGCTAGCCTTCACCTGTACTAAGCGGACTGACTGCTTGTGCATCCAAAATCCTTGAAACCAGTTATGCCATATGAGTCCACCATACCTTCCTATATATTGTATTTACTTGCCATTCCTAACGAAGACTTTCTTGTACCATCTCAAAATTATTCAAAAGCATTTCTCTTTTGTGCCTCTGTTTTAGCTCATGAGGAAGTAGTAGTTAATTCATGATCTTTTTAAGTTGGACAAGTTTTACCCCGGGATTGCATGTCTAATCTGCAAACCCCTAATACGAGGAGGAACTGGCATGAGTGCGCCCGGCTCATAAAAGATAATACAACAAAAAAAACCTCCTTCACGCTTTGTTCATGAGAAATCAGAAAACTTTTGGCAGTGATAAACAAAGGAGATTAAGGGGATGTGATCGTCCCCGTGCGGGAGCCGTTCCTCGAAACTTGTCCAGTTCGAGAAGTGATTGGGTTGTCTACTAACATTCGTTGACGAAATATGCACCTTCCAAAAATCATTTTTTACCTCTGTTTTCAAAACCAAGAGCTCTGGTACATGTTTAGTCTTTGCTTCCAACCACGGGTTTTCAACCTTGCCATCAAAATCCACGGTTCGAGAGTCTCCACCTTCTTTCTTCAAAGCACCAACTATTGAGAGCATGATTGTTATTCTGAGTGTAATGTGCATTGTCCCAAAGTACCATTGTCTTCTGCATGATTGTGATAGCGCTTATTCTGAAATCATTGTATCTAGTCGTCACTTGAACTTCGGAGGTGCTCCTGCATTTATGTTTTTCTTCACTAAAGGGGGGCAAGCGAGGTATCACTTTGTCATGTTTGCACACCATGTTCACTACAAATCTATTGGGTGTTTCAGTATCATATTGTAAACTTTCAGTTCTTTGTGATATTCTCGTGAGGCAACTTTATTACTAAAGATTCATTATCTCAATAAGCATTTGTCATGTGATTGTGAAAGACTCTTTGGTAGCATGTCACCACAGAAATTATGCTTGTTATCATTTACCTACTCGAGGACGAGCAGGAATTAAGCTTGGGGATGTTGATACGTCCCAAACGTATCTATAATTTCTGCTTGCTCCATGCCTCTTTTGTGTGATATTGCTATGATATTTATGCACTTCCATACACTTTTGATCATATTTGGACTAACCTATTAACTCAATGCACCCCAGTGCCAGTTTCTGTTCTCTGCTGTTTTTGTATTTCAGGTTTTCCCATTACTTAAATTGCCAGAAAAATTCCGGGAAAATATATAAAAAATCAGCGCTCCAGAAGCTTCCACGCGCCAGAAGTGGGGCCAGAGGGGAGCCAGGGGCAGCCCAGGTGGCCTGCCCACGCGGCCCCACCCCTGGCCGCGCCGGGGGGGCGCCTGGGCCCCCCTCTCCGCCTCTGGTGACCCCCTCTGGCATATATTTACCTCGCGTCCCGAAACCCTCGATTCTGGAACCCTTTTCTCCAGAAGCTATTCCGATCTCCGCCGCCATCGCCACCAAGTTTCGGGGGACCATAATTCCTGTGTCGGCATCCTGCCGGGACGGGGAAGTGCCCCCGGATTCATCTCCATCGATGTTACTTCCTCCCTCCATGATGCGGGAGTAGTTCCTCCTCGGGGCTGAGGTTTCTACTAGTAGCTATGTGGTCAATTCTCTCTCCCATGATGTGATCTTCGTTGTGATCATAGGCTATGTTAATCTAGGGTGATCCCATGATATTTCCCCTTCCTCTATGTATTGGATTGATGTACTCACTTGTCTTTATCTAGTATAATCTCCGAGACCAAGGTGACAGCGGTCTATTGGACATGGATTAGAAGAATATTTTCATGAGTGATTTCCTCTTTTGTGTGTGGATTGAAGATTGAGAGTCTCTTGGTGCTTGTCTTTGACTATCCTTGAGATATGTTGTGGTGATTGTGGTACTCTCTTTGGATGGCCGAGGTGACATTGGGAAATCCATAGATTGAGAACTACGAACTTAGAGGTGTGCTTTTGTAGCCCTACATAATTCTCGTCCTCTCTTGACCACAAAGGAATGACCTCCAAGTGTGTCCCCCTTGCATGTTGTATGGGAAATATCATGTGATTCGATTATGTTAATGTTGTTGGGAGTTGCCACTAGTGAAAGTATGAAGCCTAGGCCTTGTTTCCACCATTGCAATACCATTTGTGCTCACGTTTACCACTTGTTTGCTTGCTGCACTTTTTATTACAGATTTATATTACTTTGCTTTGCCACTCCTATCATCCATATTTTACCATCTCTTCGCCGAACTAGTGCACCTATACAACTCCTAGTTGTATTACGTGTGTTGGGGACACAAGAGACTTCTTGTATCTTGATTGCAGGGTTACTTGAAAGGGGTACGTTCAACCTCCACTTCCCTGAGTTCGATAAACCTTGGGTTACTCACTTAAGGGAAATTTGCTGCTGTCCTACAAACCTCTGCTCTTGGAGGCCCAACACTGTCTACAGGAATAGAAGCGTGTAGTAGACATCACTTGTGCACCGGGATTCCGAGTCTGATCGGGCCTTCCCTAAGATAAGGGATAATATTTTTATTATCTCTGTTGATCGTGAGAGCTTGTGATGGGCTAAGTTGGGACACCCCTGCAGGGTTATGATCTTTCGAAAGCCGTGCCCGCGGTTATGTGGCAGATTGGAATTTGTTAATGTCCGGTTGTAGAAAACTTGACAGAGGATCCGAAGTAAAACAGACAACTGTGTGAGTAACCGTGACTGTCTATTTTCACTTTGAGAAGAGAACACGGTGGGGTTATGTTTGACTCGTAGGTAGTGCAGGATCTTTAGCGATCACTATTAGTTTGCGACCGTTTGCGTAGATGCTCATCTTATTCTTGTACTCGTAAGTTAGCCACCATATATTGCTTAGCCGCTGCTGCAACCTCACCACTTTACCTCTCCTTACCCATTAAGCTTTGCTAGTCTTGTTACCCATGGTTATGGGATTGCTGAGTCCTCGTGGCTCACAAATACTACAACAACAGTTGCAGGTGCAGGTTTCCGATGACTTGACGCGAGAGCGATGTTCTTTTGTTGGAGTTCCTTCTTCTTCTTCTTCGTCAGTCTTGGGTTAGGTTCCGGGTCGGCAGCCTGGGATAGCAGATGGATGTCGTTGTGTTTTTCATGTTTCCATCCGTAGTTGGATGCCTTGTATTGATGTTGTTGTATTCATGTGACTTGTATGTATTGCTGTATCCCCCATGTATGTATGTAATGATACAATGTAATGATATCCATCTTGCTAAGCGTCCGAAATGCGGTTGTGCCCCAATCACGTAAGTGTCACATGACCGGGATAGAATCGCATCTTGGGCCTGACAATGCGTGTCAAGTTTGTCAGCCGACAGGAGCCAAAGAGCTATCATTATAATGTATAACGACCGGAGTGTCGGCTTGTGACTCTATGTAAAATTCATTACTAGTTGTGGTAGTTGGATAATAGAGATCAGGTTGGTGGCTTGGCTTCCTGATACGTCTCCGTCGTATATATAATTTTTTATTGTTCCATGCCAATATTCTACAACTTTTACATACTTTTGGCAATAATTTATATGATTTTCTTGGACTAACATATTGATCCAGTGACAGTTCCTATTTGTTGCATGTTTTTTGTTTCACGGAAAATCCATATCAAGCGAAGCCCAAACGCGATAAAAACTTACAGAGTTTTTTTGGAATATATATGATTTTTGGGAAGGGGAATCAAAACAAGGTGGTGCCCGAGGGGCCCACAAGCCCTAAGGGCCCGCACCCTGCCCAGGGCGCGGCCAGGGGGCTTGTGGCCACCTCGAAGATTAGTTGGAGCTGTCCTTCACACGACAGGAAGCTAATATCTGCATAAAATCGTGTTAAAATTGCAGCATAATCGGAGTTACGGATCTCCAGGAATTTAAGAAAGGGTGAAAGGCCAAAAACGGGGGTCGAGAAACAGAAGAGAAACATAGAGATAGATCTAATCTCGGAGGGGCTCTCGCCCCTCCGCCGCCATGGAGGCCATGGAGCAGTTGGGAAACCCTTCTCCCATCTAGGGGAAAGGGAAGAAGAAGAAGGAGGGGGCTCTCTCCCCCTCTCTCCCGGTGGAGCCGGAATGTCGCCGGGGCCATCATAGCGACGACGATCTACACCAACAACTTCGATGCCGTCATCACCAACTATCTCCCCCTCTATGCAGCGGTGTAACACCTCTTCTACCCGCTGTAATATCTACTTAAACATGGTGCTCAACACTATATATTATTTCCCAATGATGTATGGCTATCCTATGATGTTTGAGTACATCTGTTTTGTCCTATGGGTTGATTGCTGATCATGATTGGTTTGAGTTGTATGTTTTATTATTGGTGCTATCCTATGGTGCTCTCCGTGTCACACAAGCGTGAGGGATCCCTGCTATAGGGTGTTGCAATATGTTCATGATTCGCTTATAGTGGCTTGCGTGAGTGACTGACACACAAACCCGAGTTAGTGGGTCGTTGCGTATGGGAGTAAAGAGGACTTGTTACTTTAATGCTATGGTTGGGTTTTACCTTAATGATCTTTGGTAGTTCCGGATGCTTGCTAGAGTTCCAATCATAAGTGCATATGATCCAAGTAGAGAAAGTATGTTAGCTCATGCATCTCCCTCGTATAAAATTGCAATAATGATTACCGGTCTAGTTATCGATTGCCTAGGGACAAATAACTTTTGTGACAAAAAGCTCTCTACTAAAACTAACTTAGTTCTTTCTTTATCCAAATAGTCCCTAGTTTTTATTTACGTGCTCTTTATTATCTTGCAAACCTATCCCGTTACACCTACAAAGTACTTCTATTTTCATACTTGTTCTAAGTAAAGTGAACGTCAAGCGTGCGTAGATCATTCACTTATATCTATTCAGAGAGTTAATAGGAATTGGTCATTCACATGGTCAGTCATAAAATCCTACATAAAACTTGTAGATCGCTGAATATGATATGTTTGATTCCTTGCAATAGTTTTTCGATATGGAGATACTAATATATGGGAGCTACTAGTGAATGATTCTGGTTTAGTAAGAATATTGGTGTTAAGGTTTGTGATTCCCAAAGCATGCACGTATGGTCTCCTGTTATGCTAAGAAGTTTGAGCACAATTTATCCTTGATTGTCTATCTTTGCGTGAAAGTCGGGGGCGCGTGATGGTTAGCTCCTACAACCTCCCCCCTAGGAGCATGCATAGTAGTACTTTGCCTCGAGGGCTAATAAACTTTTGCAATAAGTATGTGAGTTCTTTATGACTAATGTTAGTCCATAGATTATACGCACTCTCACCCTTCCACCATTGATAGCCTCTCTCGCGCCGCGCAACTTTCGCTGGTGCATAAAACCCTCCTTATATCTTCCTCAAAACAGCGACCATACCTACCTATTATGGCATTTACATAGCCATTCCGAGATATATTGCTATGCAACTTCCATCATCATCACATACATGACTTGAGTGTTCATTGTCATATTGCTTCGCAAGATCGTAAGACTGCTAGCATGATATTTTCATGGCTTATCCGTTTTTTGATATCTTTGCTATGCTAGATCATTGCACATCCTGGTACACCGCCAGAGGCACTCATATAGAGTCATCATGTATTAGTTTTATCGAGTTGTAATATCAAGTTTTAAGTAAATAAAAGTGTGATGATCATCATTATTAGAGCATTGTCCCATGTGAGAAATAAAAAAAGGCCAAAAGAGCCCAAGAAAAAAGAGGCCAAAGTGCCCACCAAAAAAAGAGAGAAAACAAAAAAATATGAGAGAAAAAGAGAGAAGGGGCAATGTTACTATACTTTTACCACACTTGTGCTTCACGGTAGCACCATGTTCTTCATATCGAGAGTCTCCTATATTGTCACTTTCATATACTACTGGGAATTTTTCATTATAGAACTTGGCTTGTATATTCCGATGATGAGCTTCCTCAAATGCCCGAGGTCTTCATGAGAAAGCAAGTTGGATGCACACCCACTTAGTTTTCTTTTGAGCTTTCATACACTTATAGCTCTTAGTGCATCCGTTGCATGGCAATCCCTTCTCCTCGCATTGATATCGATTTATGGGCATCTCCATAGCCCGTTGACCCGCATATTTGATGTGAGACTTTCTCCTTTTTATCTTCTCTACATAAACCTCTACCACCGCATTCTATTCCACCCATAGTGCTATATCCATGGCTCGCACTCATGTATTGCGTGAGAGTTGAAAAAACTGAAGTGCATTAAAAAGGATGAACCAATTGCTTGGCTGACACCGGGTAGTACATGATTTATATTTTATGTTAATAATATGGAGCATGACAAGGCTATGATTTTGTAGGGATAACGTTCCTTAGCATTGATATTTTGAAAGACATGATTGTTTGTTGGGATGCCCGAGTATTGATGTCTTTTATGTCAAATTAATAGACTATTGCTTTGAATCACTCGTGTCTTAATAATCATGCCATGATTAGATTACGTGATCAAGACTATGCTAGGTAGCATTCCACATCAAAAATTATCTTTTTTATCATTTACCTACTCAAGGACAAGCATGACTGAAGCTTGGGGATGCTGAAACGACTCTGTCGTATCTATAATTTTGGATTGTTCCTTGCCAATATTCTACAACTATTGCATACTTTTGGCAATAATTTATATAATTTTCTTGGACTAACACATTGAGCCAGTGCTTAGTGCCAGTTCATGTTTATTGCATGTTTTTGGTTTCATAGAAAATCCATATCAAACGGAGTCCAAACGCGATAAAAACATACGGAGATTTTTTTTTGAATATATGTGAATTTTGGGAAGTGGAATCAACGCAAGGTGGTGCCAGATGGGCCCACAAGCCTTAGGGGGCGCCCCCCTACCCAGGGCGCGGCCAGAGGGCTTTTGGCCACCCTGAAGGTCGGTTGGAGGTGTCCTTCAGATGGAAGGAAGCTAATATCTGGATAAAAATCATGTTAAAATTTCAGTCCAGTCGGAGTTACGGATATTCGGGAATTTAAGAAACGGTGAAAGGCCAGAAACGGGGGTCGTGAAACAGAGAGATAGATCCAATCTCGGAGGGGCTCCCGCCCCTCCTCCACCATGGAGGCCATGGACCAGAGGGGCAAACCTTCTCCCATCTAGGGGGAGGTCAAGGAAGAAGAATGAGGAGGGGGCCTCTCTCCCCCTCTCTTTCCCGGAGGCGCCGGAATGCCGTCGGGGCCATCATCACGACGGCGATCTACACCAACAATTTTGCCGCCATCACCACCAACTCTCCCCCCCCCCTCTATGAAACGGTGTAACACCTCTTCTACCCGTTGCAATATCTACTTAAACATGGTGCTCAATGCTATAGTTCATACTTTTCAGTATAAGAGAATGACTGAACTCACGTTGAAAGCTACTAAACAACGGCTGACAGAGACTCATAAGAGGAAGAGCGGTAGCAAAAATGGGATCTTTCATCTAGATAGAAGAGAGATCCTTTCCTTCCTTTCTATAGGAGATGACTGATGTTGTTAAGTCACCTTCCGCTGCTCTTGCATCGGTGTTCTTGATTTGGCATGATCTTGATGTACCGCGAGCTTTGCTATTATAGTTGGATCTTATGATGTTTCTCCCCCTCTACCTTCTTGTAAGGGATTGAGTTTTCCCTTTGAAGTTATCTTATCGGATTGATTCTTTAAGGATTTGAGAACACTTAATGTATGTCTTGCATGTTGAAAGACCGTGGATGTCGCCTAGAGGGGGGTGAATAGGCGATTTAAAATAATTATGGTTTAGGCTTCAACAAATGCGGAATAAACCTAGCGGTTAATTTGTCAAGCACAAAACCTACAACAACTAGGCTCACCTATGTGCACCAACAACTTATGCTAAGCAAGATAAATAACTAGGTGATAGCAAATATATGACAAGAAACAATATGGCTATCACAAAGTAAAGTGCATAAGTAAAGGAACCGACGCACGTGGAGACGATGATGTATCCCGAAGTTCACACCCTTGCGGATGCTAATCTCTGTTTGGAGCGGTGTGGATGCACAATGCTCCCCAAGAAGCCACTAGGGCCACCGTAATCTCTTCACGCCCTCGCACAATGCAAGATGCCGTGATTCCACTAAGGGACCCTTGAGGGCGGTCACCGAACCCGTACAAATGGCAACCCTTGGGGCGGTCACCGAACCCATACAAATTGCTCGGGGTGATCTCCACAACCTAATTGGAGACCCCGATGCTTTCCCGGAGCTTTACAATACAATGATTGAGCTCCGAACACCACCAAGGTTGGGGCTACCTCCGCAACTTAATTGGAGGCTCCCAACGACACGATGAAGCTTCACCACAATGGAATATGGCTTCGCGGTGACCTCAACCGTCTAGGGCGCCCAAGCACCCAAGAGGAACAAGCTCAAGGGTACCAAGCACCCAAGAGTAATAAGCTTCTCAACTTGTAACTTCCACATATCACCGTGGAGAACTCAAACTGATGCACCAAATGCAATGGCAAGGGCACACGGAGTGCCCAAGTCCTTCTCTCTCAAACCCCACCAAAGCAACTAATGCTAGGGAGGGAAAAGATAGGAAGATGAAGAAGGAGAACACCAAGAACTCTAAGATCTAGATCCAAGGGGTTCCCCTCACCTAGAGGAGAAAGTGATTGGTTGAAATGTAGATCTAGATCTCCTCTCTCTTCCCCCCCCCCCCCAAAAAAAACTAGCAAGAATCCATGGAGGTATTGAGAGAAAGCATGCTCGAAGAAGGTCAACAATAGGGGAAGAACACGAGCTCAAAAGATAGGGTCCAATGGGGAAGAAGATCCCCTTTTATAGGTCCCCACGAATCTGCCCATTATGTGCAGAAAACTGTTGAACCGGTACAACAGCCCGGGGAACCGGTAATACCGGTTAAACTGGACTAACCGATACAACCGGTTAACCACCGCCCAAGAACCCCTCCAAAACAGAAACTAGTCCGGTGGTAGAGCGGTACATGGCCGGTACAACCTTTAGACCAATTCTGGAGCGGTAAACTGCTCCAAACACCAGTTGTACCGGTCAACCGGTACAACCTCTTTATGAGGCGGTACAACCTCTCTATGAAAAACAGGTAAGATCAAAACAGCCACAACTTTCGCATACGAGCTCCGAATTCGACGAAATCAAGTTTGTTGGAAAGCTAAGGACAAGAGCAAACACAATCTTGATAGAAATATCAAGAAATAGAAATTTGGAAAATACCCAAAATAAAATGGTGAGAACCCTTTCTCAATTAAGACCGATAAAAACTCCAACACCGAAAACACAAAAGAAGATGCATATGAAATCGGTTTTTGATGAACTCGACCTTGTCATGAAGATGACCATAAGATCCAAATATCACAAGGAGAAGAACCAAACAAGAACCAAGAGAGATGATGCAAGGATGCAATGGTTTGAGCTCTCGACGAACGATATGATCAAGCTACTCAGGAGAGAGCCCCCCTTGATAGTACGGCAATCAATCCTACAACCCGGTCTCCCAACTACCACTATGAGACCGGTAAAATAGCAAACCTATCAAGGGTAAACCTTTGCCTTGCACATAGTCCACTTGAGCTAGATGATGACGATCTTGACTTCCTCAAGTTGGACCGCCTTTCTCGATTGTGTTGGCTCGATGAAGACTAGTTGATTGCTCCCCCATACTCCACTACGGGTGAGCCACTCTTCGGCACATCTTCACAATTCCATGGACACCACAATGGATGGCAAGTTTCAATCTTGATTGCTCCCCATACTCCATTATGGGTGAGCCACTCTTCGTGTTGCTCCACTTGAACTTGCACACTGCAAACTTGATGACGATCACCACTTTAAGTCATCCTTCATGGGTTGTATAATATCTTCCTCTTGATGCAAGCCCATGGAAACATACCTAACCCCACATAGAACTCTCACGTAGACCATGGGTTAGTACACAAAGGGTAATGGACAATGCTTACCATACCATGGGATCACTTGATCCCTCTCGATACATCTTCTATGCTTTATGTGTTGATCAACTTGAATCACTCTCTGTACTTAGTCTTCATCAACCTTGAATCTTTCCAAGTCTCTTCATTTGGATGATGTCTTGAAGGTAAACATGAATGATCACACACTCTTCTTCTTCAAGACATGCTTGCAATAAGCTCAACACTCACATGACCAATCTTTGGATAATTCCTTAATAGCACCTTGGTCATCACAAACTCTCCTTGAAACCAACAAATGGACTCCAAGAAAAGCCTATGGACAAACCCTTCAAATATAACTCAAGGAAACCATTGGTCCATAGATATTGTCATCAATTACCAAAACCAAACATGGGGCACCGCATGTTCTTTCAATCTCCCCCATTTTTGTAATTGATGACAATAACTTTCAAGAGAGTTTATATGAGGAATTATGCATCACCATACCATGCAACACAAATGTATGTGCATGAGATGCAAAAGCTTAGGAACAAAACCAAAGCAAGAAGAGATGACTCTCTAAACTTCTCCACAAAACTCTGTGAAACTTCTCCCCCATTGGCATCGATTGCCAAAATGGGCGAAAAGCTTAGAAGGCCAATATAATATGTGTTCCTCCATAAATTGTGTATTTATCAAAATAGAGAGTGGAATACAATACACATATCCAATGGTAAATACTTGGAGGAAGACAAAGTATATTGAGCCCCAAAGATTGCAAAAGAATGGTATGCCACAAAGACATAACAAAGAGAGAAACAAGCAATCAAGAAATCAAACGATACCAATTGAAGCAAAGCTATCAAAAGATACCAATTGAACCAACTAGACGAATGATCCTACGTGCCACATGAATGAAAGATATTATGATATGAGCAAAGGAGTGTTCTAGATAAACTAGAGAAGCTCCCCTTGTTTTGTGCACAGTTTAGTTTTGCAATTGGATACAACGAGCACAAAATAGGATCGTCACTCCCCCAAGATCAATAGAACCTCACGACAAGTGCAAGAGACCAACGGAGCATTCTAAAAGACACTAGTGAAGCTTCCCATGATTTTTCACTCCTTAGAATATTAGCATTAGGATACCAAGTGCACAAAATAGGATCATCACTCACCAAAATCAATAGAAGCTCACAACAAGTGCAAGTGAGCATGTAGGAAACAAAGCCTAGCACTTGCAATAAACGAATGGTTGAGCAACATATAAAAGAGGCAACTTGGAAATAGGCTCAACCAAAAAGATATGTGTGAGTCATGGCAAAGCACTTGAGAATACTAATATAAGAATGAGAAATAAGCATCAACATAGTCTTTAATAGAGGAGATACAATGTGCATGACATGTCCTTCCCACACACAGTAAGCAAAGGGTTTCACAAGCATACTCAATATGCAAAATGAATAACTAACGCTTGTGACAACCCATGGTGAAGAAAGAAAGTGAAATCTTTGTCAGGAGGAGGGATACCAATCGAGATGGCAAAAGCCTCATCAAGAAAAGCAAGAGACAAAATATCTTCACCACACACGAGTGCATCAGGATGCAATAAGATAAGATCCGCACTCAAGGCAAAAGCTTTCACGGGGCCACCAAAGAAATAAGACAAGAAGGACAAGGTGGGCGTGAAAGAGAAAGATATCTTCTAGATATGTAATTTTTCTCAAGTGTATAAGATTCTAGGTAGATGAAAATCATGATGATATCAATCCACAAAGAAGGATGTACACAAGAAATGGTTACAAGAAGGAAAGAAAAAGATATCCACAAGGAAGTCATAAATATACCAATAAGATATTTGTTTGAAATCATAGCACATGGATAGATATGGTCTTATTGTATATAAGTGAATTCCAACCACACGAACATTAAAGACATCACAACTAGCAACAAGAGATCATTGTTGTGATGCTTTGAGAAAGGAAACAAGTATCACAAGAAAGAATGAATTATATGCCATGATACAACCTACACAAATTTGATGCAAGAAATGTGTGCATGAACTAGATGATGATACTTGTTACCGAGATAGCATTAGAAGGATGTAGTAGATACCAATTGAAGGTAGATAGTAGTTCATTGATCATCCTAGCTTGACTCCAATAAGCACATGGTGGCAACACCTTCCTTTTGAATGAGCCGAGCATCCAATGCATCTCCAATTTTTCCTAGAACAACCACACAAACAACATGGTACCCAAACTCATTGGGACCAAAGAGTTAGAAACACCAATACATAGGACAAACTCCACACACATATGTGCATTTATATATGAAGATGAATTTCATACACATCTCATCCAAATTGAGACTTGGTGGAGTTTCCCCTATATATTGGGTCAAAGAAAGAAAACATGCCAGAGAAAATACATGAAGTAAATATGCATGCTCAAGAATTTCAAAAACAAAACCAAATGAAAAAGAAATACCAAGTGAAAATAGGATACCAAATGGAGAAATCATCACTAGGAAGATATCAATAAAAAGATACATCAAGGAATGAGACATCCATTGATACACGCAACATGAAAGATATCAAACTCCCAATAGAGATGATGGTTCCAAACAAACCAAGCCCCTCTACAAAGTTTTCATGACGGCACAAAGTACCAAAAAGAAATGGCTTGCCTTCCACCAAAACACACTTGATATGGACCATAAGATGGGTGTTCTATAGAAAACAGGACAACTCCCCCAAGAGTTGTCCATTATAGAGAATTTGCATTTGAATAGAAAATGCACAAGATGGGATCACCACTTTAACTATATCTAGAAAACACTAGACAAGATTAAGAAAACAACAAGATCCACAAGTGGCACAGAAGGCAATGGGAGTTGATACAATCTTGGCAAGAGATAAGACAAAGAAAACTAAAAGACAATGTAAATATGATCAATAATTTCCACCACATAAATGATTACCAATTGTCAAAGACAAGAGGTATTTGGAGATAATTCTCGGTGGTAGATTGCAACGATATCCAACATCATCTTCACACCAAACACAAACAAATTTGCAACTTGTAGAGCTAACATGGCACTGATACGTCTCCAACGTATATATAATTTATGAAGTATTCATGCTATTATATTATCCATCTTAGATGTTTTATATACATTTATATGGTATTTTATATGATTTTTGGGACTACCCTATTAACCTAGAGCCTAGTGCCAGTTTCAGTTTTTTCCTTGTTTTTGAGTTTTACAGAAAAGGAATACCAAATGAAGTTCAATTGACGTGCCAATTTTTGATGATTTTTTGTGGACCAAAAGAAGCCCCTGGAGTAAAAGAGTTGGGCCATAAGAGCCCCGGGCTGTCCACGAGGGTGGGGGCGCGCCCACCCCCTAGGCGTGGGCTCCTATCCCATGGACGACTCAGAGACCCCCTGGACGTGAGACCGATGCCAAAAATTCCTATAAATACAAAAACCTCCAGAAAATAACCTAGATTGGAAGTTTCGCCGCCGCAAGCCTCTGTAACCACGAGAAATCAATCTAGGCCCTCTCTGGCACCCTGCCGGAGGGGGGCATCATCACCGGAGGCCATGGAGGAGGATCTCGGAGGGGCCATCATCGCCATGAAGGCCAAGGACCAGAGGGAGAACCTCTCCCCATCTAGGGGGGAGGCCATGGAGGAGGAAGCACAAGGGGGAGAACCTCTCCTCCTCTCTCTCGGTGGCGCCAGAGTGCCATCGGCAGGGGAATCATCGCCGCGGGGATCGTCTTCATCAACATCACCATCATCATCACCATCCCCATCTCTTTTACGTGGTCCACTCTCCCGCACCCCATTGTAATCTCTTCTTGAACATGGTGCTTTATGCCACATATTATGATCCAATGATGTGTTGCCATCCTATGATGTTTTGAGTAGATATCCTTTGTCTTTGGGTTGATTGATGATCTAGATTGGTACGAGTTGTATGTTTTATTTTGGTGTTGTACTATGGTGACCTCCGTCAACCGTGAGGGATTCCCGCTGTAGGGTGTTGCAATACGTTCATGATTCGCTTATAGTGGGTTGTTTGAGTGACAGAAGCATAAACCCGAGTAAGGGGATTGTTGTGTATGGGATAAAGGGGACTTGATGCTTTAATGCTATGGTTGGGTTTTACCTTAATGATCTTTAGTAGTTGCGGATGCTTGCTAGAGTTACAATCATAAGTGCATATGATCCAAGAAGAGAAAGTATGTTAGCTTATGCCTCTCCCTCATATGAAATTGCAATGACGACTACCGGTCTTGTTAACAATTGCCTAGGACAATTCCGCACACCGATCCATCATTATTCCACACTCGTTATTTATAATATTTAGTAATATATTCTAACTTTATGATAACAACACCTACTTTTATATTTGAGCTCTCCGATAGCATGCAAAGTTATCCTCTTCATACCCACAACGTAGTTTTATTTCTTGTTTCTAGTTGGAAGCAAACGTTCGGTGTACGTAGAGTCGTATCAGTGGCAGATAGGACATGAGAGAATATTGATCTTACCTTTAGCTCCTTGTGGGTTCGACACTCCATACTTATCACTTCCACCATTGGGAATTGCTACAATGATTCCCTGCACTTGGGGACCATCAAGCTCTTTTCTGGCGCCGTTGCCCGGGAGCAATAGCGTGGGGTTGATATTCTCGTGTGTGCTTGTTTGCTTTCTTCACTAAGTAGATTTTGTTTTTCCTTTTTGTTTCTATTTAGTTGTGGGTGAAACATGCAAAAAAATTAAAAGAATGAAAATACAAAAAAAAATACTTGCCTCTTATGCCTAAAAAGTTTTTCAAAAAGAGAAGTGATTGGAAAGTTATGCATTGAAGAAGTGAGGGTCGACCTTGAGCACTTGTGTTCATGCTCACGAAAAAAATGTAGAATTTTTTATGGCAGTTTCTCTGTAAATAATTATCCCCTTGTATATATCCATTCTATTAGAAAAATAATGTGCCAAGCTTTGGTTTTAGGATGATTAGAATGCTTGTTTTCTATGTGCAGAACAAAAAAACAGAAACTTTGGCTGTAGCGCGTGATTTTACATTTTTTTTACTGGAAGGTCAAATGGGTCTGAAACTTTTTGCACATTACTTATGTACAAATTGTTCAAATTTTCATATTTTTAGAATTTTTTAGAGTTACAAAAGTTTACTAAACTTCCAGATTACTACAGACTGTCCTGTTTTTGACAGATTCTGTTTTCTATGTGTTGATCTCTTATTTTGATGAATCTATGGGTAGTATCGGGGGGTATGAACCATGATGAAGTTTTAATACAGCAGATAAAGTGATAATATGAAATTGGAATAAGTTTGCAACGATACCTAAAGGTAGTGATTTGCTTTATTATACTAACGGATCTCACAAAGTTTTTGTTAAAGTTTTGTGTGGATGAAGTGTTCGAAGATCGAGGAGCTATCCATATGAGAAGAATAAAAAGAGGCAAGAGTTCAAGCTTAGGGATGCCCAAGGCACCCCAAGTAAATATTTCAAGGATACTCAAGCAGAAGCTTGGGGATGCCCCGGTTGGCATCCCATCTTTCTTCTTCAACAATTATCGGTATACCTCGGTTTTTGTTTTGTTCGCATGATTTATGTCCCTTGTGTTTTTCCTTTTTTTTCTTTAAGAACCATGCTAGTATGAGATATCCCTTCCTTGATTTATAGAATTATTCATGTGCTTCACTTATATCTTTTAAGTATGATATTATAGAATGATCTTTGTGCTTCACTTAAATCTTTTGAGTACGGTTTTATAGAATGCTTCGTGGGCTTCACTTATATATTTTGAGCTTGGATATTTGCTAGTCGATATAGAAAAGAGCTTGATAGTCCCCAAGTGCAGGGAATCATCGTAGCAATTCCCAATGGTGGAAGTGATAAGTATGGAGTGTCGAACCCACAAGGAGCTAAAGGTAAGATCAATATTCTCTCAAGTCCTATCTGCCACTGATACGACTCTACGTACACCGAACGTTTGCTTCCAACTAGAAACGAGAAATAAAACTACGTTGTGGGTATGAATAGGATAACTTTGCATGATATCGGAGAGCTAAAATATAAAAGTAGGTGTTTTTATCATAAAGTTAGAATATATTACTAAATATTATAAATAGCGAGTGTGGAATAATGATGGATCGGTGTGCGGAATTTTCCTAGGCAATTGTTAACAAGATCGGTAGTCATCATTGCAATTTCATATGAGGGAGAGGCATAAGCTAACATACTTTATCTTCTTGGATCATATGCACTTATGATTATTGTAACTCTAGCAAGCATCCGTAACTACTAAAGATCATTAAGGTAAAACCCAACCATAGCATTAAAGCATCAAGTCCCCTTTATCCCATACGCAACAATCCCCTTACTTGGGTTTATGCTTCTGTCACTCAAACAACCCACTATAAGCGAATCATGAACGTATTGCAACACCCTACAGCGGGAATCCCTCACGCTTGCGCGACACGGAGGGCACCGTAGGACAGCACCAAAATAAAACATACAACTCGTATCAATCTAGATCATCAATCAACCCAAAGACAAAGGATATCTACTCAAAACATCATAGGATGGCAACACATCATTGGATCATAATATGTGGCATAAAGCAACATGTTCAAGTAGGGATTACAGCGGGGTGCGGGAGAGTGGACCGCGTAAAAGAGATGAGGATGGTGATTATGATGGTGATGTTGATGAAGACGATCACCGCGGTGATGATTCCCCTGCCGATGGCACTCCGGCACCACCGAGAGAGAGGAGGAGAGGTTCTCCCCCTTGTGCTTCCTCCTCCATGGCATCCCCCTAGATGGGGAGAGGTTCTACCTCAGGTCCTTGGCCTTCATGGCAATGATGGCCCCTCCGGGATCCTCCTCCATCGCCTCCGGTGATGATGGCCCCCTCCGGCAGGGTGCCAGGGAGGGCCTAGATTGATTTCTCGTGGTTACAGAGGCTTGCGGCGGCGGAACTTCCAATCTAGGTTATTTTCTGGAGGTTTCTGTATTTATAGGATTTTTTGCGTCGGTCTCACGTCCAGGGGGTCTCCGAGTTGTCCACGACATAGGGGCCCACGCCCAGGGGGTGGGCGTGGCCCCCACCCTCGTGGACAGCCCGGGACTCTTCTGGCCCAACTCTTTTACTCCAGGGGCTTCTTTTTGTCCATAAAAAATCATCAAAAATTGGCACGTCAATTGGACTCCGTTTGGTATTCCTTTTCTGTAAAACTCAAAAACAAGGGAAAAACATAAACTGGCACTGGGCTCTAGGTTAATAGGTCAGTCCCAAAAATGATATAAAATAGCATATAAATGTATATAAAACATCTAAGATGGATAATATAGTAGCATGAATACTTCATAAATTATATATATGTTGGAGATGTATCAGGCACCTAGGAACAAGATAATTTACAATATCAACTCTAGGTGACAATATCTCAAATGTACATATTTTCTAGGCTTGTAATATGCACATAGAATATATTTTCCCATAATGTGATACCAACGAAAAACTTACCAAGATGCACAAGAGAACCAACAATAGATAATTAATAGACCATTTAGACTTTGAATTTCTCATGAGAAGACATACCACATAGAGACTAGATAATCTTGCAATATCAACACTAGGTGGTATTCCTCATGTACACACATTTGTGGGACCGTGAGGTGCACAAAGCACATCACTCTCCCAAAATGGGATGTTCCATTAATCTCTCACACGAGCCAACTAAGATACAACCAAGATGCAAAAGGGCTCAACACACAACTCACACGTACATGAAGTGCAAACCAACATATACATACTTGATTACTCAAGATAAGCAAATTGGAAGCACAACATATACTAGCACATGCAACGTACAAAACCACAACATGTTAAGGGGCAAGTAACTTTCAATGTAAACAATTTAAGCACAAGTTACCGCAAGAAGGAACATTGGATATACGATAGAAAGATAATCCGAATGACTTGTCTTAAGACAATATGAATGATGAAGACCCCTTAAATCTTCATAATGTAGCCAAGTCTCCAATGACCTTCGACAACACCTATTGATCAAGTTTGAGCTCGTTGGTCCCCAACCAAGTTGGGTCCTTAGTCATAATAGGCTTGGCTACCCAAATGGTTCTTTTCTTGACACCACTTTGAGTACCACCAAACTTGGCAAACACATTGCCAACCTTATCCTTCCCAAGCGAATAGATATCATCAATAATAATTGGGTTGGATAAGTTACCACTAGTGCATGAAGAAGCAAGGTGACCTTTCTTACGACATAAGTAGCAACGTCTACTCTTCACTTTGTTCTCACTTGATTTCTCAACATGAAAAGCATTAACTTGAGTCTTCTTGGGGAGTGGCCTTTCTTCAACTTGTGGTTGAGCGTGATATTGAACTTGTGGTCGCTTCCCTTGTTGCTTGTCACTAATGGGCTTCTTCTTCAATGGGCAAGATCTAACATGGTGCCCTTCAATTTTGCACTTGAAGCAAATAATCTTGGCCGAATTCTTGAGTTGTTCTTGGCCCTTCTTCTTGTTGCTCTTGGACTTCTTCTTCTTATTATTGGAGTTGAATCTAAGTCCACTTTTGTCATTAGGGGATTTTTGCACACTCAAGATATTGTTGAGTGTGGACTTCCCTTCATGACACTTTTCCAAGTCTTTCTTCAAAGAAAGGACTTGGTCCTTGAGCTCTTTGATTTCGTCTACATGGTTAGTAGCAACACAAGTACTAGAGGAAGTATAGGATTCATTGTTAGAGCAACAAGGCAAGGAAAGTAATGCATCACAAGATGTACCAATGTTATGAGTAGATGAATTACGAGGACTAGCACATGGCAATATGGCATTTTGACTTGAAGTAGTGCTAGTATCCACATGAGGCTCACTAAATGTTACCTTGATAATAATATCCTCATGAGCTATCTTTAGCACATTATGGGATACTAGAAGATCATCATGAGAGCTTGTGAGCTTTACATGACTTTCTTCCAATTTCCCATAAGTGCTAGATAGCAACTCAAGTTGAGCCCTTAGCTCAACATTCTTCTTCAAAATGGATGCTTCACTAGAAATAGAGTTAGTATCACAAGCATCATCAATAATAGCAAGAGGAGAAGGTAACTTGCCAAGCTCTTTAGAATATGAAGCTTTAAGTTGAGCATGAGACTCGATGAGTTTGATGAGCTCACTCTTAATGACCCTTGAGCCATTTTAGAGGTGCTCAAAATCCTCAAGGAGTTTAGCATGTGCAACTTCAAGCTTCTAATTTTTAGTTTCAAAATCATTGGCCACCTCAAGAGCTCTATCACGAGATTCCCTCAATCTAGGCAATTCTAGAGCAAAAGTCTCCTCAAGAGACTCATTGGTGGTTTGTTCAAGGTCAAGAGCTTGAGAGAGGTCCGCGATCTCATTAGCGTAATCACCCTCATGACCTTCCATTTTCTCAATGGTGACCTCATGCTCCTCTAGACGTGATTCCAACTCATCAATATATTTCTTGCCCTCAATGGCAATGGACATGATTTCCAAAAAGTTGGAACGAGCTAATTTATTCTTAAGAAGAGCTTTAAAAATCATTTCCCCCTTAATTTTTAAGGAGGCAACATTATCATTCTCTTCATCATTATCAATATCAAAATCATTCTTGTCATCATCACTATCATCACAAGATATGTTGGGATTCAAAGTGGGAGATACCTTTGAAGCCTTAGCCATAAGGCAAAATGCAATAGATGATGATGTTGGATCCTTCGAAGCACCATTCAAGGCCACATCTTGTTCCATGGGGTGTTGGATTTCCTCTACATTGTTAGCACAACAATTCGAGGAAATATATGCATTTTTACCATGGGGACGAGACATAGAAAGCATATCATCATGAGATTTAGTCAAGCAATTTCTACATGACATGCAAGAACTATTAACACAAGCATGTGAAACATTTGGAGTGCCCGAAGTGTTAAAGTTCAAAGATGAAGCATTGCAATAATAAAGAGATGAGGGATCATCAATAATAAGCTCACTATAATCATTGCAATGAACACCACTACTCGCCATATCATTACCTTGTGGAAAACCACATGTAGGTGAGGTAGAAGAAGTTGAGAAGACTATACGACCAGATGTGGAGGGAGGACAATCATCCCCACAAATCTTGGACACACCATATTTATTTAAATCTTTGTCCACAACTCATGAGCATCCCGAAACGGCATGAGTTGAAATATAACTACATTGCTCAAAGCATCGAAAAGCACATTAAAAGCTTGAGCATTGAGATAAGAGTTTTTATCATCCTGTAAAGATAATCTTTGGGGATCCTTTGGAGGAGAAAAACCCATATCTACAATTCACTCTAAATTTGGGTCCATGACCCTAAAGAGATTAAGCATGCGAATTACCCAAACATCAAAGTTTGTGCCATCGAAACTAAGAGCGTCAGATAATCCTAAGCCCCTAGTCGACATCCTTACTCTCTAGGCGGTTAAGCCCTATAAAGAGAGACGAGGCTCTGATACCAATTGAAAGACCGTGGATGTCGCCTAGAGGGGGGTGAATAGGCGATTTAAAATAATTATAGTTTAGGCTTAAACAAATGCGGAATAAACCTAGCGGTTAATTTGTCAAGCACAAAACCTACAACAACTAGGCTCACCTATGTGCACCAACAACTTATGATAAGCAAGATAAATAACTAGGTGATAGCAAATATATGACAAGAAACAATATGGCTATCACAAAGTAAAGTGCATAAGTAAAGGGCTCGGGTAAGAGATAACTGAGGCACGCGGAGACGATGATGTATCCCGAAGTTCACACCCTTACAGATGCTAATCTCCGTTTGGAGCGGTGTGGAGGCACACCGCTCCCCAAGAAGCCACTAGGGCCACCATAATCTCCTCACGCCCCCGCACAATGCAAGATGTTGTGATTCCACTAAGGGACCCTTGAGGGCGGTCATCGAACCCGTACAAATGGCAACCCTTGGGGGCGGTCACCGAACCCGTACAAATTGCTCGGGGCGATCTCCACAACCTAATTGGAGACCCCGACGCTTTCCCGAAGCTTTACACCACAATGATTGAGCTTCGAACACCACCAAGGTTGGGGCTACCTCCAGAACTTAATTGGAGGCTCCCAACGACACCACGAAGCTTCACGACAATGGAATATGGCTCTGCGGTGACCTCAACCGTCTAGGGCGCCCAAGCACCCAAGAGGAACAAGCTCAAGGGTACCAAGCACCCAAGAGTAATAAGCTTCTCAACTTGTAACTTCCACGTATCACCGTGGAGAACTAAAAACGATGCACCAAATGCAATAGCAAGGGCACACGCTGTGCCCAAGTCCTTCTCTCTCAAATCCCACCAAAGCAACTAATGCTAGGGAGGGAAAAGAGAGGAAGAACAAGAAGGAGAACACCAAGAACTCTAAGATCTGGATCCAAGGGGTTCCCCTCACCTAGAGGAGAAAGTGATTGGTGGAAATGTGGATCTAGATCTCCTCTCTCTTTTCCCCCAAACACTAGCAAGAATCCATGGAGGGATTGAGAGAAAGCAAGCTCGAAGAAGGTCAACAATGGGGGAAGAACACAAGATCAAAAGATAGGGTCCAATGGGGAAGAAGATCCCCTTTTATAGGTCCCCACGAATCTGCCCATTATGTGCAGAAGAATGTAGGACTGGTACAACAGCCCGAGGAACCGGTAGTACCGGTTAAACTAAACTAACCGGTACAACCGGTCAACAACCGCTCAAGAACCTTTCCAAAACAGAAACTAGTCCGGTGGTAGAGCGGTACATGGTCGGTACAACCTTCAAACCAATTTTGGAGTGGTACAACCGCTCCAAACACCAGTTGTACCAGTCAACCGGTACAACCTATCTATGGGGCGGCACAACTTCTCTATGTAAAACAGGTAAGATCAAAACAGCCACAACTTCCGCATATGAGCTCCGAATTCGACGAAATCAAGTTTGTTGGAAAGCTAAGGATAAGAGCAAACACAATCTTGATAGAAATATCAAGAAATAGCAATTGAAAAAATACCCAAAATAAAATGGTGAGAAACCTTTCTCAATTAAGACCGGTAAAAACTCCAACACCAAAAACACAAAAGAAGATGCATAAGAAATTTGTTTTCGATGAACTCGAGCTTTTCATGAAGATGCCCATAAGATCCAAATCTAACAAGGAGAATAACCAAACAAGAACCAAGAGAGATGATGCAAGGATGCAATGGTTTGAGCTCTCGACGAACGATACGATCAAGCTACTCACTAGAGAGCCCCCCTTGATAGTATGGCAATCAATCCTACAACCCGGTCTCCCAACTACCACTATGAGACCAGTAAAATAGAAAACCTATCAAGGGCAAACCTTTGCCTTGCACATAGTCCACTCGAGCTAGATGATGACGATCTTGACTTCCTCAAGTTGGACCACCTTTCTTGATTGTGTTGGCTCGATGAAGACTAGTTGATTGCTCCCCCATACTCCACTATGGGTGAGCCACTCTTCGGCACATCTTCACAGTTCCATTTACACCACAATGGATGGCAAGTTTCAATCTTGATCGCTCCCCATACTCCATTATGGGTGAGCCGCTCTTCGTGTTGCTCCACTTGAACTTACACACTGCAAACTTGATGATGAACACCACTTGATGTCATCCTTCATGGGTTGTATAATATCTTCCTCTTGACGCAAGCCCATGGAAACATACCTAACCCCACATAGAACTCTCACGTAGACCATGGGTTAGTACACAAAGGGTAATGGACAATGCTTACCATACCATGGGATCACTTGATCCCTCTCGATACATCTTCTATGATTTATGTGTTGATCAACTTGAATCACTCTCTGTACTTAGTCTTCATCAACCTTGAATCTTTCCAACTCTCTCCATTTGGATGATGTCTTGAAGGTAAACATGAATGATCACATACTCTTATTCTTCAAGACATGCTTGCAATATGCTCAACACTCACATGACCAATCATTGGATAATTCCTTAATAGCACCTTGGTCATCACAAACACTCCTTCAAACCAACAAATGGACTCCAAGAAAAGCCTATGGACAAAACCCTTCAAATGTAACTCAAGGCAACCATTAGTCCACAGAGATTGTCATCAATTACCAAAAGCCAAAAATGGGGGGCACCGCATGTTCTTTCACATGTGCTTATCTGTTGTGACAATGGGATATTCACATGATCCACTTGATGTATATTTTGGTGATCAACTTGCGAGTTCAGTGACCTTGTGAACTTATGCATACGGGTTGACACATGTTTTCGTCTTGACTCTCCGGTAGAAACTTTGGGGTACTCTTTGAAGTTCTTTGTGTTTGTTTGAATAGATGAATCGAAGATTGTGTGATGCATGTCGTATAATCAAACCCGTGGATACTTGTGGTGACATTGGAGTATCTAGGTGAAATTACGGTTTTGGTTGATGTGTGCCTTAAGGTGTTATTTTAGTACGAACTCTAGGGATGTTTGTGACACTTATAGGAATAGCCCAATGGATCGATCAGAAAGAATAACTTTGCGGTGGTTTCATACCCTAAAATAATCTCTTTGTTTGTTCTCCGCTACTAGTGACTTTGGAGTGACTATTTGTTGCATATTGAGGGATTCTTATATGATCTAATTATGTTATCATTGTAGAGCGAACTTGCACTAGTGAAAGTATGAACCCTAGGCCTTGTTTCTAAGCATTGAAATACCATTTGTGCTCACTTTTATCATTAGTTACCTTGCTATTTTTATATTTTTAGATTACAAAAACATATATCTACCATCCATATTGCACTTGTATCACCATCTCTTCGCCAAACTAGTGCACCTATACAATTTACCATTGTATTGGGTTTGCGGACACAAGAGACTCTTTGTTATTTGGTTGCAGGGTTGCTTGAGAGGGACCATCTTCATCCTACGCCTCGCATGGATTGATAAACCTTAGGTCAACCACTTGAGGGAAAATTGCTACTGTCCTACAAAACTCTTCGCTTGGAGGCCCAACACTAGTCTACAAGAAGAAGGTTGTGTAGTAGACATCAACCGTTTGCTATCATTGTAAGAAGACCGGTCACTGGAAAAGAAACTGTAGAAGTGGCTTGTAGAGCATGGCAAGAAGGCCGGAAATGCTGCTTCAGGCAAAGGTACACTTGTTGCATGTGTCATAGACATTTACCTTGCTGACATACCTAGTAGCTCTTGGGTATTTGATACCGGATCGGTTGTTCATATTTGCAACTTGATGTAGGGGCTGGTAAGAACTAGGCGTGTGGCACAAGGGGAGATCGACATCAGGGTCAGCAAAAAAGCAAGATTTGTTGCGTTGGAAGTCGGCACAATGCAACTCCAGCTTCCTTCCAGATTCATTATGGAATTGAATAATTGTTATTACATTCCTGCACTTAGTCGAAACATTATTTCTTCCTCGTGTTTGATGAGTCAGGGTTATGAATTCCATTTAAAGGACAATGGTTGTTCAATATTTTTGAATGGTATGTTCCACGGCTATGCACCCATTGTTGATGGGCTTTTTATTTTGAATCTGGAAATGGAACTTGTCTATAATATGAATGTCAAGAGGCATAAGCCTAATGAGATAAATCCAATATACTTCAGGTATTGCCGGCTTGGACATATTAGTCTGAAATGCATGAAGAAGCTCCATGATGATGGGCTCCTAACTTCGTCCCACTTCGGGTCGTTTGAGACATGTGAATCATGCTTGCTCGGCAAGATGACTAAGCCTCCTTTTGCAAAGAGTTGCAAGAGGGCATCTGAGCTGTTGGAGCTTATACACAGTGATGTGTGTGGTCCAATGAGCACAACTGCTAGAGGTGGCTATCATTACTTTGTGACATTTATCGATGACTTGAGTAAATATGTATATATCTATTTGATGAGGCACAAGTCGGAAAATGTTGAAAACTTCAAAGAGTTTCAGAACGAGGTTGAGAATCAGCTTGGCCAGACTATGAAGCTTCTAAGATCTGATCGTGGAGGTGAGTACATGAGCCAGAAGTTTGATGATCATCTGAAAAGTCGAGGTATAGTACCTCAGCTCAGACCTCCGGGTATGCCACAGAGAAATGGTGTGCCGGAACGGAGGAATCATACCTTGTTGTACATGGTTTGATCTATGATAAGCAAATTAGATTTACCCTTGTCATTCTAAGGATACGCTCTAGAAACTGCAGCTTTTACACTCAACAAAGTACCATCTAAATCTGTAGATAAGACGCCATATGAGATGCAGACTCGGAAGAGTCCCAAGTTGTCTTTTCTGAAGATTTGGGGTTGTGAAGCATTTGTCAAGCGACTTATGTCAGACAAGCTTACACCCAAGTCGGAAAAATGCAGATATCCAGGGGAAACCTTGGGATATAGCTTCTACAACCGTGAAGAGACCAAAGTGTTTGTTGCTCGAAATGGGGTCTTCCTTAAGAAAGAGTTTCTCGGGCGGGAGGCCAATGGGAGACAGGTGCAACTCGAAGAAGTTCGAGCCCCACTTGGGGACAACTCGGCTGGTGATGTGATCATACCAGAGTCTGTCAGGGGACCCAAGGTGAAAGCGGCACCAGAACCACGGAGGCTGGAAAGATTGTGCATAGTGTGCGATGTGTTGTTGCTTGAAAGCTATGAGCCAGCTACGTATGCGGAAGCGATGGCAAGCCCAGATTCTGAGCCATGGCTAGAGGCCATGAGATCCGAATTGAAGTCCATGGATGAAAATCAAGTCTGGGACTTGGTTGATCCGCTGCCTGGCATAAAAGCCATTGGTTGTAAATGTCTCTTTAAGAAGAAAACCAATGTGGACGGAAATGTTCAGATCCACAAAGCTCGGCTTGTCGCTAAAGGTTATGGACAAGTTCAACGAATTGACTGCGACGAGACTTACTCGCCAGTAGCGATGCTGAAGTCTCTGAGGATCATACTAGCTATAGTTGCCTATTTTGATTACGAGATATGGCAGATGGATGTCAAAATGGCTTTCCTTCATGGAAATCTAACTGAGGACATGTATATGATACAACCCGAGGGTTTTGTCGATCCGACTAGCGCTGGTAAGGTATGTAAGCTCAACAGATCCATTTATGGGTTGAGACAAGCATCTCGGAGCTGGAATATTCGTTTTTATGAGGTCGTTACTGGTCTTGGTTTCATCAAAAGCGAAGAGGACGCTTGTTTGTACAAGCAATTGAGTGGGATCTCGATAGTGTTTTGATACTATATGTGGATGACATATTGCTGGTTGGAAATAGTGTTTCGATCATGAACTTGGTCAAGGAATCATTGAATGGAAAGTTTTCGATGAAGGACCTCGGTGAAGCGGTTTACATATTAGGCCTTAATATCTAAAGAGATAGATCAAGGAGGCTACTCGGCTTGAGCCAAAGCACGTACATAGATAAAGTGTTGAAGTGGTTCAACGTGAGTGAGGCCAAGAAAGGGTTCTTGCCTGTCTCACATGGTATAAGGCTAAGCGAGACTCATAGTCCTTTGACATTTGATGAGTGATGCAAGATGAGTCGGATTCTGTATGCCTCAGCAATCAGATCCATCATTTATGCCATGATATGTACACGGCCTGATGTTGCTTTTGCAACAAGCCTAACAAATAGATACCAGGGCAACCCAGGTGAGAGTCACTGGGCAGCGGTAAAAACTATTCTAAAGTACCTGAAAAGGACTAAAGAGATGTTCCTATTTTATGGACATGAGGAGGAGCTCGTCGTAAAGGGTTACGCTGATACTAGTTTCCAAACCGATAGAGATGATTATCGGTCACAGTCCGGATTCGTGTACGTCATGAACGGATGAGTAGTCATTGCACGAGTTCCAAGCAAGATGCGGTGGCTAATTCTACCACAGAAACCGAATACATTGCAGCATGTGAAGCTGCAAAGGAAGGTGTTTGGATCCGGAACTTTCTGGATGATCTTGGTATTTATCCCAGCCTCGGTGAAACCGTTGGACCTTTATTGTGATAATTCTGGTGTCATTGCACAAGCCAAGGAGCCAAGGAACCACCACAAGACCAGACATATAAATCGAAAATATCACCTAATACGAAAGAACGTAAAGAGTGGTGATATAGAGTTATGCAAAGTTCACACGGATGCAAATGTTGCAGATCCGTTGACTAAGCTGCTTCCACAACCCAAGCATGACGGGCACGTTAGAGCTATGGTCATACGATGTCTATTTGCTAGACTCTAGTGACAAGTGGGAGACTATTGGAGATATGCCCTAGAGGCAATCATGTATGATGATATTTCCTATGTGTTTATGAATAAAGATGGTCCTTGGATGTAATCAATGATACTTGTTGGCAAGTATGTGACTTGTATGTGAGATCTTGTGTTGTATGATGCATCCTAAATGGTTCCTAGTCGTAAGTGACACGTGGGCACATGTCGGACTAGACTAGCATGCAATACGGTGGATGGTTTTTTCTCACTAGCCATGAAGCATGTGATGCTACCGAACTGCATGAACCTGATCGAATCCGAGTTTGGATCCAAGGTGTTCGGATCCGAACTCGAATGGATATCGGATTGAACAAACCCAACTATGAGACGCAGCGATATGTCATCTATGAGTCTCTAGTGCAACATATGTTCTATGGCCTAAGACCTGAGGTGACACATGTACTCGGGATGGTGACAGACTTGCTTTGGGCCTACCAAACACTACTCCATAACTGGGTAGTTATAAAGGTAGGTTCCGGGCTTGTCTAGACCCATACTGCGAGACATTGTCGAGCAAGATGGGATTTGCCCCTCCAATCAGGAGAGATATACTCTGGGTTGTTATGAAATAATCCGGTTTGGGTCGGCATCACTGGAATGAGAAAGAGGTTGGGCTAGCACAAGGATGACAGACTCTACTTGATCCCGACAACATATATCGTGTGGCAAAGGGAATAGAAGTGTGACATGTTGTAAAGGTTCGCCTAACCAGCTTCATAGTCTACTTGGTGGCCCGCACGCCTTGCTAGAGGCCTCTACCAACCATGCAGGTCGGAGGTGATCCGAACAGTGACCAAGGTGACTTGAACCTAAGGGGTCACGCACTTAAGGGAAGGAACCTACAAGGTCGGGTCTGAGGACACCGGTCGGATGTGATCTGAGTTGGACTTGGAAAGCGACCGAGTAGACATTGGGCTTTAGGATCTGTGAGCGGCCCAAGTGTTGAGCCCGCGACGAATGCCTATATATAGTGGAGGTGCGGCACACTTATATAGTGGGTCGCTTCGGAGCCGTCATTAGGGATTTGCATGTGTTGCAACTAGCCACCTCCACTCGCCGCCAGTTGTGTGATCGGACCTAGCAGTTCGTCGCACGATGTTCCTCCTACACGCGCGGATACCATTAGAGGCGGTGCATTTGCGCCGCTCCGGCAAACCTGTTCATGGGATCCGATCGGTTACGTGTGAGATCGACGAGGAGGAGACGACTCCGGAGAAGTGTTGCCCCAACTCTACTTCCACTACACAGCATTGCGCGTCTAGTGGTAACAATCTGTGATCCATCTCTGTAGCATGTTCCTGGATGTTCTGCGCGTAGGATTTTTAAATTGCAGTCGACGCACCCTACCATAGATCCCAACAATGGTATCAAAGCCTTTCTATAGGATTTGGATTCAGATCGTATGCATGTTCGCTATGTGGAGGCGACAGATGAGATATGTTATCGTTTATGAGTTCAGCTATGTGCACGGTTTATGAGATCAACTGCACAAGGGGATCGATGTGGCTATGTTTTCTGTCAACCGGGTTCGATGAGGTCGTGACACGACCTACCCCTATCGGTCGGTTATACGCCATCGGGGTTAACAGCGAAACGTAAATCCGAATCGGATTCGCGATGATCGATGAGGTCGGTCAGATCAGAAAATTCAGCGTGAACGGAGTACAAATGCGGTCTGTGATTTCATAAACTTTGGGCGTTGGCCGCATCTGCGAGGGGCTGCCCCTTCATACCCCGCCCGCTAACCGGCTAGCGGGGCCGCTGTGTGCATAGCGCCTTGTATTTCGTACACAGTCACTCAAAGCGGTAGAATGCGATTCTATGCATGACTTTGTATTGCAGGTTTGATGTGAATAGTATGGCTCATGTGTATGTGATGCATGTGTGTAAATTAAAGATGGCATGCTTGTCATGTTTGTCAGCCGGCAGGAGCCAAAGAGCTATCATTATAATGTATAACGACCTGAGTGTCGACTTGTGACTCTATGTAAAGTTCATTACTAGTTGTAGTAGATGGATAATAGAGATCAGGTTGGTGGCTTGGTGTCCTGATACATCTCCGTCGTATCTATAATTTTTTATTGTTCAATGCCAATATTCTACAACTTTTTCATACTTTTGGCAACAATTTATATGATTTTCTTGGACTAACATATTGATCGAGTGCCAGTTCCTATTTGTTGCATGTTTTTTGTTTCGCGGAAAATCCATATCAAACGGAGTCGCGATAAAAACTTACAGAGATTTTTTTCGAATATATATATGATTTTTGGGAAGGGGAATCAACGCAAGGCGGTGCCCGAGGGGCCCACAAGCCCTAGGGGCACGCCCATACCCAGGCCGTGGCCAAGGGGCTTGTGGCCACCCCAAATGTCGGTTGGAGGTGTCCTTCACGCGGCAGGAAGCTAATATCTGGATAAAAATCATGTTAAAATTTCAGCATAATCGGAGTTACGGATCTCCGGGAATTAAAGAAATGGTGAAAGGCCAATAACGGGGGTCGCGAAACAGAAGAGAAACAAAGAGATAGATCTAATCTCGGAGGGGCTCCCGCCCCTCCGCCGCCATGGAGGCCATGGAGCTGTTGGGAAACCCTTCTCCCATCTAGGGGAAAGGTCAAGGAAGAAGAAGAAGGAGGGGGCTCTCTCCCCCTCACTCCCGGTGGCGCCGGAACGCCATCGGGGCCATCATCGCGATGGCAATCTATACCAACAACTTCGCCGCCGTCATCACCAACTCCCTCCCCCTCTATGCAGCGGTGTAACACCTCTTCTACCCATTGTAATATCTACTCAAACATGGTGCTCAACGCTATATATTATTTCCCAATGATGTATGACTATCCTATGATGTTTGAGTGCATCTATTTTGTCATATGGGTTGATTGATGATCATGGTTGGTTTGAGTTGTATGTTTTATTATTGGTGATATCCTATGGTGCTCTCTGTGTCGCGCAAGCATGAGGGATCCCTGTTGTAGGGTGTTGCAATATGTTCATGATTCGCTTATAGTGGCTTGCGTGAGTGACTAAAACACAAACCCGAGTAAGTGGGTCATTGCGTATGGGAGTAAAGAGGACTTGATACTTTAATGCTATGGTTGGGTTTTACCTTAATGATATTTGGTAGTTCCGGATGCTTGCTAGAGTTCCAATCATAAGTGCATATGATCCAAGTAGAGAAAGTATGTTAGCTCATGCCTCTCCCTCATATAAAATTGCAACAATGATTACCGGTCTAGTTATCGATTGTCTTGGGACAAATAACTTTTTTGTGACAAAAAGCTCTCTACTAAAACCAACTTAGTTGTTTCTTTATCTAAACAGTCCCTAGTTTTTATTTACGTGCTCTTTATTATCTTGCAAACCTATCCTGTTACACTTACAAAGTACTTCTAGTTTCATACTTGTTCTAGGTAAAGCGAATGTCAAGCGTGCGTAGATCATTCACTTACATCTATTCAGAGAGTTAACAGGAATTGGTCATTTAGATGGTCAGTCAGAAAATCCTAAATAAAACTTGTAGATCGCTGAATATGGTATGTTTGATTCCTTGCAATAGTTTTGCGATAAAGAGATGCTAATATATGGGAGGTACTAGTGAATGATTGTGGTTTAGTAAGAATATTGGTGTTAAGGTTTGTGATTCTCGAATCATGCACGTATGGTCTCCCGTTATGGTAAGAAGTTGGAGCACAATTTATCCTTGATTGCTTATCTTTGCGTGAAAGTCGGGGGCGCGTGATGGTTAGCTCCTACCAACCTCCCCCCTAGGAGCATGTGTAGTAGTACTATGCCTCGAGGGCTAATAAACTTTTGCAATAAGTATGTGAGTTCTTTATGACTAATGTGAGTCCATGGATTATACGCACTCTCACCCTTCCACCATTGCTAGCCTCTCTCGCGCCGCGCAACTTTCATCGGTGCATAAAACACTCCTTATATCTTCCTCAAAACAGCCACCATACCTACCTATTATGGCATTTACATAGCCATTCCGAGATATATTGCCATGCAACTTCCATCATCATCATATACATGACTTGAGTGTTCATTGTCATATTGCTTTGCAAGATCGTAAGACAGCTAGCATGATATTGTCATGGCTTATCCATTTTTAGTTATCTTTGCTATGCTAGATCATTGCACATCCTGGTACACCTCCAGAGGCACTCATATAGAGTCATCATGTATTAGTTTTATCGAGTTGTAATATCGAGTTGTAAGTAAATAAAAGTGGGATGATCATAATTATTAGAGCATTGCCCCATGTGAGGAAATATAAATAAAGAGGCCAAAAGAGCCCAAGAAAAAAGAGGCCAAAGTGCCCACCAAAAAAAGAGAGAAAACAAAAAAATATGAGAGAAAAAGAGAGAAAAGGGCAATGTTACTATACTTTTACCACGCTTGTGCTTCAGAGTAGCACCATGTTCTTCATATAGAGAGTCTCCTATATTGTCACTTTCATATACTAGTGGGAATTTTTCATTGTAGAACTTGGCTTGTATATTCCGATGATGAGCTTCCTCAAATGCCTGAGGTCTTCATGAGTAAGCAAGTTGGATGCACACCCACTTAGTTTTCTTTTGAGATTTCATACACTTATAGCTCTTAGTGCATCCGTTGCATGGCAATCCCTTCTCCTCGCATTGATATCGATTGATGGGCATCACCATAGCCCGTTGACCCGCCTATTTGATGTGAGACTTTCTCCTTTTTATCTTCTCCACATAAACCTCTACCACCGCATTCTATTCCATCCATAGTGCTATACCCATGGCTCGCGCTCATGTATTGCATGAGAGTTGAAAAAACTGAAGCGCATTAAAAAGTATGAACCAGTTGCTTGGCTGACACCGGGTAGTACATGATTTATATTTTGTGTTAAGAATATGGAGCATGACAAGGCTATATGATTTTGTAGGGATAACATTCCTTAGCATTGATATTTTGAAAAACATGATTGTTTGTTGGGATGCCCGATGAGGGAGTCCTGGATCGAGGGGTCCTCGGGTGGCCAGATAACTCTTGGTGGGCCGGACTGGTGGTCCATGAAGATCATAGTCGAAGATCGTCTCTCGTATCCGGATAGGACTCCTATATTCGTATAATGGCAAGTTTTAGGTCCGGGTGTAATCTTTCCTTCCTCTGCAAGATGGTTATGTACAAACCCTAGGGCCCTCCGGTGTATATATAAACTGGAGGGATTAGTCTGTAGAGGCTAATAGAGAATCACAATCCTCATAGGCTAGACTTTAGGGTTTAGCCAATACGATCTCGAGGTAGATCAACTCTTGTATCCATATTCATCCATATTAATATAGCAGGAAGTAGGGTATTACCTGGATCGAGAGGGCCTGAACCTAGGTAAACATCGTGTCCTCAACCTCCTATTACCATCAATCCTCAGACGCATAGTTCGGGACCCCCTACCCGAGATCCGCCAGTTTTGACACCGACATTGGTGCTTTCACTGAGAGTTCCACTATGTCGTCGACCGAAGGACTGATGGATCGCGTCATCAACCACGACGGCAACACCGAGGGTATTTTCCCTCCCGTACAGCTCTTCGTGTTCGGCAGCTTTGCGCTCCGTGCCTCACACTGAGGGCCACCTCGAGCAGATTGAGAGCTATGCCCCTGGCCATCAAGTCAGATTCGGAAGCATGAACTACGTTGCTGATATCCGCGGAGACTTGATCATCGACAGATTCGAGCCCGCGGCAACCTCTCCCCGCCATCACGATGAACACGACCTAACTCTGTCATCGGATCAGGAAACACACCTGCAACAGTTCTGGCCCTAAATCCAGAACAAATCACGTCGCCCGAGGACGGGAAGCTCAACCCCGCCACGGAAGCCGCAGACTCAGCGGCGTTGGAGCCACACACGGACCCAACTATGAGCGGGGTCTGTGTTACCGGAACTCCAGACTCGACTCTGGCCTCAGATTCCGAATCATGCGCATATGCGCCCTTCAAGCTCGATCAGACGTCTATCGCCGAATTCAGTGTTGTAGATATATTCCAGCACTCACCCTTTGGTGACATGTTAAAGTCGTTAAAATCCCTCTCCTTAGATGGGGACACACAGCCGCATTATATCTGGTTAGAACTGGAGGCCGATGGAGAATTTTACGCCCCACCCACCACCCACCTGGTAGCCACGGTTGAAGATCTAACCGATCTACTTGACTACGCTTCTGAAGACTTCGAAGGGATGGACCTCGAAGCCGAAGAAGATCCAGATCAAAGCCAGCCCATGACCGAGCGGTGGACAGCTACGTCTTCATACGACGTGTACATGATGGATACGCCTAAGGAGAAGGAGGGCGACGGTGAAAACAATCTCTTAGAGGACAAGCCTATCGAAGATCCTCCCAAACATCAGCGTCTAAAGCGCCAAACTAAATCTCGTAAAGGAAAAGATAGCAACACTGTCAGAAACAATGGTGACAGTCCGGAACAAGCCGAAGACCCCGCAGACCGAGCGATGGACCAGGAGGAGCGAGAGGACGGCGAACATAGTCTGAAACCGCTGTCCGATGACAGCGATGCCGAAGACAATAAATACGAACATGTCTCCAAAGAGGAGGTTAGCCTAGGCGACGACGAATACATCATCCCAGAAGAACCCATAGAACAAAAGCGCTTCCATCGGTGGCTTATTGCCACCGCAAGGAGCCTAAAGAGGAGCATAGACGGCTTCGAGCCCCACAGGACACACTCAACGATAGATGGAACGAGGTGCTAGACGCTGAGCAAAAACATGGCTACAACGGCCAAACCAAAGGCTATCCTAAGCGTAAACTGCTACCCGAATTGAACGACGAGGCCACTGCGCCCATACCGCCAAAGAATAACACCGTCGATAAGCCGGACCGACCACCTCGCGGATGGGGCAGAGTTGCTAGCAATGGCATACACAAGCCCGTACCCCCACCCCGTAAAGGAAAGGAGGATGCGGCTCAAGTCCGGAAACACGATCTGCGTGAGGACCTGAACAAAAAAGCTAGCAAGACCAGGTCTATCTATGGACCTAGGGACCGGGCTGCCGCACGGGACAGCGGCTATCAAGCCAATCGCACCGGTCATATACCAGTTCGGGGTCAATACCGAACATCACAACCATCGGACATATGCCATGATATAGCAAAATACATAGGCGCCGCACACCCTCTGTGCTTCACCAATGAGGTACTGGATCATGATTTTCCAGAAGGGTTTAAACCCATGAACATCGAGGCGTACGATGGAACGACGGATCCTGCCGTCTGGATAGAAGACTTCATTCTTCACATCCACATGGCTCGAGGAGATGATCACCACACAATCAAATACCTACCCCTCAAGCTGAAGGGACCATCTCGGCACTGGCTAAATAGCCTCCCAGAGAACTCCATTGGGAGTTGGGAAGAACTTGAGGATGCTTTTCGGGCCAATTTTCAAGGGACCTATGTCCGACCCCCGGACGCTGACGACCTAAGTCACATCATCCAACAACCCGGGGAGTTAGCTCGTAATCTTTGGAACCGGTTCCTCACTAAGAAGAACCAAATCGTCGACTGTCCGGACGCCGAAGTCTTAGCGGCCTTCAAACACAGTGTCCAAGACTAATGGCTAGCCAGACACCTCGGACAGGAAAAGTCAAGGACAATGGCAGCCCAAACTACACTCATGGCCCGCTTTTGCGCGGGCGAGGACAGCTGGTTAGCTCGTAGCAGCACCAACGACCCTGGAACATCTGAAGTCAGGGACGGCAATGGAAAGCCACGGCGTAACAAAAACAAACGTCGAAATAATGCTGGAAGCCCAGATGATACAGCGGTAAACGCCGGATTCAGCGGTTCCAGATCCGGTCAACGGAGGAAGCCATTCAAAGGCAACAAAGATGGTCCATCCAGCTTGGACAAAATATTAGATAGGCCCTGCCAAATCCATGGCACCCCAGAAAAACCTGCAAACCATACCAACCGTAATTGTTGGGTTTTCAATCAGGTCGGCAAGCTCAATGCCGAACACAAGGGGAAGGGACCTCAGAGCGAAGACGAGGACGAACCTCACCAGCCGAATACAGGGGGACAGAAGAAATTTCCACTGGAGATCAAAACAGTGAACATGATATATGCCACTCATATCCCAAAGAGGGAGCGCAAGGGCGCACTCCAAGATGTCTACACCGTCGAACCTGTTGCCCCCAAATTCAACCCATGGTCGGTCTGTCCGATCACTTTCGATCGCAGGGATCACCTGACTAGTATCTGTCACGGGGGTTCGGGTGCCCTAGTGCTCGACCCAATAATCGATGGATACCATCTCACCCGAGTCCTTATGGACGGCGGCAGCAGTCTAAATCTGATATATCAGGACACTGTCAGCAAGATGGGGATCGACTCGTCAAGAATCAAGCCAAGCAGCACGGCCTTTAAAGGAGTGATATCGGGCGTAGAAGCCCGCTGCACGGGCTCTTTAACATTGGAGGTCGTATTCGGCTCTCCTGATAACTTTCGAAGCGAAGAGCTAATCTTCGACATAGCTCCATTCTGAAGTGGCTATCATGCACTACTCGGAAGAACGGCCTTCGCCCGCTTTAATGCAGTCCCGCACTATGCTTATCTAAAGCTTAAAATGCCTGGACCATGTGGTGTCATCACGGTCAATGGAAATATGGAGCGCTCTCTCCGCATGGAGAAGGACACTGCGGCCTTAGCAGCCGAAGTCCAACATGGCCTATTCAAGCCGAACAACTTATCGGTCGTTAAAACTGCGGACACAGTTAAACGTGTCTGGCACACGCCTCAGTGCGGCAGCTCAGATGAACTTGAGCTAGATTAGCAGTTAAGCCCCCATCGACTGCCCCATAAGGTGATAGCACATGTACCTAGAGTGCATAATTATGCCTTAAAATCCCTTGGGTGACGCTAGGGGCACACTGCATATAGTCCATAGTTTGGCTCGACCCTATTCGGACTCTAAAAATTATCTTTTAAGGATCACTAAAGGAACCAGCCTTGTTTATGGCCACACTGGATGTCTTTTTCTTATCCAGGTTTCTTTTTCTTTTTACAGTTGCTATCATACTCCCCCCCTTCAAGGACACATTACAGATGAGGAAATGGCGCAGACGTGCAGCAGGGACCCGTGCTAAGGTTTCTTTTTAGATTAAGACCCTGCGTAAACCTTTTTTCTCTTTCTTGTTATATACCTTTCTGGCATGTAAAATGTCCAAGAAAGTCATCGGCATTATCTGTAAGCTCACGGCTCGCCATACTATAAAGGGATATTAATGGAGCAGCTTGATTCGCATTATGTTCGGAGTTTTATTCACTCACCATAAATGTTCTCTCCCCACATCATATTGCCACATGTGCCTTGTCAACAGGGTCTATTACCAGGGGCTGTATTTAGCCCGGTATATGTCGAAAAGACCGAACACCTATAGGAGTGTTCGGTGTCCTGGATATTTGCATTATATGCATCAGTTCTGAATCATGTCTTGGGTCAATATTTGGGTTCCCCGGCTCCTATGCTTACCCATATGTTCCCGATTGTTCGGCTAGGGTGTAAAGGGAGAACTACTGTGATTGTACTTCTGGCTTGTCCGGTCTAGTACCTCAGTAGAGAAAGCTGAAAACTGAGCGTCATAATAGGCGAGAACCTGGTCCGCAATCCGGTGACTTAGTTTTATACTACGATCGATAGAGATCTACCCTGTGTTATATGAAGGGTTAGTTTTTCGCCCACCCAGGTGCAATTGGATACCTTAATTGGGGAATGTCATGTCCGCACCAAGGGCTAGTACCTAGCCTCACTTGTCAAATTCTTATGGCTAAGTGAAAGCAATAACGCCGCATAGTCTGATTGTCTGGTTCGCTCCGCATACACCTCCTACACGGACCAAGACGCTGGATAAAGAGTGTATTTGCATATGACTGAATGATACGTCTCCAACGTATCTATAATTTTTTATTGTTCCATGCTATTATTTATGAAGTCTTGGATGTTTAATGGGCTTTATCATTCACTTTTATATGATTTTTGGGACTAACCTATTAACCCAGAGCCCAGTGCCAGTTTCTATTTTTCTCCTATTTTAGGGTTTTACAGAAAAGGAATATCAAACGGAATCCAATTGACGAGCCAATTTTTTATGATTTTTTCTGGACCAAAAGAAGCCCCCAAAGCAAAAGAGTTGGGCCAGGAGAGCCACGGGCTGCCCTCGAGGGTGGAGGGCACGCCCTGGGAAGGGGGGCGCGCCCCCCTATCTCGAGGATGGCCCGTAGCTCCCCTTTACTTGGCCCCGACTCCAAAAATTCCTATAAATACTGAAACCTTCGGAAATTAACCTAGATAGGGAGTTCCGTCGCCGAAAGCCTCTGTAGCCACCGAAAACCAATCTACAGCCTGTTCCGATACCCTGTCGGAGGGGGGGGGGATCTCTCTCCGGTGGCTATCTTCATCATCCCGACGCTCTCCATGATGAGGAGGGAGTAGTCCACCCTCGGGGCTGAGGGTATGTATCAGTAGCTATGTGTTTGATCTCTCTCTCTCATGTTCTTGAGATGGCACGATCTTGATGTATCGCGAGCTTTGCTATTCTAGTTGGATCTTCTTCTCCCCCTCTACTCTCTTGTAATGGATTGAGTTTTCCCTTTGAAGTTATCTTATCGGATTGAGTCTTTAAGGATTTGAGAACACTTGATGTATGTCTTGCACGTGTTTATCTGTGGTGACAATGGGATATCATGTGATCCACTTGATGTATGTTTTGGTGATCAACTTGCGGGTTCTGTGACCTTGGGAATCTATGCATAGGGGTTGGCACACGTTTTCGTCTTGACTTTCCGGTAGAAACTTTGGGGCACTCTTTGAAGTTCTATGTGTTGGTTGAATAGATGTTTCTGAGATTGTGTGATGCATATCGTATAATCATGCCCACAGATACTTGAGGTGACAATGGAGTATCTAGGTGACATTAGGGTTTTGATTGATTTGTGTCTTAAGGTATTATTCTAGTACGAACTCTATGATAGATTGAACGTTACTACGGACTCTTGAATAGATCGATCGGAAATAATAGCTTTGAGGTGGTTTCGTACCCTACCATAATCTCTTCGTTTGTTCTCCGCTATTAGTTACTTTGGAGTGACTCTTTGTTGCATGTTGAGGGCTAGTAATATGATCCAATTATGTTATCCTTTGAGAGAACTTGCACTAGTGAAAGTATGAACCCTAGGCCTTGTTTCCTATCTTTGCCATACCGTTTATGCTCACGTTTACCACTTGCTACCTTGCTGTTTTTATATTTTCAGTTTACAAAAACCTATATCTACCATCCATATTGCACTTGTATCACCATCTCTTCGCCGAACTAGTGCACCTATACAATTTACCATTGTATTGGGTGTGTTGGGGACACAAGAGACTCTTTGTTATTTGGTTGCAGGGTTGTTTGAGAGAGACCATCTTCATCCTACGCCTCCCATGGATTGATAAACCTTAGGTCATCCACTTGAGGGAAATTTGCTACTGTCCTACAAACCTCTGCACTTGGAGGCCCAACAACGTCTACAAGAAGAAGGGTGCGTAGTAGACATCACCGAACACCCCAGTATTATGTACATGGGGGCTGAAGCCGACGACTGGAAACTTTCAGAATTATATAAACAGCCACACAGGAGATAAAAGTCGCTCACATTATAATAGCGCAAAAGTTATACACATCGGTTCATAAGCTTAAGTCTTTACAGCCGGATACAATTACTCAAAGATAACATCCTTTGAGCACTGGCCGTCTACAAGGCAGGCGCCTTCTATGGCGTCCTCGAAGTACTTCTCCGGCTTGCAGTGCTCCTTGCCTTCGGGCGGACCAGTAGTAGCTATATGCTCCGCCCTCATCTTCGTCCAGTGCACTTTCACACGAGCGAAGGCCATCCGAGCACCTTCTATGCAGGCCGAACGCGTCAATGCGTCGACCTGTGGACTCGCCTCGACAAGCCGCTTCACCAATCCGAAGTAGCTACTTGGGAGTGGATCAGTGGGCCATAGCCAGACTATTAAGTCCTTCATGGCCGAACCCGCCATGTTGTGTAGCTCGACCAGCTGCTTCATCTAGTTGTTGAGGGGCACCGGATGTGTTGGTGCATAGAACTGCGACCAAAACAACTTCTCTGTGTCGTTCCCCTCCTGGGCTCGGAAGTATTGGGCGGCGTCCGCACTGCTCCTCGGAAGATCAGCAAACACGACTGGAGAACTCTATAATCGTGTCAGCCCAGGATACTTCTGCCCTCCGAAGATGCTCTGTAAGAGAAAAGTCTTACCAGACGCTATCTGTCGTGCCTGCTTGATTTCTTCACAGGTGTTGCGCGACTCACTTTGCGCATCTTAGGCAGCCTTAATTGCCTCAGCTAGCTTGGAAGCTAGTTTCGAAGCATCCCCTTCCAATGCCTCGCATTTGCGAATGGCATCGTTAAGTTCAACTTCGACTTCAGACACCCGAGCCTGGTGCTACTCGCACGCGGCCTTTTCGGCCTCTAGTTTGGCAACCGCTTTGTCAGCGATCGCCTTCCTAGCCTCGGCCTCCTTCTTGGCCTTCGCAACCTCGCCCTCGAGGGCCTCGAGCTCAGTGGCGCCAATTGTGTAATACAGAATATCATAAAAGAGTTTATACCCATACTCAATTAATATTGTTAGTCTTCTTGACATCTTAACTTTTTATTCGCATACCTTGCGTTTCATCAAAGCGCTGGTTGACGCGGTCGAGGTCCGCATTGGCCAGCAAAAGCTTCCAGTTTAGTTCGGCAACCTCTGCATCTTGTGCAGTTGTCGCAACTAGTGAAGCCTGTTCAAATAACATAAAGCACAACAGTTCAGCTCTACAAGCATGCTATACTATGGATACTTCGTCCAATTCTGTTCAGAGTCACACAAAGCATCAGGGGCTATTGGCTATATATGTGTATTTAAAACAAACAAAGTTCCATAAAGAACATTACATTGATTACCTCAAAGCCCGTTAATAGGCTGTTGAAGGCTTCATTCAGTCCGCCCTTGACGGACTGAATCTTCTTCATCATCGCACCCATCACGGTGTGGTGCTCCTCCACGACGGAAGCACTTTGCAGTGCTCCCTCCATAGGGTCCGGTGCCTCCGGATTGACTCCGGATGCCGTCGTATCCACCCCCACCTAGGTGGCCTAGTCTTCGGACCCTGGAGCCGCACTAGGCTCCCGGTCAATGTTCGGGAGGGCCTCGGATTGTTTGGGGCCCCCGTCTTCGGTCTCCATGGGGGTTGTTTCCCCATGGTCAGCGGCGGCCGAGGTATTGCCCCCGGTCGCCCCGTCACCTGCCCCGCCCTCATCTCCATGAGCGGAGGACACCCGCTGGGAGGACACTTCGGTGTCCCCGCCGATCATGGGCGAAGGAGCTCGGACGGGCGGGTCACTCTCCGTCTCTCCGGGCGCTAGAGAGTTCCCCTCCGATAAGGAGACGTCGGGGTGTCCTCCGGGAGGGCTATAGGTCAGCAGGTGAGAAATACTAAGTAAGCATCAAAATGCTAAACAAACAAAGGTGCGGCAATTAATCCGGACAAACTTACGTTTCGGGCAGGGGTTTCTCCCTGGGATTCGCCATGAAGCTATGATCGGATGACGAATCCGAACTAGCAGCAAGGTTCAGCTTCCTTCGGGGCGCGGTCGTGCCCGCGTCCGCAATGGGCCCCCTCTTCGTCCCCCTGCCTTGTGCAGGGAGTTCTTCTTCTTCCTCCTCATCATCCTCCTCCTCTTCGGAGGAGAGGATGTTGATCTTCTCGGACTTCTCATCCGTAGGGCAGGGGCTATCTCCGGCCCCCTTGCCCTTCTTCTTGGGCTTCTTGATCGGCGCCTTGTACGGCGCCGGGACCAGCATCACCGTCAGTCGAGGTGATTCTGGGTCTTTGAGCAAAGGCGCCGGACACTTGATCCGGGTCACCTTCTTCATCCAGCCCTGTATATCACGCAAAAACTCCAATTCTTGGTATCATTAAATAAGAAAGGGGATATATGTTCGGTGAAATTTCTTATTACCTCTAGGGCGGAGACCGCAGTACTATAGCCCGTGTCTTCGGTTTCTTCCGGCCACTCCATCTGGCTCTTGAAGAGATGCTTCCAGATCTCGTTGTGCATAAAGCCAAAGAGATGCTTCAGAGGCTTATTTCCCGCCGGATCGAACTCCCATAGGGAGGAGTCCCGGCTTTGGCAAGGAAGGACAAGTCGGGCCAGCATTACCTGGACCACGGACGAGAGCTGGTAGCCCTTGGAAATCACACTAGACACACGGCTCTAGAGTGTCGTCACCTCAACTTGAGACCCCAGTCCCGACCCTTTTTGGTCTAGGAAGTCAACCTCTCTCGGGGTCCAGATCTGAAAGCAGGTTCCGCCGCCCATTTGGCGTCATGGGGTTCGGTGATGTAAAACCACTCCCGCTGCCAGACCTTGTTCATCTCTAAGAACGGCCCTTTTGGCCAAATCGCATTCGGGAGCTTGCTAATCATGGCGCCCCCGCACTCCGCGTGCTGCCTGATACGTCTCCAACGTATCTATAATTTTTGATTGTTCCATGCTATTATTTATGAAGTCTTGGATGTTTAATGGGCTTTATCATTCACTTTTATATCATTTTTGGGACTAACCTACTAACCCAAAGGCCCAGTCCAGATTGTTGTTTTTTGCCTATTTCAGGGTTTTGCAGAAAAAGAATATCAAACGGAGTCCAAACGGAATGAAACCTTCGCGAGAGATATTTTTGGAGAAAATCACGCCAGAGGAACTTGAGAACCACGTCAGGGGGGCCTCGAGTGGCCCTCGAGGGTGGGGGGCGCGCCCCTCTGCCTCGAGGCCCACTCGACCGTCCCCCAGTGCCCTCCTTCTTCCTATCTAAGTCCACGTACCCCAGAAACTCCGTGAACAGAGAGAAAACCCTAATTCCATCACCGTAGCTTCTGTTCCCGTGGAGATCCCATCTTGGAGCATGTTCCGGAGCTCCAACGGAGGGGGATCCATCACGGAGGCCTTCATCATCATCATCATCATCGCCCTCACCATGAGTTGTGAGTAGTTTACCACAGACCTTTGGGTCCATAGCTAGTATCCAGATGGCTTCTTCTCTCTCTTCGGATCTCAATACAAAGTTCTCCTTGGTCTTCGAGGAGATCTATTCGATGTAATCTCTTTTTGCGGTGTGTTTGTCGAGATCCGATGATTTGTGAGTTTATGATCAAGGTTATCTATGAAAGATATTTGGTTCTTCTCTGAACTTTTTATGTGTGCTCATAATATCCTTGCAAGTCTCTTCGAATTATTGGTTTGGTCTGGCCTACTAGATCTATAGTTCTTGCAATGGGAGAAGTGCTTGGCTTTGGGTTCAATCTTGCGGTGTCCTTTCCCAGTGACAGTAGGGGCAGCAAGGCACGTATTGTATTGTTGCCATCGAGGATAAAAAGATGGGGTTTACATCATATTGCTTGAGTTTATCCCTCTACATCATGTCATCTTGCTTAAGGTGTTACTCTGTTCGTATGAACTCAATACACTAGATGCATGCTGGATAGCGGTCGATGTGTGGAGTAATAGTAGTAGATGCAGGCAGGAGTCGGTCTGCTTGTCTCGGACGTGATGCCTATATACAATGATCATGCCTAGATAGTCTCATAATTATTCGCTTTTCTATCAATTGCTCGACAGTAATTTGTTTACCCGCTGTAGAATATCGCTATCATGAGAGAAGCCACTAGAGAAAACTATGGCCCTCGGGTCTATTCTCAACATATCAATCTACTTCTACTTTACTTTTACCGCTTTTATTTGATGTTTTATTAAACACAAAAATACCAAAAATATCAACTATCATCTCTATCAGATCTCACTCTCGTAAGTGACCGTAAAGGGATTGACAACCCGTTATCGCATTGGCTGCGAAGTTCTTATTTGTTTGTGCAGGTGCGAGGGACTCGTGCGTGGTCTCCTACTAGATTGATACCTTGGTTCTCAAAAACTGAGGGAAATACTTACGCTACTGTGCTGCATCTCCCTTTCCTCTTCGAGGGAATACAACGCAAGATCAAGAGGTAGCACTGCCCATCCACCACCTTCGGCTTCACGTTGAAGGTTTTAAGCCATAGGCCGAAGTGTGGAGGGATGCGGAGGAAAGCTTCACACACCACTATGAAAAGCGGAGATGTGAAGGATTGAGTTCGGGGCTAGATCGCGGAAATCTAGTCCGTAGAAGAATAGCAAACCCCGAACAAAGGGGTGGAGCGGAAACCCTAGCCCCCTAACAAAGTGTGAAGTGAACACTACTCTCTTGCCCGCCTCTGGGACGGGGATCACCTGGACCTTGGCGGGGACTCGTTGTGCGATGTTGGCGGCGAGATAGCCTGCGCTCCGAAGATCCTCCACGGTTTTCTCAGTGACCGTGGAGGCCTCCCACTTGCCTCTGGCACCGGATCCAGCCATTGCTGGGGAAGGGAGTAGTGGTGGAGGAACGGAAAGCGGTGGGCGCAAGAGATGAGGATGCTGGGGCTAGGGGAGTAGGAGAGCTCGAGCTTGAGGAAAGCGTGGGTCTGATGAAAGGGATTGGTGTCCTTTTATAATGCTCTGAATACAGAGCGTTCCCCCCACTTTAGCCATAAACCTCGCCGGTTCCCAAAGCGGACGTGCGTAATGCACGGTGTGGATGCTCACGTCACATTGATAAGGATCCCACAATAAGCGGGCACAATCTCTATTCTGATAAGACGTGTCAATGATGATATACCTCGAAACGCAAAACTAGGACCAAATAAAACGGTTCGATATGTTAGTGGGATGGACGCGATGCTTCACCAAAAAGTTGTCAGTAAAGACACATTATTCATTTTCTTTTAAGAGCCTTGCCTTCGAGGCTAAGGGTTGTACTAACCTTGCAGAGCCGAACACAATACACCTTTTTGCAGAAGATATATTCGGAAGAAGGAACCCGCCTTGCAATGCCGAAGAAAATACGGAAGCCGAACTCATCGTCATCGAAGACAGGTTCAGGGGCTACTGAGGGATTCCTGGATCGAGGGGTCCTCAAGTGGTCAGATAACTCTTGGTGGGCCGGACTGGTGGGTCATGAAGATCATAGTCGAAGATCGTCTCTCGTATCCGAATAGGACTCCTATATTTGTATAATGGCAAGTTTTAGGTCCGGGTGTAATCTTTCCTTCCTCTGCAAGATGGTTATGTACAAACCCTACGACCCTCCGGTGTATATATAAACTGGAGGGTTTAGTCCGTAGAGGCTAATAGAGAATCACAAATCCTCATAGGCTAGACTTTAGGGTTTAGCCAATACGATCTTGAGGTAGATCAACTCTTGTATTCATATTCATCCATATTAATATAGCAGGAATTAGGGTATTACCTCGATCGAGAGGGCCTGAACCTGGGTAAACATCGTGTCCCCAGCCTCCTGTTACCATCAATCCTCAGACGCATAGTTCGGGACCCCCTACCCGAGATCCACCGGTTTTGACACCGACACCCAAGTATTGATGTCTTTTATGTCAAATTAATAGACTATTTCTTTGAATCACTCGTGTCTTAATAATCATGTCATGATTAGATTACATGATCAAGATTATGTTAGGTAGCATCCCACATCAAAAAATTATCTTTTTTTTATCATTTACCTACTCGAGGACGAGCATGAATTAAGCTTGGGGATGTTGATACGACTCTGTCGTATCTATAATTTTGGATTGTTCCATGCCAATATTCTACAACTATTACATACTTTTGGCAATAATTTATATGATTTTCTTGGACTAACACATTGATCCAGTGCTTAGTGCCAGTTCATGTTTGTTGCATGTTTTTGGTTTCATAGAAAATCCATATCAAACAGAGTCCAAACGCGATAAAAACTTACGGAGAATATTTTTTTGAATATATGTGAATTTTGGGAAGTGGAATCAACGCAAGGCGGTGCCCGATGGGCCCACAAGCCTTAGGGGCGCGCCCCCCTACTCAGGGCGTGGCCAGGGGGCTTTTGGCCACCCTGAAGGTCGGCTGGAGGTGTCCTTCGGATGGAAGGAAGCTAATATCTGGATAAAAATCATGTTAAAATTTTAGTCCAGTCGGAGTTACGGGTCTCCGGGAATTTAAGAAACGGTGAAAGGCCAGAAACGGGGGTCGCGAAACAGAGAGATAGATCTAATCTCGGAGGGGCTCCCGCCCCTCCGCCGCCATGGAGGCCATGGACCAGAGGGGAAACCCTTCTCCCATCTAGGGGGGAGGTCAAGGAAGAAGGAGGAGGGGGCCTCTCTCCCTCTCTCTCTCTCTCTCTCTCTCTCTCTCTCTCTCTCTCTCTCGGTGGCGCTGGAATGCCGTCGGGGCCATCATCGCGACGGCGATCTACACCAACAACTTCGCCGCCGTCATCACCAACTCTCTCCCTCTCTATGCAACGGTGTAACACCTCTTCTACCTGCTGCAATCTCTACTTAAACATGGTGCTCAACGCTATAGTTCGTACTTTTCAGTATATAAGAGAATGACTGAACTCGCGTTGAAAGCTACTAAACAACGGCTGACAGAGACTCGTAAGAGGGAGAGCGGTAGCAAACATGAGATATTTCGTCTAGCTAGAAGAGAGATCCTTTCCTTCCTTTCTATAGGAAATGACTGATGTTGCTAAGTCACCTTCCGCTACTCTTGCGTCAGTGTTCTTGATTTGGCATAATCTTGATGTACCGCGAGCTTTGCTATTATAGTTGGATCTTATGATGTTTCTCCCCCTCTACCTTCTTGTAATGGATTGAGTTTTCCCTTTGAAGTTATCTTATCAGAGTGAGTCTTTAAGGATTTGAGAACACTTGATGTATGTCTTGCATGTGCTTATCTGTGGTGACAATGGGATATTCACGTGATCCACTTGATGTATGTTTTGCTGATCAACTTGCGGGTTCAGTGACCTTGTGAACTTATGCATAGGGGTTGACACACGTTTCCGTCTTGACTCTCCGGTACAAACTTTGGGGCACTCTTTGAAGTTCTTTGTGTTGGTTTGAATAGATGAATCTGAGATTGTGTGATGCATGTCGTATAATCAAACCCGCGGATACTTGTGGTGACATTGCAGTATCTAGGTGACATTAGGGTTTTGGTTGATGTGTGCCTTAAGGTGTTATTTTAGTACGAACTCTACGGATGTTTGTGACACTTATAGGAATAGCCCAATGGATTAGAAAGAATAACTTTGAGGTGGTTTTGTACCCTACAATAATCTATTCGTTTGTTCTCCGCTATTAGTGACTTTGGATTGACTCTTTGTTGCATGTTGAGGGATTCTTATATGATCTAATTATGTTATCATTGTAGAGAGAACTTGCACTAGTGAAAGTATGAACCCTAGGCCTTGTTTCTAAGCATTGGAATACCATTTGTGCTCACTTTTATCATTAGTTACCTTGCTATTTTTATACTTTTAGATTACAAAAACCTATATCTACCATCCACATTGCACTTGTATCACCATCTCTTCGCCGAACTAGTGCACCTATACAATTTACCATTGTATTGGGTTTGCGGACACAAGAGACTCTTTGTTATTTGTTTGCAGGGTTGCTTGAGAGAGACCATCTTCATCCTACGCCTCCCACGGATTGATAAACCATAGGTCATCCACTTGAGGGAAAATTGCTATTGTCCTACAAAACTCTGCGCTTGGAGGCCCAACACTAGTCTACAAGAAGAAGGTTGTGTAGTAGACATCAACCGTTTGCTATCATTGTAAGAAGACCGGTCACTGGAAGAGGAACTGTAGCAGTGTCTTGCAGAGCATGGCAAGAAGGCCGGAAATGATGCTTCAGGCAAAGGTACACTTGTTGCATGTGTCATAGACATTTACCTTGCTGACATACCTAGTAGCTCTTGGGTATTTGGTACCGGATCGGTTGTTCATATTTGCAACTCGATGCAGGGGCTGGTAAGAACTAGGCATGCGGCACAAGGGGAGATTGACATCAGGGTCAGCAACAAAGCAAGATTTGTTGCGTTGGAAGTCGGCACGATGCAACTCCAGCTTCCTTCCGGATTCATTATGGAATTGAATAATTGTTATTACATTCCTGCACTTAGTCGGAACATTATTTCTTCCTCGTGTTTGATGAGTCGGGGTTATGAATTCCATTTAAAGGACAATGGTTGTTCAATATTTTTGAATGGTTTGTTCCACGGCTATGCACCCATTGTTGATGGGCTATTTATTTTGAATCTAGAAATGGAACTTGTCTATAATATGAATGTCAAGAGGCATAAGCCTAATGAGATAAATCCGACATACTTCTGGCATTGCCTGCTTGGACATATTAGTCTGAAACACATGAAGAAGCTCCATGATGATGGGTGTAACGCCCCGGACACACCTGCCGGTGGTCGTTACTCCTAGCGGGATCTAGACTGGCCTCACATATCAATACTAGTCTTTTCTGCGCACTTTGTCCTCACTCGTGTGCACCCGGGAGCAACTTCCCGATCGGTCACCCATCCTGAAACTACTCCAAGCTGAGCACGCTTAACTTTGAAGTTCTTTCCGAATGGGCTCCCGGAAAAGAAGGAATTCCTTATTGATATGAGTAGTCTATCATCCGTAATAAGTCAGACTATCACATACACCCCAACTCAGAGGAACCGACGTCCTCGTCGGGCCACAGGAACGTTCCCTCTTGGCACAAACGTTTGTGCATCCAGTCTGATACATGTGCCATGTCGTGTGCCATGACGGGTCACAAACGTCATGAATAACATGACCGAGCACCTGTCCGCAAACATCTGTGTAACCGCGAGGGTCAGCTCTGATACCAACTTGTAATGCCCGGGACACACCCGCTGATGGTCGTTACTCCTGGCGGGATCTAGACTGGCCTCACATATCAATACTAGTCTTTTCTGCGCACTTTGTCCTCACTCGTGTGCACCCGGGAGCAACTTCTCGGTCGGTCACCCATCCTGAAACTACTCCAAGCTGAGCATGCTTAACTTTGAAGTTCTTTCCGAATGGGCTCCCGGAAAAGGAATTCCTTATTGATATGAGTAGTCTATCATCCCTAATAAGCCAGGCTATCACAATGGGCTCCTAACTTCGTCCGACTTCGGGTCGTTCGAGACATGTGAATCATGCTTGCTCGGCAAGATGACTAAGTCTCCTTTTGCAAAGAGTTGCAAGAGGACATCCGAGCTGTTGGAGCTTATACACAGTGATATGTGTGGTCCAATGAGCACAACTGCTAGAGGTGGCTATCATTACTTCGTGACATTTACCGACGACTTGAGTAGATATGAATATATCTATTTGATGAGGCACAAGTGCTAGGCTTCTCGCCCCTCGTTGGTTACCCCAAGTGGAAGGTGTGAGATGTAGTGTTGCGGAAGTTTTTCCCTTGGCAAAGATACCAAGGATCGAATCCCCAGAGACTCCTAGGTTCAACAAGAAGGTGTCAACTGCTACGGCGCCAGATATTAGCAATCAACGTGGACCTGCACACAGATACAAATAACTTTGCTCCCAACGAGTACAGAGAGGTTGTCAATCCCTCCGGCCTTGTAGTTCACAAAGGATTAAATGCAAGTGATAGTAGTGATAGATATAATTGCAATAGTAAATAAAAGCGAAAAGTAAATAGCGGATGTGATCAATGATGGTAATATGGACCGGAGTCTCAAGATGTTCGCTAGTGATGTCTCTCTCCCAAAAGACGATAAAACAGCTATGTGAGGTAAACGAATTACAGCTGGGCAATTGACAGGACCATGTGCGCAAACCAATGCTGACTACATTGCAAGAAAGGTTGAGGTTCAAAGCATGGGCGGTACGCCAAAGTAAGTAGACCGAAATCCATCAATATCTACTACTAATCATCCACCTTGATATATCTATCCAGAACATCTCGCTGGTATTAAGTTGCGAGTCCCACCCATAGTGTAAACTCAATGCAACAGACAACTGCATTAAAAGAACTTTGCGTAAAGTAAACAATCCTTGCACCCGCGGGCACAAGCACCGTTGTTTTCCCCCTTGTGGCAACAGCACATCCCCTAAACTCATGTTTCTGTCACTCAAACTAGTCATCGAGGGGCATGAACCCACAATCAAGCATAACGTTCCCTCTTGGAGTCACTACCTATTACCTGGCCAAAGCAATAAATAAAAACGGAGAACATGCAAGAATTACTTACGAACATAAATATAAAAGAGGTAGATCAAATATATTACTCAAGCACAATCTAAACATAATCTCATAATCCATCGGATCCCAGCAAACTCATCATAGCAACAGCATAAGGATTACATATGTGCCTCGATCATGTAGGGCAGCTCACGAGGACTAATTAGTGAAGCACAAGAACGGGAGGAGAACATCACATAGCTACTGGTCATGGACTCATGGTCCAAGGGAGACTACTCACAGCTCATCCGGGAGGCGTCCATGGTGGTGGAGAGGCTCCCGGTGGTGATCCTCCCCTCCGGCAGGGCGCCGGGAAGAGTTCTCCTGGTGCTCCCGATCTTGGAAGCGGCGGCGGCGGCGGAACAGAGATGAGATCGCGAAAAGAGTTCCTCCCTCGAGGGTTTCGGGAGACGCTTTAAATATATGCCAAAGGGGGGCATCGGAGGAGCCTCGGGGGGCCCAGGCGCCCCCTTGGCGCGGCCCGGGGGGGGGGCGCCGCCAGGGCGCCTGGAGCCCTGGTGCCCCCC
>LR738713.1:810228983-810274070 GCA_902687465.1 Secale cereale
GCTGTCCTTCGGGCGCACGGTAGGTTCTGGAACGCTGATTTTTATATAATTTTTCTGGATTTTTCCTGGCAGTTCTCGTAACGTGAAAACCTGAAATACAAAAACAGCCGAAAACAGAAACTGGCACTGGGGTGCACTGAGTTAATAGGTTAGTCCAAATATGATCAAAAGTGTATGGAAGTGTATAAATATCATAGCAATATCACCCAAAAGAGGCATGGAGCAAGCAGAAATTATAGATACGTTTTGGACGTATCAACAAGTCGGAAACTTTTGAAAAGTTCAAAGAGTTTCAGAACGAGGTTGAGAATCGGCTCGGGAAAACTATGAAGCTTCTATGACCTAATTGTGGAGGTGAGTACATGAGCCAAAAGTTTGATGATCATCTCAAAAGTCGAGGTATAGTACCTCAGCTCAAACCTCCGGGTACGCCACAGAGAAATGGCGTGTCGGAACAGAGGAATCGTACCTTGTTGGACATGGTTCGATCTATGATGAGCAACTCGGATTTAGCCTTGTCATTCTGAGGATACGCTCTAGAAACTGCAGCTTTTACACTCAACAAAGTATCATCTAAATCTGTAGATAAGACGCCATATGAGATGCGGATTGGGAAGAGTCCCAAGTTGTCTTTTCTAAAGATTTGGGGTTGTGAAGCATTTGTCAAGTGACTTATGTCAGACAAGCTTACACCCAACTCCGATAAATGCATATTCGTGGGATGTCCGAGGGAAATCTTGGGATATAGCTTCTACAACCGTGAAGAGATCAAAGTGTTTGTTGCTCGAAATGGGGTCTTCCTTGAGAAAGAGTTTCTCAGGCGGGAGGCCAATGGGAGGCAGGTGCAACTCGAAGAAGTTCGAGCCCCACTTGGGACAACTCGGCTGGTGATGTGATCGTACCAAAGTCTGTCAGGGGACCCGAGGTGGAAGCGGCACCAGAACCACGGAGGTTGGAAAGATTGCGCAGAGTGTGCGATGTGTTGTTGCTTGAAAGCTACGAGCCAGCTACGTATGCGGAAGTGATGACAAGCCTAGATTCCGAGGCATGGCTAGAGGCCATGAGATCTGAATTAAAGTCCATGGATGAAAATCAAGTCTGGGACTTGGTTGATCCATCGCCTGGCGTAAAAGCCATTGGTTGCAAATGTGTCTTTAAGAAGAAAACCGATGTGGATTGAAATGTTCAAATCCACAAAGCTCGGCTTGTCGCTAAAGGTTATGGACAAGTTCAAGGAATTGATTACAATGAGACTTACTCGCCGATAGCGAGGCTGAAGTCTGTGAGGATCATACTAGCTATAGCTTCCTATTTTGATTACGAGATATGGCAGATGGATGTCAAAATGGCTTTCCTTCGTGGAAATCTAACCGAGGACATGTATATGATACAGCCCGAGGGTTTTGTCAATCCGACTAGCGCTGGTAAGGTATGCAAGCTCAAGAGATCCATTTATGGGTTGAGACAAGCATCTCGGAGCTGGAATATTCGTTTTGATGAGGTCGTTACTGGTCTCGGTTTCATCAAAAGAGAAGAGAATGCTTGTTTGTACAAGAAATTGAGTGTGATCTCGATAGTGTTTTGATACTATATGTGGATGACATATTGCTGGTCGGAAATAATGTTTCGATGCTGAACTTGGTCAAGGAATCATTGAATGGAAAGTTTTTTATGAAGGACCTCGGTGAAGCGGTTTACATATTAGGCCTTAAGATCTATAGAGATAGATCGAGGAGGCTGCTCGGCTTGAGCCAAAGCACGTACATAGATAAAGTGTTGAAGTGGTTCAACGTGGGTGAGGCCAAGAAAGGGTTCTTGCGTGTCTCACATGGTATAAGGATAAGCGATACTCATAGGCCTTTGACATCTGATGAGCGAAGCAGGATGAGTCGGATTCCATATGCCTCAGCAATCGGATCCATCATGTATGCCATGATATGTACACGGCATGATGTTTCTTTTACAACAAGCCTAACAAATATATACCAGGGCAACCCAGGTGAGAGTCACTGGGTAGCGGTAAAAACTATTCTAAAGTACCTGAAAAGGACTAAAGAGATGTTCCTATTTTATGGAGATGAGGAGGAGCTCGTCGTAAAGGGTTACACCGATACTAGTTTCCAAACCGATAGAGATGATTGTCGATCACAGTCCGGATTCGTGTACGTCATGAACGGATGAGTAGTGAGTTGCACGAGTTCCAAGCAAGATGCGGTGGCTAATTCTACCACAGAAGCCGAATACATTGCGGCTTGTGAAGTTGCAAAGGAAGGTGTTTGGATCCGGAACTTTCTGGATGATCTTGGTATTTTCCCAGCCTCGGTGAAACCGTTGGAACTTTATTGTGATAATTCTGGTGTCATCGCACAAGCCAAGGAGACGAGGAACCACCACAAGACCAGACACATAGATCGGAAATATCACCTGATACGAAAGATCGTAAAGAGTGGTGATATAGAGTTATGCAAAATTCACACGGATGCAAATGTTGCAGATCCGTTGCAGCTGCTTCCACAACCCAAGCATGAGGGGCACGTTAGAGCTACGGGCATACGATGTCTATTTCCTTGACTCTAGTGACAAGTGGGAGACTGTTGGATATATGCCCTAGAGGCAATCATGTATGATGATATTTCCTATGTGTTTATGAATAAAGATGGTCCTTGGATGTAATCAATGATACTTGTTGGCAAGTACGTGACTTGTTTGTGAGATCTTGTGTTGTATGATGCATCCTAAATGGTTCCTAGTGTAAGTGACATGTGGGCACATGTCGGACTAGACTAGCATGCAATATGATGGATGGTTTTTTTCTCACTAGCCATGAAGCATGTGATGCTACCAAACTGCATGAATCTGACCGGATCCGAGTATGGATCCGAGGTGTTCGGATCCAAACTCGAATGGATATCGAATTGGACAAACCCAACTATGTGACACAGCGATATGTCATCTATGAATCTCTAGTGCAACATACGTTCTATGGCCTAAGACCTGAGGTGACACATGTACTCGGGATGGTGACAGACTTGCTTTGGGCCAACCAAACACTACGCCGTAACTGGGTAGTTATAAAGCTAGGTTCCGGGCTTGTCTAGACCCATACTGCGAGACATGGTCGAGCAAGATGGGATTTGCCCCTCCGATCAGGAGAGATATACTCGGGGCCCCTCTTGTGATCCGACCAGGATAAGCAGGCCATGCGACAAGGATTATGAAATAATCCGGTTTGGGTCAGCATCACTGGAACGAGAAAGAGGTTGGGCTAGCACAAGGATGACAGACTCGCCTTGAGCCCGATAACATATATCGTGTGTCAAAGGAAATGGAAGTGTGGCATGTTGTAAAGGTTCGCCTAACCAGCTTCATAGTCTACTTGGTGGTCGGCACGCCTTGCTAGAGGCCGCTACCAACCGTGCAGGTCGGAGATGATCCGAACTGTGACCAAGCCGACTTGAACCTAAGGGGTCGCGCACTTAAGGGAAGGAACCTACGAGGTCGGGTCCGAGGACACTGGTCGGATGTGATCCGAGCTGGACTTGGAACGCGACCGGGTAGACTTTGGGCTTTAGGATCTGTGAGAGGCCCAAGTGTTGAGCCCGCGACGGATGCCTATATATAGTGGAGGTACGGCACACTTATAGAGTGGATTGCTTTGGCACCGTCATTAGGGCTTTGCATGTGTTGCAACTAGCCACCTCCACTCGCCGCCGGTTCTGTGATCGGACCTAGCAGTCTGCCGCATGACGTTCCTCCTGCACGCGTGGATACCGTTAGAGGCGGTGCATTCACCCCGCTCTGGCGAACCTATTCGCGAGATCTGATCGGTTACGTGGGAGATCGACGAGGAGGAGACGACTCCGGAGACACGATGCCCCAACTATGCTTCCGCTGCACGGCTATGCACGTCTAGTGGTAACAATCCGTGATCCATCTCTGTAGCATGTTCTTGGATGTTCTGCGCGTAGGATTTTTAATTTGCAGTCGACGCACCCTACCATAGATCCCAACAATAACATGCATGCACTCCAACATAAAAAAATATAGTGTGGTGATACGTGGGGGATGGGCAGTGCCCCCGGCCCCCCACCCGAGCAGAGTTAGGTGTTCGTTGTTTCGGTCTAACATGTAATCATGTTCTTACAAGCTTTACTAATGTGTGTTTGTGGCTCGACAAAGCCACTATTGTTGTTGACACCCCTACATTTGCATCGACTGTCATGGAGGTGGAAGGAGCACAACTTCTGGTGAGACTCTTGCCCTTCTGGCTCCTTTTTGGACCTATGGCCAGAAGACCACTTTCGCCATCCAGCCAATCGGCTACTCGAACTTGGATGTCAACTCCATCTTTGAGATGCACTATTTTTGCATACCCAGTTTTGTCCACGTCTCGATAGTTGACGTCATATTCATGTACGAGTATCTTGTGGTGTCACTGGTCAGGCCTATCATGAACTTGTGTGGCCTCTCCTCGGTCAACGCAGGGGCATTGGACTCGTCCTCAACATCCTCTCAATGGATGTCGTCGTGCTCATAGAGAAGAAGTGTCACATGAACAAGGATGCCGACTTCAAGTCAATTATGTGTTTTCTTTCTTTTTTGCAAGAAAATTATGTGTTTTCTGGTTCCATAGCTTGTGTTGCAGGGCATGGGCGACATGTTTACTGATATTGGTCAGGACTTCTTCATTCACAAGGTGCCGAGCCCAAGGCCGACCTTGGCATTTTGTAGTTGTAGGCCCTAGTGTGAACTAGGTACATGGACTTAACTAGAATCAAAGTCTCAAAGAACTACTTATACCGGTATATATTGCATATCACAGTAACTATAGAGACAAACATAAAAATGTAATTTAGATTACAAATAATGTTTTAATACACCATGGAAAAAAACATAAACCTTATAGAATCTTTTTTGTACTCCCTCCATTCCACAATGTAGTGCGCCCATGTTTCCCGAGATTTAAGTTTGACCATAAATTTAACCAACGAGACCGACTGCGGCGGGAGCAAAAATTATACCAATAAATTCTTATTTCGATACTAATTTAGTGGTATGATATTTGCTCCCGCCGGAGTCTGTCTTGTTAGTAAAGTTTATGGTCAAATTTAGATCTCGGGAATCGCGGGCGTACTACATTGTGGAATGGAGAGAGTATATGATTGTGAAATCCATGATCGTCAATATTTGCTTGTTGTTGTGGGGATTCAGGGATGAACATGCAGTAGAAAAATAGTGGTAGCATGCAACGCAATATTTTAAGTTCATATCATTCTCACCGGCACTTCAAAAAAAATCAGGACTCTCTCATCCTAGTGTTTTTGCTTGAACCGGGCGCCATGTTGAGCTCGTCCTGCAGCAGGAATCTGGTCAAAGCCACCGAGCTACCGAAGCAGAGGAGCACCTGAAAATCAGTAAAAGCGTGCCCCTTTGATCAGAGATGAACATGAAGAGGAAGCTCATGCCCTTTCGGTAATGAGCTGAACATTAAGTGGATCTCCCGTTTGACCAGAAAAGAGAAGTGTACCAGCTCAAACGAAAGGAAAAAAGAAGAAAACTTAGGGACTATTCGGAATCCCTCTGCTCCACGCTGCCGCTCCTGAGCTGACGGAGTTTTAGTTCAAAACTGCGGAGTGAGTGAATTGGTTCTCACCCGGTTCCTAAAATCCAGGGAGCTGGTGGACTGCCGAACAGGCCCTTAAACTCTACCTTGCCATGTCGTCGTAGAGAGCACAAGCTCGTGTGACAGCTAATGTGACGTTTCAGCACCACTGCGCCGTCAATGCGGCGACATTCTTTTTCTAAATTGATTTGGCTCTTTGTTGCCACTAATTTGAAGAAGAAGAAAAGATCATCTAAGAAGTATACTTCACACATACTGTGAGAAGACAATGCATCGTCTTTCTTCCTCCTGATCCCCTCAGAGCCGAGAAGAAGAAGGTAGGGGCGCCAGCAGGGAGGGATCGATTCATATCTGTATTGAAGAGATGCAGTATGAATCCAGGCCCTTGGGTAAAGATCTAAAGGTCTAGAAAAATCCTAGCATCATCCATTTAGAAAAACGTGTGCTGCAAGATATACAAACCATCGCATGAATATCTGAGTCTGGCAGTCAAAATGAAGCCATGGCCTTGTTCGACAAGGTGGCCACCGAGTTTAACCTAGCCAATTCTGAGGTTCAAGACCCTTTACATGTATTCTCCGAGCTGGTCAAAGCCCTCATTGTCGTGCCTTCGATCACACAAGGGTTGATCCACCTTGTTAATGCAGCAAAGATCAAGAATGTCAACCAACAAGTGTTGCCTCGGGCATGGGGATCTCAAGGCATGAGGTTAGCCATTAGTATGTGCCTTCCTCTTCGGTGCTTTTTATTTTGGGAGTAGTCCGCATGATGTTTCGCAGGATGGCTTCTGCGGTGTGCCATCTGCGGTGTCCTTGTAGGCTTGTTGAGTCTGTGTGCGGGGTTTGACCCTTGATATATCGGTCTTCGCTAGGTTTTTTTTAATTAACCGAGCAATTATCTTCTTCTTAATTAATGAAAAGGCAAAGTTTTTGCCTTCATTTCAAAAAAATAAATGAAGTCATGGATAAAGATCTACCTGGAGCAGGACGCGTTTGTCTCTGGACTTGCTTAACTTTTTTTGAGACCTACTCCCTCCGTTCGGAATTACTTGTCTCGGGAATGGATGTATCTAGAACTAAAATATGTCTAGATACATCCATTTCTGCGACAAGTAATTCCGAACGGAGGGAGTATACAATAACACATATACGAAAATGACTCCATAGATTGATACATACAGTATAGATAATGCTATTACAAGTCAACGAAGTCGTCTAAGTGAAAACGAGACATGCATAGAGTAGACTAGTAGAGTACATAGGAACCACAATTATTGCCGTCAATCAACGTTTAAAATAAGCAGGTGTGTCCTTGCAGTATTTGGCGCTTGTACCTGTTCCCGTCGACACGATCCATCCGATGTACCTGGCCCGTATTTCGTCCGCATACGTGTGGTGTATCAGGGCTGATTACACCTGGCCTAGGAGATACACGACGATTCCACAATGCTAACTGCCGGGGAAGAAAGGGACATTTTTGGCCACACCGTGCTGTGCACTAACCAGTACACTAGTTTGAACATTTTCAAAAATAAAAAATAAAGACAATGCATGGTAATACCACTCCTTTCCCTCTTATAAATGGTGCCAACTATATATCATAAAAATATAATCCTACTATATTAGAAACTACTCCCTCCGTTCCTAAATGTAAGTCTTGGTAGAGATTTCATTATGAACCGCATATGGATGTATATAGATGCATTTAGAGTGTAGATTCACTCATTTTGCTTCGTATGTACTCCCTACGTCCCAAAATTTTTGTCTTCGATTTGTTTAAATACAAATGTATCTAGTCACGTTTTAGTGCTAGATACTTTCCTATCTAGATGAATCTAAGACAAGAATTTTGGGACGGAGGGAGTAGTTCATAGTGAAATCTCTACAAAGACTTATATTTAGGAACGGAGGGAGTACAATCGAATACAAATTCAATGGTATAATTTTATTAGCATATAACTCAAATTTTGTTGGCCAAATCGATGACCTAAGGATACACATTTAGGACAGTATAACCGCACCTAAAGCGAGCTCTCTCAGCGATTCGTGTTTGTGGCCGTCGGATTTCATTGCTCGATCATTGTTGGCCGTCCGATACTCCTCCTGTCGCACGTGGGCTGCTCCTGGGCCGACTGTCCGACGGGCAGCTACTCCAGAAACCAAATCGAGGCCCTCTCGTTCGCTTGCAAGAAGGAACGTCCGATCTTGGACGGATGGTCATCGAACGTTTCCTTCCCACCCCAATATCCTTTTTCTCACCCACGCCACAGGTTGCCCCTTCCTATTCTCTCTGTTCGTCCGCCTCTCCCATCCAATCCCCATGACCGGTAGCAAACATGGCGGGCGACGGATCGATCCAAACATCAAGGCTCGACGTCCTCCCCTGCCTTAATCTCCGACCACTCCTCTACCTCCCCTCTCTGCTCCACCACGGCGATGGCGATGACGCCGCCGATTGTTCCCATCGGCTATGGCGATGGGTACGGTGCTCCACTCCCCGTCTCCGACCTCCGCTGGCGACCAGACCCCTCCCCATCTAGGTATGACATCGCGATCTGCAGAACAGAGCCCATCCCAAACACCGGCCGTGGCATGAAGGGCAATTGCTCTGGCCGGTGGGGAAGAATGCCTATAGTTTCTAATCTGAGATTATACCAAGAGGTCCTGAACTGATATTGTGTAATCAAATTGTTGTGCTTTGGGATCCATGAGTGACTGTACTGAAACTTGTTAAATAGTCCACGAATTTTACATACAAGTTAAGCAGGCTCATACATCTTTGATGGTACGTTGAAGGCTAGCTAGCTTTGTCGTACATTCTTTGTTGCATTATTTCAAGGAAGATCCAGTACATAAAACTGCTCAATGGTGAGATCTTGGTTTTAAAAGCAGCTAATTATGTGGATACAATATAGATATAAGTATGCAATGAAGCGCTACAGTTCCAATTCCACGATCATTGAATATTTGGATGCCTTGCATCATTTTAATCTTCCACCGATTGCAAGCTCAAGATGCTACTACTTTTGGATTTTTCTTGTGCAGAGGTAGTTCTTGATTGATCTCTTGAATTGATTTAGCATGGATTTGGCTTCCAGGTAAGGCTAGAATCCTTGAACATTTTAGTTTGCATTAAGCATAGCAGTACATATGAATATATTAGGCCATGTCGTTGTTTACGACTGAGTTGTTGCAACTCCATATGTAATTTGCAAGCAGCCAAAATGAGGTACTGGATATCACACTAACTATTTATCTTTTCAATTGATCATGAAATTGAGTGCAATACTATTATCATGTTTGTTTACACAAGAAATTTTGCTTCACCGATCATGTTAATTTTTTCTCTGCAGAATCTTTTAGTGATTGAATTGTTACTGCACTTGCGAGTCAAAATGTGCAAAAGGATGGATCAAAGGCCGCCATGGCATCGACACATTGACATTGATGTTGCTCTCTCATTTTCTCTCTTTCTGAATCCCTCAAGCCATCATAGGAGCTCAAGTCCAAGCAGAGGCAACTCATGGACTACTGAACAAAGTCGGTGAGCACAGAATTCCCCAATGGTCAGTGGCATCTCTATCACGTCCAGTTCATTTGTAACATCCCATAGTGATTCTGGCGACCTGGAGGTAAGTATTTGCTATATATATAGCCACTGCTACTTCTCTTGTTAAAAATTACTGTTTGTTGAATAGATGTTCCAACATTGATGTAAAGTAAATTGGTCTATGCAGATTCTCTAAGTTAATATGGTTTGAGCACACCATTAACACTGCTAGGGTACCATTGTGACTTGTGAGGATGTTTATTGGGAGGAACATCTCTTGCGCTTGTGCATCAGTGCAGAATAATGGGGACAGTTAGCACACCCTTCTTGGATGTATCTCACAAAATAATTTACATTAGGTATGTTACTTGATTGGGGGTTATACTGCCGTTCAGTTAGCACAAAATTTTGAATCAAATATCTTTAGTAATATGCAAATAGTATTATTTTTACTAATAAACTCCATAAAACAACAGTTGCATTTGATTCTATGACAGTTAGCTAGCTAACAACACTGAATTTAGTCAACCTTGCTATGAATCAGGTACCAAGTTGTGTTTATTATTTCGCAACTAGCACGTAAAGAACTTAAACCACTTTTTACTTAGAGAACTACTGGTTGAAGCACGTAATTTCTGCAGCAGCAACATATATGGAAAGTGTTGCTTTTTTAATGTTTATCAGGGGGAACTATATATCAGTATCCAACGGTGACTTTCATGTTCTGGTATCTTTGTTGGTTCTATCTGGGTGCATACACATTGAGTTGTCTTGGAAGTATATATCCTTTCCAGCAAAGGTAAAATTCAAGGACAGAAGAATATCAGTACATTTTTTTTAAATGTGAACACCTGAGCTCATTTGTTCATTTGAGAAGTACTGGAGTTGATTTAGAGTGTAATCGTTCTTGAGGTGTCCACTAGACGTGTGTATGAATGGTAAGTGTTGTTTTTCTGCAGTTATAACACAACACAACCACTTGGCTTCTTAGAACCATAGACATCACAAATCAACCATTCTGCCTTTTCACAATAGTTGATGTCCATTCTAAGATTTACAAAGATATATTTCCTTGAAATAAAAAAGTAAATATATGGAAATTCAAAACAAATCCATCATAACGAAGGCTCAACAACTAGCAGTCTTATTTCCATAGATTAAAGAGATGTCTAAAAACTTTACTCAATTTAACTTGTGCGTATACAACTTTTTCAATTGTTCCTCCTATTTTATATAGCAGTGCTCCTTGACTTTGATAGAAATATTGTTTACGTGTTTGCTTCACCGATACTGGAAGGGTGTTGAGGATTCAAGCTGGAATTTGGTTTTACTTCGTGTGTAAAATTTCCCATTTCCACTAGAGGATCTCACTCCCATTACTAATGCATATTTATTTTTTAGCATGGCAATGGATCTACTAGATTTCATTTTATCCCTTTTTAAGTAAAAATGTTTCCGACCAAAATGTCACCCCTACAGATTTATAACTAGAATGTTTGTAACACATAAACAAGACTTACCCTTCAATAAATTGGTTGTTTGGAAGCTACCTTTCATGCATATTTATTATCAAATTGCTTTATATTTTATTTTTTATTTTATTATAGCTTGCACCAAATGTCACTCCAAGTAGTTTGTTTATTAAATGATTTCCTTCGGATTTTGTTATTTTCGAAGATTCAGTTTGTTCCAGCTGATGCCGGCTAGCACACTAACCATTATGATGCAGCAAGTATTGGATTGAGAAATTTGTGTCAAGTTTATCAATTTCACATGACCATATATGTCTCCCAAATATGTGTATTGTTGCTTCAAAATAAATTGAATGACTGTGTTGTTATTTTCAAAATAATAGAAAGATGAAGTGTCTTTATTACCTCCATATATTTGTGGGAGTTACTATCAATCTCTTGGAAAAAAGGATGGGCGCAGCAACGCGCGCCATCAATGATCTAGTCTCTTATAAACCGGAAGAGAGATGCTCTCTCCGTCCGGAATTACTTATCGCACAAATGGATGTATATAGACGTATTTTTAGTTCTGGATACATCCATTTATATCCATTTCTATGACAAGTTTAGACAGAGGGAGTAGTAGTTTGTGTAGGGTGTACACCACGTATAGTTAGCTGCTGATTCGCCGCTCTCTTCCCATGATTTAGAAATTGTAAAAAAAATAGTTTCGACAATAAATCGCTAATAACTAATTTTGATGGAAATATGTTCCTCCAATAAAAATAGTCACGCCATAAAATTGTACCCCCCCCCCCCCGGGCCATCACTTACTACATCGAATAATGTCATGTATTAGGAGAATCCTAAAAAGATCTACATTTGCAAAAGACTAAGACTATATGTAGTATTGAATGTGTAACTTATGAGAATTTGATTTTGAGAATTGTAATCTTAAAGAATGTCCGCATGTTGGTCGTTTGGTGCCGAGGTTATCCTCCTTTTTGGAAGAAAAGAAAATATGGGTTACTTGATCTACTTCATTGCATAAATTCAACATAGCTTTTCTTAGTTACGAGGGTTTTTGCTATCTCGAAGAAAAATCCCGTTGATTGAAACCTCTTGAATTGATCGCCTAAAATGCTTTTCTTCTCGGTCTAAAGTCTAAACAAAAATAGATTGTTGATTCGTTTGTTGCCAGCACATGCAACCTTGATGCCCATCTTCCCCGTCTTTGTCAGCTTGCGGAGCAACCTCACCTTGAATATTGTCCACTTCCCTTGGCGACTACTCCCTCCGTAAGAAAATATAAGAGTATTTAGATCACTACTTTCGTGATCAAAACATTATTATATTTCTTTACGGATGGAGTACTTCCGAACTTTTTTTGTTTGGAGATGTACTAGCAGGCAGGCTCGTCACATTTTTATTTATACTTTTTATAGAAAATATTTTAACATAGTTTCTGAATTTAATGCTCATCTTGAGAAAGGGAGCATGCTTCCAGGAGCTTGATGCTCTTGGAAATACAACCCAATTTGAAAGCGAAAAAGGTGAGCCTGATGGGTACTTCTCGGGGATACCAGGCGCTTTGAGTCTTCACTTTTATGGGATAGGGTATATGTCATTTCCAACTGCTTTCTATAAATTCCATTTTTTATAGATTTTTTATCGCTTCTAACAACTCTCTTTGAAGAGAGACGGTTGTTGGGTGTGTTTTGGTCATTGTCTTTTATATCCAATTTTGTGTGACTGATACCAATTCAAAACATTAATCATAGGAATTTTGAGGATGGTAAATTCTTCGTATGTTGGTTGTTCGACCCACATGCGGCAACTTGATGGATGTTGTCTTTCAACATTTTTGAACCTCTTCTTTTAAGGATTTTCTTTTTCGTATTTGCACCGGAACGCTCTGGATCTTTACTCTTTTGTTTGTCCCGTTATCTTCTGGTAGCGGAACGCAAGATTAAAATGATGGGAGAAACGATTTCAGGAGGCCTCTCCCAACAGCTATAGCGGCCGCCATAGCGAACAATCGCTGCAAATAGCAGTAACTTTTCAGGTGGAAGAGAAGATTTCTAGAGGTTTTCGCTGATTTTGGAGCTGTTTAGAGGGATTTTTCTTTTCTGTTGCTGTTTAAAGGGATTTGTGGAGGATTTCACGGCAGCAGCCATAGCGTAGCGGCGAGGCTCCGAAGCAACTATAGAGCAGCTATCGCGGCTATTTTGCGGGGATTTAATTTTATGGAGGAACCCAATCCAATTTGAATCAAATGGGAAAAAAATAGGATTGATTTCAACGTTTCTCTACTCTACACTTAGTTCATTTAAAAAATTCGATCGTTGGTTCTTTCGTTCCCAACACCTCCGGCGGGCCTCCATCTCCATCTTTCCCGTCCTTGTCAGCTCGGCGGAGGCACCCTTGACCTTGCACTCCCCTCCAATGCCGTCCACCTCCCCCGACGCCCCGACGACTACTTCCCTACCCTGCCCCCACCGCGACGGAGCGCGCACGCTCGAACGCTCCCATTGCTCGCGCCGGTCGTCGCCATGCCGATCGCGCTGGCCGCGTTAACCTCGCTCCTCCTCCTCCTCCTCGCTCGGGACGTCGTCGTCGCCCAAGAGTTCCTGTACGCCGGCTTCGACGTCGGCAGCGTGGCGACCACCGGCGCGGCCGCCGTGCTCGCCCCGTCCCGCCTCCTGCGCCTCACCAACGACACCAAGGAAGTGTTCGGCCACGGCTTCCACCCCGCGCCCCTCCGCTTCCGAGACGCCTCCACCGGCATGCCCGTCTCCTTCTCCACCACCTTCGTGCTCGCCATCGCGCCGCGGTACCTGGACGCGCACGGCCACGGCATCGCCTTCGCGCTCACGCCGTCGATCGCTGTCCCCGGCGCCGTCGCCGGCAAGTACCTCGGCCTGTTCAACACGTCGGACAGCCTGGGCAACGGCACGAGCTTGATCGTCGCCGTCGAGCTGGATACCGCCATGGACGCGGAGTTCGACGACGCCGACGAAAACCACGTCGGCATCGACGTCAACGGCCTCCGCTCTGTTAACTCGACCCCGGCCGGGTACTGGCATCACGACGGGGACGGAAGAAGGTTCGAGAACCTCAGCCTGACTGGCGGTGGCGGCGCGCCTCTGCAGGTGTGGATCGAGTACGACGGCGCCAGCGCGCGCCTCGAGGTGACAGTATCCCCGGCGGGCGCGCCCAGACCGGCCGTTCCGCTCGTGTCATGCATCGTCAACCTCTCGAGGGCCGTGGCCGAAGACACCTATGTCGGCTTCTCGGCGGCGAACGGCGCTGCCGCGAGCTCGCACTACGTCCTCGGCTGGAGCTTTAGCCTCGGTGGCGGCCGTGCCCAGGACCTTGACCTCTCCAAGCTCCCGCGGCTCCCGTCGTCAGGATTATCATCGTCATCCAAGAGAACGATGCCGCCGCTGCTACTCCCGATGACGCTGGTTGTCCTGGTCGTCGTGATCCTGCTACTGGCCTCGGCGGCCGTCGCGGCGCTCGTGGTGCGGCGGCGGCGGCAGTTCGCCGAGGAGGAAGAAGACTGGGAGGTAGAGTACGGCCCTCACAGGATCAGCTATAAAGACCTGCACCGCTGCACGGCGCCACCAATGGCTTCCGTGACCTCATAGGCGCCGGAGGCTTCGGCCGCGTGTACCACGGCGTGCTCCCGAGGTCCGGCGCCGAGGTCGCCGTCAAGGTCGTCTCTCACGGGTCGCGCCAGGGGCTGCAGGAGTTCGTGTCGGAGATCGTGAGCATGAGCCGGCTGCGCCACCGTAACCTGGTGCAGCTCCTCCGCTACTGCCGGCGGCGCGGTGAGCTGTTGCTCGTCTACGACTACATGCCCAACGGCAGCCTGGACCAACACCTGTTCGGCCATCCATCGTCGGAGCTGAGCTGGGAGCAGCGCGCCAAGATCGTCCGTGGCGTGGCGGCCGGGCTGCTGTACCTGCACGAGGGGTGGGAGCAGGTGGTGGTGCACCGGGACATCAAGTCCGGCAACGTGCTCCTCGACGCCGACATGAACGGCAAGCTCAGCGACTTCGGCCTCGCGCGGCTCTACGACCACGGCGGCGACCCGCAGACGACGCGCGTCGTTGGTACGCTCGGGTACATCGCGCCGGAGATGAGCAAGACCGGCAAGGCCACCACGAGCTCCGACGTCTTCGCCTTCGGAGCCTTCCTGCTCGAGGTGGCGTGCGGCCGGAGGCCCGTGGTATTCAGCCACAACGATTCCGAAGACTCGCCGCCGTCGCCGGGGCTCGTGGAGCTCGTCCTGGAGCACTGGAAGGCCGGGAGGATCACGGCGGCGAGGGACCCGAGGATCGGCAAGTGCGACGAGGACGATCTCGAGCTGGTCCTCAAGCTCGGGCTGCTCTGCTCCCACCCCGACCCGTTGCTGCGGCCGAGCATGAGGCAGGTGGTGCAGATGCTGGAAGGCGCTGCACCGGCGCCGGAGACTTCACCGGAGGATCTGGGAAACAGCATGACGCTGTTCGAGCACCGCGAGGCGTTCGACGGGTTCGTCGGAGCGTCGTTTCCGTCGACGTCAGGGTTCACCACCGCCACAATGCGGACCTCGACGTCAAACTCCCCTGAAGAGAAACGGCAGCTCCTCTTCAACTGAAAGTTCTTTTCAGTGTGGCAGCTAGTAGTTTGCAACTGGGCTTTCCCATACATACACACACACTGTTAACAGTAACATCAGAATTACAGGCATCGACAGAAAATGACAGCTGATTCAGAAAAGAGGCCGTGAAGCGTGGTCAAGAGTTTCAGGTACAGCTACAGATGCATGTACAGCTACATCGACTACACAGGCAAAATCAGCAGGAAGAGCTTTACAGGGAGACGCGCCAACGGTGTCGTGGCGCGCTCCGATCCGATCCGAGGAGCAGACAGGGAAGAGGCTGGAGGATGAATATCAGCAGGCATTTCCACTCACTTCTTCAGGATCTTGGATTCGATTTCCTCCAGGCTCAGCCCTTTGGTCTCCGGGACGTTGAGGATGACAAACAAGAGGGCGAGCAGCGATATGGCTGCGAAGAGAAGGAAGACGTTGGCCGGTCCGAGGTACCCCTGTAGACATGAAAAAGAGCGGTACGGTTAAAATGGTTGGCACCACTGTTCAGTTTGCTCATACATCTGTCAAACGGTTGTTCTGTTGTTTACATACAAGAGTTATGCGTTGTCCAGTCGAAAAGGCTGGAACTTCAAGAGATACATAAACAAGCAGATAACAATTCCAGTATCATTACCTGCAAGGGTGAGAATGCGAATGTCACTAACGCATTCGACCCGAAATTTGTGAGTACCGCAAGGCTGATTCCGCGTCCCCTTGTTCGGAGTGGGAAGATCTCAGAGACCATTAGCCAACTTATCGGACCAAACGAAAGCTGAAACACAAGGCATGTCAATTTCTCATACCACTCGGTGCTCATTAAATACCCCCTACACAAGTAAAGCACCAACCTGGTAACAGCCAACATAAAGAAGTAAAGCACCCACAGCAACAAAAGGGAAGCCACTGAGAGCCTTGTAGTAAGCGGCTAGTAGGAGGAGTGCAACGGTCTGCATTTCCAGGTTGAAGAAGAAAACATAAGGATTACTCTTTCAGAACCTAATTATATCAATATAATACAACATGTACACCTGTTTAGATGCCTGATGAAACTTACTGAAGTTGCAAAGGTTTTTTAAGCCTCTAATCATAATTAGAGATTTCTCTTCACAATACTATCGCATATATAATTAGTATATATGCCTAGTAAGACTATCAATTCAAATAGGTGGCGAGGAGTGAGGGTCACACTTTCCGTAGCAAACATATAACCTACACAAGTTGTAGGAAATGGTAGAGTTACTCACAATTCCACTAACACCTCCTATCATTAACGGCCGTCTTCCAAGATCGTCGACTTTAAGCACCGCGACACCTGTCATCACAAACTGCAAAAAGATTGAACTATTATACTTTATGCCCAGCAGAGTACACTAGTGATCTAGCTCTGTGGTATTACCTTGAACAGCCCAATCAAAATTGACACTTTTGCAGCATCAGATGCAGCTGTAAACCCAGCAGTCTACAGAAGATGGACATAAACAAATTATATTGTATGCAGCAATATGAAAAGCTGTATTGATCGTACTTCCATCTGTTCTAATTTCCGAATCAAACGAACAAATTGAAAAGCTCGAAGCAAAATTGAGGTACCTGCAGAATGGAGGTCGCATAGTATAGAACACTTGGCTGGCCTGTTATCTGACAAATAAAAATTTAGCACTTTAGCCGACCTGATAACTACTAAAAAAAATGTCCAAATTGGGATGAAATGCTGGAAATTGTCCAATACAGATTCAACTTCTCAAGCCAAAAATAATATAATATAAATAATTTAGAATAGAAGGTACGTGCAAAGGACATTTGAATTTTAACTTAACCGGGCAGAGAATTTTAAGTCTAAAAGGATGATGGAAAGGGTGGTCAGATTTTAAATTCAGTTAAGCTGCGTATTAGTGGGACCGAAGAGGATAAAAACCTGCTGGAAGAGAACCAGTCCTCCTCCAATAGTGAAGGCCTTCAAGCTTGCTCCCTCGAATACTTGAAAAATGCTTCCTTCAGCTTGATCTGCGTAGGCAGCCCTAATTGAGGAAAGGTTATTATCAATCTCATCTGTCAAAACCTTCTCACTTGCTGAAGAACCCTTCAGTCTTCTCAGAGCACTCAATGCCTTCTTTTTATTATCTTCCACTGGGCCTTTTCCCTGCACTGCCCTGAGAAGTAGCCATCTAGGTGAAGGTGGTAAACTCCACATACCAACAGCCATTATAGCTGCCAGTGGAGCACTGAAACCAAACATGTACCGCCATCCTCCTACAACATCAATTTCATAGCTCCCTACGAGGTATCCAAACTGTAAATTGTTAAAATAATAAATGGTCAGCCGGCATCAGATCATGCATTTTTTTGTACGAGAATATAGTTTCGTTTAGGCAATATATGACAAGATAGTTACCAGTATTCCTCCTACAATAAACAGCTCCTTCAAAGATATCAATGTTCCACGTATTTGTGAAGGACAAGTCTCTGCAATATAAAGGGGAGCACCGTGCATTGCCTGGAACAGAGCATTGTGGTAGTTCAGTGGCATAACTGAAAGTTAGAGAACAGGCACGTTTATCTATTCCAGCCATTAGTTGATCATGATTATGTTCCTTTGCCTTGTGTTCCTCCCAGTTTCCCCTTTTGGGGAGTTTTGGGGTGGTATAAAAGGGGTATTTGATAGAAATACTTGTGCTTACAGCTACTCACCAAACCAATGCCAACGCCATAAAGGAGACGACCTAAGATCAGGACTACAAAATTAGGAGCTAATCCAGTGATCAAAGCACCAGAAATATACAATGCAGCTGCTGTCATCAACTCTATTCTTCTTCCTGCAACAAGATGGGTAAGCAGTTATTTTGCCTCATCTTCAAAGAACACATGGTAAGGAATATTGAAGCACACTATCGTTTCAAATCACCTAGAAAATCTGCAATGCGGTATGCGAGAATGGATCCACCAAGAGCACCATAAAGTGAACCACTGGCCTTAATAACATGACAATAAACTCATTAAGCACAACAGTTTTTTGATTAGTACATGGTAAAAACAATGTTCTTGATTAATGATAAGCAATGTAGCCGTAGGCTTATAAAAACACAGGGATCTCCCAAATGGCTTACCACAAGCCCTAGCTGCACAGAAGAGAGGTTGAACCAGGTGGTGCCACTGAGCTCAGCAGACTGAAGAATGAGGAAGCAACCATGTGAGGGCAAGCATAAATTTTATGAAATTGTGGAACAGCCAAACTGGGACTTACGTGCACAGATATGGTCGCTCCAGAAGTTGCGCCGATGTCATAACCGAAAAGAAGGCCACCCAATGCAGGGAACACGAACCTATGTTCCAGACATTGGCTTGTTAGTACTGAAAGCTTGACGTACTTTCGTAGCGACCCTATATAAATTATATCTTCCAATCGACAAACCAAATGGAATTGCAACGACAAGGAACACTGGACCAAACCCAGATGCAACAATTGTCTGTAGTCGAACTGGTATGCAAATCTAACATATTCTCCTTAACTATACAACACATTTGTATGACCACTTTAAGCACACTGATCACGGTTTGGCATGAACAAAAATCCTGACAGTCTATTATCTGGGCAGCATAACAGAAGACCATGTTAAATCAGGTAGCACATTTCTCAGAATGCACTACATTATACTAATTCCACGGGTATGCTGCGACCCTGATTCAACATGTAGGACAAAGCAAAACTACTAAGCAATGTATCCATGGTGCACTGGAGTAGGTTCGATTCTGCCTCAAAAATGGCTGATTCACGCAATCTGGAAGGTGGAATCGAGCTAGAAATGCATTTGTCCCCAAATAATAGCACTAGCGGATGGGGGCGAGGGATATATGTTAGCTCACGGGAGGATGACGGCCGCCAGCGAGTAGCCGTCCGCCCCGGCCGCCGCGCCACTGCCGGCGTCCGTCGCCGACTCGTCGGCGCCCTGCGCGTGCGTCCGCACCTGCACATCACCGCCCATGTCGTCAAAAGACCGCCGCGCCCGGATTCCGCCCCAGAATAGAAGGCGCGTGGATTCGCTATATTTGGGGCGGCGAGGACTGGGGTCGAGCGCCGTACGCGGAGCCGACGGTGCGCAGTGGCGGCGGCGGCCGCCGCGTGGTGGAGGAGCGGCTCCGCGTCCCGCGAGGACACGTTGAGGGCGTCCATCCCCGCGGCGCCTCGGCCGAGAGGGTGGAGCCGACGGAGGCGGCGATGTAGGCAGCGGGGGGCGGCGGAGCGCGAGGTTGCGAGTGGCCGGGGGAGGCAGACACTCGTCGCCATGGCCATGCTTCTAGGCTTAGCTTGGCACGTTGAGCCTAACGCATAGTATATTATAAAATAGAAATAAAATAAAGGCCTGATCATTGTTGATATTTTCATGGAAAACTTTATGGATCATCGGCCGGATCACAGCCTCACATCTGTCACCTTGTCTGCACGCCACGTGTTCCATGGTCACCACCACTAATTTTTGCAATTGTCCCGTTGTTGCAATCTCTCTCATCGCAACAACGGCTGTGTTGTTGCAGGATCTGGATCTTGAGAGAAGTCGCTTCTCGTGCTCCTCCTGAGCTCCCGTCGAGTCGCCGCCTTCCCTGCGCTGCTCCGACTGTCCCGAACTCCCGCCGAGTCGCCGCCTTCCCGCGCTGCTCCGACTGCCCCGAGCTCCTGTCTAGTCGCCGCCTCCCCGTGCTGCTCCGACTGCCCCGAGCTCCCGTTGAGTCGCGCGCCGCCCCGTGACGCGACCTGGTCGGAGGTTCGATGCTCGTCAGCGGTAGTTCCAAGGCAGGGATGGGCGGCGTCGCTCGTCCGTAACCACCGTCCAACGGGCTCGCAGCGAACGACGACGATGTTTTATTTTGCAACATCCAATTTGTTGCAAGAAATATTTCTGCAACATCAGTTATGTTACAAAAAATTCTTCTGTAACACCATATGAAGGTGAAGACAAAGAGAAAATTCCGCAACATCATCTCAGTTGCAAAAAAAAAATGCAACAATGGTTGTGTTGCAAAATAATGAAGAGAAACAAAAATCCTAAACTTATGCTGCAAAAAAAAAATCACAACAGATGTTAGCCCCTTATTTTCATAGCCCGTATAATTTTAAAATAAAGTTATCCGATGAAATACGCAATATGGCCCATGTTACAAATTCCATCCCATTGCTGCACAGGGATGGACTAGAACGAAAATTTAACAAGACAGCCCTGATCTGTATGTGAGACGTCGAAGGACCAAAGTTTAATTTTGAAGGATTGGCAGGGGCCGCGCGAACGCGTACCCCCTCTACCACAAATTATGACGTTCACTCTCCCACTTGGGGAGATGATAGGCCAGCGCACCCACCAAGTGCAATGTGGGCCACTAACCTAGGCCACGAGCCTTCTTGATCGCTCGTCGACCCCGTCCAGGTAAGTATGGAACACGGTAGCACCACGCGCTGGTTTTATAGCCAGCTCCCCCGCCCGACGCTCCCTCGCTAGGCGAGGTGGGACTAAAACCTGACCAGAGAACGCAGCAGCAGCCGCGGGCGTGAGGGGAGCTCTCGATCGGGAGGTTCGTGCGATGGGCTGCCGTTTGCTCGATATGGGCCTCGACGATGGATAGGCGTGGCCCTTGAGAGCCGTAACAGCAGCTCTGGGTTTGCTCAAATTCCTGTTTTACAAAACAAAGTCCAGTCCTTCTCAAGAGAAAAAAAAAATATACGTACCACTCAAACTACACTCATAAAAGGAAAAAGGTATACTACTCAAACACATGGCAATTATTTCCTTCCATCAAAGAAGAAACGGATTCATAGCAACGTACATGTATTGACAATCCCATTCTGGAAGATTTTTCAGAAACATGCACGGTACTCTACCACTCAAGTCCGTATTTGTGAATAGACATGTCGGCACCAATGGACAATGCCCAATTTCTAACCTTGGGGTAGAAGATGTGATGATGCGCTTATTGCTCAAATGACAATGGGCGGCTGACCTTTGGCGAGCTCCCGGTCTATTTAATTTCCTAGTGGATGTTGTTCAAGTTGATCGATCCGAGTCAACATCGTTAGAGCACCTTCTTCACTTGCCAACCGATAATGTTATGTTGAGATTTGTGAATATTGGTCTATGGGGATTATCTGATGTTACCTACTAGTACATCTAGTGGGCAAGGAGGTAGAAAACCATGGGGAATCATACAGGCTGGAGCGCAACGCAATCGCCGCTTACTCTCCAAGAAAAAAAGAAAGATTAGGGTTCGTCTGTCTCTCGCCGACGCTTGCTAGTGGGAGGGATCTTGCTCTAGTTTTGGGGTGTTTTTGTGAGCTCGTTTAGGGTTTCGTGTCCTCCTCGTCAAGGCGAGGGGGTGGCGGCTCCTTGAATATGGAATAAGGTTCTCCCCGTCTAGCACCCGTTCCCATGATGCATTTAGCGTCGGAGGAGGACATGTGGAGGTGTGTCTCTGGCAGACCTGCTTTGGTCCACTCTTTGTTCATCTTCATTCGCGTGTCTACAGGTTGGATTGTTTCGATATATACTTCTATTCGTCAGCGATGGTTAATGTTCTGGTACACTAGTACTATGGGGCTTATCACAACGACTTTTCGACTGTTTGCTATAACAAGTTTTGGGTGGAGCGCTGAATATGGGCATGGGGGTCTTGATCCTGGGGGTCCGAATCTGGGCTTCCGGCAGTTGCAGGCTAATCTGCCGGGTTCTCACCGTCCCTCTCCAACATGCCTAATGTGGGCGCGATCGGAGTGTGTCATGTTGCTGGTGGTTGCTTGCCTAGCGGCCCTATGTGTGGCTAGCTTGATGGACGGTGGAGTGGGAGGGGAGGTGCAGGTCGTGGTGCATCCCACGCTCCGGGTAGGTGGTGTAGGGGTGGCTCCGTGCGGGGGATGGCAGGCTCGTTAGCTGTTATCGCAGTGTTGCGCCACGCGCTGAGGCGATGGATGCATCTGTCATTGTGCCGATGATGGGGGTCGACCTAGTCGGCTTGACCTAGGTGGTTAGGTCAGGGGACTAGGTTTCACGCTTGCTCGACGACGGCCGTCGATAACCATTAGGTTGTGCCCCCTCCTGTCCACCGGGACGGGCCGGGGAACTCTCATTCATAATGTCAATAAAACTAAGTATGATGGTCTGCTTTTTTCAACAAATGATGGATTTTATTGGCTCAAATGGAGCATCGAGAAGATACAATATGAGCACACACCCGGACTCTACATAACTAGGATGCACACAGCCAACCCAACACACACAGGCGCAAAAATACACCAACAACTAGCAAGGTCACAAGACCAAAAGCTATGCATAGGCGTGGAAAAGAAAGAAAAAGAAAAAAACAAAACGATCAGATCAGCAAAGGACAAACTACAACTGAGGCCACATCCGCGCCAACCATTGACATCACATGGAGGTCGAAGATCTTCAACAGTAATGCCTTCAGGAAGGAAGCGACACTCAAGCATCGTGTGATACGTCTCCAACGTATCTATAATTTTTTATTGTTCCATGCTATTATTTATGAAGTCTTGGATGTTTAATGGGCTTTATCATTCACTTTTATATCATTTTTGGGACTAACCTACTAACCCAAAGGCCCAATCCAGATTGCTGTTTTTTGCCTGTTTCAGGGTTTTGCAGAAAAAGAATATCAAACGGAGTCCAAACGGAATGAAACCTTCGCGGGAGATATTTTTGGAGAAAATCACGCATGCTGAGCTTGAGAACCACGTTAGGGGGTCGAGGGCTGGCCCACGAGGGTGGGGGAGCGCCCCCCTTCCAAGGGCGCCCACTGCCTAGTGGCCCCCTCGAGCGTCCCCCGGTGCCCTCCTTCTTCCTATATAAGTCTATGTACCCCAGAAACTCCGTGAACAGAGAGAAAACCCTGATTCCACCGCCGTACCTTCTGTTCCCGTGAAGATCCCATCTTGGAGCCTGTTCCGGAGCTCCACCGGAGGGGGGTCCATCACGGAGTTCTTCTTCTTCATCATCATCATCGCCCTCACCATCAGTTGTGAGTAGTTTACCACAGACCTTCGGGTCCATAGCTAGTATCTAGATGGCTTCTTTTCTCTCTCTGGATCTCAATACAAAGTTCTCCTCAGTCTTCGAGGAGATCTATTCAATGTAATCTCTTTTTGCGGTGTGTTTGTCGAGATCCGATGAATTGTGAGTTTATGATCAAGGTTATCTATGAAAGATATTTGGTTCTTCTCTGAACTTTTTATGTGTGCTCATAATATCCTTGCAAGTCTCTTCGAATTATTGGTTTGGTTTGGCCTACTAGATCTATAGTTCTTGCAATGGGATAAGTGCTTGGCTTTGGGTTCAATCTTGCGGTGTCCTTTCCCAGTGATAGTAGGGGCAGCAAGGCACGTATTGTATTGTTGCCATCGAGGATAAAAAGATGGGGTTTATATCATATTGCTTGAGTTTATCCCTCTACATCATGTCATCTTGCTTAAGGCGTTACTCTGTTCTTATGAACTCAATACACTAGATGCATGCTGGATAGAGGTCGATGTGTGGAGTAATAGTAGTAGATGCAGGCAGGAGTCGGTCTACTTGTCTCGGACGTGATGCCTATATACAATGATCATGCCTAGATAGTCTCATAATTATTCGCTTTTCTATCAATTGCTTGACAGTAATTTGTTTACCCGTCGTAGAATATCACTATCATGAGAGAAGCCACTAGAGAAAACTATGGCCTCCGGGTCTATTCTCAACATATCAATCTACATCTACTTTACTTTTAAAGCTTTTATTTGTTGTTCTTATAAACTAAAAATACCAAAAATATAAACTATCATCTCTATCAGATCTCACTTTCGTAAGTGACTGTAAAGGGATTGACAACCCCTTATCACGTTGGCTGCGAAGTTCTTATTTGTTTGTGCAGGTGCGAGGGACTCGCGCGTGGTCTCCTACTGGATTGATACCTTGGTTCTCAAAAACTGAGGGAAATACTTACGCTAATGTGCTGCATCTCCCTTTCCTCTTGGAGGAAATACAACGCAAGCTCGAGAAGTAGCACCGTCATCGCCGAATCCAACCATAAAGGCCACAATCAAAGTTTTCACCCTAAAAAATAGTCGGAACATATCCGAGCAATGCCTCCAACAAGGTAACGACATAGAAAACATCGCCATTGCCAGGTATGACCACTTAGGTCTAACCTGGGATTTCGCCTCGGAGCTCGAGACCAGGAGCTCATAGCGCTACCATCAATGCCACGCATGTGTTGTCACCACCACTTTACCGCAATACCAATAGCTACAATTTGACTGCCGCCACTCCACAAGACATCCTTGTGCATCAAGTCGTTGTCCATAATTTGTAACACACCACAGAAAGTCATCCATCGGATCGAAAGATAAAACATCTCGTACTCTTTTCGATAACCTAGCTGTCTTGGATCTGTAGGAAGTTACTTTAGAACAGTTAGCAGTCACCACCGTCTGGCCAATATGATCTAAATCACCACCACCAACCGAGGATCGCAATGTCAGCGGCCCGCACCGCACACGCATGGGCCACCTCATCGCCGTAGCCCCCCCCCCCCCATGTTCAGAGACCGCCGTGTCCTGAGCACTGCCAATAAAGATGCACCGTCAAAGTAGCGGTCGCATGGGAACAAGCAACATTGCCACAAAAACCACGACGTTGGAGCCGCCACCACCGATCGAATGAGGTGGGCGCCGGAGACCGGAGCGGTGTCGACAGAGAATCGTCGCGAAGTTTCAATAGTCCGCCAAAGGAACGTCGTGACACACACATGCGCGGAGTCGTCACCACAATTCGGAGAAGGCACCGCCGTGGACTGAGGGTTGATGTCTACTACGCAACCTTCTTCTTGTAGACGTTGTTGGGCCTCCAAGTGCAGAGGTTTGTAGGATAGTAGCAAATTTCCCTCAAGTGGATGACCTAAGGTTTATTAATCTGTGGGAGGCGTAGGATGAATATGGTCTCTCTCAAACAACCCTGCAACCAAATAACAAAGAGTCTCTTGTGTCCCCAACACACCCAATACAATGTTAAATTGTATAGGTGCACTAGTTCGACGAAGAGATGGTGATACAAGTGCAATATGGATGGTAGATATAGGTTTTTGTAATATGAAAATATAAAACCAACAAGGTAACTAATGATAAAAGTGAGCATAAACGGTGTTGCAATGATAGGAAACAAGGCCTAGGGTTCATACTTTCACTAGTGCAAGTTCTCTCAACAATAATAACATAACTGGATCAGATAACTATCCCTCAACATGCAACAAAGAGTCACTCCAAAGTCACTAATAGCGGAGAACAAACGAAGAGATTATGGTCGGGTACGAAACCACCTCAAAGTTATCCTTTCTGATCGATCTATTCAAGAGTTTGTAGTAAAATAACACGAAGCTATTCTTTCCGTTTGATCTATCATAGAGTTCGTACTAGAATAACACCTTAAGATACAAATCAACCAAAACTCTAATGTCACCTAGATACTCCATTGTCACCTCAAGTATCCGTGGGCATGATTATACCATATGCATCACACAATCTCAGATTCATCTATTCTACCAACACAAAGAACTTCAAGGAGTGCCCCAAAGTTTCTACTGGAGAGTCAAGACGAAAACATGCGCCAACCCCTATGCATAGATTCCCAAGGTCACGGAACCCGCAAGTTGATCACCAAAACACACATCAAGTAGATCACGTGATATCCCATTATCACCACAGATAAGCACATGCAAGACATACATCAAGTGATCTCAAATCCTTAAAGACTCAATCCGATAAGATAACTTCAAAGGGAAAACTCAGTCCATTACAAAAGAGTAGAGGGGGAGGAACATCATAAGATCCAACTATATTAGCAAAGCTCGCGATACATCAAGATCGTGCCATCTCAAGAACACGAGAGAGAGAGAGAGAGAGAGAGATCAAACACATAGCTACTGGTACATACCCTCAGCCCCGAGGGTGGACTACTCCCTCCTCGTCATGGAGAGCACCGGGATGATGATGATGGCCACCGGAGAGGGATTCCCCCTTCGGTAGGGTGCCGGAACAGGGTCTAGATTGGTTTTCGGTGGCAACAGAGGCTTTCGGCGGCGGAACTCCCGATCTAGGTTACTTTCCGAAGGTTTCACTATATATAAGAGGTGTTGGAGTCGGGGGCAAGTAAAGGGGGTCTCCGGGCTGTCCACGAGGCATGGGGGCACGCCCAGGGGGCGCCCCCTACCCTTGTGGGCAGCCCGGGAACCTTTTGGTCCCCCTCCGGCACTACCTGGGCTTCTTCTGGCCCAAAAATAACCTCCGTTGAGTTTCAGGCCAATTGGGCTCCGTTTGATATTCCTTTTCTGCGATACTCTAAAACAAGCGAAAAACAGAAAACTGGAACTCGGCTCTGGGTTAATAGGTTAGTCCCAAAAATCATATAAAAGTGTATATAAAATCCCATAAAACATCCTAGAAGGATAATATAATAGCATGTGATGTCTACTACGCAACCTTCTTCTTGTAGACGTTGTTGGGCCTCCAAGTGCAGAGGTTTGTAGGACAGTAGCAAATTTCCCTCAAGTGGTTGACCTAAGGTTTATCAATCCGTGGGAGGCGTAGGATGAAGATGGTTTCTGTCAAGCAACCCTGCAACCAAATAACAAAGAGTCTCTTGTGTCCCAAGTGAAGGAAATATGCCCTAGAGGCAATAATAAAGCTGTTATTTATATTTCCTTATATCATGATAAATGTTTATTATTCATGCTAGAATTGTATTAACCGGAAACTTAGTACATGTGTGAATACATAGACAAAACAGTATGTCCCTAGTATGCCTCTACTAGACTAGCTCATTGATCAAAGATGGCTATGTTTCCTAGCCATAGACATGAGTTGTCATTTGATCAACGGGATCACATCATTAGGAGAATGATGTGATGGACTAGACCCATCCGTTAGCATAGCACTATGATCGTTTAGTTTTACTGCTATTGCTTTCTTCATGATTTATACATGTTCCTATGACTATGAGATTATGCAACTCCCGAATACCGTAGGAACACCTTGTGTGCTATCAAACGTCACAACGTAACTGGGTGATCATAAAGATGCTCTACAGGTGTCTCCGAAAGTATCTATGGTGTTGGCATAGATCAAGATTAGGATTTGTCACTCCGAGTGTCGGAGAGGTATCTCTGGGCCCTCTCGGTAATGCACATCATAATAAACCTTGCAAGCAAATGACTAATGAGTTAGTCACGAGATGATGTATTACAGAACGAGTAAAGAGACTTGCCGGTAACGAGATTGAACTAGGTATAGACATACCGACGATCGAATCTCGGGCAAGTAACATACCGATGACAAAAGGAACAACGTATGTTGTTATGCGGTTTGACCGATAAAGATCTTCGTAGAATATGTAGGATCCAATATGAGAATCCAGGTTCCGCTATTGGTTATTGACCGGAGATGAGTCTCGGTCATGTCTACATAGTTCTCGAACCCGTAGGGTCCGCACGCTTAACGTTTGATGACGATCGGTATTACGAGTTTATGAGTTTTGATGTACCGAAGGTAGTTCAGAGTCCCGGATGAGATCACGGACATGACGAGGAGTCTCGGAATGTCCGAGACATAAAGATTGATATATTGGACGACTATATTCGGACACCGGAAGTGTTCTGGAAAGTTTCGGAATTTACCGGAGTGCCGGGGGGGTTACCGGAACCCCCGTGGGGAATGATGGGCCCTGGTGGGCCATAGGGGAGAGAGAGGGCAGCAGCCAGGAGGTGGCGCGCCCCCTCCCTAGGAGGAGTCCGAATAGGACAAGGGGAGGGGGCGCGGCCCCTCTTCCCCTCTCCCTCTCCCTCTCTTTCCTTCCCCCTTCTTCCTTCTTTGGTAGTTCCTACTAGGAATAGGATTGCAATCCTATTCCTAGTAGGATTGCACCCTAGCCGCACCATAGGAGGGCCGGCCGGCCTCCCCCCTTGCTCCTTTATATACGGGGGCAAGGGGCACCCAAAGACACACAAGTTGAATTGTTCTAGCCGTGTGCGGTGCCCCCCTCCACAGAAACACACCTCGGTCATACCGTCGGAGTGCTTAGGCGAAGCCCTGCACCGGTAGTTACATCATATCCGTCACCACGCCGTCGTGCTGACGAAACTCTCCCGTGAAGCTCAACTGGATCAAGAGCTCGTGGGACGTCATCAAGCTGAACGTGTGCTGAACGCGGAGGTGCCGTACGTTTGGTGCTTGATCGGTTGGATCGCGAAGAAGTTCGACTACATCAACCGCGTCACTTGACGCTTCCGCTTCCGGTCTACGAGGGTACGTAGACACACTCTACCCTCTCGTTGCTATGCATCTGGTAGATAGATCTTGCATGATCGTAGGAAAATTTTAAAATACTACGTTCCCCGACAGTGGCATCATGAGCCAGGTCTATGCGTAGATGATATGCACGAGTAGAACACAATGAGTTGTGGGCGATACTAGTCATACTGCTTACCAGCATGTCATACTTTGCTTCGGCGGTATTGTGAGATGAAGCGGCCCGGACCGACATTACGCGTACGCTTACGCGAGACTAGTTTCACCGTTACGAGCACTCGTTGCTTAAAGGTGACTGTCAGGTGTCTGTCTCTCTTACTTTAGTTGAATCAAGTGTGGCTACGCCCGGTTCTTGTGAAGGTTAAAACAACACATACTTGATGAAACATCGTTGTGGTTTTGTATGTGTAGGTAAGAACGATTCTTGCTAAGCCCGTAGCAGCCACGTAAAACTTGCAACAACAAAGTAGAGGACGTCTAACTTGTTTTTGCAGGGCATGTTGTGATGTGATATGGTCAAGACATGATGAGTTATACGGTTTTGTATGAGATGATCATGTTTTGTAATGTTATCGGCAACTGGCAGGAGCCATATGGTTGCCGCTTTATTGTATGAAATGCAATCGCCATGTAATTGCTTTACTTTATCATTAAGCGGTAGCGATAGTCGTAGAAGCAATAGTTGGCGAGACGACAACGATGCTACGATGGAGATCAAGGTGTCGCGCCGGTGACGAAGGTGATCATGACGGTGCTTTGGAGATGGAGATCAAAAGCACAAGATGATGATGGCCATATCATGTCACATATTTTGATTGCATGTGATGTTTATCTTATTATGCTTCTTATTTTGCTTGGAACGACGGTAGCATTATAAGATGATCCCTTACTAAATTTCAAGGTATAAGTGTTCTCCCTGAGTATGCACCGTTGCAAAAGTTCGTCGTGCCGAGACACCACGTGATGATCGGGTGTGATAAGCTCTACGTTCAAATACAACGGGTGTAAGCCAGTTTTGCACACGCAGAATACTCAGGTTAAACTTGACGAGCCTAGCATATGCAGATATGGCCTCGGAACACTGGAGACCGAAAGGTCGAGCGTGAATCATATAGTAGATATGATCAACATAAGTTGTTCACCAATGAAACTACTCCATCTCACGTGATGATCGGACATGGTTTAGTTGATTTGGATCACGTGATCATTTAGATGACCGGAGGGATGTCTATCTAAGTGGGAGTTCTTTAATTAATATGATTAAATTGAACTTTAATTTATCATGAACTTAGTCCTCGTAGTATTAGCATATCTATGTTGTAGATCAATAGCTCACGATGTTGCTCCCCGTTTATTTTTTTTATGTTCGTAGAGAAAACTAAGTTGAAAGATGTTAGTAGCAATGATGCGGAATTGTTCCGTGATCTGAGGATTATCCTCATTGCTGCATAGAGAATTATGTCCTTGATGCACCGCTAGGTGACAGACCTATTGCAGGAGCAGATGTAGACGTTATGAACATTTTGACAAAAGCTCGGTATGATGACTACTTGATAGTTTAAGTGCACCATGCTTTACGGCTTAGAACCGGGACTTCAAAAACATTTTGAACGCCACAGAGCATATAAGATGTTCCAAGAGTTGAAATTAGTATTTCATACTCATGCCCGTGTCGAGAGGTATAAGACTTCTGACAGTACTTTGCCTACAAGATGGAGGAGAATAGCTCAACTAGTGAGCATGTGCTCAGATTGTTTGGGTACTACAATTACTTGAATCAAGTGGGAGTTAATCTTCCAGATAAGATAGTAATTGACAAAGTTCTCTAGTCACTATCACCAAGATAGTAGAACTTCATGATGAACTATAATATGCAAGGGATGACGAAAGTAATTCCCGAGCTCTTCGCGATGCTGAAGTCGGCGAAGGTAGGAATCATGAAAAAGCATCAAGTGTTGATGGTTAACAAGACCACTTGTTTCAAGTAAAGGGCAAAGGGATAGAAGGGGAACTTCAAGAAGAATGACAAGCAAGTTGTCACTCTCGTGAAGAAACCCAAAGCTAGAACTCAAGCCTGAAACTAAGTGCTTCTACTGCAAAGGAAATGGTGACTGGAAGTGGAACTGCCCTAGATACTTGGCGGATAAGAAGGATGGCAAAGTGAACAAAGGTATATTTTGATATACCGATTATTGATGTGTACTTTACTAGTGTTCATAGCAACCCCTGGGTATTTGATACCGGTTCAGTTGCTAAAATTAGTAACTCGAAACGAGAATTGCAAAATGAACAGAGACTAGTTAAAGGTGAAGTGACGATGTGTGTTGGAAGTGGTTCCAAGATTGATATGATCATCATCACACACTCCCTATACTTTCGGGATTAGTGTAAAACCTAAATAAATGTTATTTGGCATTTGCGTTGAGCATGAATATGATTTGATCATATTTGTTGCAATACGGTTATTCATTTAGTCATAGAATAATTGTTATTCTGTTTACATGAATAAAACATTCGATGGTCATACACCCAATGAAAATAGTTTGTTGGATCCCGATCGTGGTGATACACATATTCATAATGTTGAAGCCAAAAGATGCAAGGTTAATAATGATAGTGCAACTTATTTGTGGCACTGCCGTTTAGGTCATAATGGTGTAAAGCGCATGAAGAAACTCCATAGTGATGGACTTTTGGAATCACTTGATTATGAATCACTTGGTGCTTGCGAACCATGCCTCATGGGCAAGATGACTAAAACTCCGTTCTCCGGAACTATGGAGCGAGCAACAAATTTGTTGGAAATCATACATACTGATGCATGTGGGCCAATGAGTGTTGAAGCTCGCGGTGGGTATCGTTATTTTCTGACCTTCACTGATGATTTAAGCAGATATGGGTATATCTACTTAATGAAGCACAAGTCTGAAACATTTGAAAAGTTCAAAGAATTTCAGAGTGAAGTAGAGAATCATCGTAACAAGAAAATAAAATTTCTGCGATCTGATCGTGGAGGAGAATATTTGAGTTACGAGTTTGGTCTTCATTTAAAACAATGTGGAATAGTTTCACAGCTCACGCCACCCGGAACACCACAGCGTAATGGTGTGTCCGAACGTCGTAACCGTACTTTATTGGATATGGTGCGATCTATGATGTCTCTTACCGATTTACCGCTATCGTTTTGGGATTATGCTTTAGAGACAGCTGCATTCACATTAAATAGGGCATCATCTAAATCCGGTTATACGACACCTTATGAACTATGGTTTGGCAAGAAACCAAAGTTGTCGTTTCTTGAAGTTTGGGGCTGCGATGCTTATGTGAAAAAGCTTCAACCTGATAAGCTCGAACCCAAGTCGGAGAAATGTGTCTTTATAGGATACCCAAAAGAGACTGTTGGGTACACCTTCTATCACAGATCCGAAGGCAAGATATTCGTTGCTAAGAATGGATCCTTTCTAGAGAAGGAGTTTCTCTCGAAAGAAGTGAGTGGGAGGAAAGTAAAACTTGATGAGGTAATTGTACCTTCTCCCGAATTGGAAAGTAGTACATCACAGAAAATTGTTCCAGTGATTCCTACACCAATCAGTGAGGAAGCTAATGATGATGATCATGAAACTTCGGATCAAGTTTCTGCTGAACGTCGTAGATCAACCAGAGTACGTTCCGCACCAGAGTGGTACGGCAACCCAGTTCTGGAAATCATGTTACTAGACCATGATGAACCTACGAACTATGAGGAAGCGATGATGAGCCCAGATTCCGCAAAATGGCTTGAAGCCATGAAATCTGAGATGGGATCCATGTATGAGAACAAAGTGTGGACTTTGGTTGACTTGCCCGATGATCGGCAGGCCATCGAAAATAAATGGATCTTCAAGAGGAAGACTGACGCTGACAGTAATGTTACTGTTTACAAAGCTCGACTTGTTGCGAAAGTTTTTCAACAAGTTCAAGGAGTTGACTACGATAAGACTTTCTCACCCGTAGCGATGCTTAAGTCTGTCCGAATAATATTAGCAATTGCCGCATTTTATGAAATCTGGCAAATGGATAACAAAACTGCATTCTTTAATGGATTTATTAAAGAAGACTTGTATATGATGCAACCAGAAGGTTTTGTCAATCCTAAAGGTGCTAACAAAATGTGCAAGCTCCAGCGATCCATTTATGGACTGGTGCAAGCATCTCGGAGTTGGAATATACGCTTTGATAAGTTGATCACAGCATATAGATTTATACAGACTTGCGGTGAAAGCCTGTATTTACAAGAAGTGAGTGGGAGCACTACAACCTTTCTGATAAGTATATGTGAATGACATATTGTCGATCGGAAATGATGTAGAATTTTCTGGAAAGCATAAGGGAGTGTTTGAAAGGAGTTTTTCAAAGAAATACCTTGGTGAAGCTGCTTACATATTGGGCATCAAGATCTATAGAGATAGATCAAAACTCTTGATAAGACTTTCGATGAGTACATACCTTGATAAGATTTTGAAGTAGTTCAAAATGGATTAGTCAAAGAAGGAGTTCTTACCTGACTTGTAAGGTGTGAAGTTTGGTAAGACTCAAAGCCAGACCACGACAGAAAAATATAGAGAGAATGAAAGTCATTCCCTATGCCTCAGCCATAGGTTCTATAAAGTATGCCATGCTGTGTACCAAACATGTTGTGTACCTTGCCATGAGTTTGTCAAGGGGGTACAATAGTGATCCAGGAGTAGATCACTGTACAACGGTCAAAATTATCCTTAGTAACTGGATGACTAAGGAAATGTTTCTCGATTATGGAGGTGAAAAAGAGTTCGTCGTAAAGGGTTACGCCGATGCAAGCTTTGACACTAAATCCAGATGACTCTAAGTATCAATATGGATGCGTATTGAAAGTGGGAGCAATTAGCTAGAGTAGCTCCATGTAGAGCATTGTAGACATAGAAATTTGCGAAATACATACGGATCTGAATGTGACAGACCCGTTGACTAAACTTCTCTCACAAGCAAAACATGATCACACCTTATTACTCTTGGGTATTAATCACATAGCGATGTGAACTAGATTATTGACTCTAGTAAACCCTTTGGGTGTTGGTCACATGGCGATGTGAACTATGGGTGTTATTCACATAACGATGTGAACTATCAGTAATAAATCACATGGCGATGTGAGCTAGATTATTGACTCTAGTGCAAGTGGGAGACTGAAGGAAATATGCCCTAGAGGCAATAATAAAGTTGTTATTTATATTTCCTTATATCATGATAAATGTTTATTATTCATGCTAGAATTGTATTAACCGGAAACTTAGTACATGTGTGAATACATAGACAAAACAGTATGTCCCTAGTATGCCTCTACTAGACTAGCTCATTGATCAAAGATGGCTATGTTTCCTAGCCATAGACATGAGTTGTCATTTGATCAACGGGATCACATCATTAGGAGAATGATGTGATGGACTAGACCCATCTGTTAGCATAGCACTATGATCGTTTAGTTTTACTGCTATTGCTTTCTTCATGACTTATACGTGTTCCTATGACTATGAGATTATGCAACTCCCGAATACCGTAGGAACACCTTGTGTGCTATCAAACGTCACAACGTAACTGGGTGATCATAAAGATGCTCTACAGGTGTCTCCGAAAGTATCCGTGGTGTTGGCATAGATCAAAATTAGGATTTGTCACTCCGAGTGTCGGAGAGGTATCTCTGGGCCCTCTCGGTAATGCACATCATAATAAGCCTTGCAAGCAAATGACTAATGAGTTAGTCACGAGATGATGTATTACAGAACGAGTAAAGAGACTTGCCGGCAACGAGATTGAACTAGGTATAGAGATACCGACGATCGAATCTCGGGCAAGTAACATACCGATGACAAAAGGAACAACGTATGTTGTTATGCGGTTTGACCGATAAAGATCTTCATAGAATATGTAGGAGCCAATATGAGCATCCAGGTTCCGCTATTGGTTATTGACCGGAGATGAGTCTCGGTCATGTCTACATAGTTCTCGAACCCGTAGGGTCCGCACGCTTAACGTTTGATGACGATCGGTATTATGAGTTTATGAGTTTTGATGTACCGAAGGTAGTTCGGAGTCCCGGATGAGATCACGGACATGACGAGGAGTCTCGGAATGTCCGAGAAATAAAGATTGATATATTGGACGACTATATTCGGACACCGGAAGTGTTCTGGAAAGTTTCGAAATTTACCGGAGTGCCGGGGGGGTTACCGGAACCCCCGGGGGGAATGATGGGCCCTGGTGGGCCATAGGGGAGAGAGGGCAGCAGCCAGGAGGTGGCGTGCCCCCTCCCTAGGAGGAGTCCGAATAGGACAAGGGGAGGGGGCGCGGCCCCTCTTTCCCTCTCCCTCTCCCTCTCTTTCCTCCCCCCTTCTTCCTTCTTTGGTAGTTCCTACTAGGAATAGGATTGCAATCCTATTCCTAGTAGGATTGCACCCTAGCCGCACCATAGGAGAGCCGGATGGCCTCCCCCTTGCTCCTTTATATACGGGGGCAGGGGGGCACCCAAAGACACACAAGTTGAATTGTTCTAGCCGTGTGCGGTGCCCCCCTCCATAGAAACACACCTCGGTCATACCGTCGCAGTGCTTAGGCGAAGCCCTGCGCCGGTAGTTACATCATATCCATCACCACGCTGTCGTGCTGACGAAACTCTCCCGTGAAGCTCAACTGGATCAAGAGCTCGTGGGACTTCATCAAGCTGAACGTGTGCTGAACGCGGAGGTGCCGTACGTTCGGTGCTTGATCGGTTGGATCGCGAAGAAGTTCGACTACATCAACCGCGTCACTTGACGCTTCCGCTTCCGGTCTACGAGGGTACGTAGACACACTCTTCCCTCTCGTTGCTATGCATCTGGTAGATAGATCTTGCGTGATCGTAGGAATTTTTTTTAAATACTACGTTCTCCAACACCCAGCACACCCAATACAATGGTAAATTGTATAGGTGCACTAGTTCGGCGAAGAGATGGTGATACAAGTGCAATATGGATGGTATATATAGGTTTTTGTAATAGGAAAATATAAAAATAGCAAGGTAACTAAAGGTAAAAGTAGGCATAAATGGTGTTGCAATGATAGGAAACAAGGCCTTGGGTTCATACTTTCACTAGTGCAAGTTCTCTCAACAAAGATAACATAATTGGATCATATTAGTAGCCCTCAACATGCAACAAAGAGTCACTCCAAAGTAACTAATAGCGGAGAACAAACGAAGAGATTATGGTAGGGTACGAAACCACCTCAAAGTTATTCTTTCTGATCGATCTATTCAAGAGTCCGTAGTAAAATAACACGAGGCTATTCTTTCCGTTCAATCTATCCTAGAGTTTGTACTAGAATAACACCTTAAGACACAAATCAACCAAAACCCTAATGTCACCTAGATACTCCATTGTCACCTCAAGTATCCGTGGTATGATTATACGATATGCATCACACAATCTCAGAAACATCTATTCAACCAACACAAAGAACTTCAAATAGTGCCCCAAAGTTTCTACCGGAGAGTCAAGACGAAAACGTGTGCCAACCCCTATGCATAGATTCCCAAGGTCACGGAACCCGCAAGCTGATCACCAAAACATACATCAAGTTGATCACGTGATATCCAATTGTCACCACAGATAAGCGCATGCAAGACATACATCAAGTGTTCTCAAATCCTTAAAGACTCAATTCGATAAGATAACTTCAAAGGGAAAAATCAATTCATCATAAGAGAGTAGAGGGGGAGAAACATCATAAGATCCAACTATAATAGCAAAGCTCGTGATACATCAAGATCGTGCCATCTCAAGAACACGAGAGAGAGAGAGATCAAACACATAGCTACTGGTACATACCCTCAGCCCCGAGGGTGGACTACTCCCTCCTCGTCATGGAGAGCGCCGGGATGATGAAGATGGCCACTGGAGAGGGATCCCCCCCTCCGGTAGGGTGCCAGAACGGGTCTAGATCGGTTTTTGGTGGCAACAGAGGCTTTCGGCGGCGGAACTCCCAATCTATGTTATTTTTCGGAGGTTTCTGTATTTATAGGATTTTTTGGCGTAGGGCACAAGTCAGGGGGGTCTCCGAGCTGTCCACGAGATAGGGGGTGCCACCACTTGGGGTGGGCGCGCCCCCCACCCTCGTGGGCAGCCCGTAGCTCTCTTGGCCCAACTCTTTTACTTCATGGGCTTCTTTTGGTCCAGAAAAAATCATCAAAAATTGGCACGTCAATTGGACTCTGTTTGGTATTCTTTTTCTGTAAAACTCAAAAACAAGGAAAAAAAATAGAAACTGGCACTGGGCTCTAGGTTAATAGGTTAGTCCCAAAAATCATATAAAAGTATATAATAAAGTCCATAAAACATCCTGGAAGGATAATATAATAGCATGGAACAATAAAAAATTATAGATATGTTGGAGACGTATCAAGCATCCCCAAGCTTAATTCCTGCTCGTCCTTGAGTAGGTAAATGACAAAAATAGAATTTTTGATGTGGAATGCTAACCAACATAATTTTCAATGTAATTCTCTTTATTGTGGCATGAATGTTCAGATCCGAAAGATTCAAGACAAAAGTCTATATTGACATAAGAAATAATAATACTTCAAGCATACTAACAAAGCAATCATGTCTTCTCAAAATAACATGGCCAAAGAAAGTTATCCCTACAAAATCATATAGTCTGGCTATGCTCCCTCTTCATCACACAAAATATTCATATCATGCACAACTGATACCTCTCCGTCGTATTGTCGGTGTACTAAAGTAGGGGTACCTTAGTATCCCGACTTGTGCACGGGCAGTAGCAGCGTCCCATGGTCTGGCTCGCCACGCGCCCGCCAAAGCCCACTCTGGATCCCTTTGAGGCCATTCAAGAACAAAGTATTCAAGTTAAGAGACAAGACCCCGGCAAGAGGAGCTTGCCGGGAAGGCCGCACCAGGCTCAAGGTTATCATCTCGGCACAAGACCCTGGCAAGAGGAGCTTGCCAGGAAGCCCAAAGAATGGCACCTCAAGAAGGCATATCGCGGTGCATCATACGCCCCGGCAGGGCTCGGAGAGCGGCAAGCTTCCGGGCCCGGCAAGGTTGCGACCCCGGCAAGGTGCTTGCCGGGGAAGCTTATGTTGTGTGCCTGCGCTCCAGCTCATCTGGCCACGCGTCGCCCTGGGGCCCCTCGAGGGGCACGTGGCAGATGGCTGTGCCGCCTGGGGTACACGGTGGCAAGCCGCGGTGACAAGGCTATCGTCGTGGCGAGCGGAGACGCATGGACGGACGCTTTTGGGGCGACGGCGACGGGCATTCAATGCCCTTGTCCCCCACCGTCAGAGTTAGGTGAAGACCACTGTTCATACACTGTTCATACACTGTTACAACTACCACCAAATTTACGCTTTTACCCTCCTCTACGTTGACACCTGTCGGTGACCCCTTTGAGCTATAAAAGGAGGCCCATGCACAACGTAGAGGGGGTTGGATCCCAGAAACTCGCTCACTCCCTCGCTCGGTGTAGCTGGTACTATAGATCTTCAAGCTCCCGAGCTCCAAGAACTTAATACAACCAAGGCAGGAGTAGGGTTTTACGCGTCTGCGCGGCCCGAACCTGGGTAAAACTGCCCGCGTGTGCTCCTCGATCTGCTCTTCGTGCTCCCTCCGCTCCCTTACCGCAATGTAGAAGGGGCTCCGGTCCCATAGGTGTTCGCGGGCGGTCAGTTTCCCCGACATCTTTGGCGCGCCAGGTAGGGGGCGTCGAGGTTGTGCGAACCTGATCCGGCGCTGACGCGGGCGCAACATTCAGCAACCTCTCCAGCTTCATCAACTTCATCGACTACATTAACATGCCTCCGAAGAAGAAGGCTTCGGAGGTAGGAGGCCCGTCTGCGTCGATCCCGCCACCACCAGAACCAACGGTTGGTGGGGTAGACGCTGGCGGAGGGGTGGACGCCGGCGAGGACACTCGCGGCGCCGCCAAGTCCAAGGACAAGACGGACGATCGGGCGAACTCCAAGACCTCGGCGTCCGTGCACGCACCACGTCCCTCTCAGGAGGTGCCGGACCAGCAGCGACGTGGTACCGGGGGTACCATACGCTTGCTGGGACGTGGACAAGCCGGTGGGTCGCCGAATGCTCAAGGCCAGCGCGCTGGTACGAGCAAGGCGCGGTCGCCGGGGCAAGACCATGCTCCTTCTAACCCCGTTAGAAGTCCGAGCATATCTCGCTCCTTGCACCACTCGCCGCCGCTTCCCTCCTCTCCAGCAGAAGCTCTAGCAAGAGCCCAGCTGCTCCTCGACTTCCCTCCAGCGGCAGACAAGGCCGAAGACTGGAGGGCTACAATCCAGAGCCTCATCGCCTTCGCCAACAACGACACGCCGCAGCAGCATGCAACATCACGGCCGCGGCAAGTCGACCAAGCGAAGGCCGATGGAGACAAGACCGCCGGGGGTGCAACTACCGTGCATTCCCCGCCGCGGAAGCAGAAATCGCCACCCCGCCGGATCAACGTCGACGACGACTCTACGGCGTCGTCGGATCCGCGGGCTCACCGCGATCAGCGCCAAGTCCTCGACGACAGGCGACAAGAGGACGCTCGAACTCGTATCGAGCGTCGAAGAGAAGCCCAAAGACAATCTGATCAGCGCGCTGGGACCGCTGTCGATATGCACGCGCCCGGTGAACCACGCGACTTGCCGTACGCGGCAGGCTGCCCTGCGTTCACCCGAGAGCTGCGGCAAGTCCAGTGGCCCAGCATGAAGAACTTCAAGCCCGACGTACCCGAGAAGTACGACGGCAAGACACACCCCTCGGAGTTCCTCAGCATCTACACCATTGCGGTGCAGGCTGCCGGGGGACGTGACGAGAAGATCTTAGCTAACTACTTCCCGCTCGTGCTCAAGCCAAATGTCAGATCCTGGCTCATGCACTTGCCGGAAAACTCCATCTCTTCTTGGGCAGATTTGTGCCACCAGTTTGTCGGCGCCTTCACGGGCGGCCACAAACCCCACAGCCAGGAAAGCGATCTCCACATCCTTGCCCAGAAGGAGGGAGAATCCCTGCGAAAGTATATCCAAAGGTTCAGCCGCGTTCAGCACAACATCCCCGATGTCCACCCTGCCGCGGTTATCAGCGCGTTCCACCAGAACGTGCGTAACCGCCGGATGAGGGAGGAGATGGCGATGACCAAGATCCGGGATGTCAGCGAGCTTTACGCTCTGGCTGACAAGTGTGCACGTGCTGAAGAGGGGAGGAGACTCCCCGGAGAGGATACTGGAGCAGGAGGAACAGACAGCGAGGATGCCGCCCCGGCAAAGAAAAACCGGCGGCAGAATAACAGGAAGAAGAAGAACAAGGAGGTACTGGTTGTCGAGCAGTCCGGCAAGGCGGCTCCCGCCAAGAAGACACAGGCTGGTGGGTCTGGCAAGGAGTCTGCCCCTGTAGCGGCAGCCGACAAGCAGGACGGCTCCGACAAGCAGTACTGTAAGATCCACCGCACCAAGGGCCACGATCTTCAGAACTGCAAAAGGGTAAGTACCTCGTAGAACAGCAGAAAGCTGAATACGAGCGTCGCGACAAGGAGAAGGCCCAAGGAGGCGGAGGGAACCCAGCAAGAAGCGGCCGTTCAATGGCCGGGGAGGACGCCGCGGCAAGGCCAAGCAGCGGCAAGGAGACAGACCTCCCCGGGGCCGCGACAAGGATGAAGACGAAGACGACGATGAGGACATGGATGAAGGAGACAACAACGAGCAGGAGTTTCAGAAGGCCACAGAGGTTCTATGTGTCGACGGAGGTGCCTCTCTACACACTTCCCACCGCCAACTCAAGCAATGGGTGCGGGAAGTGAATGCAGCTGAGCCACCCGTCGAGTCACGCAGGCTGCTGAAATGGTCCGGCACGCCCATCATCTTCGACCTTGAGGACCACCCTGACCGCACAACAGCGGTCGGGTGTTTGCCGATGTTGGTTTCACCAACTATCCGCAACCTCAAGGTCACCAAGATGTTGGTTGACGGCGGGGCCGGCCTCAACTTGATCTCCTCCGCTGTGATCAAGAAGTTGCAGATCCCCGACAGCGAGCTCGAGGAGACCGGGACCTTTCAAGGGATCAACCCGGGAAGGAGCAAGCCGAAGGGAAAGATCACGCTGCTAGTGACCTTTGGTGGAGAGCTCAACTTCAGGACGGAGAGGATAACGTTCGACGTCGCCGATATCCCATTGCCATATAATGGGATACTTGGCCGTCCTGCGCTCGCCAAGTTCATGGCAGCTTCCCACTATGCATACAACATGCTTAAGATGCCGGGGCCGATAAGCGTCATCTCTGTCCCCGGCGACAAGAAGGATGCGCTTATCTGCGCTGACAAGATCTACTGGGATGTAGCAGCCGCAGCAGACAGCAAGGCACTTGCCGCTGAAGCTCCCGGGGGGAAGACCAAGACCAAGTCCGGCAAGAGCTCTGGAGCCTACTCCGGCAAACGCACCTCTTCGGAGTGCTGCGCTGCCGTCGAGGACGCACCATCGAGCTCCACCGGCAAGTGCAAGAAAGGAATGGCAGCTCCACCGGCAACCAAGAAGGTGTCTGCCAAGGAGGACGGCACTGGTGGTACTTTCACCATCAGTGCTACGCTCGACCCCAAATAGGAAAGCGCGCTCGTTGCCTTCCTGCGGGCGAATGTCGACGTGTTCGCATGGCAACCGTCTGACATCTCCGGCGTTCCCAGGAAGGTAATTGAGCACAAGCTTGCTGTTTGTCCTCACGCGCGGCCCGTCAAGCAGAAGGTCAGGAAGCAAGCTGTGGAGCGCCAAGAGTTCATTGCTGAGGAGATAAAGAAGTTGGAAGCAGCAGGCCTGGTTAGAGGCGTACTCCATCCTACATGGTTGGCCAATCCAGTTGTCGTGCGAAAGGCTAATGGGAAATGAAGACTTTGTATAGACTTCACTGATGTGAATAAAGCTTGTCCCAAGGATCCTTTTCCCTTGCCGCGCATCGACCAGATTGTTGACTCCACGGCTGGATGTGAGTTGCTTTCATTTCTCGATGCATACTCAGGATACCACCAGATATTCATGGCTGAGGAAGATGAAGAGAAGACTGCATTCATTACTCCGTGTGGCACATATTGCTTCATACGCATGCCCTTTGGATTGAAGAATGCGGGCTCAACATTTGCAAGGGTGGTACACACTGCTTTTGAGCCACAGATACACAGGAATGTAGAGGCCTACATGGATGATATAGTGGTCAAGAGCAAGAGCAAGGATACCTTGATTCAAGACCTGGGAGAGACCTTTGAGAATCTGCGCAAAATACAACTCAAGTTGAACCCCGAGAAGTGCGTTTTCGGAGTCCCCTCCGGCAAGCTTCTCGGGTTCTTTGTGTCCCAGAGGGGGATCGAAGCCAATCCCGACAAGATAAAAGCCATCGAGCAGATTGAAGCCCCGAAGCGCGTCAAGGACGTAAGGAGACTTGCTGGTTGTGTGGCTGCCCTTAGCAGGTTCATTTCAAAGTCTGCAGAACGCGCCCTGCCTTTCTTCAAAATCTTGAAAAAGGCAGGTCCTATGAAATGGACTCCGGAAGCGGAGGCGGCGCTGCAAGACTTGAAAGGATACATGTCCTCCACTCCAATACTTGTCGCACCTAGGCCACAAGAGAAGTTGCTGCTGTACCTAGCAACAACCAATCAAGTGGTTAGTGCTACGTTAGTAGCGGAGAGGGAGGCGGATGAGGAACCCACATCTCCGGCAAGCGCATCCAGCGACAAGCAGGGGGCTTCCCCGACAAGCTCTGGCCCCGACAAGGACAAGTCTGCGCAGGAACAAGGAGAAGTGCGAAGGAAGATGGTGCAGCGCCCAGTTTATTTTGTAAGTTCCCTCTTGCAGGGGGCTAGATCAAGATATTCTGGGGTGCAGAAATTGCTTTTTGGCCTCCTCATGGCCTCAAGGAAGCTGCGTCACTACTTCCAAGCACACGAGATAACAGTGGTCACTCGCTTTCCGTTGAAGAGGATATTGCAAAATCCAGAAGCAACAGGTAGGATCGTCGAGTGGGCACTGGAGCTGTCAAGCTTTGGTCTCAAGTTTGAGAGTACTTCAACTATACAGAGCAGAGCTTTGGCAGAATTCATAGCAGAATGGACACCAACACCAGATGAAGAAGCTCCAGAGACAAGCATCCCCGTCCAAGAAGCAAGCAAAGAGTGGATAATGTACTTCGATGGTGCCTTCTCGCTGCAAGGCGCCGGTGCTGGCGTGTTACTCATAGCGCCCACCGGAGAGCACCACAAGTACGTTGTTCAGATGCACTTTCCCAAGGAGCAAGCGACGAACAATACCGCTGAGTATGAAGGTTTGCTCGCCAGCCTCAGAATTGCGGCCGAACTTGGGATCAAGAAGTTGATTGTGCGGGGAGACTCACAGTTGGTGGTCCGACAAGTAAACAAGAGTTACCAGAGTCCCTTGATGGAAGCTTATGTCGATGAAGTGAGGAAGCTTGAAGAACACTTTGAAGGTCTGCAGATGGAGCACGTTCCAAGAGCTCATAATGATATCGCAGATGGCCTCTCAAAGTGTGCTGCAATGAAGTTACCTGTGGAACCAGGGACCTTCGTGCTCAAGTTAACTCAGCCATCCGTTACACCGTCAGTTGGGCAAAGCAAGAAGAGGAAGTTGGTCTCCGGTGACTACTTGCCGGCGGATCTTCCCGAAGCCGCCGCCAAGGTCCCCAAGATCAGCAACCAAAATGCTGAGGAACAGTCTGCTCCTGCGGACCCAAGGGTCTGTACAGTTGAAGCAGGCGTTCCCGACAAGCCTTGCCCCGGCAGGCTTGCCGGGGAACCCTCCGCTCCGGCAGATCCGCAGGTTCTTGCCGTAGAAGCTGAGGTTCCCGCAGCAGCCCTGATGCCTTTAGTCCTTGTTGTTGAGCCTCAGGCTCCAGCATGGGCACAGCAAATCATCCGTTTTCTTCAAACCGGAGAACTTCCCGAAGAACCAGAAGAGATAGAGAGGATAACCAGATAGTCAAGTATGTACCAGTTCATTGGCAATGAACTGTACAGAAGAAGACTCAATGGTGTCAGATTGAAGTGCATTTCCCGGGAAGATGGATAGAAGCTGTTGGCAGAGATACACAGAGGCATATGTGGCCACCACATTGGCGCAAGAGCACTTGCCGGGAACGCGTTCCGGCAAGGTTTCTTTTGGCCAGAAGCCCTCCAAGATGCAACTGCACAAGTAACCAAGTGTGAAGCGTGCCAGTTCCATGCTAAGCAAATTCACCAGCCAGCTCAAGCTCTCCAGACGATCCCTTTGTCCTGGCCCTTCTCGGTCTAGGGGCTCGACATCCTCGGCCCTTTTCCCCGCGCCGTCGGGGGCTTTGAGTACTTGTACGTTGCAATTGACAAGTTCACAAAGTGGCCAGAAGTGGAACCAGTGAGAAAGGTGACAGCACAGTCAGCAGTCAGGTTCTTCAGGTCAATTGTTTGCCGTTTCGGAATCCCTAACAGGATCATCACCGACAACGGCACACAATTTACAAGCCGCACCTTCATGCAGTACGTCCAAGACCTTGGCGCCAAGGTCTGCTTTGCTTCTGTTGCTCACCCGAGGAGCAATGGTCAAGCAGAGAGGGCAAATGCTGAAGTGCTGCGCGGACTCAAGACAAGAACCTTCGACAGGCTGCACAAGTGCGGAAGAAACTGGATAGAGGAGTTGCCGGCGGCTCTTTGGTCAATCAGGACGACACCAAATCGAGCCACCGGACAGACACCCTTTGCTCTTGTCTATGGAGCAGAGGCAGTTCTCCCCACGGAACTCGTATACGGGTCTCCTCGAGTGCTCGCTTACGACGAGCTCGAGCAAGAGCAACTGCGGCAAGATGATGCATTGCTGCTTGAGGAGGACCGTCTCCAGGCTGCTGTACGAGCTGCTCGATACCAGCAAGCCTTGCGTCGCTATCATAGCCGCAAGGTCAAGGCCAGGAGTCTCGAGGAAGGCGACCTTGTTCTTCGGCGCGTTCAGTCCGCCAAGGGCTCCAACAAGTTGACGTCGAAGTGGGAAGGCCCTTATCGGGTGAGACAAGTCACAAGGCCTGGCGCTGTCCGCCTTGAGACCGAAGAAGGCTTACCGGTGAGCAACTCCTGGAACATAGAGCATCTTCGCAAGTTTCACCCATAAGGCGCGGTTGCCGTGATCCGCTCCGGCAACCACCTTTTGTACAAGTCTTGCCGCTGTTGCATGTAAACCTTTGTACAAAGCCGGGCGCAGATCCCGTGCATCAGTAAAACTTTTGTGCTTCGCACCATTTGTCATTTCGTGCTTTTCCTTTTACTTGCATGTATCATCTGACATTTTGTGCAGCACACATCCCCGGTAAGCAGTAACAAGCCGCAAGGCCCCGTACTTGTATTTCCTCCTCTTTTGCCTTTCTCTCTAAAACAGAAGGAGTGTTCCTCGCACACAAGTTTGCCGGGGGGGGGGGGGGG
>LR738713.1:810274139-810294072 GCA_902687465.1 Secale cereale
GAAGATAGAAGTATGGACCAAGTGCTGTTCAAGAAAGGGAAGCCTTGTCGGGAAGCAAACAATCCATAAGAGCTAAGTTGCTAGAATTTGAGCAGTTTGAATTTTTAAAATTTTAGTTGTCTTCCTTGAACAACCACACTTTGTATGGAAAACCTGTGCGCGGAGGAACCTACCCGTGGCTAGTCGTGCCCTTGCTTTGTTTCGAGCACGCTCAACGGCTTAAGTGAGCTGCGACAAGTGTCGCGCCCTTATTTCGTTTTCGAGTTCGCTCAACAACCTAAGTGTGCTGCGACTAGCTGCGGCGAGGTTTCTTGCCGGCGAGGGCATTGCTAGCAGGCTACTAAGAGTCTAGTACTCAGCGCTCGCGGCAAGGGTCCCTTTGCCGGAGAGTTCCCTAAAAGCGAAGGGTGGAAAGCATACAAAGTGAAGGGACTAAAGCAAGGGAGATAACACAACATTGATTACCCAAAATAAAAGTATATATTACAGAGATAGCTTGCCGTTGTTCTAACCAACTACTACCCATGACTTAATATACAACGGCAAAGGAAGCGGAAAGAAGGAAGCCTAGTCTCCGTCAACCCTCTGGATCTTGCCCGCCTTGGCCACGATGTGGGCAACTTGCGCCTTCAACGCCTCCTGGTCGGCTTCGGGCGGCAGGGTCTGGAGGATGTTGACGAGGTTGATCCCGGGGTTGCGGTAGACGACCTTCGAGAAGACCCGCTCCATAGTACCCATGCAAAGCCGGCGCGCCTCGCCAGCCAGCTGCGCGGGGATCTTCTCCCGTAGCCGCGCAAGCGCCGGCGCCACCCCTCTGAAGAACAGGCTCAGCTTGGCGCTGTGGGGGAGGCTCTCGTCGGGGGAGTACGCGAGGTGCTCCGCCCTCAACGCCACCATCTCCCTGTCGATGTTGGCGGCGGAGGCGACGAGCTCATCAGTCCATTGCTCCACCGTCCGCTGGAAGTTGTTTTGCGAGACGGCGGCGCTCTCCAGCAAGAGCCTCTCAGTGTGGAGGTCGTCCTTCAGCTTCGTCTCGCGGTCCCGGGCGGCGTCAAGCGAGTCAGCGAGGGTGGAAACCTTCAGCTCTAAGTCAGCGATGGAGTCCCTGGCATCAGTGAGCTCTTTACCTTTCTCGGAGAGGCGGACTTGCAGCTCCGAGTTGGTATGGGCGTCCTTCTCCCGCGCCACGTTGAGCGCGGCGACCCTGTCCTCGCTCGCCTTCAAGTTCAACTCCATCTGCGCCACCCTGGCCTCCAGATCCCTCTTGGCGGTCTCTGCGGCAGCGGCAGCATCCCTCGCCTCCTGCAGAGCCCCGCCAATGGCCTGCTCACGAGCGGTGAGGTCGTCCTCGTGGTTGTCGAGGTCGACCTTCCGCTGGTTGAGCTCTCCCTCCCGCCGAGATAGCTCCTCGGCGGCCAGTCGCTGCTGCTCCTCCACCTCGGCCTTCTCGAGGAGGAATGCTTGGTGTGCTCCGGCAAGCTCTTCGCGTTCCTCCGCCAAGTTTCGGAGGGCCGCCTGGTTGGCGGCACGGAGCTCCGCAGCACGCTTCTCCAAGTCAACGCCGGCCTTGACAGCCAGAGCCTCTCGAGACTCCAGCTTGGCTTGCCTGGCCCGGTACAAACCCAGGAGTCGACGCAGGAGTTGCTCCTCATTGGGCTCGTCGCTACTGCCAGGCGCGTCGACAACCTTCAACCCGGCGGAGGCGAGAACTTCTCCGTCGAAGGTCTCCCCCTCCGCTGGTGCCCTTGATGAGGATGCCCACGGGACTTGGATGAAGACCCCGTTGGCGGCCTCCAGATAGACGCCCGACCCAGGTGCGGAGGCGGAGGGGTCGGCGGCCGGTGCAGCGTCCGGCGCTCCTGCGGCCTCCGGGCCTGCGGTGTGGTCGCCGGTCCCTTACCCAGCCGCGGCGTCAGCGGTTGGGGCAGTCTCCTCGGCGGCTGGCTCGTCAGCGCCGACCATTCCTTCCGCGGCGGCGCCGCCGCCAGTTTCGCCGTGCACCTCCTCCTCGGCGATGGTTTCCGTCTCCATCGGCTCCGGGGCGGGCGGGTTTGACAACAGAAGAAAAAGAAAAAAAGATTTGTCAAGCAAATATCCAAAAAGAAGAATCCAAGAAGAAGAAAGTACAAGGGTTTACCTGCGCGGGCCTCTTCGATGACGGGGTCCCTCGCCGGGGAGCTTTCCCTTGGCGGCGTAGTAGTGGCCCCTGCTGGCGGAGGGCCGCTTGCGCCCTCCCTTGGCGGGGTGCTCACCCTTGTCGGGCTGCTCGCCCTTGGCGGGGTACTCGCCCTCAACGGAGTACCCGCCCTTGGCGGAGCGCTGTCCCTTGCCGGGGAGCTCATCCTTGGCGGGGAGGGTGGAGCAAGCGGCTCGTCGGGGGCGACCTCCTGGTGCTCCTGCGGCTGCGGCTCCACTTCAGCACAAGACAACAAGGTATCGATAAGGATAACAACCTCAAGCGCGCCCGCCAAGCAGAAAAGTGAATGCCAAACTTACGCTGGGGGCTGCGGTGGGGGCTGCTCTCCGAAGCAGCAGGCTGGTCCGGCAAGCCTGTCGCTAGCGCGTCACCTGCCGCTGCGACGGGCTCGTCGTCCTCTAGATCAACCACAGGGATCTTAGCCCTCTTCGCCATCCTCTGGGTCAAGGTCCTGGAAGCCGAAACAAGATCAGAGTTAGACGAAAAAGAGATCAAGACAAAGCAACAAGAATAAAAGGAAATCAAAATTGCAAGTACTTACTCTTCCTCCTCTTCGTCGGAGCTGAGGGCGGAGAAATCAAACTGCGCCTCATGTGCTCCAGCGCGAGGAGCTGGAGGAGAAGGCTCCCTCGGGCGCTTGGCGGGCTCTGGAGCTGCGGGTTGTGAAGACCCCGCGCCGGTCGTCGCTGAAGACCGAGGGGCAGAAGGAGCACCAGAGCCACTCCAGGAAGATCCCCCTACGCTTGTCGCTCGAGCTCGGGGCGCCTCCTTGACGACCTTACTCGTCGTGGTGGCGCGCGTCGCACGACGCTTCGGCTGTTGTCGGGGCGCCTGTGGCCTCGTCGTCTTAGCGGCCTTGCGGAGGCGCTTCTTCTGCTGTGGCGGAGGACTCGATGGTGGCGGAGAGTTCTCCGAGGATGAGGAAGCGTCGTCGTCGAGATTCAGTGACCCGCCTGAGTCTTCGTCGGAATCGCCCGATTCGGCGTCCTCCTCGGCGGGCTCACTGGACTCAGAGCCTTGCCCGACAGCCTCGCCCGTCCCGGCAGGCTCCCCGGCAGGCTCTCCGGCAAACTCCTCGGGCGCAATCTTCAGCAGCTTGAGGATTTCCGCCTCCTCGGCTTGGCTCACTGCATCCGCCGCCTCTGCTTCGTCCACGGTGTATCCAAATTCGCCTGCGGTCGCAGCCGCGGCGGCCTCCTCCATCCTGCTGGCTATATATGCCACATCCCGATCGGTGGTTTCCCGGGTGAGGCCCTTCTTCTCCTCGGCGTTGCGTGGCTTTTCGACCAGGTTGTCGAAGAAGGCCTGCACGGTCTCCGCTGAAGGCACCAGCCAGGTGGGGACAACCCCGTGGGAGTCACACTCAGGCATCGCCGCGCGGATGGCACTAAGGGCAGTATTGTTGCAAAGAGGAACTACTCCCTGGGACGGTGTGAACCACTCCTTATGCTTGGGGTCGTGTTTGAACAGTTCCCGGACCATCCCCTTCAGTTCCAAGACAGTGAAATTATAGTTCAGCCCGGGGCGCAGCCTCATGTGATCTGCCGCGTTGCTGAACTCTCAAGCGGGTCTCTTCCTTTCCTACAGAGGGGCAATGCGGCGGCGGAGGAAATCAGCCCCAACTTCACCCACAGTCAGGTTGGCAGCCCGGAGGCGAAGGATCCTAGTAAGGGCAATCTGCAGCTTGTCATCCTCCGGGGCCAAATCGCTCCAATCCTTGCCGCGCACTATTGCAGTCTGGCGCAGCGAGGTAAACGGCTCGGGCGCATCTTCCAGAACCCAGCACCAATCGGCTCTCCACTCTTCCCACTTGCCGCGTAGCTCTCCAATCAAGTACGCCTCCTTCTTGCCGAGCCTGAAGATCCAGGAGATACCGCCGGAGAGTGGGGATCCAGATTCCACTCTAGGCGTGAAGAAGTGGCGGAAGAGGGCTACGTTTGGGTGGACCCCGACATAGTTTTCGCACAGATGTGCAAAAACGGCCAAAGTGAGGACGGCATTCGTGGTAAAATCTAAGAGGTGGAGTCCATAGGTGTTCATCACATCACAGAAAAATTCTGAATACGGAGGACAGAGACCGCAATGGAAGAATGCAGCGAAGTAGTAGTAACCTCCCGGGAACATGTCGACGGCTACGGCGGGGAGGACTCTGGTGCGGGGATGAGCTTTCGTCTCCCTCGCCCAGAACAAGTAATACTTGTCCCGCAGCTCCCTCGCGCCGAGCCTCGGCGGGAAGACCACCCTCCTTCTCCGCATGGCTGCCAGCTTCGCCGCCTTCTCGGATTTCTCCTTCCTCGCCTGCTCGCTCTTCGCCTTGTCGCTCTTCGGGGCCATGGCGGAGACGGCGGGGAGGGCGATGGCGCTGCGAATGTTGGAGACGACGGAGGAGAGGGTGGAGCTTGGCTCTCTGTCGACCCTTGCGGAGGCAGAGAGCGGCGGGGGTTTCTGGAGATTCAAGGCGCAATGAAAGCAATGGAGGGAAACTGCCCCTGCTTCCTCTGCTTTTAAGGGGGAAGTGGGGGACGTTTCGCATTTTTCATTAAAGAAGCAGGCCACGATCTCTCCCACGACGCCGCAATCGACGCGTGCCATTAGGGAGGGATGCGGCGAATCTGGAGTGGGAAACGGCGCGCCGTGGGTCGCGTGTGCCCGTGCACTGTTCTGGGCCTGGCCCAACAGCGCTCGGCACCGTGTGTGGCCCAGGCCCGGGGGCTCCTGTCGGTGTACTAAAGTAGGGGTACCTTAGTATCCCGACTTGTGCACGGGCAGTAGCAGCGTCCCATGGTCTGGCTCGCCACGCGCCCGCCAAAGCCCACTCTGGACCCCTTTGAGGCCATTCAAGAACAAAGTATTCAAGTTAAGAGACAAGACCCCGGCAAGAGGAGCTTGCCGGGAAGGCCGCACGAGGCTCAAGGTTATCATCTCGGCACAAGACCCTGGCAAGAGGAGCTTGCCAGGAAGCCCAAAGAATGACACCTCAAGAAGGTATATCGCGGTGCATCATACGCCCCGGCAGGGCTCGGAGAGCGGCAAGCTTCCGGGCCCGACAAGGTTGCGACCCCGGCAAGGTGCTTGCCGGGGAAGCTTATGCTGTGTGCCTGCGCTCTAGCTCATCTGGCCACGCGTCGCCCTGGGGCCCCTCCAGGGGCACGTGGCAGATGGCTGTGCCGCCTGGGGTACACGGTGGCAAGCCGCGGTGACAAGGCTATCGCCGTGGCGAGCGGAGACGTATGGACGGACGCTTTTGGGGCGACGGCGACGGGCATTCAATGCCCTTGTCCCCCACCGTCAGAGTTAGGTGAAGACCACTGTTCATACACTGTTCATGCACTGTTACAACTACCACCAAATTTATGCTTTTACCCTCCTCTACGTTGACACCTGTCGGTGACCCCTTTGAGCTATAAAAGGAGGCCCATGCACAACGTAGAGGGGGTTGGATCCCAGAAACTCGCTCACTCCCTCGCTCGGTGTAGCTGGTACTGTAGATCTTCAAGCTCCCGAGCTCCAAGAACTTAATACAACCAAGGTAGGAGTAGGGTTTTACGCGTCCGCGCGGCCCGAACCTGGGTAAAACTGCCCGCGTGTGCTCCTCGATCTGCTCTTCGTGCTCCCTCCGCTCCCTTACCGCAACGTAGAAGGGGCTCCGGTCCCATAGGTGTTCGTGGGCGGTCAGTTTCCCCGACACGTATCTATAATATTTTATTGTTCCATGCCAATATTCTAAAACTTTCATATACTTTTGGCAACTTTTTATACTATTTTTTGGGACTAACATAGTGATCCAGTGCCCAGTGCCAGTTCCTGTTTGTTGCATGTTTTTTGTTTCATAGAATATCCATATCAAACGGAGTCCGAACGGAATAAAAACGAACAGTGATTTTTTTGGAATATATATGTGAATTTTGGGAAGCGGAACCAACATGAAACGATGCCCGAGTGGGCCACGAGGCAGGGGGCGCGCCCTGGGCCCTCGTGTCCACATCGTAAGGCGGTTGATGACCTTCTTTCGCCGCAAGAAAGCTAATATCCGGTTAAAAATCGTGTCAAAAAATCAGCCCAATCGGAGTTACGGATCTCCGGGAATATAAGAAACGGTGAAGGGACAGAATCTGGGAACGCAGAAACAGAGAGAGACAGAGAGACAGATCCAATCTCGGAGGGGCTCTCGCCCCTCCGCCGCCATGGAGGCCATGGACCAGAGGGTAAACCCTTCTTCCATCTAGGGAGAAGGTCAAGGAATAAGAAGGAGGAGGGGGTCTCTCTCCCCCTCGCTTCCGGTGGCACCGGAGTGCCACCGGGGCCATCATCGTGTGACGGCGATCTACACCAACACCTCCGTCATCTTCACCAACATATCCATCACCTTCCCCCATCTATCTACAGCGGTCCACTCTCCCGCAACCCGTTGTACCCTCTACTTGAACATGGTGCTTTATGCTTCATATTATTATCCAATGATGTGTTGCCATCCTATGATGTCTGAGTAGATTATCGTTGTCCTATCGGTGATTGGTGAATTGCTATGATTGATTTAAATTGCTTGTGGTTATGTTGATGTCCTTTGGTGCCCATCATATGAGCGCGCGCGTGGATCACACCATAGGGTTAGTTGTATGTTGATAGGACTACGTATTGGAGGGCAAGAGTGACAGAAACTTCGACCTAGCGTAGAAATTGATGCATACGGGATTGAAAGGGGACCAATATATCTTAATGCTATGGTTGGGTTTTACCTTAATGACCGTTAGTAGTTGCGGATGCATGCTAATAGTTCCAATCATAAGTGCATAGAATTCCAAGTAAGGGATGACATGCTAGCAGTGGCCTCTCCCACATAAAACTTGCTATCGGTCTAGTAACGTAGTCAATTGCTTAGGGGCAATTTCGCAACTCCTACCACCACTTTTCCACACTCGCTATCATTAACTTTATTGCTTCTTTATCTTAACAGCCCCTAGTTTATATTTGCGTGCTCTTTATATTCTTGCAAACCTATCCCACAAAAACTACAAAGTACTTCTAGTTTCATACTTGTTCTAGGTAAAGTAAACGTTAAGCGTGCGTAGAGTTGTATTGGTGGTCGATAGAACTTGAGGGAATATTTGTTCTGCCTTTAGCTCCTCGTTGGGTTCGACACTCTTACTTATCGAAAGAGGCTACAACTGATCCCCTACACTTGTGGGTTATCAAGACCTTTTTCTGGCGCCGTTGCCGGGGAGCAATAGCGTGGGATGAATATTCTCGTGTGTGCTTGTTTGCTTTATCACTAAGTAGATTTTATTTGCTGTTCTAAGTTGTTCTTTATCTTCAGTTATGGACATGGAACATGAAATACCAAAAAACTTAGGTCTACTTGCTACTCATGGAGATGGGGAACCTCCTAAAACTCTCGATGCTCATTATGTGAAAGATATCATGTACTACTTTGATAATCTTGAGAAAACCCCATTCAACTATGTAATGGTAGTAACGTTGGATCAACGTGAATACTTTAGGGATTATCGCTTGACACAAAAAGGGAAACTGTTATGGGATCAAATTCATTTGTTGCATTGGTATGCTCGGCAACTATGCTTGAGATATGATTATACTTGTTGCTCTAGGATGAAGGCTCCACACCTCCCCTTTTCATGCAAATTTAATGATAATGAAACCTTAGCTTCTTATGCTAATGGTATATATGATTATTATGATGTGGAACAAATAGAAAGAATTCATTGCTTTTAAGGGTGCTTATGAAATTGAATCTCTGTTTAGAAAGAATGATGCTTTCGATGATGATGTTTCTAGGCCTGAATATCTTGCTATATTGAAATATTTCTATTTGAATTATGAGTATAACTCCAATATTAATGCATTTATTGAGAAAGTCTCCGCTGTCCAAGAAGAGACTAATATTTTGCAAGAGTCTATGGAAGAAGAAATTAATGACATTGTGAGCTCATTGGATGAAAAAGATGAGGAGGAGAGCAAAGAACAAAAGGAGGAAGAGCGGATTAGCTACCCGTGCCCACCTTCTAATGAGAGTAACTCTTCAACTCATACACTGTTTAATTTCCCTTCGTGCTTACCGAAGGATGAATGCTATGATGATTGTTATGATCCCGTTGATTCTTTTGAAATATCCCTTTTTGATGATGCTTGCTATGCTTGTGGCCAAGATGCCAATATGAATTATGCCTATGGATATGAGATAGTTGCTATTGCACCCACACATGATAGTCCTATTATCTTTTTGAATTCTCCAAACTACACTATACCGGAGAAGTTTTCACTTATTAAGGATTATATTGATGGGTTGCCTTTTTCCATTACACATGATGATTTTATGATTATAATATGCATGTGCTTGCTGCTCCTACTTGCAATTATTATGAGAGAGGAACTACATCTCCGCCTCTCTATGTTTCCAACACGATAAAATTGCAAGAAATTGCTTATACTATGCATTGGCCTTTACTTGATGTGCATGAATTGTTCTTGTATGACATGCCTATGCATAGGAAGAGAGTTAGACTTCGTTGTTTCATGACACATATCACTTTGTGCTCACTACTAAATGCCAAATCATTGTTAATTAAAATTGGCTTTGATATACCTTGGGATCCGGGTGGATCCATTACTTGAGCACTTTATGCCTAGCTTAATGGATTTAAAGAAAGCGCTGCCAGGGAGACAACCCGGAAGTTTTAGAGAGTCATTTATTTCTGTTGTGTGCTTTTGTAAAGTTTTAAAACAAAAAAATAAAGAGGGGAACCCAAAACTTTTCAAAAAGAAAAGTGAAAGTGATATAGACGAGCATTGTGAAAGTGGGGGACGTCCTTGAACTTTGTTCATGCCCATGGAAACTTTGTGAATCTTAATTACAAAAACTTTTCATCAAAAATAATTATCCCCTTGTACAATTCCATTGTATTATAAAAATAATTTGCCAAGGTTTGCCTTTAGGATGTTTACAATGCTTGTTGGTTTGTGCGGTGCAGGACATAAACTTTGGCTATAGTGCGTGATTTTACATTTTTTGCTGGAACGTCAAATGGTTCTGAAACTTTTTCATTGTCTTTATATACAAATTGTTTATTTTTCCTAATTTTGGAAGAATTTTCCAAGTATCATAAGTTTGGTGAATGTTCATATTATTACAGACTGTTCTGTTTTAGACAGATTATGTTTTTGATGCATAGTTTGCTTGGTTTGATGAAACTATCAATTTCTATTAGTGGATTAAGCCATGGAAAAGTTATATTACAGTAGCTACAATGCAAAAACAAAATTTGAATTGGTTTGCAACAGTACTTAGAGTAGTGATTTGCTTTATTGTACTAATGGATCTTATCGAGTTTTCTGTTGAAGTTTTGTGTGGATGAAGTGTTTGAAGATCGAGGAGGTCTCGATGTGAGGAGAAGAAGGAGAGATAGGAGCTCAAGCTTGGGGATGCCCAAGGCACCCCAAGTAAATATTCAAGGAGACTCAAGCGTCTAAGCTTGGGGATGCCCCGGAAGGCATCCCCTCTTTCTTCAACAAGTATCGGTATGTTTTCGGATTCGTTTCATTCATGTGATATGTGCAGATCTTGGAGCGTCTTTTGCATTTAGTTTTCACCTTTTCTTTTATGCACCATGCTGGTATGGGATAGTCCTTGGTTGATTTATAGAATGCTCTTTGCACTTCACTTATATCGTTTGAGTATGGCTTTATATAATGCTTCATGTGCTTCACTTATATCATTTGAAGTTTGGATTGTCTGTTTCTCTTCACATAGAAAACCACCATTTGTAGAATGCTCTTTTGCTTCACTTATAATTGTTAGAGCGTGGGCATATCTTTTGTCGAAAGAATTAAAACTCTCTTGCTTCACTTATATCTATTTAGAGAGTTGACAGGAATTGGTCATTCACATGGTTAGTCATAAAATCCTACATAAACTTGTAGATCGCTGAATATGATATGTTTGATTCCTTGCAATAGTTTTGCGATATAAAGATGAGGATATTAGAGTCATGCTAGTGGGTAGTTGTGGATTGTAGAAATACTTGTGTTGAGGTTTGTGATTCCCGTAGCATGCATGTATGGTGAACCGTTATGTGACGAAGTTGGAGCATGATTTATTTATTTAGTGTCATCCTTTGTGTGGAGGTCGGGGGCGCGCGATGGTTAACTCCTACCAACCTCCCCCCTAGGAGTATGCGTGTAGTACTTGGTTTTGATGGCTAATAATTTTTTGCAATAAGTATGTGAGTTCTTTATGACTAATGTGGAGTCCATGGATTATACGCACTCTCACCCTTCCACCATTGCTAGCCTCTCTTGTAGCGCGCAAATTTCGCCTGTACCATACACCCACCATATACCTTCCTCAAAACAACCACCATGCCTACCTATTATGGCATTTCCATAGCCATTCTAAGATATATTGCCATGTAACTCCACCGTTCCGTTTGTTATGACACGCATCATCATTGTCATATTGCCTTGCATGATCGTAAGATAGCTAGCATGATGTTTCCATGGCTTGTCCGTTCTTTGATGTCATTGCTACGCTAGATCATTGCACATCCCGGTACACCGCCGGAGGCATTCACATAGAGTCATATTTTGTTCTAGCCAGGGGCGGAGCCACCGTTGTAGCGTTGGGTGCAGTTGAACCCAACGAAAGTTGTTGGTTACGTACGTATAGGTAGGTCTTACTAGGCCTGAACCCAGTAAAATAATTAGGCTGACCCCATCAAATAAATAAAGCAATGATGGATAGGCTAAAAGGGCCGAAAGGCCCATAAGCAAATTATCTTGGTGCCCCAGTACGCAGGTCTCTCAATGCTGAATTGTACTCGTACGTTCTCCACGCAGCCGCCGCCACGCCTTCGGTACACGAACTCACATCTAGCCTCTCTTCTCTCGTCTTAGTTGTTCTCCCATGACTCCATCATCGGATCCTGGAGCATGTAGATAACGGCGGCAATCCATCTATTGAATTCCAAATTTAAGGTACTGACCCGTGAGATCGCATCTTCCTCTCTTTTGTGTTCTGTCCAACATAATAGTCTGGCATGGCAATTATTATGCCCTAGTTTGCTTATTGCTCTTTCATGGATTTTGATTAATCTGGACTTTGAATGATATTCTTCAGAGAGAAATCAATCACCGCATCCAGACAATGGTGCAGGCAAGTCGATGTCTCCCACTAGACATACAAAGTGTGTCAAATGTCATTGTAAGTAGTCTCCCGAAGACTTGGAGAAATTAATTTTGATCAGTTGCCTTATTATACGTCTGATCAGAAGAGAATTTTAATGCACATGCGAAATCCTAAGAAGCAAAATAGGATTATGCGCATATATTTTGCAAAGGGACCTTACAAGAGGGCTATTTTTTCTTATTATCCATGTAGAGAAATTTGAGGATACTTAATGGAGACTTGATGTTGTCAAGAAAAAGTTACACAATAAATTAGGTGATCAGTTCATAACCGATTGTCTGATTTACCATATGAATAAAGATATGTTTTCTACCACTAGCAGTGATGCAATATTTGATCTTCCCAATTTGCCGAGAAATTAAAAGGGGGGCACTATACAAGCGCCAATCTTTTTTGATCAATAGTACTTATTTTAAACTTATCAAACTAACTTCTTTTTTCCCAATATCTTCAGGAAAATGAGAAGCAACACCTGAGCTATAAATTGATTTTTCTACTACTGCATTTATTCTCCGGTATGAGTAATATCTAAATAAATGGTTTTCTAGTTTCATCCAACCGGTATGTGTCTTGCACTCTTCAGTTTTTAATAATGTAAAAGATGTAGGATAAGTGATACCATATTTCTATTTAATTTTATTTTTGGGTGTCGTAAGACCATTTAAAATTAGACTTCACTTTAATTAATTTGTATCAAATCTTCATGAGTTAATGAATGAACCCAATGGCTAAATTTTCTGGCTCCGCCCCTGGTTCTAGCTTCGAGTTGTAATCTTTGAGTTGTAAGTAAATAAAAGTGTGATGATCTTCATTATTAGAGCATTGTCCCATGTGAGGAAAGGCCAAATAAAAAAAGGAGATGGCCTAAAAAATATAGAGAGGGGCTAAACAAAGGAGAAAGCCCCTCAAAAAAAAAAGAGAGAGAGAGAGAGAAAAGATAGAAGGGACAATGCTACTATCCTTTTCCACACTTGTGCTTCAAAGTAGCACCATGATCTTCATAATAGAGAGTCTCTTGTTTTGTCACTTACATATACTAGTGGGAATTTTTCGTTATAGAACTTGGCTTGTATATTCCAACGACGGGCTTCCTCAAATGCCCTAGGTCTTCATGAGCAAGCAAGTTGATGCACACCCACTAGTTTTCTTTTGAGCTTTCATACACTTATAGCTCTAGTGCATCCGTTACATGGCAATCCCTACTCACTCACATTGATATCTATTGCGGGGCATCTCCATAGCCCATTGATACGCCTAGTCGATGTGAGACTTTCTCCCTACTTTTGTCTACTACCACCTTCTATTCCACCCATAGTGTTATGTCCATGGCTCACGCTCATGTATTGCGTGAAAGTTGAAAAAGTTTGAGAATACTAAAGTATGAAACAATTGCTTGGCTAAAACTGGGGTTGTGCATGATTTAAATACTTTGTGTGGTGAAGATGGAGCATAGCCAGACCATATGATTTTGTAGGGATAACTTTCTTTGGCCATGTTATTTTGAAAAGACATGTTTGCTTTATTAGTATGCTTGAAGTATTATTGTCTTAATGTCAAATAATAGAATATTGCTTTGAATCACTCGTGTCTTAATATTCATGCCATGATTAGATTACATGATCAAGATTATGCGAGGTAGCATTCCACATCAAAAATTATCTTTTTTTATCATTTACCTACTCAAGGACGAGCAGGAATTAAGCTTGGGGATGTGATACGTCCAAAACGTATCTATAATTTCTGCTTGCTCCATGCCTCTTTTGGGTGATATTGCTATGTTATTTATACACTTCCATACACTTTTGATCATATTTGGACTAACCTATTAACTCAGTGCACCCTAGTGCCAGTTTCTGTTTTCGGCTGTTTTTGTATTTCAGGTTTTCACATTACGAGAACTGCCAGAAAAAATCCAGAAAAATTATATAAAAAATCAGCGTTCCGGAAGCTTCCATGCGGCCAAAGTAGGGACGGAGGGGACCCACAGGGGCTCCAGGCGGCCTGCCCACGCGCCCCCCTGGCCGCGCCGGGGGGGCGCCTGGGCACCCCTGACCCCCTCTGATGCCCCCCTTTGGCATATATTTACACCGTGTCGCGGAAACCCTGATTCCAGACCCCTTTTCTCCAGACGCGATTCCGATCTCCGCCGCCATCGCCATCAAGCTTCGGGGGACCAGAATTCCTGCGCCGGCACCCTGCCGGGACGGGGAAGTGCCCCCGGATTCATCTCCATCGACGTTGCTTCCTCCCTCCATGATGCGGGAGTAGTTCCTCCTCGGGGTTGAGGTTCTTACCAGTAGCTATGTGGTCAATTCTCTCTCCCATGATGTGATCTTCGTTGTGATCATAGGCTATGTTAATCTAGGGTGATCCCATGCTATTTCCCCTTCCTCTATGTATTGGATTGATGTACTCACTTGTCTTTATCTAGTATAATCCCCGAGACCAAGGTGACAGCGGTCTATTGGACATGGATTAGAACAATATTTTCATGAGTGATTTCCTCTCTTGTGTGTTAATTGAAGATTGAGAGTCTCTTGGTGCTTGTCTTTGACTATCCTTTAGATATGTTGTGGTGATTGTGGGACTCTCTTTGGATGGCCGCGGTGACATTGGGAAATCCTTAGATTGAGAACTACGAACTTTGAGGTGTGCTTTTGTAGCCCTACATAATTCTCGTCCTCTCTTGACCACAAAGGAATGACCTCCGAGTGCGTCCCCTTTGCATGTTTTATGGGAAATATCATGTGATTCGATTATGTTAATGTTGTTGGGAGTTGCCACTAGTGAAAGTATGAAGCCTAGGCCTTGTTTCCACCATTGCAATACCATTTGTGCTCACTTTTACCACTTGTTTGCTTGCTGCACTTTTTATTACAGATTTATATTACTTTGTTTTGCCATCCATATCACTTGCCATTTAACATCTCTTCGCCGAACTAGTGCACCTATACATCTAACAAGTGTATTAGGTGTGTTGGGGACACAAGAGACTTCTTGTATCTTAGTTGCAGGGTTGCTTGAGAGAGACCATCTTCAACCTCTACTTCCCTGAGTTCGATAAACCTTAGGTCATCCACTTGAGGGAAATTGCTGTTGTCCTGCAAACCTCTGCACTTGGAGGCCCAACATAGTCTACAAGAGTAGAAGCGTGTGTAGACATCAAGCTATTTCTGGCGCCGTTGCCGGGGAGGTGAGCGCTTGAAGGTATATCTTTAGATCTTGCAATTAAATCTTTTTGTTTCTTGTTTTTATTTCACTAGTTATGCTTATGGACAACCTTGCAATTGGATCGTTGCTTGCGGGAAGACGCCCCACACCTGTGGTGGTTGCTCCTCCCCCTACTGAAATTGTGCCCTATAAAATACCAGCTGGTATTATCGATTATGTTTTGGTTGATCGTTATGCAGGAGACAGACATCCCGGTGAACACTTGCTATATCTGTCACAACTATGTTCATTATTTAAGCTTGCAGGTGTATCAAGGGAGTTTGTCATGAGGAAATTATTTGCCTTGTCACTGAAAGGAAAAGCATTGGAATGGTATAGGCTACTAAATGACTCTCACCTGCTGGAGTGGGAAGAGATCCAGTCTCTCTTTTACTCCAAGTTTTATCCTCTTCATGAAGTCCATGAGAATAGGAATTATGTTTATAATTTTTATCCTCATGACGGAGAGAGCATAGCTCAAGCTTGGGGGAGACTGAAAACGTTAATGCTAAAATGTCCTAACCATGGGCTCCCCAAAGATATGATTATTACTAATTTCTATGCGAGGCTTTCTCGACAGGATAAATATTTGCTCGACGCTTCCTCTATGGGTTCTTTCACAAACAAAAAGATTGATGCTAAATGGGAACTCCTTGAAAGAATTCAACGCAACACTGAAGATTTGGAGATCGACAATGGTAAAGAGTCAGGTATAATTTATGAGTATGATTGCATTAAGTCCTTTGTTAAAACTACAAGTTTTAATAAGTTTAGTGCTAAGTTTGGGCTTGATTCTCAACTCCTTGTTGATTTCCTCAAATCTTTTGCTTCACATCTTAATATGCCTAAGGAGGATTGGATCAAGTATCATAAACCTTTTAAAGAGACTTGCAAAGAAAATGAAATTGTTCATGATGATTGCAACATGCATGATCCAATTCCTAAAAATGAAGTTTTATATAAGCATGTTAATTTTTGTGGAGTGGATAGACCTTGTGAAAGGCCTATGATTGAAGAAGAGAAGTATTGTAAGCAACATAAGCATGAAAGAACAATCAGTTGGGTCAGAGATTTAAATGAAATTGCTAGAGAATTGTGTGACCTTTATCCTTTTACTTATGAACTTTGCCGTATAGAGGGTCACTTTAATTTTCAATGCATGAACTTTCAAAACATAACTGTTAACCGGTTGTGTGATAACATGATCACCTCTGATCTTTATGATGAGCTTATGTTATTTTTGATGTGTGAAGAGTTATCAGAAAAGACTTCATGGCTAGATGTTAATGCCATAGGAATAAAAAACACTTTGCAAAATTGCTATCTCTATTGTGTTGTTAATTGCCATGAAAATGATTACATAGGTAAGATTATAAAGGAGGGAACTTTACCAAAGTATAAAAATGTATCTTATATTTCTGCTAATAAAAAGGAGAGTTTCTCCCAAGTTTCCCCTATTGTTTCTAATGATAAACCAGGATATGTGGAGAAGCTTCATCTCCAACCACTCCCTCCTAAGGTTAAGAAGAAGAAAAAGAAGAGGAGGAGGAAGAGGAGCAAGAAAGAAGAAGAATGGGTATCAACCTGGCCTGAGCATATTCCTCCCATCAACTTTTATCCTAACGATTGTAAGTTTAAAGAAGAAGGTGAAGTTTATTGCCTTAATTATCATCTTGATGATACGTCCGTAGGTACTATTGAAGATGATTTTGATTATGATATGCATGTTACTTATTGTGATTGGGAAAATGATGATAATGCTACTTATGATCTTGAAAATCTTTTTGGTACCAACTCTGAAAGCGATGATATGGGAAGCTCTAAGCTTGGGGATGATAGGATTGCAAACCCTTTACCCACTAGTGATGTGATAATTGATAATTCTTTTGCTAGTAAGAATAAAGACAACATGATTACAAATATAGTTGCTAGCAATGATAATGCTCTTCTCTACTATGATGATGTCATAACTCCAACCTATAGTGATTATAAAGGTACCTATGACATAAGGAGAAATTATCCTTATGAAACTTGTCATAATCATGGAGGGAATTACTCCCTTGTTGAACACCACCCTCCTAATACACAAGTAATCTATAGTGTTCAAGTTGTTTATGATAGTCCTACTCCCACTATTACCAATGAGAAAGATTATGCTTATGTGGAGAGTAAGAGTACCTTTTTGCATGTGGATCATGGTAACAATGCTTTACGTGATGCTTATATTGTTGAGTTCATCCATGATGCCACTGAAATTTATAATGAGAGAGGGAGACTTGGTTCTAAATATCTTAATAATAAGAAGTTTCCTCTCTTTATGGTGAATATTTTGAAGTTATGCTTGTTTTGCCTTCCTATGCTAGTTGCTTTGTGCTTCAATGAATTATTCTATTGCAATATTCCTATGCATAGGAAGCATGTTAGGCTTAAATGTGTTTGGTATTTGCTTCTTGATGCTCTCTTTTGTTCTTCAGCTCTTATTCCTACGAGAGCATCATTAAAGTCTTAAGCCTATCTTTATGGCTATAAAGAAAGAGCTCTAGGGAGACAACCATTGTTATGTTTACTTTCAGTTTTAGTGGCCTTGATGTTTGTTACTACTGTAGCAACATCATTGTATCTTTATTTTTCAGCTTTGTGCCAAGTTTAGCCTCTGATTGCAAGAAAGTTCAAAAGTTGTGACGTGCTGTCCAGGAAACAGATTCTGTCCTTGGATAGAAAATTTCGTATAAAATCACCAGATCATCTTTTTGGTCTGAATTTTTTCGACAACGTGCTCTATATAATTGTCTTTCGTGTGTCTGTTTTGAGTTTTTTGATTAGAGTTGCAGAAGTGCCCCGGAAAAATCATTTACTACCTGCTGTTCTGTTTTTCACAGATTCTGTCCTGTTTTGCCTTTCCTTCATTTTGCAAACCTAGAGCTTGCTTTTTCTTTGCAAAAACCTTTTGGCAATCTTGAGAAACAGTAGAACTTCAAGAATATCTTTATTTCCAGCAAGGAACAATTATTTTATTATGGGTACTAACCTCGCTAATCAGATTATGATGAGTTATGTATGAAGGGAGTTTTCAAGTGTGCGAGGGAAGATGATAAAAAGATTCAGGAGTGTCAAACGCTCAAGCTTGGAGATGCCCCCATGCACCCCAAGAAATATTCAAGGAGACTCAAGCGTCTAAGCTTGGGGATGCCCCCGTGCATCCCCTTCTCCATCAACATTATCAGTTCGTCCTTCGTTCCACTATATTTTAATCACTTCATGTGTTATGTGCTATGCTTGGAGCGTCTTGTTTTAGTTTTCCTTTTAGTTTTCTTTAGCTTTTCATGACGAGTTGGAACTCAGCTTTCTTTATGTGGGAGAGAAACACGCTCCACTTCTACCTAGAACATAACATAGAATTTGCATGTCTATCTTTGTTGTGTGTGTTCTTTGTCTTTTAATAGCTACTATCATGCTTAGCTCTTAACTTTCATGCTTATCTTTTTAAAGAGCTTTTGTTTAGTTGGTTGCTTGAACTCTCTTTAGTTATCATGTTTATCTTATTAAGAGAGTTTGCTTCCGTTGCATTGGTTGATATGTCTATGATAAAGATGCTACGTGCATAATGGCGCTTAGTAGTTCATGTTTTCTTATGGTTAGTCTCAAATAGCTGGGGGGGTTCCCAATGTGTTATTGGAGTACCAACATGATTTGTTTGCCTATGATGTGGTATGGTTTAGTAATATCTTCCTTCAAAGAATTTATTTTGATTGACTTGGCGTATGCTCACGCATATTTAAGACTGTAAAGAAAGTCTGTCAAGCCTTGATGATCTTTTGTTTCTGAGTAGCGATATAACTTCCATGCCTGATTCAATGTTGCTTTGTCGCTCTGCATGATTATGACCGTCATTGCTCTCTTAGTTGGTCGCTCCCCGTCTTTTGCTAACCTTCGCCTGTACTAAGCGGACTGACTGCTTGTGCATCCACATCCTTTTAATCCAGTTATGCCATATGAGTCCACCATATCTTCCTACATGGTATTTACCTACCATTCCTAACGGAGACTTGCATGTACCAACTCGAAATTATTCAAAGAAAAAGCATTCCTATTTTGTGCCTCTGTTTTAAGTTCATGAGGAAGTAGTAGTTAATTCATGATCTTTTTAAGTTGGACAAGCTTCACCCTGGGATTGCATGTATAATGTGCAAACCCATAATACGAGAAGGAACTGGCATTGAGTGCGCCCGGCTCAAAAAGATAATATAACAAACAAACCCTCCTTCATGCTTTGTTCATGAGAAATCAAAAAACTTTGGCAGTGATAAACAAAGGAGATTAAGAGGATGTGATCGTCCTCATTCGGGAGCCGTTCCTCGAAACTTGTCCATCTCAAGAAGTGATTGAGTTGTCTGCTAGCATTCGTTGACGAAACATGCATGATCTAAAAAAATTATTACCTCTGTTTTAAAACCAAGAGCTCTGGTACATGTTTTGTCTTTGTTTCCGACTACGGGTTTTCAACCTTGCCAACAAAAGCCACGGTTCGAGAGTCTCCACCTTCTTTTAAAAGCACCAACTACTGAGAGCATGATTGTCATTCTGAGTGTAATGTGCATTGTCCCAAAGTAGCATTGTCTTTTGCATGATTGTGATATCGCTTATTTTGAAATCATTGTATCTAGTCATCACTTAAACCTTGGAGGTGCCCCTGCATTTATGTTTTACTTCACTAAAGGGGGCAAGCTAGATATCACTTTATCATATTTGCACATCATGTTCATTACAAATCTATTTGATGTTTCAATATCATATTGTAAAACTTTCAGTTCTTTGTGATTTTCTCATGAGGCAACTTAATTACTATAGATTCATTGTCTCAGTAAGCTTTTGTCATATGACTATGAAAAAGTCCTATATGGTTAATAGCATGTCACCACAGAAATTATTCTTGTTATCATTTACCTACTCGAGGACGAGCAGGAATTAAGCTTGGGGATGTTGATACGTCCAAAACGTATCTATAATTTCTGCTTGCTGCATGCCTCTTTTGGGTGATATTGCTATGTTATTTATACACTTCCATACACTTTTGATCATATTTGGACTAACCTATTAACTCAGTGCACCCCAGTGCCAGTTTCTGTTTTCGGCTGTTTTTGTATTTCAGGTTTTCACATTACGAGAACTACCAGAAAAAATCCAGAAAAATTATATAAAAAATCAGCGTTCCGGAAGCTTCCATGCGGCCAAAGTAGGACCGGAGGGGACCCACAGGGGCTCCAGGCGGCCTGCCCACGCGCCCCCCCTGGCCGCGCCGGGGGGGGGGGGGGGGGCCCCGGGGCCCC
>LR738713.1:810294131-810308604 GCA_902687465.1 Secale cereale
GGGGGGCTCCTGGGCACCCCTGACCCCCTCTGATGTCCCCCTTTGGCATATATTTACACCGTGTCGCGGAAACCCTGATTCCAGACCCCTTTTCTCTAGACGCGATTCCGATCTCCACCGCCATCGCCATCAAGCTTCGGGGGACCAGAATTCCTGCGCCGGCACCCTGCCGGGACGGGGAAGTGCCTCCGGATTCATCTCCATCGACGTTGCTTGCTCCCTCCATGATGCGGGAGTAGTTCCTCCTCGGGGTTGAGGTTCTTACCAGTAGCTATGTGGTCAATTCTCTCTCCCATGATGTGATCTTCGTTGTGATCATAGGCTATGTTAATCTAGGGTGATCCCATGATATTTCCCCTTCCTCTATGTATTGGATTGATGTACTCACTTGTCTTTATCTAGTATAATCCCCGAGACCAAGGTGACAGCGGTCTATTGGACATGGATTAGAACAATATTTTCATGAGTGATTTCCTCTCTTGTGTGTTGATTGAAGATTGAGAGTCTCTTGGTGCTTGTCTTTGACTATCCTTTAGATATGTTGTGGTGATTGTGGGACTCTCTTTGGATGGCCGCGGTGACATTGGGAAATCCTTAGATTGAGAACTACGAACTTTGAGGTGTGCTTTTGTAGCCCTACATAATTCTCGTCCTCTCTTGACCACGATGGAATGACCTCCGAGTGCGTCCCCTTTGCATGTTTTATGGGAAATATCATGTGATTCGATTATGTTAATGTTGTTGGGAGTTGCCACTAGTGAAAGTATGAAGCCTAGGCCTTGTTTCCACCATTGCAATACCATTTGTGCTCACGTTTACCACTTGTTTGCTTGCTGCACTTTTTATTACAGATTTATATTACTTTGTTTTGCCATCCATATCACTTGCCATTTAACATCTCTTCGCCGAACTAGTGCACCTATACATCTAACAAGTGTATTAGGTGTGTTGGGGACACAAGAGACTTCTTGTATCTTAGTTGCAGGGTTGCTTGAGAGAGACCATCTTCAACCTCTACTTCCCTGAGTTTGATAAACCTTAGGTCATCCACTTGAGGGAAATTGCTGCTGTCCTACAAACCTCTGCGCTTGGAGGCCCAACATAGTCTACAAGAGTAGAAGCGTGTGTAGACATCAGGATGCTAATACGTCTCCGTCGTATCTATAATTTTTGATTGTTCCATGCCAATATTCTACAACTTTCATATACTTTTGGCAACTTTTTATACTATTTTTTGGGATTAACATATTGATCTAGTGCCCAGTGCCAGTTCCTGTTTGTTGCATGTTTTTTGTTTCGCAGAATATCTATATCAAACGGAGTCCAAACGGAATAAAAATGGACGGTGTTTTTTTAGAATATATGTGAATTTTGGGGAGCGGAACCAACATGAAACGATGCCCGAGTGGGCCACGAGGCAGGGAGCGTGCCCTGGGCAGGGGGGCGTGCCCTGGGCAGGGAGGCGCGCCCTGGGCCCTCGTGGCCACACCGTAAGGCGGTTGATGCCCTTATTTCGCCGCAAGAAAGCTAATATCCGGATAAAAATTGTGTCAAAAAATCAGCCCAATCGGAGTTACAGATCTCCGGGAATATAAGAAACGGTGAAGGGATAGAATCTGGGAACACAAAAACAGAGAGAGACAAAGAGACAGATCCAATCTCGGAGGGGCTCTCGCCCCTCCGCCACCATGGAGGCCATGGACTAGAGGGGAAACCCTTCTCCCACCTATGGAGAAGGTCAAGGAAGAATAAGGAGGAGGGGGCTCTCTCCCCCTTGCTTCCGGTGGCACCGGAGTGCCACCGGGGCCATCATCGTGTGACGGCGATCTACACCAACACCTCCGTCATCTTCACCAACATATCCATCACCTTCCCCCATCTATCTATAACGGTCCACTCTCCCGCAACCCGCTGTACCCTCTACTTGAACATGGTGCTTTATGCTTCATATTATTATCCAATGATGTGTTGCCATCGTATGATGTCCGAGTAAATTATCGTTGTCCTATTGGTGATTGGTGAATTGCTATGATTGATTTAAATTGCTTGTGGTTATGTTGCTGTCCTTTGGTGCCCATCATATGAGCGCGCGCGTGGATCACACCATAGGGTTAGTTGTATGTTGATAGGACTACGTATTGGAGGGCAAGAGTGACAGAAACTTCAACCTAGCGTAGAAATTGATGCATACGGGATTGAAGGGGGACCAATATATCTTAATGCTATGGTTGGGTTTTACCTTAATGAACATTAGTAGTTGCGGATGCTCGCTAATAGTTCCAATCATAAGTGCATAGAATTCCAAGTAAGCGATGACATGCTAGCAGTGGCCTCTCCCACATAAAACTTGCTATCGGTCTAGTAACGTAGTCAATTGCTTAGGGGCAATTTCGCAACTCCTACCACCACTTCTCCACACTCGCTATCATTAACTTTATTGCTTCTTTATCTTAACAGCCCCTAGTTTATATTTGCGTGCTCTTTATATTTTTGCAAACCTATCCCACAAAAACTACAAAGTACTTCTAGTTTCATACTTGTTCTAGGTAAAGTAAGCGTTAAGCGTGCGTAGAGTTGGATCGGTGGTCGATAGAACTTGAGGGAATATTTGTTCTGCCTTTAGCTCCATGTTGGGTTCGACACTCTTACTTATCAAAAGAGGCTACAACTGATCCCCTACACTTGTGGGTTATCAACAACCCCGGTTTCAGCCAAGCAATTGTTTTCATACTCAATTTTTTCAAACCTTTCAACTTTCACGCAATACATGAGCATGAGCCATGGATATAGTACTATAGGTGGAATAGAGTGGTGGTTGTGGAGAAGACAAAAGAGGAAGATGTTCTCACATCAACTAGGCGTATCAATGGGCTATGGAGATGCCCATCAATAGATACCAATGTGAGTGAGTAGGGATTGCCATGCAACGGATGCACTAGAGCTATAAATGTATGAAAGATCAACAAAAGAATCTAAGTGGGTGTGCATCCAACTTGCTTGCTCACGAAGACCTAGGGCATTTGAGGAAGCCCATCGTTGGAATATACAAGCCAAGTTCTATAATGAAAATTCCCACTAGCATATGAAAGTGACTAAATAAGAGACTCTCTATCATGAAGATCATGGTGCTACCTTGAAGCACAAGTGTGGAAAAAGATAGTAGCATTGTCCCTTCTTTTCTTTTTCTTTTTTTCTTCTTTTTTCTTTTCTTTTTCTTATTTTCTTATTTTGGGGCCTTTCTTTTTTCTTTGGCCTTCCCTTCTTTTTTTCTTTTTCTTTTTTTCTTTGGGACAATTCTCTAATAATGATGATCATCACACTTCTATTGATTTACAACTCGATATTACAACTCGATACTAGAACAAAGTATGACTCTATATGAATGCCTCCGGTGGTGTACCGAGATGTGCAATGAATCAAGAGTGTCATGTATGAAAAATTATGCATGGTGGCTTAGCCACAAATACGATGTCAACTAGATGATCATGCATGGCAATATGACAATATGAAGCGTGTCATATGAACGGAACGGTGGAAAGTTGCATGCCAATATATCTCGGAATGGCTAGGGAAATGCCATGATAGGTAGATATGGTGGCTGTTTTGAGGAAGGTATATGGTGGCTGTTTTGAGGAAGGATATATAGTGGGTGTATGGTACCGGCGAAAGTTGCACGATACAAGAGAGGCTAGCAATGGTGGAAGGCTGAGACTGCGTATAATCCATGGACTCAACATTAGTCATAAGAACTCATATACTTATTGCAAAAATTTATGAGTCATCAAAACAAAGCAATCAACGCATGCTCCTAGGGGGGAGGTTGGTAGGAGTTAACCATCGCGCGCCCCCGACCTCCACACAAAGGATGACACTCTACAAATACCTAATGCTCTAACTTCGTCACATAGCGGTTCACCATACGTGCATGCTACGGGAATCACAAACTTTAACACAAGTATTCCTCAGTTTCATAATAACTCCAGTAGCATGACTCTAATATCACTATCCTCATATCTCAAAACAATTATCAAGCATCCAACTTCTCATCATATTAAATGCACTTAGTATGAAAGTTTTTACTACATTGATCTTGGATGCCTATCATGTGAAGGCTAGTTTTATAGCCAAAGCACATTACCATGCTGTTCTAATAGACTCTCAAAAGGATATAAGTGAAGCATGAGAGTTCATCAATTTCTAAAACAAAACCATCACCGTGCTCTAAAAGATATAAGTGAAGCACTAGAGCAAAAACTATTCAACTCAGAAGATATAAGTGAAGCACATAGAGTGTTCTAACAATTCCTAGGCCATATTTAACTCTCTCAAATAGGTGTGTCCGGCAAGGATAATTGTGGCAAACTAACAAGCAAAGACTAAAATTATACACGATGCTCCAAGTAAAACACATATCATGTGGTGAATAAAAATATAGCTCCGAGTATAGTTACCGATAGATGAAGACGAAAGAGGGGATGCCTTCCCGGGGCATCCCCAAGCTTAGGCTTTTGGTTGTCCTTGAATTTTACCTTGGGGTGCCTTGGGCATCCCCAAGATTAGGCTCTTGCCACTCTTTATTCCATAGTCCATCAAAGCAATACTCAAAACTTGAAAACTTCAGAACACAAAACTTAGACAAAAATCTCGTGAGCTCCGTTAGTATAAGAAAACAAACCACTACTCAAAGGTACTACAATGAATTAATTCTTTGTTTATATTGGTGTTAAACCTAATGTATTCCAACTTCTCTATGATTCATACTCCCCAATACTACTCATAGATTCATCAAAATAAGCAAACAACACACGAAAAACAGAATCTGTCAAAAACAGAACAGTCTGTAGTAATTTGTAACTTTCGAATACTTATGTAACTCCAAACAATTTGAAATAAATTGGTAAACGTGAGGAATTTGTCTATTAATCATATGCAAAAAGAATCAACTAAATATCACTCTCCCGTAAAATCTGGTGACTGTTCTAGGTAGCGCTAACGTTTCTGTTTTTTTACAGCAAGATCATATAAACTTCACACAAGTCTTCCCAAAGGTTCTACTTGGCACAAACACTAATTAAAACACAAAACCACATCTAAACAGAAGCTAGATGCAATATTTATTCCTAAACAGAAGCAAAAACAAAGAAAATAAAATTGGGTTGCCTCCCAACAAGCGCTATCGTTTAACGCCCCTAGCTAGGCATGATGATTTCAATGATGCTCACATAAAAGATAAGAATTGAAACATAAAGGGGGAGCATCATGAAGAATATTACTAGCACATTTAATCCTAACCCACTTCCTATGCATAGGGATTTTGTGAGCAAACAACTTATGGGAACAATAATCAACTAGTATAGGAAAGCAAAACAAGCATAACTTCAAGATTTTAAGCACATAGAGAGGAAACTTGATATTATTGCAACTCCAAAAAACATATATTCCTCACTCATAATAATTTTTAGTAGCATCATGAATGAATTCAACAATATAACCATCACATAAAGCATTCTTTTCATGATCCCCAAGCATATAAATTTTGTTACTCTCCACATAAGCTAATTTCTTCTCATTCATAGTGGTGGGAGAAAACTCTACAAAATAACTATCATGTGAAGCATAATCCAGTTGAAAACTAATATCATGATGACAAGTTTCAGGTTATCATTATTCTTAATAGCATACAAGTCATCACAATAATCATCATAGATAGCAACTTTGTTCTCATAATCAATTGGAACCTCTTCCGAAATAGTGGATTCATCACTAAATAAAGTCATGACCTCTCCAAATCCACTTTCATCAATATAATCATCATAAATAGGTGGCATGCTTTCATAATGATAAATTTGCTCATTAAAACTTGGGGGGACTAAACATATCATCATCAAACATAGCATCCCCAAGCTTGTGGCTTTCCATATCATTAGCATCATGGGTATTCAAAGAGTTCATACTAACAACATTGCAATCATGCTCATCATGCAAATATTTTATGCCAAGCATTCTATGTAATTCTTCTTCTAGTACTTGAGCACAATTTTCCTTCCCATCATTTTCACGAAAGATATTAAAAAGGTGAAGCATATTATGAGGTAACCTTAATTCCATTTTTTGTAGTTTTCTTTTATAAACTAAACTAGTGATAAAACAAGAGACTAAAAGATTCGATTGCAAGATCTAAAGATATACCTTCAAGCACTAACCTCCCCAGCAACGGCGCCAGAAAACAACTTGTTGTATACTATGCAACCTTCTTCTTGTAGACGTTGTTGGGCCTCCAAGTGCAGAGGTTTGTAAGACAGTAGCAAATTTCCCTCAAGTGGATGACCTAAGGTTTATCAATCCATGGGAGGCATAGGATGAAGATGGTTTATCTCAAACAACCCTGCAACCAAATAACAAAGAGTCTCTTGTGTCCCCAACACACCCAATACAATGGTAAATTGTATAGGTGCACTAGTTCGGCGAAGAGATGGTGATACAAGTGCAATATGGATGGTATATATAGGTTTTTGTAATAGGAAAATATAAAAACAGCAAGGTAACTAAAGGTAAAAGTGAGCATAAACGGTGTTGCAATGATAGGAAACAAGGCCTAGGGTTCATAGTTTCACTAGTGCAAGTTCTCTCAACAAGGATAACATAACTAGATCATATTACTAGCCCTCAACATGCAACAAAGAGTCACTCCAAAGTAACTAATAGCGGAGAACAAACGAAGAGATTATGGTAGGGTACGAAACCACCTCAAAGTTATTCTTTCTGATCGATCTATTCAAGAGTCCGTAGTAAAATAACACGAGGCTATTCTTTCCGTTCAACCTATCCTAGAGTTCGTACTAGAATAACACCTTAAGACACAAATCAACCAAAACCCTAATGTCACCTAGATACTCCATTGTCACCTCAAGTATCTGTGGGTATGATTATACGATATGCATCAGACAATCTCAGAAACATCTATTCAACCAACACAAAGAACTTCAAAGAGTGCCCCAAAGTTTCTACCGGAGAGTCAAGACGAAAACGTGTGCCAACCCCTATGCATAGATTCCCAAGGTCACGGAACCCACAAGTTGATCACCAAAACATGCATCAAGTGGATCAATAGAATACCCCATTGTCACCACAGGTATCCCATGCAAGACATACATCAAGTGTTCTCAAATCCTTAAAGACTCGATCCGATAAGATAACTTCAAAGGGAAAACTCAATTCATCACAAGAGAGTAGAGGGGGAGAAACATCATTAGATCCAACTATAATAGCAAAGCTCGCAATACATCAAGATCGTGCCATCTCAAGAACATGAGAGAGAGAGTCAAACACATAGCTACTGGTACATAACCCCATCCCCGAGGGTGGACTACTCCCTCCTCGTCATGGAGAGCGCTGGGATGACGAAGATGGCCACCGGAGAGGGATCCCCCCCCTCCGGCAGGGTGCCAAAACGGGTCTAGATTGCTTTTTGATGGCAATAGAGGCTTTCGACGGTGGAACTCCCGATCTAGGTTATTTTCCGGAGGTTTCTGTATTTATAGGATTTTTTGGCGTAGGGCACAAGTCAGGGGGGTCTCCGGGCTGTCCACAAGATAGGGGGGGGCACCACTTGGGGTGGGCGCGCCCCCACCCTCGTGGGCAGCCCGTAGCTCTCCTGGCCCAACTCTTTTACTTCGGGGGCTTCTTTTGGTCTAGAAACAATCATCAAAAATTGGCACGTCAATTGGACTGCGTTTGGTATTCTTTTTCTGTAAAACTCAAAAACAAGGAAAAAACAGAAACTGTCACTGGGCTCTAGGTTAATAGGTTAGTCCCAAAAATCATATAAAAGTGTATAATAAAGCCCATAAAACATCCTAGAAGGATAATATAATAGCATGGAACAATCAAAATTTATAGATACGTTGGAGACATATCAACATGGAACAATCAAAATTTATAGATACGTTGGAGACGTATCAAGCATCCCCAATCTTAATTTCTGATCGTCCTCGAGTAGGTAAATGATAAAAAAACAGAATTTTTGATGTGAATGCTACCTAGCATAATTATCAATGTAATTTCCTTTATTGTGGCATGAATATTCATATCCGAAAGATTCAAGAAAAAAGTCTATATTGACATAAGAATAATAATACTTTAAACATACTAACAAAGCAATTGTGTCTTCTCAAAATAACATGGCCAAAGAAAGTTCATCCCTACAAAATCATATAGTTTGGCTATGCTCCGTCTTCGTCACACAAAATACTCAAATCATGCACAACCCCTGTTTCAGCCAAGCATTTGTTTCATACCTTAATTTTTTCAAACTTTTTTCAACTTTCACGCAATACATGAGCGTGAGCCATGGATATAGCACTATAGGTGGAATGGAGTGGTGGTTGTGGAGAAGAGAAAAAGGAGGAAGATGGTCTCACATCAACTAGGCGTATTAATGGGCTATGGAGATGCCCATCAATAGATATTAATGTGAGTGAGTAGGGATTGCCATGCAATGGATGCACTAGAGCTATAAATGTATGAAAGCTCAACGAAAGAAACTAAGTGGGTGTGCATCCAACTTGCTTGCTCACGAAGTCCTAGGGCATTTGAGGAAGCCCATCGTTGGAATATACAAGCCAAGTTTTATAATGAAAATTCCCACTAGTATATGAAAGTGACAAAACAATAGACTCTCTATCATGAAGATCATGGTGCTACTTTGAAGTACAAGTGTGGAAAAAGATAGTAGCATTGTCCCTTCTTTTTTTTCTTCTTTTTTCTTTTTTGGGCCCTTCTTTTTTTACTTTGGCCTTTTTTCTCTTTTTTTTCTTTGGGACAATGCTCTAATAATGATGATCATCACACTTATATTGATTTACAACTCGATATTACAACTCGATACTAGAACAAAGTATGACTCTATATGAATGCCTCCAGCGGTGTACCGGGATGTGCAATGAATCAAGAGTGACATGTATGAAAAATTATGCATGGTGGCCTAGCCACGAATACGATGTCAACTACATGATCATGCATGGCAATATGACAATGATGAAGCGTGTCATAGCAAACGGAACAGTGGAAAGTTGAATAGCAATATATCTCGGAATGGCTATGGAAATGCCATGATAGGTAGGTATGGTGGCTGTTTTGAGGAAGGTATAAAGGTGGGTGTATGGTACCGGCGAGAGTTGTGCAGTACAAGAGAGGCTAGCAATGGTGGAAGGGTGAGAGTGCGTATAATCCATGGACTCAACATTAGTCATAAAGAACTCACATACTTATTGCAAAAATCTACAAGTCATCAAAACAAAGTACTACAAGCATGCTCCTAGGGGAAGGGTTGGTAGGAGTTAACCATCGCGCGATCCCGACCTCCACACAAAGGATGAAACTCAATGAAATACCTCATGCTTCAAATTTGTCACACAACGGTTACCATACGTGCATGCTACGGGACTTGCAAACCTCAACACAAGTATTTCTCAAATTCACAACTACTCTGCTAGCATGACTCTAATATCACCATCCTCATATCTCAAAACAATCATCAAGTATCAAACTTCTCATAGTATTCAATGCACTTTATATGAAAGTTTTTACTATACCCATCTTGGATGCCTATCATATTTGGACTAGTTTTATAACCAAAGCACATTATCATTTTGTTCTAAGAGACTCTCAAAAAGATATAAGTGAAGCATGAGAGATCAATAATTTATACAAAATAAAACCAACACCGTGCTCTAAAAGATATAAGTGAAGCACTAGAGCAAACAACAAACTACTCCAAAAGATATAAGTGAAGATCAATGAGTAGTTGAATAATTATGTAACTATGTGAAGACTCTCTAATATTTAAGAATTTCAGATCTTGGGATATTATTCAAAAATCAAGCAAAACAAATTAAAACAAAATGACGCTCCAAGCAAAACACATATCATGTGGTGAATAAAAATATAGCATCGAGTAAAGTTACCGATAGACGAAGATGAAAGAGGGGATGCCTTACCGGGGCATCCCCAAGCTTAGGCTTTTGGTTGTCCTTGAATTTTACCTTGGGGTGCCTTGGGCATCCCCAATCTTAGGCTCTTGCCACTCTTTGTTCCACTGTTCATCAATTCCATACTCAAAACTTGAAAACTTCACAACACAAAACTCAACAGAAAACTCGTAAGCTCCGTTAGTATAAGAAAATAAAACCACCACTTAGGTACCGTTGTGAACTCATTCTAAATTCATATTGGTGTAGTATCTACTGTATTCCAACTTCTCTATGGTTCATACCCTCCGATACTACTCATAGATTCATCAAAATAAGCAAACAACACATAGAAAACAGAATCTGTCAAAAACATAATAGTCTGTAGTAATCTGTAACTTTCGAATACTTCTGCAACTCTAAAAATTCTGAAATAAATTGGTGGACGTGAGGAATTTGTCTATTAATCATCTACAAAAAGAATCAACTTAAAAGCACTCTCCAGTAAAAAATGGTAGCTAATCTCGTGAGCGCTAAAGTTTCTGTTTTTTACAATTTGATCGCATAAACTTCACACAAGTCTTCCCAAAGGTTCTACTTGGCACAAACACTAATTAAAACACAACACCACATCTAAGCAGAAGCTAGATGCAATATTTATTTCTAAACAGAATCAAAAGCAAAGGAAATAAAATTGGGTTGCCTCCCAACAAGCGCTATCGTTTAACGCCCCTAGCTAGGCACAATGATTTCAATGATGCTCGCATGAAAGATAAGAACTGAAACATAACGGGAGCATCATGAAGCATATAACTAGCACATTTAAGTCTAACCCACTTCCTATGCATAGGGATTTTGTGAGCAAACAACTTATGGGAATAATAATCAACTAGCATAGGAAAGCAAAACAAGCGTAGCTTCAAAACTTCAAGCACATAGAGAGCAAACTTGATATTATTGCAATTCCTACAAGCATATGACCCGCTCTCATAATAATTTTCAGTAGCATCATGAATGAATTCAACAATATAACTATGACATAAAGCATTCTTGTCATGATCCCCAAGCATATAAATTTTATTACTCTCCACATAAACAAAATTCTTCTCATTCGGAATAGCGGGAGTATCATAAGAGACTTGAATACTATAGATTGTTTCCACATTAAAAGAGTAATGTTCAGAAAAGGGGTAATCATAATCATGATAAGTTTGATAAATATAATGATCACTACTTTTTATAGCATAAGTGTCATCACAATAATCATCATAAATAGGAGGCGTGCTATCATCATGATAAATTTGCTCATCAAGACTTGGGAGGTTAAAATATCATCTTCATCAAACGTAGCCTCCCCAAGCTTGGGCCTTTGCATATCATAAGCATAATCACTCTCATCATTAATAGTATTGATAGCACCGATAGTATATCAATTATCATCATCACAATGAGTAATAGGAGCAACATCATTTGGAAGGGAAATCTCTTTACCTTTGCTTCTCCGTCTTTTCTTCTTCTTCTTCTTCGCATCCTGTGTGGGTTTAATCTTCTTTTTGGAGCTCCTTATTAATGAGATTGGTTGAATAGAAGACTCCTCCTCGTTACCTGATTTATCAAAAGAAATAATAGGAGGATATTTGGAAATCTCTTCCCTTTCATTAGTATTCTCTTCATCTTCTATTTGTTTTCTTGTCTTTATGTAATTGGCAATATAAGGTTTTTCAATGCAATTCACTGCACAATACATATAAATTTCCTCTAGATCAAAATCAACAACTTTATCAAGGGCAAATTCTGGAATATCCTTAGTTATACGTTTTATTTCTTCATAACCCGGAAGCAAACTAAGTTCATTATGATCTGCAAGGGAAATCAAGTCATCACAATTTTTGGACATGATTCGATCATGAAACAATTTGCATTGGATATTTAAATGACCACGTTCACTTCAAAGTTCACAAGTACGGCTAAGAAAATTTAAATCTTCAGCACAAACATCTAGCCTTTCTTGCAACCATTTAGTTACTAAATACTTATGCCTCTTGCAAAATCTATCCTCCCTATTTGGTATATACTTGCAAACTCTATGCACTCCACAAAAATTGACATGCTTATATGAGATATTTTCATCATGACTAGTGCAATCATCGTTAGTACTATGGATATTCGAAGAATTCACACTAACAACATTGCAATCATGCTCACCATTCAAAGATTTAGTGCCAAACATTCTAATGCATTCTTCTTCTAACACTTTGGCACAATTTTCCTTTCCATCATTTTCACGAAATATATTAAAAAGATGAAGCATATGAGGTAACCTTAATTCCATTTTTTGTAGTTTTATTTTATAACTAAACTAGTGATAAAATAAGAAACTAAAATATTTGATTGCAAGATCTGAAGATATACATTCAAGCACTAACCTCCCCGGCAACGACGCCAGAAAAGAGCTTGATGTCTACTACGCAACCTTCTTCTTGTAGACGTTGTTGGGCCTCCAAGTGCAGAGGTTTGTAGGACAGTAGCAAATTTCCCTCAAGTGGATGACCTAAGGTTTATCAATCAGTGGGAGGCGTAGGATGAATATGGTCTCTCTCAAACAACCCTGCAACCAAATAACAAAGAGTCTCTTGTGTTCTCAACACACCCAATACAATGGTAAATTGTATAGGTGCACTAGTTCGGCGAAGAGATGGTGATACAAGTGCAATATGGATGGTAGATATAGGTTTTTGTAATATGAAAATATAAAACAACAAGGTAACTAATGATAACTGTGAGCATAAACGGTGTTGCAATGATAGGAAATAAGGCATAGGGTTCATACTTTCACTAGTGCAAGTTCTCTCAACAATAATAACATAACTGGATCATATAACTATCCCTCAACATGCAACAAAGAGTCACTCCAAATTCACTAATAGCGGAGAACAAACGAAGAGATTATGGTAGGGCACGAAACTACCTTAAAGTTATCCTTTCTTATCGATATATTCAAGAGTCCGTAGTAAAATAACACAAAGCTATTCTTTCCGTTCGATCTATCATAGAGTTCGTACTAGAATAACACCTTAAGATACAAATCAACCAAAACCCTAATGTCACCTAGATACTCCATTGTCACCTCAAGTATCCGTGGGCATGATTATACGATATGCATCACACAATCTCAGATTCATCTATTCAACCAATATAACGAACTTCAAAGAGTGCCCCAAAGTTTCTACCGGAGAGTCAAGACGAAAACGTGTGCCAACCCCTATGCATAGATTCCCAAGGTCACGGAACCCACAAGCTGATCACCAAAACATACATCAAGTAGATCACGTGATATCACATTGTCACCACAGATAAGCACATGCAAGACATACATCAAGTGTTCTCAAATCCTTAAAGACTCAATCTGATAAGATAACTTCAAAGGGAAAACTCAATCCATTACAAGAGAGTATGGGGGAGAAACATCATAAGATCCAACAATAGTAGCAAAGCTCGCGATACATCAAGATCGTGCCATCTCAAGAACACGAGAGAGAGAGAGAGAGAGAGAGAGAGAGAGAGAGAGAGAGAGAGATCAAACACATAGCTACTGGTACATACCCTCAGCCCCGAGGGTGGACTACACCCTCCTCGTCATGAAGAGCGCCGGGATGATGAAGATGGCCACCGGAGAGGGATTCCCCCTCCGACAGGGTGCCGAAACAAGGTCTAGATTGGTTTTCGATGGCAACAGAGGCTTTCGACGGCGGAACTCCCGATCTAGGTTACTTTCCGGAGGTTTCAGTATATATAGGAGGTGTTGAAGTCGGGGACAAGTAAAGGGGGTCTCTAGGCTGTCCACGAGGTAGGGCGCCCCCTACCCTCGTGGGCAGCCCGGGAACCTTCTGGTCCTCTGGCACTTCCTGGGCTTCTTCTGGTCCAAAAATAACCTCCGTTGAGTTTCAGGTCAATTGGGCTCCGTTTGATATTCCTTTTCTGCGATACTCTAAAACAAGGGAAAAACAGAAACTTGCACTGGGCTCTGGGTTAATAGGCTAGTCCAAAAAATCATATAAAAGTGTATATAAAAGCCCATAAAACATCCTAGAAGGAAAATATAATAGCATGGAACAATAAAAAATTATAGATACGTTGGAGACGTATCAAGGGTGGTCTGCACCGAAATAGGACCAAGCCTCGGACATCCCAACCACTACCCCAAGGGCCTCGCACACCCCAAAAGCAGCAGGAGGCTGTGTGCAAGGGGGGAGAGGCTGACACGTAGGATCATCTCGAGCATGAGCGCGCCGCCGAGCAAGACAAGGAAGGGGGCGCACCAGCTGGACGGGGAAGAGCCCGCGGTTCACCGAATTCGATCTGGGGCCATGAGGGGGGTCCTCCAGCTTGTCGTGGTGGAGGAGGGGGTCCGCTCCGCCGCAACCAGGTTGGCCGGAACTTATTGAGGAGGGGGTCCGCCCCGCCGCAGCCAGGCTTGCCAGAACCCGATCCGGGGGGGGGGGGGG
>LR738713.1:810308665-810390567 GCA_902687465.1 Secale cereale
GATGGGAGGGGTTGCAGTGTTGAGGGCGGAAATGCCCCGGCGCCGCCATCCCAGGGATTGGCGCGACTTTGTCGGCCGGCCCTCCGGCGGCGGCGACGCGGGGTTGAGCGGAGGGGGCGGATTACCGGCGCAGGCGGCTAGGTTACCTATGATGGTCTGCTGAACTCATGACAATTATAAATAACTAGTGGTTGGGGCGCCACCCTGTGGCGCCGCTTAAGAGGAAATTGTGCGCACATTCCATTAAAAAAATACATAGAGTCCTCGTTTCCGTCTAAAAGAACATCCCAGAAAAAAAATCCTCACCTTCATCTAAAAAAAAGAAGTAAAAAAGAAAAAGAAAAAAATTACCACCGCAACCTACCAGCGAGTGCCACGTTGCATAACCCTCCATTTCAAAAATACCAGAGGTTTCCACCTCCATCTAAAAAGAAAAAATACATTTAAAAAAATAATCCACACCTTCATCTTTTTTTTTTCAAAAGATTTCTCACCATGGCCAACCAGATTGCGCCACGTGGCATAGCTGGTTGGCCGCCCTTCACGCGTAGCTTAATGGGTTTACTTTCCTTTTTTTTTCAATAATTTGCCCTCCCTTCTTTTTGAGTAGTTGTTAGTGGTGGTCCCTGGCAGTTTAATTGGGTGCGCGTGTATTTCTTTCTTCATAGCTAGCTCAAAGTAATTCATTTCGCGGCCATGTATGTATAATATACTCTCTTCGGTTAAATACATTCATTTTTATCCATTTATATCATTAAAAAATATTTTTTCGAGAGTATGTCAATGGCGTACCTTATCTTTATAGAAGATAGAGAAATATTTACAAGAGATTACAATGCGGCGTCCACTTCACAAAAGCGTCCGCCCTCCCGAACTCCGGTAAAAGCATAAGGGACTACTCACAAAAGTGTAACACCCCGCTCCTATTGGCTAACTCCCACAGTTTGCGCTCTCTGAAAATGCATTCCACAGTGCCTAGCTCATTCGTGATGCCATTCCTACCGAACACTGTGTCGTTCCTCTATTTCCATAAACACCAGCAAATTAGCATAACAAATGAGTCGAAGTCCTTTCGCATTGTCTTCTGCACTGTCTTCCGGGCTGTCATCCACCAAACTTGAAATGGAGCGTTGCCGTCCGGCAGCAGGGCAAGATCAATCCCTGTCTTGACGAAGCAAATATACCACACCTGCCTAGCGAATACGCATTGTGACATAATGTGATCCATAGTGTTTTCCTCTTGTTCGCATAGAAAGCCTGGCGAGGTAGCTTCTTGTAGGCCATGTTGAGCTCTCATGTCCGATGTCCACAACCTGTACTGAAGTGCCAACCACATAAAGATTTGGCAAGCGAGAGGTGCTTTGCTCTTCCATATGGTTGCCGCCGGCTGGAACTTGATGCTTCCTTCACACATCATCTTGTACGCGGATCAGCGGATGAGGCCGTGTATGTGCCTGACTCGTTCCAGGCCTAGAACGACGCGTCCTCCGAACCCTGGTGGAGGTGGATGCCCACCAGCGCCTCCCAAAGCCTTATGAACTGCGCCAAGTCCTCGGTGTTTATTCATCCAAGCGTGGAGATACAACCCGTCCTACGCCGTTCGCCTATTGATCGTCCTAGTTTTGACCTTGGGCAGTAAGATCGTCCTAGTTTTGACCTTGGGTGTTTATTCATCCAAGCGTGGAGATACAACCCGTCCTACGCCGTTCGCCTATTGATCGTCCTAGTTTTGACCTTGGGCAGTAAGATCGTCCTAGTTTTGACCTTGGGCAGTAAGCTGGGTGCCAGCTCCTTCACTGTTGCCCCTCCAATCCATCTATCCTTCCAAAAAAAAAAAATATCTTCGCGCCATCTCCTATGCGCCATTGTACCATGCTTTGAAATGCCATCGAAGCCTCCTTATCCGCAATCTGGTGCAGACCCTGCCATGGTTTATCGTCATCCGTTCTCTTCAGCCATTCCCATCGCAGCCGGAGAGCAATCCCTTGTTTATGCAGATCAATGATGCCCAACCCACCAAGATTTTTGGGCCTGCATACCCGCTGCCATGCTACCACGCACTTCCCTCCTACAACCTCGTCCGTGCCTGCCCAAAAAAAAGTATTTATACGACAAGTATTTCGTACGGAGTCGCATATGCCCTTTCCCGGCGTCCTGAGACGTGTACCTATTGCGCAACTGGTTCATGCAAAAGTAAAGAACTACTGTAACGTGTAATAGGCGACGCATATCCTCCCGAAATGCGGATCACTGGCTTTGCCATGCTCTCCGCGTCCAGGTTCATCCTCCGGTGACCGGTGGTGTGCTGCGTCAGATGCAAGATCAGTAGGAGTATTTGTATTCAGCCACGACTCCAATAATGAACTACTACTACAGTAGATAATTACCAACAGCTCTCGAGAGATAAACTAAGATGCAGAGGACGAGGACGAGACTGGGAGTCGCTCAAACAAACCCAAGTCCAGTTTGTTTATACTCCACTTTACACAAGAAGCCATACGTGTTACAGAGTCAAGTCAACAGGACAAGCCGCGCCTAATTAACAACAAAAAAAAGGTGGCTGGCTGTCTGGCATCTCTGGCGGTGATGCCGCCAAGATTCGTCCGTCGCCGGTGGCGGTAGGTGTGGTGGGGCGGTTGGGGCGGCCGGTCAGTGGGCGGCGATGGCGCTGCAGCGCCGCTGGCAGAAGTTGGGGACTCGGTCCATGCACTGGTACACGGGCGGGTGCACGGCGAGGGCGGACTTCACGCAGTCCCGGCACGCCGGGTGGCACCCGCCGGGCGCCGCGTCCATGCACCGGCACTGCGGCGTGCCCGACTTGGTGCACCCGCCGCAGCTGTCGCAGCACGGCCACGCGCTCCCCCTCGCCTTCGCCGCCGCCGCCGCCGACTGCTCTTCCTCTCCCCCGTGCCCTGCAAACCCAGAGATAATTTCATCCCCAATTAGTCATGGCGTATGAGGTAAACAGATCGATCTGCCACACTGTTCCGCCATGGAAGTGCGCTAGGATGAGCTCCTGATAGGAAACAACAAGAAGATCTTGCTTACCTCTGCTTTGGACATGGGAGTGGTGGCCGTGGCCGTGGTGGTGGTGGTGGCTGCTGCCGGACTCGGCGAGGGGAGGAAGAGCCGCTAGCACGGCGGCGAGGACGCCGAAGATCACCAGCAGCGGTGCGGGGCTTCTTCTTCTCTCCATCTCTGTATGTATGTCTCTCTGTATGTTTCTCTCCCTCTTCGGTGCTTTGCTCCGGTTGTTTGGGTCTCTCCGGACTCCGGCTATGGCCTCTTCTATCTGTACGCGGCAAACAGAAGCCTCGGGTCATCTTATAGGACAGTGAGAAGCAAAGCTGCGTGCGGCTGCCCGCTGAGACGCCGGCAACGGGCAGACGACTGGATAAACTTTGATGGGAGCGTCGTGCTTGCGATAAGATTGCAGGTTTATCACGAGCTTACAATTTTTGCAAGGAAATCCGTGCGTTTTCTCCAAATTCCAGATAACGACAGACCGTTTGCCGTTTGCCACCATTTTCACGTTCATGCAATGCAAGGGTGGTGGTTAATTATTCGATTGGTTTGATTTGTTCTTTTGTAGTATGGCATGTTGAATACAATGCATTTCAAAATGTACTTAGTCTCATCTCGCATGAAACCAAAAACCATGCATGCACACCGCACCACTGAAATACTCAAGCCTATAAGATGTCGAAAAACCCATAAACATTAGCACTCCAATTCAAAATTACCTATTAAAATCTTATAAGATACGGCTTTTGCTTCTTTTTTTTGCGATGAAGATGTAGTTTCGCTTTGATGCTTGATGACACGTACAATACGTAAATAACAAAGAAAAATACAATGTTCATCTTTGTTGACATTATTTCACAATGGTGATCTGTTTTTCTAATGCTTGTACCACTGGTGTTCTTTAATATATGATCTAGGGTCTTTTTATGAAAAGAAGAAGTGCTTGGATAACACGAGGTGGTATCAGCAAAATCGTCCCCGAAAGAGATAACGGGCGAGTTGGAGACTTGGAGCCGTCGCGCCCATTCCCATGGTGAAATGAGTCATCACGAGATAAGATCGACATGCCCACCACCACATGGCCCACGTGGAATTGCCGTAGCGTGACTCACCCGAATCCCCTGCGCCGGCCGACCCTGTCTCCACCTCAGTGCTTCGTGTTAGAGCTATCGGGGGCTACACGGCCGGGCGGCCGAGAGGGCGGGGGCTACACGGCCGGGCGGCATGGAAGATCACCGGACGGTGGGCGTGGAATGGGACCGCGGCGACGCGGGGGTGTTGAAAGACGAAAGGGACGTGGACGTATTCCGGCGACTGATACGTTTCGTTCGTGGCTTATCTCTCGGCCTTTTCTTACCTTTCCGGAATAAAATAAACCGACTTGACCTGCTAGTATCAAGCATGTCCGCGAGGATATTCGTGGCACGATCCCACGGTCGGTATCATCTGCCTGCCGTGAGTGACCATGCGCGCACACATAGACTGATCGACACGTGGGTCACTGGGCGAGTAGGTGTACACCATCTCGAGACGCGGCTGTGTGTCACCTGTAGGAATCCCACCCGTGGTCGCCTTGTGAGAGCATCTATTAGTCGGACCTAGTCCTGGCCATGGCAGCCCGGCCCGGCCCGGCCCGACGCTGCTCCCAGACCAGCTCGGGCCTAGATTTTGTGCCCAATGGCCTGGCCGGGCCGGGCTCGTCGGTTTTACGTTTTTTTGAAGGGGCCCGGCGAGCTTTTATGTGTTCGGGCCGTGGTTGGGCCCAAAAAACAGGGCCAATGATCGGGCCTCGGACCGAGCCCTTTCAAAAAAGCGTAAAAACGACCAGCCTGATCCAGCCATCGGGCTCAAAATTTAGGTCCGAGCCCAGTCCAGGAGCAGAGCCGGGCCAAGCTGCCCATGGCCAGGACTAGTTGGATCTTTTAAACCTGCCTCGTATGTTCGAACGAGCGGGTCAGTCACGTTTTTTCAACCCAGACGACCCCCTCAAACGTTCGGGCTGATCGACACATATCATATCCAGCCCAAATATGTGATGGCTATGGGGCGCCACGGCACTCCCGCCACGTTGGAACCGGCCCACCCTGGCTCACCCGACTCCACATAAATTTATCTCCATCCGCTCGTCGGACTAAACCCTAGCCACTTCACTCCTCTTCCCTTCGTTACCCAAACTCGTCTCCGGCTCCTTCCGACAGTCTCCGGCATGGCAGGCAGCGGATCCGAGTCCTTCACCTCCAGATCCGTCGACCCCGAGCTCATCCCGCGCGTCCCCGAGGAGGAGATGGTCGTCCGCCTTGCACTCCGCCGCTCACGGGAGGAGGCCCGTGTGAGGCAGCGTTCGCACTCCTTCCGTCGGGAATCCATTGTGTCCGCCCAAATGGGGCATGGATCCGGCGCTAGGCCAGCCCTAGCCGCCTCGCCGGAGGTCATGCGGTCTGTCTGGCATTCGAACGCACTGGTAGACGCGCAACCCCTTCGTTGGCGCGCGGAGCATGGGGACACACCATGGGTCTCGTCCAACGAGGCCATGGCACGGCGTGCCCGCCGTGCAAGGCACCTGGGGTGGGAGATGGTGGCAACCCTCACGACGGTGGACATCGGTGAGGCGGAGTCGCATTCTCCGGCGTCCCGTATGGTGCATCAGTCCGAGAGCTGCAACTGCTCGTGGTCGACGTCCTCCCAGGACGGACCCGTCATCGATCTTACGTCCACCAGCGCCGTTCGGGTTTCAGGTTCCGATGAGAAAGAGTAGGGCATGGGAGATAGCGGCGCCAGGAGTCCCGTGAGCTGGCTCGTGTCCCATGCCCTACTCTACCTTGCCGACGACTGGACCAACATTCTGAGGAGCGCTGCCAGCCGCCGGACATAGTCAGGGCGGAGACGGGCGAGCGGGGAGCGGAATCGGGCGAGCTCCGCTTAGATTAGGTTTCACGTTGCGTGTAATAATATGGATTTGAGCTTTCTAATTTGAGGTATCCGGATGTGAAATGCATTTTTTAAGGCGTGACCGATCACCGTCCGCGGACAAGCTCGGGCGCGCCCGCGGGTGTTTGAGGGGTTGGATTTGCCAAGTCCGTCTATAGATGCTCTTAGAGCATCGATAACGTTAGGGTATATCCGGACCCCGACTCTCAAACATCCCCCATTCGTTCGAACCACGGAAGCCATCCTATGCGGACCTGTATCGATCCATGGGGCAGTTCAAATCCAATTTCTCTCGCAAACCCGTGACAAAAGTGGGTGAGGTTTGTGGGAGTTCAGACCGTTCCCAATCCATTTCTGACCGCACTGGCCCACCAAAAACCCCTCTCCCCCCGCGCACATCCTATCCGACGCCAGCTGCACGCATTCATAGCGCGGTAGAGCGCGTCGCTCCGCATTGAAGGCGGCTCAAGACGGGCGTGACCTCTCACTACCTCCGCCATTGAAGCGGCTCGCCAGCCGAGGGCGCCACCCGCTGCACGCTGATGGCTTCTCGCCCCTCGTTGGTTACCCCAAGTGGAAGGTTTGAGATGCAGTGTAGCGGTAGTTTTCCCTTGGCAAAGATACCAAGGATCGAATTTCCCTGAGACTCCAAGGTTCAACAAGAAGGTGTCAACTGCTAATGGCGCCAGATACTTAGCAATTAACTGGACCTGCACACAGATACAAATAACTTTGCTCCCAACGAGTACAGAGAGGTTGTCAATCCCTCCGGCCTTGTCGTTTACAAAGGATCAAACGCAAGAGATAATAGTGATAGGTATAATTGCAACTAGTAAGTAAAAGCAGAAAGTAAATAGCGGATGTGATCCATGATGGTAATATGGACCGGGGTCCCATGATGTTCACTAGTGATGTCTCTCTCCCAAAAGACGATAAAACAGCTATGTGAGGTAAACGAATTACAGCTAGGCAATTGACAGAATTATGTGTGCAAACCAATACTAACTATGCTGCAAGAAAGGTTGAGGCTCAAAAGCATGGGCGGTACGCCAAGGTAAGTAGACAAAAATCCATCTACATCTACTACTAATCATCCACCTTGAGATATCTATCCAGAACATCTCGCTGGTATTAAGTTGCGAGTCCCACCCATAGTGTAAACTCAAAGCAACAGACAACTGCATTAAAAGAACTTTGCGTAAAGTAAACAATCCTTGCACCCGCGAGTACAAGCACCGTTGTTTTCCCGCTTGTGGCAACAACACATCCCCTAGACTCATGTTTCTGTCACTCAAACTAGTAATCGAGGGGCATGAACCCACAATCAAGCATAACGTTCCCTCTTGGAGTTACTACCTACTACTTGGCCAAAGCAATAAACAGCAACGAAGAACATGCAAGAATTACTCAAGAACATAAATATAAAAGAGGTAAATCAAATATATTACTCACGCACAATCTGAACATAATCTCATAATCCATCGGATCCCAGCAAACTCAACATAGCAACAGCATAAGGATTACATATGTGCCTCGATCATGTAGGGAAGCTCACGAGGTCTAATTAGTGAAGAACAAAGAGGGGAGGAGAACATCACATAGCTACTGGTCATGGACCCATGGTCCAAGGGAGACTACTCACAACTCATCTGGGAGGCGTCCATGGTGGTGGAGAGGCTCCCGGTGGTGATCCTCCCCTCCGGTAGGGTGCCGGGAAGAGTTCTCCTGGTGCTCCTGATCTTGGAAGCGCGGCGGCGGCGGAACAGAGATGAGATCGCAAAAAAGGGTTCCGTCCTCGAGGGTTTCGGGACGCGGTGTAAATATATGCCAAAGGGGGGCATCGGCGGAGACCTGGGGGGCCCAGGCGCCCCCCCGGCGCGGCCAGGAGGGGGGCCGCGCCACCAGGGCACCGGGAGCCCTGGTGGCCCCCCTCCGGCCCTACTTTGGCCGCAAGGAAGCTTCCGGAACGCTGATTTTTTTATATGATTTTTCCGGGATTTTTCCGGCAGTTTACGTAATGGGAAAACCTGAAATACAAAAACAGCAGAAAACAGAAACTGGCACTGGGGTGCACTGAGTTAATAGGTTAGTCCAAATATGATCAAAAGTGTATGGAAGTGTATAAATATCATAGCAATATCACACAAAAGAGGCATGGAGCAAGCAGAAATTATAGATATGTTTTGGACGTATCAACATCCCCAAGCTTAATTCCTGCTCGTCCTCGAGTAGGTAAATGATAACAAGCATAATTTCTGTGGTGACATGCTATTAACCATATAAGAACTTTTCATAGTCACATGACAAGTGCTTACTGAGACAATGAATCTGTAGTAATTAAGTTGCCTTATGAGAAAATCACAAAGAACTGAAAGTTTTACAATATGATACTGAAACACTCAATAGATTTGCAATGAACATGGTGTGCAAATATGATAAAGTGGTACCTCGCTTGCCCCCTTTAGTGAAGCAAAACTTAAATGCAGGGGCACCTCCAAGGTTTAAGTGATGACTAGATACAATGATTTCAGAATAAACGATATCACAATCATGCAAAAGACAATGCTACTTTGGGACAATGCACATTACACTCAGAATGACAATCATGCTCTCAGTAGTTGGTGCTTTAAAGAAGGTGGAGAGTCTCGAACTGTGGCTTTTGATGGCAAGGTTGAAAACCCGTGGTCGGAAACAAAAACTAAACATGTACCAGAGCTCTTGGTTTAAAAAAAAACAGAGGTAATATTTTTTTTTTGAATATGCATGTTTCGTCAACGAATGCTAGCAGATAACTCAATCACTTCTTGAGCTGGACAAGTTTCGAGGAACGGCTCCCGAATGAGGACGATCACATCCTGTTAATCTCCTTTGTTTATCACTGCCAAAGTTTTCTGATTTCTCATGAACAAAGCGTGAAGGAGGGTTTGTTTGTTGTATAATTTTTTAATGAGCCGGGCGCACTCTATGCCAGTTCCTTCTCGTATTATGGGTTTGCACATTAGACATGCAATCCCGGGGTGAAGCTTGTCCAACTTAAAAATATCATGAATTAACTACTACTTCCTCATGAACTAAAACAGAGGCACAAAAGAGAAATGCTTTTTTGAATAATTTCGAGATAGTACATGAAAGTCTTCGTTAGGAATGGCAGGTAAATACCATGTATAGGAAGGTATGGTGGACTCATATGGCATAACTGGTTTAAAAGATTTTGGATGCACAAGCAGTCAGTCCGCTTAGTACAGGCGAAGGTTAGCAAAAGACTGGGAGCGACCAACTAAAAGAGAAATGACAGTCATAATCATGCAGAGCGACAAAGCAACATTGAATCAGGCATGGAAGTTATATCGCTACTCAGAAATTAAAGATCATCAAGGCTTGATAGACTTTCTTTACAGTCTTAAATATGCGTGAGCATACGCCAAGTCAATCAAAATAAATTATTGAAGGAAGATATCACTAAACCATACCACATCATAGGCAAACAAATCATGTTGGTACTCCAATAACACATTGAGAACCCCCCAGCTATTTGAGACTAACCATAAGAAAACATGAACTACTAAGCATCATTATGCACATAGCATTTTATCATAGACATATCAAGCAATGCAACAGAAGCCAACTCTCTTAATAAGATAAGCATGATAACTAAAGAGAGTTCCAGCGACCAACTAAACAAAAGCTCTTTAAAAAAATAAGCATGAAAACTAAGAGCTGAACATGATAGTAGCTATTGAAAGACCAAGAACACACACAACAAAGATAGACATGAAAATTCTATGTTATGTTCTAGGTTGAAGTGGAGCGTGTTTCTCTCCCACACAAAGAAAGCTGAGTTCCAACTCGTTATGAACAGCAAGCAAAGCTAAAGAAAACTAAAAAGGAAACTAAAAGCAAGACGCTCCAAGCATAGCACATAACACATGAAGTGATAAAAATATAGTGGAACGAAAGACGAACTGATAATTGTTGATGGAGAAGTGGATGCACGGGGGCATCCCCAAGCTTAGATGCTTGAGTCTTCTTGAATATTTCTTGGGGGTGCATGGGGGCATCCCCAAGCTTGAGCGTTTGACACTCCTGAATCTTTTTATCATCTTCCCTCGCACACTTGAAAACTCCCTTCATACATAACTCATCATAATCTGATTAGCAAGGTTAGTACCCATAATAAAATAATTGTTCCTTGCTGGAAATAAGAATATTCTTGAAGGTCTACTGTTTCTCAAGATTGCCAAAAGGTTTTTTCAAAGAAAAAGCAAGCTCAAGGTTTGCAAAATGAAGGAAAGGCAAAACAGGACAGAATCTGTGAAAAACAGACCAGCAGGTAGTAAATAATTTTTTCGGGGAAATTCTGCAACTCAAATCAAAAAACTCAGAACAGACGCCCGAAAGACAATTGTATAGAGCACGCTGTCGAAAAAATTCAGACCAAAAAGATGATCTGGTGATTTTATACCAATTTTTCTATCCAAGGACAGAATCTGTTTCCTGGACAGCACGTCACAACTTTTGAACTTTCTTGCAATCAGAGGCTAAACTTGGCACAAAGCTGAAAAGTAAAGATACAATGATGATGTTACTTTAGTAACAACATCAAGACACAACAAAAGCAAAATAAAATTTTATTCATTGTGGGCTGCCTCCCAAAAGCGCTTTCTTTTATGCCTTTAAGCTAGGCATAATGCAAAGAGATCAAGTCTTATCAAGAGTAAAAGAATAGCTAGCCCGTATAACAGACTCAAAAGGTAACTTAATCTTCTTTCTAGGGAAGTGTTCCATCCCTTTCTTGAGAGGAAATTGGAATTTTATATTCCCCTCTTTCATGTCAATGATGGCACCAACGGTGCGAAGAAAAGGACGTCCCAAAATAATTGGACAAGAAGGTCATTCAATATCCATAATAGTAAAATCAACGGGAACGTAGTTGTCATTGACAATGATAAGAACATCGTCGATCCTCCCCAAAGGTTTCTTTATGGAAGAATCAACAAGACGAACACCAAAAGAACAAGAATCAAAAGGTTTCAATTTAAGCATATCATATATTCTTTTGGGCATAACGGAGGTACTAGCTCCAACATCACATAAAGCATAGCAAGAGAAATTATTCAACTTAATTTTAATCATAGGATCCCAACCATCTTCTAGCTTTCTAGGTATGGAGACTTCTACCCTAAGTTTCTCCTCCCTAGCTTTGATGAGAGCATTAGTGATATGCTCGGTGAAGGCAAGGTTAAGCGTGCTAGTGCGGGGATCTCTAGACATCTTGTGAAGGAAATCAATAACTTCGGTAAGGGTGCAATTATCAAAATCAAGGTCACTACTATCAAGTAAGGTGGTAGTGGTGTCCTTTAGGCTCACTTGTTTGGTAGTTTCTATAGTCATAGCATCACCATTAATAGGTCCAATGGGACCAGGAGTGCATTGGGTGCTAAGAGTTTGGATATCCTCAACAACTTGGATAGTAGCAACAGTGCGGTGGGTAGGAAGGTTCTTAATTCTATCTTCTTCCTCCTTTTCTCTAGCCCATCTCTCTTTAAGTTTAGCCAACATCCTAATGTTTTCATTAATTTGCACTTGAATAACATTCATAGGAGTGACCTTCCTCTCCTCAAGAGGAGAAGTTCTAATTTTAAGCAATTCTACCTCATGGGCTAAATTGTCTACCTTCGAAGAGAGATTATCTAGTTTGTTTAGTTTTTCTTCTACACTCTTATTAAAGGCTTTTTGGGTAGTGATGAAATCTTTAAGCATACTCTCTAGTTCAGAAGTGGAGTTCTTGGTGCTAGGATAAGCATTGTTGTTCCCATAGGAATTAGAGGGGAACGGTCTAGGATTGCTACCAAAATTACTCCTATTAGCATTGTTATTGAAATTGTTTCTAGAGATAAAGTTCACATCTACTTGTTCTCGAGCAATCAAAGAATTTAAAGGAACATCACGAGGATCAACAGAAGATTGCTTGGAAAGTAGAGACATGATCAAGTCAACCTTTTCATTTAGGGAGGAAATCTCCTCGACACAGTTTACCTTCCTACCTGTTGGAGCGCGTTCGGTGTGCCATTGGGAATAATTGGTCATCATCTCATCGAGAAGCTTTGTGGCAGCACCAAGTGTAGTTGACATAAAGGTTCCTCCCGCGGCTGAATCTAACAAGTTCCGCGAGGTAAAGTTCAAGCCTGCATAAAAAGTTTGGATAACCATCCAAGTAGTCAAACCATGAGTAGGGCAGATCTTGACAAGAGACTTCATGCGTTCCCAAGCTTGGGCAACGTGTTCATTATCCAATTGTTTAAAATTCATTATGTTACTTCTTAGTTGGATAATTTTAGCAGGTGGATAGTACTTTCCAATAAAAGCATCCTTGCACTTGTCCCAAGAATCCATGCTATTTCTAGGCAAGGATTGAAACCAAATTTTAGCTCGTCCTCTCAAGGAGAAAGGAAAAAGCTTAAGCATAACAATATTACCATCTATTTCTTGGTACTTTTGCATATCACAGAGTTCAACAAAATTGTTCAAGTGTAAAGCAGCATCATCTCCAGCACCGGAGAATTGATCTTTCATAACTAGGTTCAGTAAAGCAGGTTTAATTTCATAAGAAGGTGCTGAAGTGGCAGGTGTAGTGATAGGCGTGCAAATAAAGTCATCGTTGTTATGACTAGTGAAGTCACACAACTTGGTGTTCTCGGTGGAACCCATAGCAACAAGCAAGCAAGATAACTATTTTTGTGATTTTCGATAAAGGATACTAAAGCAAAACTGAAAGGTAAACTAACAAGACTGAAAAGCAAAGGTAAAAGATAGCGTGCAACTCCCCTATCTTGAAGAGTGGAGTCCCCGGCGACGGCGCCAGAAAACTTTGCTTGATGGCTTCTCGCCCCTCGTTGGTTACCCCAAGTGGAAGGTTTGAGATGCAGTGTAGCGGTAGTTTTCCCTTGGCAAAGATACCAAGGATCGAATTCCCCTGAGACTCCAAGGTTCAACAAGAAGGTGTCAACTGCTAATGGCGCCAGATACTTAGCAATTAACTGGACCTGCACACAGATACAAATAACTTTGCTCCCAACGAGTACAGAGAGGTTGTCAATCCCTCCGGCCTTGTCGTTTACAAAGGATCAAACGCAAGAGATAATAGTGATAGGTATAATTGCAACTAGTAAGTAAAAGCAGAAAGTAAATAGCGGATGTGATCCATGATGGTAATATGGACCGGGGTCCCATGATGTTCACTAGTGATGTCTCTCTCCCAAAAGACGATAAAACAACTATGTGAGGTAAACGAATTACAGCTGGGCAATTGACAGAATTATGTGCGCAAACCAATGCTAACTATGCTGCAAGAAAGGTTGAGGCTCAAAAGCATGGTCGGTACGCCAAGGTAAGTAGACCGAAATCCATCTGCATCTACTACTAATCATCCACCTTGAGATATCTATCCAGAACATCTCGCTGGTATTAAGTTGCGAGTCCCACCCATAGTGTAAACTCAAAGCAACAGACAACTGCATTAAAAGAACTTTGCATAAAGTAAACAATCCTTGCACCCGCGAGTACAAGCACCGTTGTTTTCCCTCTTGTGGCAATAGCACATCCCCTAGTATCATGTTTCTGTCACTCAAACTAGTCATCGAGGGGCATGAACCCACAATCAAGCATAACGTTCCCTCTTGGAGTTACTACCTACTACTTGGCCAAAGCAATAAACAGCAACGGAGAACATGCAAGAATTACTCAAGAACATAAATATAAAAGAGGTAAATCAAATATATTACTCACGCACAATCTGAACATAATCTCATAATCCATCGGATCCCAGCAAACTCAACATAGCAACAGCATAAGGATTACATATGTGCCTCGATCATGTGGGGCAGCTCACGAGGTCTAATTAGTGAAGAACAAAGAGGGGAGGAGAACATCACATAGCTACTGGTCATGGACCCATGGTCCAAGGGAGACTACTCACAACTCATCCGGGAGGCGTCCATGGTGGTGGAGAGGCTCTCGGTGGTGATCCTCCCCTCCGGCAGGGTGCCGGGAAGAGTTCTCCTGGTGCTCCCGATCTTGGAAGCACGGCGGCGGCGGAACAGAGATGAGATCGCGAAAAAGGGTTCCGTCCTCGAGGGTTTCGGGACGCGGTGTAAATATATGCCAAAGGGGGGCATCAGCGGAGACCTGGGGGGCCCAGGCGCCCCCCCGGCGCGGCCAGGAGGGGGGCCGCGCCACCAGGGCGCCTGGAGCCCTGGTGGCCCCCCTCCGGCCCTACTTTGGCCGCAAGGAAGCTTCCGGAACGCTGATTTTTTATATGATTTTTCCGGGATTTTTCTGGCAGTTTACGTAATGGGAAAACCTGAAATACAAAAACAGCAGAAAACAGAAACTGGCACTGGGGTGCACTGAGTTAATAGGTTAGTCCAAATATGATCAAAAGTGTATGGAAGTGTATAAATATCATAGCAATATCACACAAAAGAGGCATGGAGCAAGCAGAAATTATAGATACGTTTTGGACGTATCACACACCTGGCTGAACACACCTCCTTGCAGTATTTATACGCCTCCATTAAACCTAGGTGGAAGCCGAGAAACCTACTCCGGCCACACGTGGTCCGGCATTAAATGCAACACCAGCGGAGCTCCTCCCATCCACCCTCTATTTAAACCAGGACAGACGTCGGGCAAGAATCACACCTCCTCCATTGCTCCCACATCTCCTCCTTCACCCCTCTTATGTTGGCTTCCGAAGAGCAGTTCTCTGGCATACAAGCTGGCTGGGTGGCCCACCGAGCCAGTTGAATACGAGCGAGCCAGCTCGCTGCTCCACCTCCCTCACCTGATCCGACGGAGGAAGTTGCCGCCCCAAGACGGCGTGTGGTTCAGCAACTCACCGCTCAAGGCGCACTCGACAAGGAGGAGCGAGTTGCCGCATCCCCGCACAGGCATAAAAGCTGCCATCGACGATGCCGCGTCATACCGTGCCTCCCCTGCCTGCGACCGCGCCATGCAGGCAGAGACAAAAGCCGAGTGTACGGAGAGCGACGAGTCAGTGGCCAGCCCCTCCGTGTCCGCCGCCATCATCGAGGAGAAGTAAAATACGGGAGTCCGCCCCCGCTTGGGCACCATGAAGGCCATCGTCGAGGCGACGACAACCTACACAACCAGTGTCTTGCCCGGTTATTCTCTTGCGAGGACTTCCGTTGATCCCACATGGGCTACACGCAAGTGGAGACACCACCTTCCCCTCCCACTGAAGCATCATCCGAGGGTTCCACTTCAATGAGTGGTGGGGAAGCGAGCCACCCTTTGCACTGAAGCATATACCTCAGGGCTCCCGGTAGTCCGGTGATCGGACTGTTGGACATGAGGAAGACAAAGGGATCCGTGGGCGGCGATTTAGATTAGGTATAACTCCATAGCTGAACTAACACCGCTTGGTAGATGTATGTACTGAAATCCATCATCTTTATATGAAAATCCGGTATTTTTATATGAAATCTGTTATGTTTATATGAAATCCGGCTGTGTTTGCACGAATTTCACCCGGTTGGTTCGAGTTGTTATGAAAATATATGCGGCTACAATTGGATGGCGTCCTCCCGTATTCGTATCTGCGGACCGATGCGGGAGGAAATTTACAGGTAGCCGTTGGAGATGCCCTTACTCCGGCCCCTCAAACGTCCATGGACATGTTTGGCCATGTCTTTTTGCGTTGATGGGACATTCCTCATTGCCCGGCGCGCGTGCATAGAATTTATTTTACATGCTTTGTAAGTAGACAATGTATCTGTTCTGATTGATTCAGATTCCATGAACAAGGATGCGGAAACTAGTCATCTAACTCTAATGTTTTTCTCTTTTAAGTATAGAGCACTCAAAATAATATCATGTCAAACCTTCGACCAGTGAAAATATAGTTTTAATTATAAAATTACCATCCAATTAAAGTTTTGAAAATAAAATACTTCAAACTTGAATTCAACTTGCACATAATTCAGTAGTGCATCCGCGCTTTTCGAGATTATACCATGGTAGGTGACTGCGGTGGTAGCAAAAAAAAAAAAATAAGTTTTTTGCTCCTGCCGCAGTTTTCTACGTTGGTTAAATTTATGGTTAGATTTGAATCTTGAAAAGCGTCGACACACTACATTATAGAATGGAGGGAGTATGTTTCAGTTGCCCTCTTTAACCGCATGTAAGATCTTTCTTGAGCTGCTCATGAGTTGCTTGATGACGAATTTGTTGATGCATTTGGACAAACTTCTCAAATATGGATGGATTCTGATGTGGGAGTTGGATAGGTCACACATGTTCTCACATTTCAGACCTCCGGCAACATCTTCACCCTTATCGTTCCCAGTCTTGTTGTGCAAGATCACACACACATATTATCACCTTCCACAAGGTCTCCGAATCCCATTGTTTTGCAGGTCCAAAAACATCTGCAAAACAGGTATGGGGCATTTCAAATGCCCTCTCCACATCCTTTGTAACTCCTTGTTGTCTTTCGGTAAAGTGAGCTTTTTTTGACCAACTGGTCCAGAGATGGTCTTGAGGAAGGTCACCCATAGAGGATAAATACCGTCATCAGATAAGCCCATGTTGTACTTATGCCCATCGATTGTTTGCTTTGACGATGAGTCTTATATCGTTAGTATGTTGCAGAACTTGATTATTTTTTGTTACTACAATTACTTATTTTATACTTTGATGTAACTTATATAAATGCATCCTTCTATTTTTATTTTGTAAGATGTTGCCTCCTCAATTTAGGGGCAATGTCACTACCTCATGGTAAAGAGGTGACTACAACAATTTGTACATCCTCATTCCTTCAACCACACGGTTTCACCCTACACTTGAAACCTATATTATGTTTCTTATACTTTTATAACGGAAATTGCTTCTGGAGATTGAGCTTCATGGAGGCCTCCAATTGAAAAAATAAATCAAAATTCATGAAAAATCACATTTTTGCAATTCAAAAAATTCTGAAAAAATACATATATAGATGAAGGCATAATGCACAAGTGTGTAAATTTTCAGGATGAAATACATTGAAATGAGGGATGCACAAAAAAAAAAACCCGGACTTGTTAACACATGATACTATTCATTCTCCCAGACCATTAACTTCCTTTTTGTACAGGTCGCATTTCATTCTGAAATTTTACACACATACACCTTAGATTCTTGTTTAATTGTACAATTATTCTCAGATTATTTTTTAAACCAAAAAAATTAAATTTTCAAAAATTGAACCTACATGGAGGCCGAGATCCAAAACGACTCTCTACTTTTATAACCATACTTTAATTTTGTCTCACTTGTTTTGCTTCTTCAGTCACGTTAAACAATAATGTCGATGTGAGTGATTTTACTCGCATAAACATAGACAAATGAATTCAGGTTACATGTACATTTCTTTGGTTACAACTTTTGATATTGGATAGATAATGCAGTTATGTTCCACTTTCTTATGGCTACATCTTGAAATGAAATCCATGCTGCTGGAGTTATTTGTTCATTGTTCATTGCACAATGCTAAGAAAAACGCAGCAACAAGGCATGCTTTTCCTTCTAGTATAGTGTGCGTGCATGCACGCACACACCTAGGGCAAAATCATATTCTCTACAATCACTGGACTTAGTCGTAATAGCAAATTTGGAACCGATGCAAGAATTGGGCTGTCCATTTGAAGCAGGGATTTACCGAGTCATATACTGGAAGCGACCGAATTGGCGGCATATACGAATTTTCATTAGCAATGACACTAATGGAAAATTAGGATCCTTGGTATTCCTAATTGCACTTTTGAGATAGCTCGGCATGTGGTGGAAAATGTCATTAGTCTTTCTAATTCGACGGAACGAGATTACCCATAATTTTTTTGAATTCTTGTTTTTCATTATCTAACATTTCTACCCAATTTATGTTTTTATTGTTCTTGTGCCAAAACCTTAGTCAAGACCTTATCGTGTAACTCTAACTCCTGGACCGGGAATGATCCCAAACTGTGTCTACCAAACATCCTGTATAGTGTGCGCGTGCATGCATTCATCTTGCTTGTCTAGTTTGAGTCGGGTTCCAATGTCCTAATTGACACACGATCATGCCTTTTGATCTAACCCGAGTCATAGTAGAAATGAGTTTCACTCCTTGCAAATGCATTTAGATGTGCTAAGTCTAATGCCTCTTTTTAGGCTGAATTTGAACTGCCTATTAATTGAATTGTACAGAATAAACCCATGATTAACATTGGGGCCACATTTTTTGGAGGGTAACATCGAGACCACACATATACTACAAAAGTGGGGCTCGCCTGTGCCTTGCTTATAGCGAGACGTAGGACAGCCTCGCCTGAAGGTAAGCGCGAGACGGGTTGGCCCAGACACGTAGGAGGCCACAATCCCACAAGCCACAACCTCGTTTTTTCTTTCCTTTCATTTTTTTGCTTTATATTTTTACTTTTGTTTATACTTAAAAATATTCGAAATATATGCATGACAAAAAATCACTTTACAAACAACATTTAAAAATTGTTAAATGTGTATAGAGAAAAAGTTTCTCAAGTATAAGAAAAAGTATATAATGTGCATGAAAAACACTGATCATATCTTTAGAAAAAGTTACTCAAGTATTGAAAAAGTTAATCATGCATTTGAAAAATGATAACTCCACATATAAAAAATGTTCCTCATGCATAAAAAAATACAATGTATATAAAAATATTGATCATATAATTAAAAAATGTTAAACATGTAAAAAAACTGTCTCTGACGAGTACACAAATATACATTAAATAAAAATACAAATCAAAAAACACATATTAGAAAAAATATATATATTTTAAAAAATGTTAAACATCTACATAAAACTATTTCCTCTATATATCAAAAATGTATATTGTGTGTGATTTTTATTATTCTCATTATCAAATTTTCACTGTGTATTTAAAAAAATACGAACCATGTATTCAAAAAATATTTGTAACTTGTATTTAAGAAAAAAAATCAGGATTTTGAGAAATGGTAAAAACTGAAGAATAAACAAAGAAAAGCATATGAAAATGAGAAAGAAACAAAGAAGACCGAAGGAAAAAAATAAAATGAGAAAGAAAAGAATAAAAGAAGTGAAAATAGACAAATAAACTAAAAGAAAGGTGAATAAGACAAAAAACGGAGAAAGAAACAAAGAAAACCAATATATAAAGAATAAAATGGAAAAAATAGAAGAAAACTAGTGGAAAAACAAGTATATAGAAGAAGAAAAAGAAGGAAAGAAGAAAACCGTTGAAGTAGTGAAAAAGAAAAGCCATGAAAAAACAAGAAACCTCAACCCCAAACAGTGAAAACCGAACAGAAAATAAACCAACTCAAAAGATGAAAAAATCAAACAAAAAACACAGAGAAAAAAATGGACATGCTGCCACACGTCAGTAGAGAGGAGCTACCATCTTGCTAAAAGCGCGATATTGCTCCCGCGACAAAAGAGGAGGATGTGCCCCTAACCCAACTAGCCTTTTTTGTTGTTGAAGAAACGCCTAATTTTATCCATACCCATAACAATTACCAGTACATTGATTTGAGTCTAAAATACAATAAATAGAAAGTAACCCCTATGACTAAGAATTACAATGAAATCTTGTGGAAACATCTTCGTCGTGGTATCAAACTCCGCTAGAAGAAAAACTCCCAAGACTTCAGTAAAGAGCTTGCAACTGGACTGGAGTAACGATGTTATCACTCTTTCACCAACACGAACATTATCGATAAAGGTTTTGAAAGCGTCTTAAGTCGCTTATTCAAAAATATGGGAAGTCTTGATCGATGAACGTATTTGGGCTGGGCATGACCCCATAGAAATGCAAGTCGTCGAATTACAATATCTTCATCATAGTGTCGATGGAAGATTTCGCCTCCACAAAAAATTGAACCAACAAAATAAACTTGACACATGAACATAAACTCACCAGATTCAAATAATAGGATCCACGAGGACGTACATTTCTCTAGTTTCATAACACCACAAAAAAATGAGAGTAATTTTATTCTCATAGAGCTGTGATGATCACTAACATTGACAAAAAACATAAAGCTCTTGAAGATCTGAGGTCCCCAACTCTCATTACCAAGATGGCAGTCGAAGATAAGAGGACCAAAATTTCTACCGGTGCGGCGGAACGAGAACCCTCACACCACGACTCGGAGGAGATGCTACAACTAGCCTGTATTATGAGAGCAACTAGTTAACGAGCGCTCTTTCGAGAGCCTCACAACGATCAGCGCCACTTGGCGCGCTCTCAGCCATCCGCCACGTGTCGTGCTGTGGGCGTTCTCTCCGGATTTTATTTTATTTTTCCGCACGCGTTTTTGGCTTTTTAAACGGTTTTTCTTGTTTTTTCGATGTTTCGGTTTTCCACCTAGACGAGCGCCTCAAACGCGTGCGGAAAAAATAAAATAAAAACGTTTCTTTTTATTTTTTCCCATTTTTATTTTTTAGACGGGCGTCTCAAACCGGTCTCAAACGCTTGGGCTGACCGGCTCCCCTCATACCCACCCAAATATGAGGCGGCACGGACGCGTCCGCCGACCTCGCTGCAGGACGTACCAGTCCCACCTGAAGCCACCGAAGCTCATTCCTCTCTTACTGGTCCACCCAAAGTTTAGTCCCACATCTACGCCGACTAACTTAAGTAGCTGCACCGACGGATGACGGCAAGCTTCTATGTTGTTGCATAGGTGAACCAATTCTCGCTGTGTGAACGAGATAGCTTGACTCCAGATTGCATTTCATGAACCGGTGATTGTTCATTGAGGGCCAACTTTGTCTTGTTTATATACATTGATAGCTCCACTACAATGACAGTAGATTTTTATTTTGTTCATCAAGTTTTCGTCATGTTGTGATTCCAGAAAAGCAATGCTGACATTAATGTTTTCCTTTGTCAAGGAGATATACACTGAATGTGAATGTTCTACTCCCTCCGTCCGGTAAAGAGTTGTGACACCCAGAGATCGATGCGCCCGATGTCTTCTAGTTATTCGCTGCCGTCGCCATGTCATCTACTTGCGTGTTGCACTTTGCCATGTCATCATGTGCATGTCATCAGCATGTTTTTAAAAACTTGCATCCGTTCGCAGCTGCCCGATCCCCCCTCCTCTCCGTTGTCCGTTCTGAGCCCAGACACACTCGCACACGCCCGCGGCACCTTCGAATATTGATTTTATAAGTTGCCGAAAAATGTTCTCGTAATGGGATGACAGTTGGTGTGCGGTCTTATTATAGTGTAGGTAGACCGACTATAAAAATTCGTCGCATTCGGAGCTCGTTTGATAGCCCAACCGTTAAACCTATAGCGGCACTATCGCCGGACAAACGTTGGACATTTTCGGTCTCCGAAAACCCCACCGGGCCTCTCTCCTCTCCTCTCATCTCAGCCGACACCTCTCCACACAGCCCACTAGGCCCAGCCTGCCACTCCCCTCTCGCCGGAGCCGTGTAAGGGAACGCGACAGAAAACAAAAAAATTCTGACCTACGCACCAGCCCAGGACCACTATGGAGACTGCATACATGGTTTGATCTTTTTCGTTACCGACTCGTAGCGCAGCGGAACTAGAGTCGATGACGAACGACGGTGCAGATCCCACAGCTAGGATTTACAACCTCCCAACCGCGAGGATGTATACCCTCATCCTCCCCACGGACAGCCCTCCGGAGGCGGTCGGACGGTGACGCGGACAGCCCTTCGGGAGGACCCTCAAAACTCGGACGGTCACTCGGACAGCCCTTCGGGAGGATTCACAGAACTCGAACCGTCACTTGGATAGCCCTTCGGGAGGCACTCTCAAAACAGCCCCTCGGGTAAAAGGATCGAAACTACGACCTCTCTACGGGGTTGCACACATACGGTGTCATCTATCCGACAGGGCTTCGCCGTCCAGAACTAGTTCCTGCCGGAACCCAGACAACCTTTCGGCTCTACGAAACTATTTCGCGGGGAGGGAGAGAGAAGCCAGATCATTGCTATGGCATGTATGTGAGAAAGAGTGAGTGTGGAGGGCTGCCCCTCCACCTCTATTTATAGGAAATCCCAAGGGGTAGGGTAGTTTAACACAAAAACCCAAAATGCACATGAATGAAGTCCTTCCTCAAGGGCATAAGAGTGAAACTAAGGGACAAGAGGGGCTCCAAGGTGGAGCCCCAAGTGTGGCCGGCCACACCCCTTGGGGGGCCCCATCAGGGCCTCCCAATCCATCCATGTCATCCCTAGATCTTTTCGGCAAAGCCCCAAAAGGTGGCTTTCCATAAAATATCCTAAAAAGCACTTTCACTATTCATGACGACATATTTCAGCGTCCGTTCGAACTGAAAATATTTATGTGGGCTTAGAAAATTTCTAGTACCCACTAAAATAATTTTCAACGCGTTCTGGAACAATTCCAGTTTAGTGATTTCATCTGCGAAAATCATCTGAAGCGGTTTCGGCAGCTCTGGAACATTTCCGGTTTTCATCCCGGAAAATTCCCAGAAGTTTCCAGAATGATTCTGGCACCCTCCAAGAATTATCAGGCATGTGCCGAGACCAATTTGACTTTATGGTATCCTCTGAAACAACTTTTCAGTATCATCGGAACTCATCCGGTGACCTCTCTTGTCGGAACTTTTCCGTTTCGTCCGAAACTTTTTCGGCGATTTTCTCTCAGACTCCCTGTCTAGTATTCAACAAATAGATGACCCTTAAGCGTGTGACCCTATAGGTTCGGTGAAGTATAGACATGACCCGGAACCCCTTCCGATCAATGATCAACATCGGAGCCGTGGACACCCATATTGACCCCTATACCCACACGAATGAATATTCGAGTGAACCTCCAGTTGACGTGTGTTATTCCTGTTGCTTCGCGATATGTTACGAATACCCGAGGTGAGACATGTTGACATCCCTGTGGATCAACTCCTTGTCCACTATGCCATTTCCCTCGTTACCGGTATTGTTCTCTTTTCTCGTTCCGTGTTCCGGCATCCCCGTGATCAAATCACCCTTTGTCTAGCCAGACGATGATGGATACCGTAACACCGAGAGGGCCCAGAGATATCTCTCCATCGACGGAGGAGCAAATCCCAATCTTGAGCTATCAAGTTACTTATCATACCTTTCCATGAACCTGTAAGCCGCCGTAATAGCCACCCATTTACGGATGACGTTTGACAAACCCCAAAGTTCATGAAGCAAGCATGAAGAAACTCGATACTCTCATGGTCTAACGAATTATGCAAACATAAACTTCCTATGTTATTAAGCATTAACTTGTGACGAATGTATCTCATAGCATAACATCAATTCGGGTCGATTCAACACAAATGTTCCTCTAACATTGTGCCCTCAAAATTGCTGGCATAGACATGCCCATGATCAGGAAAACAGAACCATCATGCAACACTTGAGCTAGTCTTAGAGGCCAGACTAGGAATACATTTTATCGTTTATTATTCCACACGTGCATATGAGTCTTCCTCCGAGCCACTTTTATTTGCAGACTCGAGAACCATAGCAGTTATAGCATGGAACATAAACCTAATTTTGAAGAGGGAGATAATCAATAACATTTATTATTGCCTCTAGGGCATATCTCCTACAGACTCCCATTTGCACTAGAGTCAATATATAGTCAATGCTAATGCACTTTACACCTATGGCATACTGGTGTAGAAAATGCTTCGCTTTGTGGTATAGCCTGATGTCCCACGAATCTGACGACTTCAGCTCCGTGTGTATCTTTGCATATCCTCACGTTTTCACGCTTTCACAAAATTCATATTTTGTGTGGACTTGGCTTTTATGTATGTGAATCACAGGTCGAACCTGGATTCCTCAGACTGAGTTATGGAGAGACTACCTGCAGTAGTGTCCCATTGACAAAAGCCATCTTGGAACCATACTAAGTTCATGAAAGAACTATATGATTCAACATCTTGTTTGTCGCTTCTAAAGCGTCAACATACTTAGTCATTTGTTATAGAATTCGCCACAGTATCCTGTTGGGAACAATTTCCAATTACTGTGCCACCATATTATTGTGTATTACACAAAAACCTTAACTTAAATCGAAAATCGCATGGAGAAAAGATGAAGACTGTATCGATGTAACATTTTACAACGAACTCTTCATGATCTCCGCTTGCGAGAAAACATATCATTAGTACTTACTCTAGTACTCAATGACATCTTTCACTGTTGTCCCACGATCAGTACTTTGATCACTTTAGTATCCATAATCGCAACACCTTGGGAGTATCGGACATATCTGGTTGTTTTACATACCATGGAATACATGATTAATCCAGACACAAAAGTGCGTGGAATCTGCATCATGTATTTTGCTCATCAGTGTTTTGGGACACCGAGTCTTGCAAAAAACTCTTCCATGTGACTCCGGCAAGAACCACTCCTTGGCGGTTTTAAATGCTAAAAGGTTTTAGCACCTTGTCAATATGTATTCATTGCTTAGCACTATTAGGTAAATCTATCTCCATAGATCATTATGCCTAATATTGAGGCTATTTAGCCTAAGCACTTCATCAAAAAACTATTTTCAAATGAAGTCCTAATTCGTGTCAAGAAATTTATTTCCGATTAACAATGTGTCAAGCACACAAGGTTTTTAGAAATATTATTACGCTCCCACTTACTTTCTTGAATTACAAGCATCTTCGTTACCCATTGATGAAGTCAAACCCCTTTGACCATTTCATCAAATCACGAAGATTCCAACTCCATTTTGTTCTCTTCTGTCCATCGCTGGAACTCTGAAGTTTGCACCCTTACTAGCATCCTCTGGATAGACAAAATGCCTTGGACTATAACACATGCAAGTCCTTGGTTTCATTTCCATTAGATGGAAATCCTATTGTCATCCATGTTTCATATCTCATGATTGAAATATGTATTAATTGCTAGTTCAACCCGAACCGACTTTAAGCATCGCTACGATGAAAACTACCTCATCGTAGTCAACTCTTGAACTTGTTATTTCAACAAGTTGAGCTTTATGGATAAAACATTTTTATCCGTATCAATTTTAAGTTCCATAAATATTCGTTAGACTCTAAGTCTTCTGAAAGGCGTATCAAGGTTTTAATCTTGAATCACTTATATGGAAACTAACTCGGGTTGTATTGGCATTTAGCCAATTTCGGAGTCAGGGCCCATCAACGCTTCCTTGTGTATCATAGGCATAATGTTGTCTAACAACAATATCTCGTTTGCGCACCTGAGAGGTGATAACCCACAAGTGTTGGGGATCGCAACAGTTTTCGAGGGTAAAGTATTAAACCCAAATTTGTTGATTCGACACAAGGGGAGTCAAAGAATATCTTAAGTATTAGCAACTGAGTTGTCAATTCAGCCACACCTGGAAACTTAATATCTGCAGCAAGATAGTTTAGTAGCACAGTAATATGATAGTGGTGGTAGCCGCAATAAAAGTAAAGATAGTGTTTTTGTAGTTTTTGTGATAATAGCAGCGGAAAAGTAAATAAGCGGCAATCAATATAGGAAAAGCTCGTTGGCATTGGATCGGTGATGGGAAATTACGTCGGATGCAATTCATCATGTAGAAGTTATAACCTAGGGTGACACAGAACTAGCTCCAGTTCATCAATGCAATGTAGGCATGTATTCCGAATATAGTCATACGTGCTTATGGAAAAGAACTTGCATGACATCTTTTGTCCTACCCTCCCGTGGCAGCGGGGTCCTATTGGAAACTAAGGGATATTAAGGCCTCCTTTTAATAGAGTACCGTACCAAAGCATTAACACATAGTGAATACATGAACTCCTCAAACTATGGTCATCACCGGGAGTGGTCCCGATTATTGTCACTTCGGGGTTGCCGGATCATAACACATAGTAGGTGACTATAGACTTGCAAGATAGGATCAAGAACACACATATATTCATGAAACTATAATAGGTTCAGATCTGAAATCATGGCATTCGGGCCCTAGTGACAAGCATTAAGCATAGCAAAGTCATAGCAACATCAATCTCAGAACATAGTGGATACTAGGGATCAAACCCTAACAAAACTAACTCGATTACATGATAGATCCCATCCAACCCATCACCGTCCAGCAAGCCTACGATGGAATTACTCACACACGACGGTGAGCATCATGGAATTGGTGATGGAGGAAGGTTGATGATGATGATGGCGACGATCTCCACTCTCCGGAGCCCCGAACGGACTCCAGATCAGCCCTCCCGAGAGAGATTAGGGCTTGGCGGCGGCTCCGTCTCGTGAAACGCGATAATTTTTTTTCCTTTATTTTTTTCTCCATGAAACGGAATATATAGGACCTGGGGATACATCGGTGGGGCATCGGGGTGCCCTCGAGGCAGGGGCGCGCCCTAGGAAGGGGGGTGCGCCCCCACCCTCGAGGACAGCCCGTGGGCCCCCCCAGTGTGGATCTTCTTGCAGGTATTTTATATATTTTCTGAAATAATTCTCCGTTGATTTTCAGGCGATTCCGAGAACTTTTCATTTCTGCACAAAAAACAACACCATAGCAGTTCTGCTGAAAACAGCGTCAGTCTGGGTTAGCTCCATTCAAATCATGCAAGTTAGAGTCCAAAACAAGGGCAAAAGTGTTTGGAAAAGTAGATACGTTGGAGACGTATCAACTCCCCCAAGCTTAAACCTTTGCTTGTCCTCAAGCAATTCAGTTGATAAACTGAAAGTGATAAAGAAAAACTTTGACAAACTCTGTTTGCTGTTGTTGTTGTAAATATGTAAGCTAGCATTCAGGTTTTCAACAAGATAATGAACTAACCACATTCACAATAACTTTCAGGTCTCAAGACTACTCACATCAATAGCATAATCAACTAGCGAGCAATAATAATAAACCTAGGATGACAACACTTCTCAAAACAATCATGATATGATATAACAGGATGGTATCTCGCTAGCCCTTTCTGAGACCGCAAAACATAAATGCAGAGCACCTTTAAAGATCAAGGGCTGACTAGACATTGTAATTCATGGTAAAAGAGATCCAGTCATGATCATACTCAATGCAAATTAATAGTAATACATGCAATGACAGAGGTGCTCTCCTAATGGTGCTCTTTGATAAGAGGGTGATGACTCTGCATAAAATTAAATAGATAGGCCCTTCGCAGAGGGAAGCAGGGATTTGTAGAGGTGCCAGAGCTTGATTTTTAAATAGAGATTGAATAACATTTTGAGCGGTATACTTTCATTGTCAACATAACAACCAAGAATCTTGATATCTTCCATGCTACACACATTATAGGCGGTTCCCAAACAGAATGGCAAAGTTTATACTCCCCCAACCACCAACAAGCACACTCCACGGCCAGCCGAATCCACGGGTTACCGTCCAAACAAGCAACAACCCTGGGGGAGTTTTGTTTAATTATTATGATTTTGAGCATGGGACTGGGCATCCCGATTACCAGCCATTTTCTCATGAATGATGAGCGGAGTCCACTCATTGCGAGAATAACCCACCTAGCATGGAAGATATAGATAACCCTAGTTGATACATGAGCTGTTCGAGCATACAAAACAGAATTTCATTTGAAGATTTAGAGTTTGGCACATACAGATTTACTTGGAACGATAGGTAAATACCGCATATAGGAAGGTATGGTGGACTCATATGGAACAACTTTGGGGTTTATGGAAGTGGATGCACAAGCAGTATTCCCGCTTAGTACAGGTGAAGGCTAGAAAGAGACTAGGAAGCGACCAGCTAGAGAGCAACAACGGTCATGAACATGCATTGAAATTAATCAACAATAAATGCAAGCATGAGTAGGATATAAATATCGTGAAGGCTATGTTGATTTGTTTCAACTACATGCGTGAACATGTGCCAAGTCAAGTCACTTAAATCGTTCAGAGGAGGATACCACCCATCATACCACACCACAACCATTTTAATATCATGTTGGCACGCAAGATAGACCATTATAAACTCTAAGCTAATTAAGCATGGCATAAGCAGCTATGATCTCTAATTGTCATTGCAAACATGTTTCATTCATAACAAGCTGAGTCAAGAACGACGATCAATCATATTTACAAAAACAAGAGAGGTCGAGTTCATACCCGCTTTTCTCATCTCAATTAGTTCATCATATATCATCCTTATTGCCTTTCACTCGCACGACCGAACGGTGTGGAAAATAATAATAGTGCACGTGCATTGGACTAAGCTGGAATCTGCAGACATTTAATACAAGAGAGAAGACAAGGTAATATGGCTCAAGGTTAAATCAACAACAAAGCATATGAGAGCCACTAAGCATTTTCAATCATGGTCTTCTACTCTTAACCCCTAAAGAAAAGAAAAGAAACTATTTACACGGGAAAACTCCCAACAAGCAAAAGAAGAACGGGAAATCTTTTTGGGTTTTCATTTTTAGTTACTACTACAAGCAAAGAAAATAAACTGGATAGAGGCTACACCTAATTTTTTTTTGTTTTTCTGGGTTTTTCTAGGACACAAGAAAAAGACTAAGAAAAAGAAAATTAAACTAAGCATGGATGGTAGAGTGAAAGAGTGTGAGCACCGACAACTAGGATAAGTGTGAACATGAAAGTAAAGTCGGTGAGAAACACGTACTCCCCCAAGCTTAGGCTTTTGGCCTAAGTTGGTCTATGGCCAGTACTGGCCTGACGGATATCCAAAGTTGTAGTTGGGGTCGTACTGAGATGCAGCAGATGCTGCCTGCTGAGCTGCAGCTCGAAGGCGGTTTGCCTCCGTCATGTAATAAGCATTTGCCTCCTCCATAGTTATAGTGTGTCTTCCTTTTTCCTGAAAGTTAAACAAAGTAGGGGCAGGAAGAACAATAGGGATGGCATGCTACCGGTTAAAGATTAGTCGATATTTGAGAGTTTGATTATCCCACTCTATAAACCGGTGACTAGCCATAGCATTACAGTCTAAATAAGCAGTAGGTAAAGGGTCATCATACGGGTGCACAGACACACCAAGACAGCGGGCTATACGTGTAGCATAGATCCCACCAAATAAATCTCCATTCGAACCATTATGGTGCAGTCTACGTGCAACAATTGCTCCTAAATTATATTGCCTGTCACCTAGTACAACACTCCTAAGAACGCTAAGATCAGGGACACACATGTGACAAGCCTCATTTTTACCATTTATGCATCTACTGATAAAGAGAGCAAAATAATGAATAGCAGGAAAATGTATGCTCCCCGTGGTGGCTTGTGTGATGTCCCTGGATTCCCCCACTGTAATACTAGTTAAGAATTCTCTAAATTCAGATTTACGAGGATCACTCATACTGCCCCACTGTGGGAGCTTGCAGGCTTCATTAAAAACCTTTAAGTCCATGGTATAAGATTTATCATATACATCAAACAAGACAGTGTGAGAATTACGTGAAGATAAAAATTTAAACCTTCTCACAAAGCTATCAGTCAAGCCACGATATTGTAGGCACTTATCTTGCATGAAGTCTTCGAGGTCAGCGTTACGCGCATATGCATAAAATTCATCTTTGATACCCGCTTGACTCATAAATTCATCTGACGGCCATTCACAAGGCCGTACATCAGCATCCCTCGGTGGTTCATCGTCCGGCTCACGGAACGCGAGCCTCGGTTCTTGCTTCCTTGAAGGACCACCTTGGAAGTTTTTCCTAGACATTTTTCTGAAATTTTCTGAAATTTTTAGTAACTCACAATAAAAGTTAACCAAACTCAACAAGATTGATAACAACAACTCCTATAAGTGCCTAGAGGCTATATCATGCATTAGAACTACTTGGGACCAAGAACATTTGACATGCAAGCTCAAGAACAAGGTCACCACAGCAGCACAAATTTGCAACAAATAAAGCACTAGAACAAAAACTAATTGGACCAATGGAGGTGTCATATACCAAGGAACAATCTCCCCAAACAGTTTGGTGAATGGTGCTTTGAGCAAGGAGATCGAAAATGGCAGCAAAACGATCTAGAACTCGGGTTTGAGCTGGTTGGGGATTTTTTTGGGAGGAAGAAGAAGAGCATGGGTGAAAGGATAAGTGGAGGGGGGCCACGTGGGGCCCTCGAGGTAGGGGGGAGCGCCCTGTGCCCTCGAGGCCACGTGCTGGCTCCCCTCGCTGTGTGTTCAGTGCCATATTTTCTTAAATATTCTAGAAAAAAATCATATTTCATTTTCATGGCATTTGGAGAACTTTTATTTTCGGGATATTTTTTTATTGCACGGATAAGTCTGGAAACAGACAGATAATGCTATTTTTCTTTTATTTAACCTAATTAACAGAAAGTAAAAGGAGGGTACAGAAGGTGTGTGCTATCTAGATTCACCTATCCCATGTTCATCAAAAGGAATCCATTAACAAGGTTGATCAGGTCTTGTTAATAAACTCTTTCCGAGTAACATGAAACCGGAGAATTTTCGAATAACACTATGTTACCTCAATGGGGATATGTATGTCCCCAACAATAAGTATGTCATATGCCTTCTTGATAGTAGGAATAGGAAACTCAAAACCTCCAATAGTGATAGTTGAAGTTTTTCCAATATAATTGATACTATGAACCTGAGGTTGTTTCCTCGGAAAGTGTACCGTATGCTCATTACCATTAACATGAAAAGTGACATTGCCTTTGTTGCAATCAATAACAGCCCCTGCAGTATTCAGAAAAGGTCTTCCAAGAATAATAGACATACTATCATCCTCGGGAATATCAAGTATAACAAAGTCTGTTAGAATAGTAACATTTGCAACTACAACAGGCACATCCTCACAAATACTGACATGTATAGCAGTTTATTTATCAGCCATTTGCAAAGATATTTCAGTAGGTGTCAGCTTACTCAAGTCAAGTCTATGATATAAAGAGAGAGGCATGACACTAACACCGGCTCCAAGATCACACAAAGCAGTTTTAACATAATTTCTCTTAATGGAGCAAGGTATAGTAGGTACTCCCGGATCTCCTAATTTCTTAGGCATTCCACCCTCAAAAGTGTAATTGGCAAGAATGGTGGAGATTTCTACATCAGGTATCTTTCTTTTGTTGGTAATAATGTCTTTCATATACTTGGCATAAGGATTTGTTTTAAGCACATCTGTCAAACGCATACGCAAAAAAGATAGGTCTAATCATTTTAGCGAAGCGCTCAAAGTCCTCATCATCTTTTTTCTTGGATGGTTTCGGAGGAAAAGGCATGGGTTTCTGAACCCATGGTTCTCTTTCCCTACCGTGCTTCCTAGCAACAAAGTCTCTCTTATCATAACGTTGATTCTTTGATTGTGGGTTATCAAGATCAACAGCAGGTTCAATCTCTACATCATTATCATTGCTAGGTTGAGCATCAACATGAACATCATCATTAACATTATCACTAGGTTCATGTTCATTACCAGATAGTGTCTCAGCATCAGAAACAGATATATCATTGGGATTCTCAGGTGGGTGAGCTACAGGTTCACTAGAAGCATGCAAATTTTTATCAATTTTCTTTTTCTTCTTCTTAGAAGAACTAGGTGCATCTATATTGGCTCTTTGAGAATCTTGCTCAATTCTCTTAGGGTGACCTTCAGGATACAGAGGTTCCTGGGTAATTTTACCACCTCTAGTTGCAACTCTAACAGCATAGTCATTATTCTTACTATTTAATTCATTGAGCAAGTCATTCTGAGCCTTAAGTACTTGTTCTACTTGAGTGGTAACCATAGAAGCATGTATACTAATAAGTTTCAGTTCATCTTTAGCACTAGACAGATAATCACTCAAGCGTTCTTTCATATGAGCATTGTGTTGTAATTGTCTACCAACATAAGCATTGAAGCTAATTGTCTACCAACATAAGCATTGAAGCTTTCTTGTTTCAGAATAAAATTGTCAAACTCATCTAAACATTGGCTAGCAGACTTATAACGAGGAATATCACCTTCATCAAATCTATAAAGAGAATTTACCTTTACTACCTGTGTCAGGTTATCAAGACCATGTATTTCTTCAATAGGCAGTAAATTCTTAACATCTTCAGCTTTAATACCTTTTTCTTTCATGGATTTCTTTGCCTCTTGCATGTCTTCAAGACTGAGAAATAGAACACCTCTCTTCTTCGGAGTTGGCTTAGGGGCTGGTTCAGGAAGTATCCAATTACTTTCATTGGCTAGCATATTATTCAATAGTAATTCAGCTTGTTTCACTGTTCTTTCCCTGAAAACACAACCAGCACAACTATCCAGGTGGTCTCTGGAAGCATCAGTTAGTCCATTATAAAAGACAGCAAGTATATCATGCATCTCAAGAGGATGATCAGGCAAAGCATTAAGTAACTGGAGAAGCCTCCCCCAAGCTCGTAGGAGACTCTCTTCTTCAGTTTGAGCAAAGTTATATATTTCCCGTAAGGCAGCTAGTTTCTTATGGGCGGGAAAATATTTAGCAGAAAAGTAATACATCATATCCTGGGACTACGCACACAACCAGGATCAAGAGAATTAAACCAAGTCTTAGCATCACCCTTTAACGAGAACGGAAATAGCTTAAGGATATAGTAATAGCGAATCTTTTCATCATTGGTAAACAGGGTGGCTATATCATTCAACTTGGTAAGATGTGCCACAACAGTTTCAGACTCATAGCCATGGAAAGGATCAGATTCAACCAAAGTAATTAACTCAGGATCAACAGAGAATCCATAATCCTTATCAGTGACACATATAGGTGAAGTAGCAAAAGCAGGGTCATGTTTCATTCTAGCATTCAAGGACTTTTCTTTCAACTTAGCTAGTAATTTCTTAAGATCATATCTATCATTGCAAGCAAGAAAGTCTCTAGCAGTTTCTTCATCCATAACATAACCCTCAGGCACAACATGCAATTCATATCTATTGGGAGTAGTTTCATCATCACTTTCATAAATATCATCAACATTTGCACTCTCCCTAACCTTAGCAATTTGTTCATCTAGAAATTCAACTAGTGGCACAGTATCAGGCATAGAGACAATTTCATCATACATAGCAGAAGTAACATCATCAAGAACATACGACATATCAGATTCAATAGCAGGAGTAGGTGTCGCAAGTTTACTCATAACAGAAGGAGAATCTAGTGCAGAGCTAGATGGCAGTTCCTTACCTCCCCTCGTAGTTGCGGGTAAGATCTTGGTTTTTGAGTCCTTCAAATTCTTCATAGTGATAAGCAGATATAAATCCCAAGTGACTTAAAGAATAGAGCTATGCTCCCCGGCAACGGCGCCACAAAATAGTCTTGATAACCCACAAGTGTAGGGGATCGCAACAGTTTTCCAGGGTAAAGTATTAAACCCAAATTTGTTGATTCGACACAAGGGGAGCCAAAGAATACTCTGAAGTATTAGCAACCGAGTTGTCAATTCAGCCACACCTGGAAACTTAATATCCGCAGCAAGATAGTTTAGTAGCACAGTAATATGATAGTGGTGGTAGCAGCAATAAAAGTAAAGATAGTGTTTTTGTAGTTTTTGTGATAATAGCAGCGGAAAAGTAAATAAGCGGCAAGAAATATAGGTAAAGCTCGTAGGCATTGGATCGGTGATGGGAAATTACGTCGGATGCAATTCATCATGTAGAAGTTATAACCTAGGGTGACACAGAACTAGCTCCAGTTCCTCAATGCAATGTAGGCATGTATTTCAAATATAGTCATACGTGCTTATGGAAAAGAACTTGCATGAAATCTTTTGTCCTCCCCTCCCGTGGCAGCGGGGTCCTATTGGAAACTAAGGGATATTAAGGCCTCCTTTTAATAGAGTACCGGACCAAAGCATTAACACATAGTGAATACATGAACTCCTCAAACTATGGTCATCACCGGGAGTGGTCCCGATTATTGTCACTCCGGGGTTGCCGGATCATAACACATAGTAGGTGACTATAGACTTGCAAGATAGGATCAAGAACACACATATATTTATGAAAATATAAGAGGTTCAGATCTGAAATCATGGCACTCGGGCCCTAGTGACAAGCATTAAGCATAGCAAAGTCATAGCAACATCAATCTCAGAACATAGTGGATACTAGGGATCAAACCCTAACGAAACTAACTCGATTACATGATAGATCCCATCCAACCCATCACCGTCCAGCAAGCCTATGATGGAATTACTCGCACATGGCGGTGAGCATCATGGAATTGGTGATGGAGGAAGGTTCATGATGACAATGGCGACGATCTCCACTCTCCGGAGCCCCGAACGGACTCCAGATCAGCCCTCCCGAGAGAGATTAGGGCTTGGCGGCGGCTCCGTCTCGTGAAACGCGATAATTCCTTTTCCTTTATTTTTTCTCCACGAAATGGAATATATAGGACCTGGGGATACGTCGGTGGGGCATCGGGGTGCCCTCGAGGCAGGGGGTGCGCCCTGGGAAGGGGGGCGCGCCCCCACCCTCGAGGACAGCCCATGTGCCCCCCGGTGTGGATCTTCTTGCAGGTATTTTTTATATTTTCTGAAATAATTCTCCGTTGATTTTCAGGTGATTCCGAGAACTTTTTATTTCTACACAAAAAACAACACCATGGCAGTTCTACTGAAAACAGCGTCAGTCTGGGTTAGTTCCATTCAAATCATGCAAGTTAGAGTCCAAAACAAGGGCAAAAGTGTTTGGAAAAGTAGATACGTTGGAGACGTATCAAGAGGTTTGCACGAGCCTTGCCTAGGTGGTTCAACTGCAAGTTCGACCGAAGTTCATACATTTTGTAGAGACTTCCGTATCAGTCGCAGTAGGAAACTCTGGAATTACTTCCAAGGTCTCTTTCCTTTGATCTGATGATGAAGATACTGTTTATCTCGTCGAGTTGCACTATTCTCCCACTCACATTTTTTAAAAAACCATTCTCTTTAAAAGCACACCGTTTCGCGGCAAAACTATTTGCCTCGGTATATTGAGGGCAGAATACCCAACATTTTGGTATAACCTACAAAGTAGCACTTGTCTGATTTGGAATAGGTTTGTAACCTTTTACACAAGCCCCATATTCCAAATGTTAAGAAAAGATATAACATGGTTGGGCGTACCATACCATGGCTTCATATCAACAGACCCGATGTATCTCTTTTCAGTGTAAAAACCACAGTCTCTAAGGCATCACTTTAAAAGGGATAATGGCAAATTTATTTATGTCATCTTTGACCTTACCATGTCATAAATGGTTAGATTACATCTCCACGGACTTTCCACTTGCAGTGGTGTTCCAGGAGGTGCAAGTTATGAAACCCCTTTCACAACTCATCAGACATTCGCTAAACATGTAACTCAAATATTCCTTTGTGCAATCAAATTGCAGAAACATAATTTTCTTGTTACAATAACTTCTACTTCATTTTTGAAAACCTTTCGAATGATTTCAAAAGATCCAGACTTACGTCTCATCAAGTAAATATCCACATATCTACTTGAGTCATTTCTGAAGATAGATAAATCCACTACTTGCAACAACATTTATTGAACTACATACATCAAAATGTATGATCACCAATAAGTTCTTTGCCCATTCCTTATGGCCTGTGAATGGTATTTTAGTCACTTCTCTTTTCGGAGGAAAGTTGCAAGTGTCAGATGATTCAAAATCAAACGACTTCAAAATCCATCATAATGGAATTTTCCATGCAGGTTTCTCCAATGTGACCAAAGGCAGTGCCACACTTGTGTGGTATTCTTTTAGTCTTACGACATTTAGCGTCAATGTTATGGGTGTATCATATTACTATCAATATTCATAACATACTTCCCATCTATATGGAAGCATGGCCCTTCATGTTATTCATAATACTGAACAACAATTGTTCTTTTTATGAACAATCCTTTTGCAACAAACATTTTGCAATGGGCTAGAGTGTATGAAACTCTAAAAAGAATTATCAAAGTAAAAACAGAGGTAATATATTATTATCATTATTCATAACATACATCTCATTCTCAATGAAAGTATGGCCCTTATGTTATTCATAACATCGAACATAAAAAGTTCTCTTATGAACAACCTTTTTGCAAGATACTTTATGCAATGGGCTAGAGTGTGTAAAACTCTAAAATGTTTTATGAACATAAATACATATGGTAATACACCGATGGAAGATATAGTAACATTTACTATGTTCCATGTGTGTATCTAAACCTCATTACTGGCCAGTCTTTCAGGCCATAGTAGTTCTTACATCGAGTTGCAACAAAATGCAATCGAGCGGGTATCTTTGTGATTAACTCACAATACCCAAGAATTAGTGATTAACATGTTTAACCATAACTCCCAAGAACTATATCTTTGACCACCCTTCTATACATCAAAAACTTGTATGACATTCATACATGAGTTGGATATTCCAGTCATCTTTCTTTCTGCCTTTATACTTCTAACAGTTTAACTTTTAGCATTTCCTACTCGCAAAAGAAGCACCCAACTTAAGAGTGGCGTTAGCCCCGGACTTCCTAGGCGTGTAACTCATACTAACACCCTTTGGAAACTTCCTTTCTCTTTAAGTTGTTGTTTTATTCACCTTTCATTATATGATAGGCGTTCTTCTGGACCCCTTTCCCAACAGTCAAATGCATAGTAAACACTTTTACTAATACTTGCAAACAAACATTGCTTTGTTTGTATCTGAAAATAATGTTCAGTTCCATGAATATCATATAACTATCCCAACTTTCGAAGTTTGGGTTTCATGGAAGCAAACATATTCCACTTGACCGTAACAAAATTCTAGCTTTTGGATCGAAGGACGAGAGTCTCATCATCCATTGCATTTAGCGTGAGTATACGGAAAGCATGCGATAGGACAAAGTCCTTCTCGGCACTTTTGAGAACAATCCTCACATTACGTTACTAATCGTAAAGTTTTAACCAGATATTTAACAGCTATTCAATTTTAACAGGGAAGGTGGAAACGCGAGCCATTATTCTACAACTATTTTGCAAGAAACACTTACACAGTGTTCATAATTAATTGCACTGTGAATTAAACACGTTAATTCAACAGTGCGCTCCCACTCAAATCAATATCTCTCAAAATTGATTATGAGTGACACAAGACCCGCATATCCATTCAACGCCATTGAACGAGATGAACACTGGTGGCACGAAATTCAATCGGTAGGCAAACTTGCCGATCACATCTCTATGTGACTCTTGTTCATCTTTCGATGGGCGTGTTCTGAGCTCAGGGAGATCCTTCCAGAACGTCAAGACAACCATGTGATCTTGCTGCGAGGTCTCAACTCTCCCGCCTCACACTTCCCTAATCGTTCGTACCCAGGGAGATCCTGTGATACCCCAAAAAGTTAGGTGCTGTGACGGTGCTACACTTGGGAGAACACTAACTACTTGATATTTTTGTGAGAGATCACCCTAATAAAAGCGACTACCACGCAATCAAGAAGGGTGTAACATAAGGGATAAACATCTCAGGCAATTCATAATAGCATGATATGGTATAGCCTTTTCTGACGGAGAAGTTTTTCATTTCTTCGTCTTCGGCATTTGCGTCGGTGTTCCCTTCGCGAAGATTGCCACCACCTTGTCGATGCATCAGATAATATTGCTATCTCTATAACTAATAAAATAATGCATTTTTACAAGGTTGACACGCAGGTCATTTAAAGTGCAATCATATGGCTCCAGCCATCATGCCAAATCATGACACGCGGGTCATGTTAATCAATTTACATCATATAGACATCTCATACATAATCAAATTATTATGAGCATTGCTATACCACATGATATGCACATGCAAACCCTCCTGCAAAACCAAGTTAGACGTCTCTAATCGGTTCATGGAAAAACTTGTTTTAGGTGGCTTCTAAGGTTTCGAAACAAACACTAGCTACCAACGTCCATCATCAAGCATGATAATCCATGTCGCTAGGGGTGTATGAAACACGACATAATAAAATCTCGAGCCCCATACTGAACTTCATCATACGCATGACCCCCGTGCAGATCATATCTGCATTGCCCTTTCGTCTGCTAAATTTCATCTTTCTTTTTAACTACGGTGGAATTCAATGAACTATTAGCACTTCGTTGATCAATCAGGATCGCGGATTGCCAGAACATTGAAACTCCACCATACTGTTATCAAGATCAGAAATATGCAAATTCCAGGGAAGCAACAAGAACATTGGGTAATAGATTTCATCTGTCACCCGCATAAATAATTTTCAGCAATAGATCTCATCTACTACCTAATTATATTATGCAATACCCATACATCTCTATGTATTCTAGATCGCAACCTGCATCTACGCATAGCACGGCTCATAATGCCACTGTAAGGGAACGCGACAGAAAACAAAAAATTTCTGACCTACGCACCAGCCCAGGACCACTATGGAGACTGCATACATGGTTTGATCTTTTTCGTTACCGACTCGTAGCGCAGCGGAATTAGAGTCGATGACGAACGGCGGTGCAGATCCCCGCAGCTAGGATTTACAACCTCCCAACCGCGAGGATGTATATCCTCATCCGCCCCACAGACAGCCCTCCGGAGGCGGTCGAACGGTGAGGCGGACAGCCCTTCGGGAGGACCCTCAAAACTCGTACGGTCACTCGGACAGCCCTTCGGGAGGATTCACAGAACTCGGACCTTCACTTGGACAGCCCTTCGGGAGGCACTCTCAAAACAGCCCCTCGGGCAAAAGGATCGAAACTACGACCTCTCTACGGGGTTGCACACATACGGTGTCATCTATCCGGCAGGGCTTCGCCGTCCAGAACTAGTTCCTGCCGGAACCCACACAGCCTTTCGGCTCTACGAAACTATTTCGCGGGGAGAGAGAGAGAAGCCAGATCATTGCAATGGCATGTATGTGACAAAGAGTGAGTGTGGAGGGCTGCCCCTCCACCTATATTTATAGGAAATCCCAAGGGGTAGGGTAGTTTAACACAAAAACCCAAAATGCACATGAATGAAGTCCTTCCTCAAGGGCATAAGAGTGAAACTAAGGAACAAGAGGGGATCCAAGGTGGAACCCCAAGTGTGGCTGGCCACACCCCTTGGGGGGCCCCATGAGGGCCTCCCAATCCATCCATGTCATCCCTAGATCTTTTGGGCAAAGCCCCAAAAGGTGGCTTTCCATAAAATATCCCAAAAAGCACTTTCACTATTCACGACGACATTTTTCAGCGTCTGTTCGAACTGAAAATATTTATGTGGGCTTGGAACATTTCTAGTACCCACTAAAATAATTTTCAACGTGTTCTGGAACAATTCCAGTTTAGTGATTTCATCTGCGAAAAGCATGTGAAGCGGTTTCGGCAGCTCTGGAACATTTCCGGTTTTCATCCCGGAAAATTCCTAGAAGTTTCCAGAATGAGTCTGGCACCCTCCAAGAATTATCAGGCATGTGCCGAGACCAATTTGACTTTATGGTATCCTCTGAAACAACTTTTCAGTATCACCGGAACTCATCCGGTGACCTCTCTCGTCGGAACTTTTCCGTTTCGTCCGAAACTTTTTCGGCGATTTTCTCTCAGACTCCCTGTCTAGTATTCAGCAGATAGATGCCCCTTAAGCGTGTGACCCTATAGATTCAGTGAAGTATAGACATGACCCGGAACCCCTTCCGATCAATGATCAACATCGGAGCCGTGGACACCCATATTGACCCCTATACCCACACGAATGAATATTCAAGTGAACCTCGAGTTGACGTGTGTTATTCCTGTTGCTTCGTGATATGTTATGAATACCTGAGGTGAGACATGTTGTCATCCCCGTGGATCAACTCCTTGTCCACTATGCCATTTATCTCATTACCAATATTGTTCTCTTTTCTCGTTCCGTGTTCCGGCATCCCCGTGATCAAATCACCCTTTGTCTGGCCACACGATGATGGATACCGTAACACCGAGAGGGCCCAGAGATATCTCTCCATCGACGGAGGAGCAAATCCCAATCTTGAGCTATCAAGTTACTTATCATACCTTTCCATGAACCTGTAAGCCGCCGTAATAGCCACCCATTTACGGATGACGTTTAACAAACCCCAAAGTTCATGAAGCAAGCATGAAGAAACTCGATACTCTCATGGTCTAAGGAATTATGCAAACATAAACTTCCTATGTTATTAAGCATTAACTTGTGACGAATGTATCTCATAGCATAACATCAATTCGGGTCGATTCAACACAAATGTTCCTCTAACATTGTGCCCTCAAAATTGCTGGCATAGACATGCCCATGATCAGGAAAACAGAACCATCATGCAACACTTGAGCTAGTCTTAGAGGCCAGACTAGGAATACATTTTATCGTTTATTATTCCACACATGCATATGAGTCTTCCTCCGAGCCTCGTTTTATTTGCAGACTCGAGAACCATAGCAGTTATAGCATGGAACATAAACCTAATTTTGAACAGGGAGATACTCAATAACATTTATTATTTCCTCTAGGGCATATCTCCTACAAGCCGTCCGATCGAGATTGAACGGCTCGAAGCAGCCTAAAAATCCCTAAACCCAGACCCCCTACCCTAAATAAACATCCCCTAGTCCATTTTTGGACATGCCTAACCTATCCTAGCCCCTCCCCTAACCTCCAGCCACCTCCCTCGCCTCAAAATCCATGCCAACCGCAGCCCCGCCGCCACTTGGCGCCGTCCCGTGATTACCCACAAGTGTAGGGGATCTATCGTAGTCCTTTCGATAAGTAAGAGTGTCGAACCCAATGAGGAGCGGAAGGAAATGATAGGCAGTTTTCGGTAAGGTATTTTCTGCAAGCACTGAAATTATAGGTAACAGATAGTTTTGTGATAAGGTAATTGGTAGCAAGTGACAAAAGGTAAAAGTAAATAAGGTGCAGCAAGGTGGCCCAATCCTTTTTGTATCAAAGGACAAGCCTGGACAAACTCTTATATAAAGGAAAGTGCTCCCGAGGACACATGGGAATTATCGTCAAGCTAGTTTTCATCACGATCGTCTGATTCGCGTTCGGTACTTTGATAATTTGGTATATGGGTGGACCGGTGCTTGGGTGCTGCCCTTACTTGGACAAGCCTCCCACTTATGATTAACCTATAATGCAATTATCCGCTACAAAAGAAGTATTAAGGTAAACCTAACCATAGGTTGAAACATATGGATCCAAATCAGCCCCTTATGAAGCAACGCATAAACTAGGGTTTAAGCTTCTGTCACTCTAGCAACCCATCATCTACTTATTACTTCCCAATGCCTTCCTCTAGGCCCAAATAATGGTGAAGTGTCATGTACTCGATGTTCACATGACACCACTAGAGGAGAGACAACATACATCTCATCAAAATATCGAACGAAGACCAAATTCACATGACTACTAATAGCAAGACTTCTCCCATGTCCTCAGGAATCAAAGTAACTACTCACAAGACATAATATTATTCATGATCAGAGGGGTATTAATATGCATAATGGATCTAAACATATGATCTTCCACCAAATAAACCAACTAGCATCAACTACAAAGAGTAATCAACACTACTAGCAACCCACAGGTACCAATCTGAGGTTTGGGTACAAAGATTGGATATAAGAGATGAACTAGGGTTTGAGAGGAGATGGTGCTGGTGAAGATGTTGATGAAGATAGCCCTCCCCAAGATGGGAGAGTTGTTGGTGATGACGACGGTGATGATTTCCCCCTCCTGAAGGGAAGTATCCCCGGCAGAACAGCTCTGCCGGAGCCCTAGATTGGTTTCCGCCTCGGTTCCACCTTGAGACGGCGGCGTCTGGTCCCGAAAGCCTCCTTGTGATTTTTTCCAGGTCAAAACACCTCATATAGGAGAAGATGGGCATCGGGGGCTTGCCGGCTGGCCCATGAGGCAGGGGGCGCGCCCTGGGAAGGGGGCGCGCCCCCCACCCTCGAGGACAGCCGGTGGCCCCCCTTGTGGGTTTCTTTCGCCAGATATTTTTTATATTTTCCGAAACGATGTTCTGTTGAGTTTCAGGGCTTTTGGAGTTGTGCAGAATAGGTTTCCAGAGTTTGCTCCTTTTCCAGCCCAGAATTCTAGCTGCCGACATTCTCCCTCTTCATGTAAACCTTGTAAAATAAGAGAGAAAAGGCATAAGTATTGTGACAAAACATGTAAGAACATCCCATAATGCAATAAATATCAACATATAAGCATGATGCAAAATGGACGTATCAACTCCCCCAAGCTTAGACCTCGCTTGTCCTCAAGCGAAAGCCGAAATCGAAAAATATGTCCACATGTTTAGAGATAGAGATGTCGATAAAAACAAAATACGGACAGGCGGGCATCATGATCATTCTCATAACATCAACTTATATAAATATAGTCATATGATCCTTATGCTAAAGTAACAATTCATCCACAATATCAAGTATGAATCATAAACTTCATTGGAAACTAACAAACTTTGATCTCGGTCATTGAAGCAATTGCAATTTATCGTAACATCAGAAAGAGTTAGTATAAGAGCTTTTCAGCAAGCCTACATACTCAACCATCATATAGTTTTTCACAATTGCTCACACTCACGCAATACTTGTGTTTATGGAGTTTTAATCGACACAGAGAAAGATAGGTGCTTATGGTGTTGCCTCCCAACCTTTTACCTCAAGGGTAATGTCAACAGTAATAGATCATGAAAACTTACATCCAAGTGGGTATATATGTCAGGATCTTTCCAACACAATATGCTTGCCAAAGGATAAAATGTAAAAGGAAAGGTGGATTCACCTTGACACTTATAAGACAAGAATAATAGATAGGCCCTTCGCAGAGGGAAGCAGAGGTTGTCATGTGTTTTTATGGTTGGATGCACAAAATCTTAGCATAGAAGAACTTCGCTTTATATTGCCACTTGTGGTAAGGACCTTTATTATGCAGTCCGTCGCTTTTATTACTTCCATATCACAAGATCGTATAAAGCTAATTTCTCCCACACTAATAAATCATACATATTTTAGCGGATTTGCAACATGACAACTTACTTGGAAGGCTCTTTCTCAATCCATAGGTAGGTATGGTGGACTCTCATGTCAAAACTGGGTTTAAGGATATATGGAAGCACAAGTAGTATCTCTACTTAGTGCGAGGAGTTTTGGCTAGCATGAGGGGGAAAGGCAAGCTTAACATGTTGGATGATCCATGACAACATACTTTATTTCGGATATAAGAAGACATAACCCATTATGTTGTCTTCCTTGTCCAACATCAACTCTTTAGCATATCATACTTCAATGAGTGCTCACAATCATAAAAGATGTCCAAGATAGTATATTTGTATGTGAAGCTTCTCTTCTTTTATTACTTCCTATTAATTGCAATGATGACCAAAACTATGTTTGTCACCTCCCAACAACTTTTATTTATCATACTCTTATATGTGAAGTCATTACTTCCCATAAGATCGACATGATCTCTTTGGTACTCTTTATGTTTTCTTTCTTTTTATCATGACCCAAGTGAGGAAATCAAGCCCTTGACTCAGCACTAATCTTTATTATATAGCTCACGGACTCGATTACAAAGGATAAAGCTCACAAAGCAAAAGCTCACAACTAGATCATGCTAACTTTATTCTAATAGATCAAGATACTACCAAAAGGATCGAACTAAGTAAAACGGTAAAGATAGGAGTGATGGTGATACGATACCGGGGTCACTCCCCCAAGCTTGGCAGTTGCCAAGGGGAGTGCCCATACCCATATGATTATGTCTCCTTCTTCGGGGGTGGTGATGATGGAGTTGTTGATGATGTAGGCTTGTTTTCCATCCTCCAAGGCATAGGTTCACCATCGTAGAAGGATGATCGAGTCTCCGGGATAGTCAAATCTGTAGCCAAACTCATCTTCTTGAATCTATATTCATACTCACAGTTTTGGTTTTGCAGGTCATAGATCTGGACTTGGAGGTGATCGATCTTCTCTTGAAGATTGGAGATGGCTTCCCCTAAGATCCTTGAGTCCAACTTGAGGTTGTTGGCAAGCTCCAAGATCACCATGTGGTTGGCGTCGAGTCCTCGTTCCACCATACCTTGGCACTTGAAAACTTGCTGCTCCATTGCTTCGAGCCTTGTCTCCACGCTTCCGGTCCTCCTTGGCCCCTCAACATCACGGATGTGCAGCACCCCCTCATGCAACTGCTGGTTTTAGGGTGGTGCAGCACCTCCGCAAGGTAGGGGTTGATAACCTTCTCGAAGAACTTGTCCTTGGGGGTGTTGGAGGATGCCATGATGATCTAGATCTGTCAAAAACAGTAGCTCGAAACAAAAACAGAGGATTTTTGCGTGATACAGAGGTCAAAACCTTCGGGAGTATATATAATGAATTTTTACCGACCGAATGGAGTAACCCACAAGAAAACAGAGTCCGGGGGACACACGGAGTGCCCACGAGGCAGGGGGCGCGTCCTCCACCCTCGTGGATGCCTCGTGTCTCTTCCGGACTGCGGTTTATTTTTATATTTTTCTAAATATTTCAAAACGGAGAAAAATTGCCTTTAGAACTGTTTTGGAGTCGGTTTACTTACCGTATCACGTACCTCTTCCTTTTCGGAGGCTGAATCGTTCTGGAAAGTGTCCCTTATGTATTCCTCCGGGGTTATGGTTTCAATAATATTGGTTTCAACATTTATAGGATTACCTGAGATATAATGTTTGATTCTTTGACCATTCACCACCTTCGGATTTGTGCCTTCGAAGTTGTTGATTTTTATGATACCGGAACGATAGACCTCCTCGATAACGTAAGGTCCTTCCCACTTGGAGAGGAGTTTCCTTGCAAAAAATCTTAAACGTGAGTTGAATAGCAAGACATAATCACCTACGTTAAACTCACCCTTTTGTATTCTTTTGTCATGCCATCTTTTAACCTTTTCTTTAAATAACTTGGCATTCTCATAGGCCTGGGTTCTCCACTCATCAAGGCAGCTAATGTCAAATAACCTCTTCTCACCGACAAGTTTGAAATCATAGTTGAGCTCTTTAATAGCCCAATATGCCTTATGTTCTAGCTCGAGAGGTAAGTGACAAGCTTTTCCATATACCATCTTGTATGGAGACATACCCATAGGATTTTTGTATGCAGTTCTATAGGCCCATAATGCATCATCTAGTTTCTTAGACCAATTCTTCCTAGACCTATTAATTGTCTTTTGCAAGATTAATTTCAACTCCCTATTACTTAGTTCTACTTGACCACTAGTCTGTGGGTGGTAAGGTGATGCAATTCTATGGTTGACATCGCATTTAGCAAGCATCTTACAGAAAGCACCATGAATAAAGTGTGAACCACCATCAGTCATTAGATATCTAGGGACTCCAAACCTCAGAAAAATAACTTCTTTAAGCATCTTAATAGAGGTGTTATGATCATCACTACTAGTTGGAATAGCTTCTACCCACTTAGTAACGTAATCAACATCAACTAGAATATGTGTATACCCATTAGAGGCAGGAAAAGGTCCCATATAATCAAAGCCCCAAGCATCAAATGGTTCAATAACAAGTGAATAATTCATAGGCATTTCTTGACGTCTACTAATCTTACCAATTCTTTGACATTCATCACAAGATAAGACAAACTTACGGGCATCCTTGAAGAGAGTAGGCCAATAAAAACCGGATTGCAATACCTTGTGTGCAGTTCTATCTCCCGCATGGTGTCCTCCATAAGCTCCAGAGTGGCACTTGCGTAGGATTTTTTCCTGTTCATGCTCAGGTACACAACGTCTAATGATACCATCTACTCCTTCTTTATAAAGACGTGGGTCATCCCAGAAGTAATGTCTCAAATCATAGAAGAACTTTTTCTTTTGCTGGTATGTGAAGCTAGGAGGTATAAACTTAGCGACAATATAATTAGCATAATCAACATACCATGGAGCATTATGAGAAGTATTTATGATAGCTAATTGTTCATCAGGAAAGCTATCATCAATAGGTTGTGGGTAATCAAATATATTCTCTAGCCTAGACAAGTTATCTGCTACGGGGTTCTCAGCTCCCTTTCTGTTAATAATATGCAAGTCAAATTCTTGCAGCAAGAGAACCCATCTAATAAGTCTAGGCTTAGCATCTTTCTTTTCTATAAGGTATTTGATAGCAGCATGATCAGTGTGAATGGTTACCTTAGAATCAACAATGTAGGGTCTAAACTTATCACAAGCAAACACAACTGCTAAAAATTGTTTCTCGGTAGTGGCATAATTTCTTTGGGCACTATCTAGAGTTTTACTAGCATATTGGATAACATTCAATTTCTTATCAACTCTTTGCCCTAAAACAGCTCCTACAGCATAATCACTAGCATCACACATAATCTCAAAGGGTAAATTCCAGTCAGGAGGCTGGACAATAGGTGCAGAGATCAATGCTTTCTTAAGAACAAATGCTTCTAGACAATCATCATCAAAGACAAAAGGAATATCTTTTTGTAAAAGATTAGTCAGAGGCCTGGAGATTTTGGAGAAGTCCTTAATGAACCTCCTATAAAACCCGGCATGACCAAGGAAACTTCGTATACCTTTGATATCCTTAGGGCATGGCATCTTTTCAATAGCATCAACTTTAGCTTTGTCGACTTCAATACCTCTTTCAGAAATTTGATGTCCCAAGACAATGCCTTCATTAACCATAAAGTGGCACTTCTCCAAATTCAAGACAAGGTTAGTGTCTTCACATCTCTGCAAAACTCGATCAAGGTTGCTTGAGCAATCATCAAAAGAAGTTCCGTAAACGGAGAAATCATCCATGAAAACCTCAACAATCTTTTCACAAAAATCAGAGAATATAGCCATCATGCATCTTTGAAAGGTAGCAGGTGCATTACATAAACCAAAAGGCATACATCTATAAGCAAAGGTACCGAAAGGACAAGTAAAAGTGGTCTTCTCTTGATCCCCTTTTGACACAGGAATTTGAGAGAAACCAGAATAACCATCTAGAAAGCAGAAATGAGTATGTTTGGATAACCTTTCTAGCATTTGATCGATAAATGGCAAGGGGTAATGATCTTTCTTAGTAGCTTTATTTAACTTACGGAAATCAATTACCATCCTATAACCTGTAACTATTCTTTGCGGAATCAATTCATCTTTATCATTAGGGACGACAGTCATACCTCCTTTCTTAGGAACACAATGGACATGACTTACCCACTGGCTATCAGCAACTGGATAGATAATACCTTCCTCTAGAAGCTTTAGTATTTCCTTCCTTACCACTTCTTTCATCTTAGGATTTAACCGTCGCTGATGATCAATAACTAGTTTAGCATTTTTTCCAATTTTATCTTGTGTTGGCATATAGTGGGACTAATGCCCTTAAGATCATCCAGAGTATATCCAATAGCAGCATGGTGCTTCTTCAGAGTTTTCAATAATTTTTCTTCTTCCCGCTCTGAAAGGTTAGCACTAATAATAACAGGATATATCTTCTTTTCATCAAGATAAACATATTTAAGATTATCAGGCAAAGGCTTAAGTTCAAACACAGGATCACCCTTGGGTGGAGGAGGATCCCCTAGGATTTCAACAGGCAAGTTGTTTTTCAATACAAGTCCCTGTGTAAGGAATATTTCATCTATTTCCCTTCTCTCATTCATATGCATATCATTTTCATGGTCTAGCAGGTATTGTTCTAAAGGATCATTAGGTGGCATGGCAATAGAGGCAAGACCAATAATTTCATCTTTACTGGGTGGTGCCTTTTTGAGGGGTTGTCTACGGAATTTAGCAAAGTTAAAATCATGAGACATATCCCCTAATCCAACAGTAACAATATCTTTCACGCAGTCTATCTTGGCATTAACAATATTCAAGAAGGGTCTACCAAATATAATGGGACATAATGCATCTTGTGGGGACCTTAGAACAAGAAAATCAGCAGGGTATTTAACTTTCCCACACAAGACTTCAATATCTCTAACAATCCCAACTGGTGAAATAGTATCTCTATTGGCAAGCTTAACAGTGACATCAATCCCTTCTAACTCAACATGTGCAATATCATGCATAATTTCGTTGTACAGATCAAAAGGGATAATACTCGCACTAGCACCCTCGTCACATAAACCATGATAACAATGATCTCCTATCTTAACAGAGATAACAGGCAAGCCTACAACAGGTTTATGTTTGTTCCTAGCATTGGGTTTAGCTATTCTAGCAGACTCTTCTTGGAGGTAAATAACATGTCCATCTAAATCTTCTACCAAGAGATCTTTAACCATAGCAACACTAGGTTCAACTTTAATTTGCTCATAGGTTGTAGGTGTTCTAGTATTACTCTTACAAACTACAGTTGAAGCTTGAGCATGATCCTTTATCCTAACAGGGAAAGGTGGTTTCTCGATGTAAGCAGTAGGAATAACAGGATCAACATTATAAGTGATAGTCTTTTCTTCAACTTTAATAGGTTCAACTACTTTTACTTCAATAGGAGGATGGTATTTAAACCACTTCTCCTTGGGGAGATCAACATGAGTAGCAAAAGATTCACATAAATAAGCTACTATCTCAGAGTCAAGTCCATATTTAGTGCTAAACTCACGGAAAACATCGGTATCCATAAAAGCTTTAACACAATCAAACTTAGGGGTCATACCTGACTCCTTACCTTCGTCGAGATCCCAATTTTCAGAGTTGCATTTAATTCTTTCCAATAAATCCCATTTGAAGTCAATAGTCTTCATCATATAAGAGCCAGAACAAGAAGTATCGAGCATGGAGCGATTATTATGAGAAAGCCGAGCATAAAATTTTTGAATGATCATTTCTCTTGAGAGCTCATGATTGGGGCATGAATATAACATTGACTTAAGCCTCACCCAAGCTTGAGCGATGCTTTCTCCTTCGCGAGGCCAGAAATTATAAATATAATTATGATCACGATGAACCTGGTGCATAGGGTAGAACATCTGATGAAATTCCAACTTCAGACGATTATAGTTCCATGATCCCATATCATCGCATAGCCTAAACCATGTCAATGCATCTCCCTTCAAAGATAAAGGGAAGACCTTCTTCTTGATAACATCCTCGGGCATACCTGCAAGCTTAAATAATCCACAAACTTCATCCACATAGATTAGATGTAAATCGGGATGCAGTGTTCTGTCTCCTGTAAAGGGATTTTCAAGCAGTTTCTCTATCATACCCGAAGGAATCTCAAAGTAAACATTTTCAATAGGTGCAGTAGGTTGAGGAGCAACTCTTTGCTTTTCTGTTCGGGGTGAAGATACCCCGAACAAGCCCCTCAAAGGATTTTGAGCCATAGTGACAAGTGACAATAAATTTCAGCACACTATATACATTTTTCCTTACCAAATTCCACTTACCAAAGGCGCTTCACTCCCCGGCAACGGCGCCAGAAAAGAGTCTTTATGACCCACAAGTGTAGGGAATCTATCGTAGTCCTTTCGATACGTAAGAGTGTCGAACCCAACGAGGAGCAGAAGGAAATGATAGGCAGTTTTCGGTAAGGTATTTTCTGCAAGCACTGAAATTATAGGTAACAGATAGTTTTGTGATAAGGTAATTGGTAGCAAGTGACAAAAGGTAAAAGTAAATAAGGTGCAGCAAGGTGGCCCAATCCTTTTTGTAGCAAAGGACAAGCCTGGACAAACTCTTATATAAAGGAAAGCGCTCTCGAGGACACATGGGAATTATTGTCAAGCTAGTTTTCATCACGATCGTCTGATTCACGTTCGGTACTTTGATAATTTGGTATGTGGGTGGACCGTTTCTTGGGTGCTGCCCTTACTTGGACAAGCCTCCCACTTATGATTAACCTCTAATGCAAGCATCCACAACTACAAAAGAAGTATTAAGGTAAACCTAACCATAGCCTGAAACATATGGATACAAATCAGTCCCTTACGAAGCAACACATAAACTAGGGTTTAAGCTTCTGTCAGTCTAGCAACCCATCATCTACTTATTACTTCCCAATGCCTTCCTCTAGGCCCAAATAATGGTGAAGTGTCATGTAGTCAACGTTCATACATCTCATCAAAATATCGAACGAAGACCAAATTCACATGACTATTAATAGCAAGACTTCTCCCATGTCCTCAGGAACCAAAGTAACTACTCACAAGACATAATATTTTTCATGATCAGAGGGGTATTAATATGCATAATGGATCTGAACATATGATCTTCCACCAAATAAACCAACTAGCATCAACTACAAAGAGTAATCAACACTACTAGCAACCCACAGGTACCAATATGAGGTTTGGGTACAAAGATTGGATACAAGAGATGAACTAGGGTTTGAGAGGAGATGGTGCTGGTGAAGATGTTGATGAAGATAGCCCTCCCCAAGATGGGAGAGTTGTTGGTGATGACGACGGTGACAATTTCCCCCTCCCGGAGGGAAGTATCCCTGACAGAACAGCTCTGCGAGAGCCCTAGGTTGGTTTCCGCCTCGGTTCCGCCTCGAGACGGCGGCGTCTGGTCCCAAAAGCCTCCTTGTGATTTTTTCCAGGTCAAAAAACCTCATATAGGAGAAGATGGGCATCGGGGGCCTGCCGGCTGGCCCACGAGGCAGGGGGGCGCGCCCTGGGAAGGGGGGGCGCGCCCCCACCCTCGAGCATAGTCGGTGGCCCCCCTCGTGGGTTTCTTTCGCTAGATATTTTTTATATTTTCCGAAATGATGTTCTGTTGAGTTTCAGGGCTTTTGGAGTTGTGCAGAATAGGTTTCCAGAGTTTGCTCCTTTTCCAGCCCAGAATTCCAGCTGCCGGCATTCTCCCTCTTCATGTAAACCTTGGAAAATAAGAGAGAAAATGCATAAGTATTGTGACAAAACATGTAAGAACAGCCCATAATGCAATAAATATCAACATATAAGCATGATGCAAAATGGACGTATCATCCCACAGGGCAGTGCCGCCGCCAGCTGCCACTCCGGCCAATGGCGACACACCACATGTCGCACCGCGCCCCCAACCATCCTCCCACCATTGCGGAACCCAGATCGGGCCCGCCCCTGGCCTGACTACCGCCGCCGAAGCGCGCCCGGGCCTGGATCTGCGCCTGTCAGATCCCGCTCGCCCGAGCCCTCACTCTGGATCGGGGGGATCGATTCCCCCCGCTCGATCTATCGCCCGCCGCCGCAGAGCGCCGCCGGAGGCCGGAGCATGTCGCCTCGCCGGAGTTGCCTCCGTCGCCGGCGAGCACCTCTACCAGGCTATCCCCGCTCCGCCCCATCTCTCCTTCCTCCCTCTTGGTGCTCTCTCTCTACTCTAATCTCTCTGGTTCTCTCTTCCTGCAGCCGCCGAAAGGGAGCCAAGCTCCGCCGCCAGTGCTCCCCGTCCCTTTCCGACGCCGGGAATGGGACCCTGACCATGCCCTCCTCCGAATCCACTGGTTCCCGGTCTCCCCGCCGCTCCCCGCCTCGCCGGAGCGCCGCCCGCCGCCGGTGGCCGTCGCGTTGACCTCCTGCCTCGTCCTCATTCGAGATGAGGACGAGGGCTGCGCCGTCCCACGCATGGGTCGCGTGGGCACCGAGGCCCCTCCTCAGATCTGGCCCGAGGCCCATGGTGAGGCCTGATACGTCTCCAACGTATCTATAATTTTTTATTGTTCCATGATATTATTTATGATGTTTTGGATGTTTAATGGGCTTTGTTATACACTTTTATATTATTTTTGGGACTAACCTATTAACCCAAAGGCCCAGTCGAGATTGCTGTTTTTTTGCCTATTTCAGGGTTTTGCAGAAAAGGAATATCAAACGGAGTCCAAACGGAATGAAACCTTCGGGAGAGATATTTTTGGAGCAAAATACGCACGTGAGACTTGAGAACCACGGAGTAGGGCTGACGTGGCGTCCATGAGGGTGGGGGGCGCGCCCCCTATAGGGCACGCCCCCTGCCTCGTGGGCACCCCGTCTGGCCCCCCGTGCCCTCCTTCTTTCTATATATACCTACGTACCCCGAAACCATCAGAACAACAGAGAAAACCCTAGTTCCACCGCCGCAACCTTCTGTTCCCGTGAGATCCCATCTTGGGGCCTGTTTCGGAGCTCCACGGGAGGGGGGATCTTCCACGGAGTGCTTCTACATCAACATCATCGCCTCACCATGAGTTGTGAGTAGTTTACCACAGACCTTCGGGTCCATAGCTAGTATCTAGATGGCTTCTTCTCTCTCTTTGGATCTCAATACCAAGTTCTCCTCGGTCTTCGAGGAGATCTATTTGATGTAATCTCTTTTTCCGGTGTGTTTGTCGAGATCCGATGAATTGTGGGTTTATGATCAAGATTATCTATGAGAAATATTTGGTTCTTTTCTGAACTCTTTATGTATGATTATAATATCCTTGCAAGTCTCTTTGAATTATTGGTTTGGTTTGGCCTACTAGATCTATAGTTCTTGCAATGGGAGAAGTGCTTGGTTTTGGGTTCAATCTTGCGGTGTCCTTTCCCAGTGACAGTAGGGGCATCAAGGCACGTATTGTATTGTTGCCATCGAGGATAAAAAGATGGGGTTTATATCACTATGTTTGAGTTTATCCCTCTACATCATGTCATCTTGCTTAAGGCGTTACTCTGTTCTTATGAACTTAATACTCTAGATGCATGCTGGATAGCGATCGATGTGTGGAGTAATAGTAGTAGATGCAGAATCGTTTCGGTCTACTTGTCTCGGACGTGATGCCTATATATAATGATCATGCCTAGATAGTCTCATAATTATTCGCTTTTCTATCAATTGCTCGATAGTAATTTGTTTACCCGCCGTAGAATACCGCTATAATGAGAGAAGCCACTAGAGAAAACTATGGCCCCCGGGTCTATTCTCAACATATCAATCTACAATCTACTTACTTTTCCGCTTTTATTTTCTGTTCTTATATCCAAAAATACCAAAAATATCAAACTATCATCTCTATCAGATCTCACTTTCGTAAGTGACCGTAAAGGGATTGACAACCCCTTATCGCTTTGGCTGCGAAGTTCTTATTTGTTTGTGCAGGTGTGAGGGACTCGCGCGTGGTCTTCTACTGGATTGATACCTTGGTTCTCAAAAACTGAGGGAAATACTTACGCTATTGTGCTGCATCACCCTTTCCTCTTCGAGGGAATACAACGCAAGCTTGAGAAGTAGCAAGGCCACCCCAAGGGCCTCTCCTTTTTTCTCTCTCTCTCTGTTGGGCCAGATCCAGATTTAGCCCGTAGACGTTTTTTTTCCTGGACGATTTTGTCTTTTTTTTTCTCCAGGAAAACCACTTTTGCAGAAAAGTCCTCCTTGTTCATGCATATAATAACTTACAAACGGTGCAGCGGATTAAAATGTTTTAAATATGTAAAATGCTTAGAATTTCATGTAGAGTTATAATATGCAATTTTCATCCCCGTTTAAAATGTTTCAACTAGCTGTTTGAGTAGGTTTGCATAATTGACATGTTAAAAATCAGCATCATGTTGCATACTTGTGATGATGATATCTATGTGCATGTGTGTCCAAATTGAGTGTATAATAGATGGAAATGTTCCTCTCCGAGTGCTCTACATGTTGTTTCCCTTTGCATTCATGTTAGGTTGCATCTTTATGCTTTAACCCCTATTGCAAAAGTTCTAAGTGTTGTTAAGTGCAAAAAACTGTTATGACTTGTTGTTTTGTCTTTTTCATATATTTTTGTGTGATTTTTGTTTGAGCATCATGTCAACATGTGTTAGGAGCAAAATCATGTCATCTTTGCTGTGGTGCAATCCACTTTTCATGTTATGCCTTGTGGCGAGTGAAACAAGTTTGTTAAGTGACCTACTTGTTGTTTGCTGATTTCTGAGACTTGTTGAAAACTGCTAAGTCTGAAACTGTTATATTGTGATGCCATATTTGCTTGATGCTATAGTCATATCCATGCACATTTGGAGATGTCCAATGATCATGTCTTGAATTCCATGTTACGCTCTATCAATCCATGCCCTTGTTTGCAATTATAGGTTGATGTAGCTTGTCTCTTTCTTGCTCTCAAATTGCTAAATAATGTTTTTGTCAGCCTGTTAACAGTAAGTTCAACTTTGCCATGTGAATAGCTAGTGTTCTACGCATCCTATGACCACGTTCTTGCCATGAGTAGCTGCATAAACATGTCTTCTTGTTGTTGGTTATATTCACATGCCATGATATGCTTTGAGATGAGTTGCACAAACTTGCAAACATGTCTACTTGTCGTTGTTGCTGCCATGTTCAGTTTATTTCACTAAGTCCGTGAAACTGTTATCATTTGCAATCTTGCCATGATGTTTCGAGTATGTTCTAATGGTGTTTGACAGTAGCTCAGTGACCACGTTTGTAGTGATTGACATGTACATGCTTGCCATGCCCTTTGATGCCATGAAATGTTCCTGTAGCATGTTGTTTTGATGATTGCAAATTGCCTAGTTGCTGCTTAGATTGTTGTTAGATCTTGTTTCATGTGTATGTGTTGAACCGTTGCTCCGTTTTGAGCGCGCTCTATATGAAATTTGCTTGTTTTTGCATGTAGATGCATCATATCATGTTGTATACATGTTTGGAGTGTGTTTGCTTGATGTTCGAATGCATTTTGCATCTTGCCATGTGTATCTTGTTTTGCACATATCTTCTAGGCCGTAGCTCCGAATTAAATGAACTTTATATCTAACTTGACTAGAATTTCGTGTAGATCATCATGGTGCATGTTAACTTGCTGTTTAACAACTTTAACATAAGGTTTGTTCAGATCTGGACCAATTTCGAAATTTGCATATGAGCACTTACCGGAATTGTTATATGTTGTTTCCGGCCTCTTTTAAACTTGTTTGGTTGTGTTGTTCTTGTGTGCATTATCTCTTGCCATGTGTTGCATCATACTTGGTTGAGCATAATGTCTTGTTTATGTGTGGTGTGTTTACCATGTTGTTTGCTTCTTCTCGTTAGTTCCTATTTCGTTGTGATCGTGAGGATTCGTTCGACTACGCGTGTTCGTCTTCCTGGCTTCGTCTTCTTCATGGACTCGTTCTTCTTCCTTGTGGGATCTCAGGCAAGATGACCATCACCTTGGATCTCATTACTATCATTCCTATGCTAGTTGTCTCGATGCTATCGCTATATGTCACGCTGCCTATCTATTGTTGTCAGCCTCTCATTGTTGCCATGAAACCTCTAACCTTCGACACCATCCCAGCAAAACTGTTGAATGGCTATGTTACCGCTTGCTCAGCCCCTCTTATAATGTTGTTAGTTGCAGGTGAAGATGAAGATTGCTCCATGTCGGAACTTAGTTTTTGGAATATCACAATATCTATTACTATAATTAATACACCTATATACTTGGCAATGGGTGGAAGGCTTGGCCTTTTGCTCGGTATTTTGTTCCACTCATGGTGCCTTAAGAACTGATAAACCGGTGTTATGTTCCTTGAGTTTGCGTTCCTAACACGGTTGGGGGTTATGGGACCCCCTCGACAGTTCACTTTGAATAAAACTCCTCCAACAAGGCCCAACTTTGGTTTTACAATTTGCCTAATAACTAAAAACTTGCATAGGGACTTTCCAGACCCCGAGAACTTAATTTACCACCCGGGCCAGTGCTCCTCATGAGTGTTGGTCCAAACCTGTCAACCGCCGGTGACCACCAGAGGCAACTTTGGTTTGGCCTACCGGAAGTTTGGAAAATCCGGACGTGGCCCGAGACGAGATACGCGCAGCTACAATCAGGGTGTCGGCACACCGGGAGGTCTTGCTGAACTTGTTTTACCATTGTCGAAATGTCTTGTGCACCGGGATTCCGAGTCTGATCGGGTCTTCCCTAAGATAAGGGTTTTTTTTACCTCTGCTGATCGTGCGAGCTTGTGATGGGCTAAGTTGGGACACCCCTGCAGGGTTATGATCTTTCAAAAGCCGTGCCCGCGGTTATGTGGCAGATTGGAATTTGTTAATACCCGATTGTGGAAAACTTTCAGATGATCCGAAATAAAATACACAACCGCGTGAGTAACCGTGACCGTCTTTTTTCATTTTGAGAAGAGAACACAGTGGGGTTATATTTGACTCATAGGTAGTTCAGGATCATTTAGCGATCATTACTATTTACTAGTTTGCGACCATTTGCGTAGATGCTCATCTTATTCTTGTACTCGTAAGTTAGCCACCATATAATGCTTAGCCGCTGATGTAACCTCACCACTTAACCTCTCCATACCCATTAAGCTTTGATAGTCTTGATACCTATGGTTATGGGATTGCTGAGTCCTCGTGGCTCACAGATACTACAACACAAGTTGCAGGTGCGGGTTTCCGATGACTTGACGTGAGCGCGTTGTTTACATGTGTTGGAGTTCTTCTTCTTCTTCTTCTTCGTCAGTCATGGGATAGGTTCCTGGTCGGCAGCCTGAGATAGCAGATGGATGTCGTTGTGCTTTTCATGTTTTCATTCGTAGTCAGATGTCTTGTGTATGATGTTGTTGTATTCATGTGGCAATTGTATGACTTGTATGTATCCCCATTTATGTATGTAATTGTACGATGTAATAATATTCATCTTGCTAAGCGCCCGAAATGCGGTTGTGCCTCAGTCACGAGGTTATAACGTGATCGGGATAGAATCACATCTTAGGCGTGATAAGAGTGTACATCTAGCTCAAAAATTTGTCCATAAAAAATGTACTTCTATCTTGCCAATGCACTTTAAAGTGAGAAAAAAATACTTCTCACTCATCACACGGTAATCAAGACCAATAGCAATCTATACATGATCTTCTTAATTTCTACATGCACTTAGCTCATTGGGTGTTGGATAATTAAAGAGGAGAGAGATGGTGGCTTCCACCTTTCCAATGCATTTTTTACTTAACTCCATAATTTTTCCTAAATTTTTCTAGATGTATACTATTCACCGGGCGGAGGGAGTATGTGATAAGCATAGAAAATTCATAGTTACAGTCTATCTTAACAAATGATGATATGATGTTAGAAACTTACCGCTTCTAGACGATTCGGCTATTTAAGCCAGTCGACTAGCTCATCACGCGACGATGTGGGACTAATACAGATGCAGTGACGAAGCTAGATTTTTTTTATGGAGTCAAGTCTATGACAGTGGGGTTATCTTCAATAAATGAACAGTAATTAGTACTACACTAATGAAGGATTACCTAATTTCATTGGGGTCAATTGACCCCAATGCTTACATGGGAGCTCCATCTCTGTACAGATGTGAAAAATCTTAAGTATGATAATTCTTTTGTGTGTTTTGATACCCCCGCTAACCCAAAACAGACGTGATGACCGACGTGCATGGCCTTGCATGTAATAGCTATTTTTTGAAATAAGGTATGTTGTTGTAAATGGTAGAATTTAAAGCCCACCCAATTACTGTCCGGAGGCGCATCCGGGCACACCCGCAGATGTTTAGGCCTATGCAAATGCACCGTTTCTTAGCACGATATCATATGTGTAATAATTATTTAAGATACAATTAGTCCAATGCATTGTTTCTTATGGGTTGTATCTACATTTAATGATTTGGGGCTCATGCATGCATACGATTGGGCTAGAACCATTTTTTGCCTATGGCCACGTGCAAGAGTTGTATCTTAGCTAAGCTACAACCTCACTCTCTTTCTTTATTAACTAACATGCCACATAAGCAAATTGCCTATGAAACCGCACTAAAAAACTAGCATTGACACAGGCCTTAAGTACCTAAATTTAGGAAGTCCGACTGTAGATGTAGATACTCTAATAAACTCTTTCTATGGCCTTTGCAGTACGTTGCATGGAGTGGATGGAATGATCACGACGTGACGGCACTGCTGCCTGATGCCACTTTCGTCGTGTGCTGGCTGTTATTAGGTGGTTGTTCCCGGCTATCAACCCCACGATCTCCCTAGCTATTCTCCATAGATCTATGGTACGTGCTATCACGGACCAGGTCGACCACGCGGAAAAACCTTTTTTTAAAAGGTAAAATATTTGCTTCATCCATTAATTAGGAAGGAAATATAGTTTTACAAGTGACCCATATTACGCGGCATGAATGATTACTCTTGCAAAAATAATTGTCCATAGGTGTTTGGCTTCCGCGGTAACCCACAAATTTGTGTCCCGCATGATGTTGTTTAGTAAGATCGGTGGTGGAGCGCTTTTGTGTCAAAAGACCCTAGCATTTTTCTCTTCCCACGTGAAAAAAAACTACACAATACCCTGATACGGTGTATCCTAGGGTCATCACCATGGACCCCTCATCGCCTCCCCAAGTGCCCAAAGGACCCATGACTAGAGCCCGTGCAAGAGCTTTCGAGACCGAGGTGACCTCGCTCCTCTCTTTACATCTTTCGGATTCACTTGAGACACGGCTTCTACCTTCATCAGAGACTCTATGCATACTCAGGTGCTTGGACGAAGGCCGCGCGACAGCTCTACACGATGACCAAGAGGACAGGCCCGACAAGTACACGAGACAAGAAGAAGGAAGGCTGGAGATGCTACAGGCACCGGACGTCCGGCCTGCACCGGACGACCGGCGACTCCCAGGCACCGGACGACCGGAAGACACCGGACGTCCGGCCTCCCCCAGACGACCGGACGACCGGAAGCCACCGGACGTCCGTGACAACGGCGACAGAAGCTAATTAGCGGAAATCCGAGGATTACCGGACGTCCGGTCCCTCCGGAACCACCGGACGTCCGGTAACCCACGGACGTCCGCCCCGACGGCGCCTACCCGTGTAATATAAATACTGTTGACTCCCCTCCGTTAGACTTAGCTGTGGTTTAGCTCATTTCTCAGACTTGTGTGGATTTCTCCCACGAGACGGTGCGCCTCTACGGAGAAGATCCACTATGGATTCAGGACCTCCTTCATCGGAGAAGATCCCCAGGGATATCAAGACCTCCTCACGGAGAAGACTATCTTTGTATCACCGGTGTTGACTTTGGATCATGTATCTCGACCTTGTATCGCGAATCTAGCGCTTGTGTGATTATCTTCGTGTTGATTGAGTGTTTTCCTCTTGTGTTTTCCCCGTCTTTCTCTTGTGATCCCCGTGTTCATCGTGTGCCACCCTCCAAAACGTGAAAGATCCGCTGATTAGGGTTCCACCCTACATCATATGGTATCAAGAGCATAGGTTTCTCACGATTTTGGAGCCCCACACTTTGTTTTCTAGCTTGTTTTTGTCGTGTTCTTCCCAATTTCGAAAATTCCCCACAAAAAGAGCCCCAAATTTTTTTTTTGTGATCTGTTGATTTGGCAAGATTTTGTTGACTTTGTTCCATGGATTTGCTGTGCCACGTGTCGATCTAGCATTTCCCCACCTTCTCACCCTTTTCCCACCGCAAATCCGACCACGTTTCACCATTTTCGCCACGGATCCCACCAACCCCAGTCCAAAACCTACCGGACGACCGACGTTTACCGGACGTCCGGCACCTCTCAAGACACCGGACGTCCGCTAAACACCGGACGACCGGCACCCCGACAACATAAAGTTTTACCGGATTTCCGGCCTCCACCGGACGTCCGACCCCATCCGACCGACCGGACGACCGGTAACTTCCGGACGTCCGAAAAACCCTGACGTAGCTGGACCCTGTTCGGTTACGTACCACACTTCCGCTACCAACCACCTTCCGCAAATACCATCCACCTTCCGCAACTGCCATCTACCTTCCGCAACCACCATCGTTTTCCCGTTCTGAGTTTGAAAAGTGTGTCTTCCTTTGCCTTGGATACTTGAGTTGTGGTTTCCCCGTTTCCTTGGATGTTTAGGCTACCTTGGAATGGCAAGACTTCGACAACACCACCGCTCAACTTCCGCAAGGACGGTAACATCGACGACACTTCGCTCATTCTACCTTGCAATTGCATTGTCACCCTATGAACCATCTTTGCGTAGCTTTCCCATTGAGACTAGCCATTTGAGTATTGCCGGGCCACGACACTTGTGCACATTAGTGATAGTCATAGATATTGCATACTACATCATTGTGAGTAACATCACATCATCTTGGTATCTTGCATATCTCCGTGTGCCACAAGAGTGCTCCGCATACACAATAGCTACCTTGATCCGAGAAGCATACATATGTGCCCAAAGAAAGAGCTCAAAAGCTTTTAAGCAAAAGAGCCAATCCAAGCAAAGAAACAATAGCATCATACGCCTTGCATCCAAAGAGATCATACATCATAGCAACATCATCTTGTGCTCAAGCATCGGCACATCATACACTCATAGCATACTTGTGATAGATAGTCGTTACGTTTTGCCTCTTATAGGTCGTGCACAAGTGCGTATCTGCCTATTAAGCAATCGGTTAGCGTCTCTCTAGTGTTGTGCAACACGAGCATTTTCCGTGGTTTTCCACATTTTCGCTCATCCTTGGTTGCACAGCCACATTTATCTATCCGTGCGTGTGTTCCGTGTGCTACCTTTGCTAGTGATCTACTTGTTGCATGAGCAAATTTGTGAACCATTTTCAACATCTTTGAGTCATTTTGACGATTGCATTGAATTTGTGCCACATCCTAACCAAGCTCCTCTCAAAGCTTTACTTGTGTAGGTGTGAGAATCGACACGAAGTGATACCAATAGTGCTATTTCCAGGTTACATTGTCGCGTGATCATTGATCCATTTTCAACCTCGGTTAAGGTACATTGATATTGTCTTCTCCTTTCTCCACTCACATACTTGCTTGTGATGATGGATAGGCCAAGTTCATCTTCCAACCCGATCTTCGACGATCCTCAAGAAGCGAACAACTACGTCACCAAACTACATCTCTTCGGTGTCCAACGAGCCCTACATCAAGAGAGTGAAGCTATGCGCGAGTACATTGGTCAAGTCGCCGAGGACGCGCGCCAATTCCAACAAAGTACCAAGGAGCAAATCGACCTCATCAACACTAACATGTCTACTCAATACAATGAGCTCCGGACATTGATCATCAACCGACGTTCTTCCTCAACATCATCTCAAAGACGTAGCCGCTCAAGTCGACATACCGACTCTACGCAAGACTCAAGTACACCTACGTCAAACACTCTTCGTCAAGCCGCACGTCAAGATCGACATGACCGCCGGCAACCTCTACATGACAAGAGTTCACAAGAGCTATTCGACGAGCAAGAAAGCCGACATCGTCAAAACCAAGCTACACTTGAGCAAGCACAAGAACGGCAACGACTACGCCAACAACCACAAGAGCGAGCACGTCAACATCAAGAAGAACAAGATGCCGAGGCTCATCGCCAAGCACAACAACGTCGAGAAGCTCAAGCTATGGAGGCGCAACGTGCTTTACAAGATGCACATCGCAATGTGGCAGCCCGCACTCGACACACTCGTCAAGAAGAGGATTTCCTTCGAGATGAGATACAAGAGAGGCGACATCAAGCAAGAATGCAAGAAGAAGCTCCTCCTCAAGCACGGCATGAGCAACAACACCAACAAGAACATCAACTCCAACAAGAACATCTACACCCTCAAGAGCAACAAGATATGGCAAACCGCCAAAATCGAGATCGCCCTCCCAATAGGCAAGGAAACAATGACGAGCATCGCTATGGCAAGCTCAAGTTCACCATGCCAAAGTTTTCCGGAAGCATTGATCCCGAAGACTACCTCTCATGGGCATTGAAAGTTGACAAGATCTTTCGCCTTCACAACTTCGATGAAGAGAAGAAGATCGCAATGGCATCACTTGAGTTCCAAGACTATGTTCTCATTTGGTGGGAGCAAATCATGGAGAGAAGAGAAGCAAAAGGCGAACCTCCTATCACCAATTGGGCTCAAATGAAGGAAGTGATGAGGGCACGCTTCGTGCCTACACACTACAACCGTGACTTGTTCAAGAAGCTACAACTCCTCAAGCAAGGAACCAAGTCCGTTGAAGAGTACTACAAGGAGATGGAGATTGCTATGATAAGAGCAAACATCACGGAAGATGACGAGCAAACTATGGCGCGATTCTTGAATGGACTCAACTATCCCATCAAGAAGATAGCGGACTTCCAACCATACAACAATCTCCTCGAGCTAGTACACCAAGCAACCAAAGCGGAGCGACAAGTTCAAGAGGACTACAAGTACTCCAAGTTCAACTCCAAGAACTTCGGCTCCTACAACCAAGCTTCAACGACTTCGGCTACTCCTCCTACCTCTACCAAGCCTTCTACAAACCTCGGTGACAAGTCAAGCTACAAGAATGCGACTACATCAAGTCGTCCACCTTCTACCAACAACTTCAAGCCAAGAGCTTCCTCAACTACAACTCCAACCGAAGACAATAACAAGACGAGCTCCATCAAATGCTTCAAGTGCCAAGGACGAGGCCACAAGTCATTTGAGTGCAAGACCGTTCGCACCATGATCATCAACGACGACGGATCTTATGACTCCATGAGCGATGATGAGATGGATGCACTTGAGCATGTCGCTATGCATCGCCAAGTCAATGAAGAAGAAGACAATCAAGTGTTTTGCGACAATGACTCAAGCCCCAACCTTGTTGTCTCCAAAGTCTTGACACTCCAACATCAACAAGATGACGACCAACGATGTCATATTTTTCATACGAAGGCCGGCATCAATGGACGCTCCGTCAAGGTTATTATCGATGGAGGAAGTTGCCACAACTTGGCAAGCGACGAGCTATGCGACAAGCTTCATTTGGTCAAGACGAAGCATCCTCACCCCTACAAGGTCCAGTGGCTCAACGACGCCGGAATTCTTCGAGTCGAGCACACCGTGCAAGTCTCTTTCAAGATTGGCGCTTACGAGGACACTCTTGAGTGTGATGTGATACCCATGTCCGTGTGCCACCTTATTCTTGGACGACCATGGCAATATGATCGTGGAGTCACACACAATGGACGGACAAATCACTATCATTTCAAGATGAAGGGCAAGGAATTCGTGCTCCGACCTATGACTCCAAGTCAAGTAGCCGCCGACAAGCTTTTACCTACCACCCATCGTGGAGAGAATGGTGAGAGAGCGAGCCACCAAAAAGAGAGCGAGAGCCACAAGCCAAATATGAGCGACTCCACGATGAGCGACAAGAAGAACCTAGTTCTATTTGCCACCAAACGTGAGATGAGAGAAGTGTGTGAGAACCCATCGAGCGTCTTCCACCTGGTGCTTCTATGCAAAGGGGAAGCCAAACCTACTAACACTTCACCACCTCCACCGTTTGTGTTGTCTAAATTGTTGCAGGAATTCTCGGACGTCTTTCCCGATGAGCTACCACCGGGTCTACGTCCACTTCGAGGGATAGAACACCGCATCGACCTCGTACCCGGTGCTCCACTTCCAAACAAGGCTCCCTACCGCGTCAACCCCGAGGAAACAAAGGAGATACAATGGCAAGTGCAAAAACTCATCGACAAGGGTCATGTACGTGAAAGTCTAAGCCCTTGTGCCGTTCCCGTTATTCTCGTGCCTAAGAAAGATGGAAATTTTCGCATGTGTTCCGATTGTCGTCCGATAAATGCTATCACCGTTAGATACCGTCACCCTATTCCTCGCCTAGATGACATGCTTGATGAACTTTGTGGTGCCACCATCTTTTCAAAAATTGATCTTAAAAGTGGTTACTACCAAATTCGCATTCAAGAGGGTGATGAGTGGAAAACTGCTTTCAAAACCAAGTTCGGGTTATATGAGTGGCTTGTTATGCCAATGGGCTTATCGGAAGCACCCGGCACTTTCGTGCGTCTTATGCACTTTGTTCTTAGACCCTACATAGGTGTCTTTGTCGTGGTTTACTTTGATGACATTCTTGTGTTTAGCAAGTCGCTTGAGGAACATGTTGACCATGTCCAACTAGTTTTGCAAGCACTTCGCAAACAACAATTATATGCGAATATGGAGAAATGCACTTTTGGCGTTGACATGGTTGTCTTTCTAGGATTTGTCGTGTCTTCTCAAGGTGTTCACGTTGATGAAACAAAAATTGAAGCAATTAAAACTTGGCCTCAACCAAAGAATCTCATGCAAGTGCGTAGTTTCCTTGGTTTAGCCGGTTTCTATCGACGCCTTGTGAAGGACTTTAGCACCATTGCTATGCCTCTACACGCTTTGAGCAAGAAGAACGCACCCTTCATTTGGGGTCCTTCGCAAGACACCGCGTTCAATGAGCTTAAGAGCTTGCTCACGCACGCACCACTTTTAGCCCTACCAAACTTTGACAAACCGTTTGAGATTCATTGTGATGCTAGTGGTACCGGCATAGGTGGCGTGCTAATGCAAGAAAAGCGCCCAATTGCGTACTTTAGCGAAAAGCTATCGGGAGCGCAACTTAACTACCCCATCTATGATAAAGAGCTTTATGCCTTGGTGAGAGTTCTACGTGTTTGGGAACACTATCTTAGACCTCATGAATTCATTCTTCATACGGACCATGAGACACTCAAGTATCTCAAAGGTCAAACTAAGTTGAACAAGCGTCATGCTAAATGGAGTGAGTTCATTGAGTCGTTCCCCTATGTCATCAAATACATCAAGGGCAAAGAAAATGTTGTGGCGGACGCGCTTTCCCGCAAATGCATGCTTGTTACACAACTTGAGTTGAACGTGATTGGCTTTGAGCATATTAAAGATTTATATGAGCATGATCCTTTCTTTGCAAATGCTTATGCTAAATGCTTGACTCACACTTCTTGGGAACATTACTACATCAAGGATGGATATCTTATGAGAGCTAACAAACTTTGCATTCCCGAGTCTTCGCTTCGTTCGCTTCTTTTGCAGGAATCGCATGGAGGAGGACTCATGGGACACTTTGGACGAGACAAGACGTTTGCTACACTCTCTAAGAACTATTTTTGGCCCAAGATGCTCCGTGACGTCTCACGCCTCACCAACCGATGTTCGACATGCCGCAAAGCTAAGTCCAAAGCTCAATCTTATGGTCTTTATATGCCTCTTCCTATTCCATACCACCCATGGGAAGACATAAGCATGGATTTCATACTTGGCTTGCCTAGGACTCAAAATGGCAAAGATTCCGTGCTTGTCGTGGTAGATAGATTCTCCAAAATGGCTCATTTCATTCCTTGTAACAAGATCGACGATGCTTCACATGTTGCAACTCTCTTTTGTAGGGAGATACTTCGTCTACACGGCGTGCCCAAAACGATCGTGTCGGACCGGGACGTCAAGTTCTTGAGTTACTTTTGGAAAACACTATGTGCCAAGCTCGGAATCAAGCTTCTCTTTTCTTCGGCGTACCATCCACAATCAGACGGCCAGACGGAGGTGACGAACCGCACGCTCTCCACTCTTCTTCGTGTGTTGATCAAGAGGAACATCCGGGAATGGGAGCATTGCTTGCCAATCGCCGAGTTCGCCTACAACCGCGCAAGACACTCCACAACCGGCAAGTCCCCCTTCGAGATCGTCTACGGCTTCAACCCGTTGTCGCCTTTGGACATCCTACCTCTTCCTCTACAAGAGCGCACGAACATGGACGCAAGTGAACGAGCAAGTTATCTCAAGACGGTGCACGAAGATACAAGGGCGATGATCGAGCGACGAGTCCAACGTCTCGCCACCAAGCTCAACGTCAACAAGGCACCAATGGTGTTCAAACCGGGAGATCTTGTTTGGCTTCACCTTCGCAAGGACCGCTTCCCACACGAGCGCAAGTCCAAGCTTCTACCTCGCGCCGACGGACCCTTCAAGGTGCTAGCACGCTACAACGACAACGCCTACAAGATCGACATCCCACGAGACAAGTACTCCGTGAGCGATACTTTCAACATCAAGGACCTCTCTCCTTTCCATGGTGATGAAGATTTCGATCCGAGGTCGGATCTTTCCCAAGGGAGGGGAGATGATACGGTGTATCCTAGGGTCATCACCATGGACCCCTCATCGCCTCCCCAAGTGCCCAAAGGACCCATGACTAGAGCCCGTGCAAGAGCTTTCGAGACCGAGGTGACCTCGCTCCTCTCTTTACATCTTTCGGATTCACTTGAGACACGGCTTCTACCTTCATCAGAGACTCTATGCATACTCAGGTGCTTGGACGAAGGCCGCGGGACAGCTCTACACGATGACCAAGAGGACAGGCCCGACAAGTACACGAGACAAGAAGAAGGAAGGCTGGAGATGCTACAGGCACCGGACGTCCGGCCTGCACCGGACGACCGGCGACTCCCAGGCACCGAACGACCGGAAGACACCGGACGTCCGGCCTCCCCCAGACGACCGGACGACCGGAAGCCACCGGACGTCCGTGACAACGGCGACAGAAGCTAATTAGCGGAAATCCGAGGATTACCGGACGTCCGGTCCCTCCGGAACCACCGGACGTCCGGTAACCCACGGACGTCCGCCCCGACGGCGCCTACCCGTGTAATATAAATACTGTTGACTCCCCTCCGTTAGACTTAGCTGTGGTTTAGCTCATTTCTCAGACTTGTGTGGATTTCTCCCACGAGACGGTGCGCCTCTACGGAGAAGATCCACTACGGATTCAGGACCTCCTTCATCGGAGAAGATCCCCAGGGATATCAAGACCTCCTCACGGAGAAGACTATCTTTGTATCACCGGTGTTGACTTTGGATCATGTATCTCGACCTTGTATCGCGAATCTAGCGCTTGTGTGATTATCTTCGTGTTGATTGAGTGTTTTCCTCTTGTGTTTTCCCCGTCTTTCTCTTGTGATCCCCGTGTTCATCGTGTGCCACCCTCCAAAACGTGAAAGATCCGCTGATTAGGGTTCCACCCTACATCATACCCTTTTATATATATGTTGCATCATTTACATTTTGAACCATTCAAAAGAACTTTCGTATGCCCGTTGTCGTTCGATGCATGGATATATCATGATGGGATGGTGAAGAAATACAAATTGCAATTGTTACTTTAGAAATTTGATGAAGTACATTTTATTCTCCTATTACATGAGAAATAGGACGAAAATTAACCATTCGGAAGAACTTAAATATGCTGCAGCATTTATACATTTTAAACATTTGGAAGAACTTATATATGCCCGTCCTTAATGACGCATAGATTGATAGATCGATCATGATGCGACGGCGAAAAAAAATGAAAAAAAATACAAATCGCAATTGTTAATTCCAAAATTTAAGTACATTTTATTCTCCCGTTACACGAGACATAAGCAGAAAATTAAACAGCTACTGCTTAATACGTACTGTAATTTCGTACACGGAGGCACGTTAGTACGTAATTTCCTTCACGTGCCGACGGTGCACCCTGTGGGTTGCGTGAACTTCAGCGACGCGACGGCGCGGCCGGCGGTGCCGTTGGGGCCACCACCCCCGGGCGGGACACCGCCGGGGCCGGCGGCAAGCACGGCAGGGCAGCTGACGAAGAGGTGGTAGCTGCCGGAGACCCAGCTGCCGACCTTCCACCGGACGCGGCCGTCGACCTTGACCTGCAGCGCGACGTACCCGGCGGCGATGTCCTGCCTCATGGCGTCGGCGACGAACCCGGCCACGGGCACGGACTCCCCGGACAGCACGGGGGACCAGATGGTGACGTCCCGGTGGCCCTGGTACGCGGGCGGCAGCGAGACCGGCACGGTCACGGGCTCGTCGCGGTAGGTGACGAAGACGTCGAGGCGCCGGTAGAGGACGCCGACGCGGTCGTTGGGGTTGCGGGAGGCGAGCGTGACCTGCGCGGTGGCGGAGAGCGAGGGGTCCCCGAGGCTGACGGAGCGGAGCTGCAGGTCCTGCAGGTAGAAGGAGGGCTTGGCGGGGCGGAGCACGAGGTAGACGACGAGCGCGGTGACCGCGACGGCGACGACCAGGAACAGGAGGCACGCCGCGAGGCCGCCGCAGCAGCGCCGCAGGTGGTGCTCGTGCCTGTCCTTGCTCATGGCTCCGCTCCGCTCTCTGTGCTGTGCTTGTATGGCTGTGTGGTGGGTGTGTGGCTAGCTACTGGAGTAAGCTCCCTTCAGTGAGTGAGTGAGTGAGCGAGTGATCGGGCGCTTTGAGATCAAGCAACGGTAGGTACGAGTTAAAGGCCAACGATTACAGTGCATCTGGGTTGGATCTTGGGATGGGGAGGTGGACAGGGAAAGCAACGTCTCAACCGAAGAAGATTCTTCCGCCAACTCGATCGGCGCGTACCTCCGTTGGGTTCTTGCGGCATGAGCTTTAAGATTCGTGTTTTTTGTTTGACCATGTGCTGGTGAGCCTTACATTTTTAGCCTCAATTATACAGATATAAAGCTGTAGTAGAACCCAATCAGATGCACGACACACACGCCACGCACACCACAGCCCACGCCCCGCTATGCGTCTAAACAGGCCTACAATCTATACAACATGCAACAGATCTTGAGAAATTTTCCAAACCAACCAGCTCCGTGAATTGCGGGTACGTCGTCCTTTATGTGGCCTGTAGACGTGTGAGATACCTGGAAACAGAAAAAAGTATACCCAGGTCAGACAGTCATGTTGCATGGGGATAGTGTGATGAGGTAGTTTTTCAGATCCACCAGTCAAAGTGATTCCGGTGCCAGTGAGAGTCGCAAACTTAAATACCGGAAGATACTCATGAATCTCATAGAGCAACAACTGATACCCAGATACATTGCCATTTTGTTGGAGTGAATTGCAAAAAACCACCACATTTCAGCTTAGGTTTGCAGGAAACACTCATCTACGTTTTTGCTGCAGAAAACACTGATATTTTTCCTAATCTTTTGCAGAAAGCACCAAACCTCCTGTTCGGGCAATTTAAGCACGTTTATGACAGGTGGGGCCCTGTCTGGTCGACGTGCCTTGACGGCCGCGCGCTGACGCCGTTCGACGGTTCTACAGTACCCCGACGCCAGGCGTTAGGTCAAAAAACCAGATCGAAACGGCACTTCGCCCTTATCCCCAATTCCCCACCATCCCCGCGACGGCGTGCTCTCCCCTCTATCTCTCTCATTCATGGCAACGGCGAGCCCAGACGCCGGCGGCTCAGTGGATGTGGGAGCCGGCGGAGGAGTGGATGTGGCCGCCGGCGGCGGAGTGGATGGCGGAGGCGGCGGCGGAGTGGATGGGGGAGCCGACGACGGAGTGGATGCCGCACCCGGCGGCGGAGTGGATGGCGGAGGAGGCGACGGCGCAGGATATCCAAAGCCAGCAGAGGAGGTCTGCGGGAGCTCTAACCCGAGCCAGGCCCCGCGGAGCAGACCACCGTCCCCGTCGCAGGAGTACCGTCCCGCCGGCGCTCTGGCCCTTGCTGTGCAGGCTACTCCGACGGGGAGCCACCAGTGGACATCTGCATTCGGCGGTGTGGAGTAAGATATCTACTCTGAGCCCCCCACCCCTCAAATTTCTGTCGATTTCATAGTTAGGGTTAGGTGTGTAAATAAATAAAAAGGTTCTTTTGCCTAGTACTAATTGGTCATCTGCTCTATAAATAATATTGTAGTGATATTAGTATGCTCTGTTCAGGAGACAATATAGTGATATTTTATTAGCTTAGTACATATTGCTATTCATATGCTCTGTTTTAGTAGACAAATAGCTCTGCACTTTTGTAGTATTTATGTACAGTTGAATTTCATTGCTATGCACTGTTGATATATTAGACAGTGCTAATTTTATTGTATGATATTAGTACAAAGTGTAGCTTGTCTGATGATCTTTCAGTGCCAATTTTCGGTGTATTGTAATTGGTAGTGTTGATATTAGGGTTAGGATGCACTGTTTAATTAGCAGACAGTAGGGTCACATTTTGCTCTTATTTAAATTATAAGAATTGTTCCTTGTTGTAGCTTGTCTGATGATCTTTGGGAGGTTAGACTGCACTTTCATGATATGGATAACTTGGAAAGGACTATGTGTGTTTCAGACATCACTTTTTACAATTTGTTAGCACTCATAGAGACAACAGGATATGGAAGTAAATACTATATGTATTATGTGAGGGATGCTGGGTTGGTAGTTGCTGGTTTAGAGGAGATATGTGATGATGATAAGGTCGATGAGATGCTGGATCATATTGCCAATAAAGATCAGAACATAGTAAACCTGACAGTTGTTAGGGGTAGTGAGCCCAGACCTGTAGATATAAACAGAGGGTATGTTTGTGATCAACAAGTTCCTATAGCCAATGTTGGAGAGAGCATTGTATATGAGGTGAATGATGTTGGTGTGGTGTACAAGTCACCATCCAAAGTTTCAAGAAGGGATGGAGTAGTTGAGGAGCCTGTACCAATCCAGTTTTTCTCCACACAGCAGAGCCACAATGTTGTGATGGAGCAAGGCAATGGAGTTGATGTTGAGATGGAGCAACATGAGTTAGAAAGAAGTATGGAGCTTAGAAGGATAACTAAAATTCTGAGATTTAAGCAACATCATAAGAATGTTGAGAGGGTCTACTCAGTGAAAAGAAAACTTCCTGTGCTACTAACTGAAGATGACTCTGACTTGGAGGAAGATGATGATTTCATGGCAAGGATGGCAGAGCTAAGGAGGCAGAGAGAGGACCCACTCTTACACTTTGAAGGTGACACTGATGTAGATGAACCTTATGAGTTACAAGAGGAAGTGCATGAGGAAAATGCAGAGCAAGAGGAGAATGGAGATCATGAGAAACTTGAAATGGAGGTGCAAGAACATGGGCAAAAGAGGAAGAAGTTGAAAGTAAGAAAGGGGCCAACCACAAGATCACATGCCAGTTTGGAGCAACAGTTTGAGGATGTTTGGGTACTGATGTCTACACACGCTTCTACTCTTGTAGACTATGTTGGGCCTCCAAGCGCAGAGGTTTGTAGGACAACAGCAATTTCCCTCAAGTGGATGACCTAAGGTTTATCGAACTCAGGGAAGTAGAGGTTGAAGATGGTCTCTCTCAAGCAACCCTGCAACTAAGATACAAGAAGTCTCTTGTGTCCCCAACACACCTAATACAACTAGGAGTTGTATAGGTGCACTAGTTCGGCGAAGAGATGGTAAAATATGGATGATAGGAGTGGCAAAGCAAAGTAATATAAATCTGTAATAAAGAGTGCAGCAAGCAAACAAGTGGTAAACGAGAGCACAAATGGTATTGCAATGGTGGAAACAAGGCCTAGGGTTCATACTTTCACTAGTGGCAACTCCCAACAACATTAACATAATCGAATCACATGATATTTCGCATAAAACATGCAAATGGGACACACTCGGAGGTCATTCCTTCGTGGTCAAGAGAGGACGAGAATTATGTAGGGCTACAAAAGCACACCTCAAAGTTCGTAGTTCTCAATCTAAGGATTTCCCAATGTCACCGCGGCCATCCAAAGAGAGTCCCACAATCACCACAACATATCTAAAGGATAGTCAAAGACAAGCACCAAGAGACTCTCAATCTTCAATCAACACACAAGAGAGGAAATCACTCATGAAAATATTGTTCTAATCCATGTCCAATAGACCGCTGTCACCTTGGTCTCGGGGATTATACTAGATAAAGACAAGTGAGTACATCAATCGAATACATAGAGGAAGGGGAAATATCTTAGATTAACATAGCCTATGACCACAACAAAGATCACATAATGGGAGAGAGAATTGACCACATAGCTACTGGTAAGAACCTCAGCCCCGAGGAGGAACTACTCCCGCATCATGGAGGGAGGAAGCAACGTCGATGGAGATGAATCCGGGGGCACTTCCCCGTCCCGGCAGGGTGCCGGCGCAGGAATTCTGGTCCCCCGAAGCTTGATGGCGATGGCGGCGGAGATCGGAATCGCGTCTGGAGAAAAGGGGTCCGGAATCAGGGTTTTCTCGACGGACCTTAAATATATGCCAAAGGGGGTCACCGGGGGAGTCCTGGGGGGCCCAGGCGCCCCCCCGGCGCGGCCTAGGGGTGGGCCGCCTGGGCAGGCCGCCTGGAGCCCCTGTGGCCCCCCCCCGACTGTACTTTGGCCGCACGGTAGCTCCTGGAACGCTGATTTTTTATATATTTTTTCTGGATTTTTCCTGGCAGTTCTCGTAATGTGAAAACCTGAAATACAAAAACAGCCGAAAACAGAAACTGGCACTGGGGTGCACTGAGTTAATAGGTTAGTCCAAATATGATCAAAAGTGTATGGAAGTGTATAAATATCATAGCAATATCACCCAAAAGAGGCATGGAGCAAGCAGAAATTATAGATACGTTTTGGACGTATCAACATCCCCAAGCTTAATTCCTGCTCGTCCTCGAGTAGGTAAATGATAACAAGAATAATTTCTGTGGTGACATGCTATTAACCATACAGGACTTTTTATAGTCATATGACAAAAGCTTACTGAGACAATGATTCTATAGTAATTAAGTTGCCTCATGGGAAAATCACAAATGACTGAAAGTTTTACAATATGAAACTGAAACATCAAATAGATTTGCAATGAAGATGATATGCAAATATGATAAAGTGATATCTAGCTTGCCCCCTTTAGTGAAGCAAAACATAAATACAGGCGCACCTTCAAGGTTTAAGTGATGACTAGATACAATGATTTCAGAATAAACGATATCACAATCATGCAAAAGACAATGCTACTTTGGGACAATGCACATTACACTCAGAATGACAATCATGCTCTCAGTAGTTGGTGCTTTAAAAGAAGGTGGAGACTCAACATAAAAGTAAAAGAATGGCCCTTCGCAGAGGGAAGCAGGGATTACTCATGTGCTAGAGTTTTTTTATTTTGAAAACATAGAAGCAATTTTGTCAACGGTAGTAATACTTCATATGTGTTATGCATAAGACATCCTATAAGTTGCAAGCCTCATGCATCGAATACCAATAGTGCTCGCACCTTGTCCTAATTAGCTCGGATTTCCATGGGTTATCATTGCATTACATATGTTTCAACCAAGTGTCACAAAGGGGTACCTCTATGCCACCTGTACAAAGGTCCAAGGAGATAAATCGCATTTGATTTCTCGTTTTTGATAGATCTCAACTTGAGGACATCCATACCGGGACAACATAGAAAATAGATAATGGACTCCTCTTTAATGCTTAAGCATTCATAAGAGGTTGAGGATTAATGTCCAAGCTAAAACTTCCACCATGATACATGGCTTTGGTTGGCGGCCCAATGTTCTTCTCTAACAATATGCATACTCAAACCATTCAACTCATGGAAAATCACCCTTACTTCGGACAAGACGAACATGCATAGCAACTCACATGATATTCAACAAAAGTGTAACAGTTGATGGCATCCCCAGAAACATGGATACCGCTCAACAAGCAACTTATAAGAAATAAGATACATAAGCGACATATTCTTTACCACAATAGTTTTTAAGCTACTTTCCCATGAGCTATGTATTGCAAAAATGAAGGTTTTAAAGGTAGCACATGTAAATTTACTTGGAGTGGCGGTGAAATACCACATATAGGTAGGTATGGTGGACTCATATGGCATAATTGGATTAAAAGAATGTGGATGCACAAGCAGTCAGTCCGCTTAGTACAGGTGGAGGTTAGCAAAAGACTGGGAGCGACCAACTAAAAGAGCAATGACGGTCATAATCATGCAGAGCGACAAAGCAACATTGAATCAGGCATGGTAGTTATATCGCTACTCAGAAACAAAAGATCATCAAGGCTTGACAGACTTTCTTTACAGTCTCAAATATGCGTGAGCATACGCCAAGTCAATCAAAATAAATTTTAATTGAAGGAAGATATTACTAAACCATACCACATCATAGGCAAACAAATCAAGTTGGTACTCCAATAACACATTGGGAATCCCCCAGCTATTTGAGACTAACCACAAGAAAACATGAACTACTAAGCGCCATTATGCACGTAGCATCTTTATCATAGACATATCAACCAATGCAACGGAAGCAAACTCTCTTAATAAGGTGAGCATGGTAATTAAAGAGAGTTCAAGCAACCAACTAAACAAAAGCTCTTTGAAAAGATAAGCATGAATACTAAGAGCTGAACATGATAGTAGCTATTAAAAGACAAAGAACACACACAACAAAGATAAACATGAAAATTCTATGTTGTGTTCTAGGTTGAAGTGGAGCGTGTTTCTCTCCCACACAAAGGAAGCTGAGTTCCAACTCGTTATGAAAAACAAGCTAAGCTAAAGAAAACTAAAAATGAAACTAAAAGCAAGACGCTCCAAGCATAGCACATAACACATGAAGTGATAAAAATATAGTGGAACGAAAGACGAACTGATAATGTTGATGGAGAGGGGGATGCACGGGGGCATCCCCAAGCTTAGACGCTTGAGTCTCCTTGAATATTTCTTGGGGGTGCACGGGGGCATCCCCAAGCTTGAGCGCTTGACACTCTTGAATCTTTTTATCATCTTCCCTCGCACACTTGAAAATTCCCTTCATACATAACTCATCATAATCTGATTAGCGAGGTTAGTACCCATAATAAAATAATTGTTCCTTGCTGGAAATAAAGATATTCTTGAAGTTCATCTGTTTCTCAAGATTGCCAAAAGGTTTTTGCAAAGAAAAAGAAAGCTCTTGGTTTGCAAAATGAAAGAAAGGCAAAACAGGACAGAATCTGTGAAAAACAGAACAGCAGGTAGTAAATGATTTGTTCGGGGCACTTCTGCAACTCTAATAAAAAACTCAGAACAGACGCACGAAAGACAATTGTATAGAGCACGCTGTCGAAAAAATTCAGACCAAAAAGATGATCTGGTGATTTTATACGAATTTTTCTATCCAAGGACAGAATCTGTTTCCTGGACAGCACGTCACAACTTTTGAACTTTCTTGCAATCAGAGGCTACACTTGGCGCAAAGTTGAAAAGTAAAGATACAATGATGATGCTACTGTAGTAACAACATCAAGACACAACAAAAAGCAAAATAAAATTTTATTCATTGTGGGCTGCCTCCCAAAAGCGCTTTCTTTTATGCCTTTAAGCTAGGCATAGGACTTTAATGATGCTCTCGTAAGAATAAGAGCTGAAGAACAAAAGAGGGCATCAAGAAGCAAATGCCAAATACATTTAAGCCTAACATGCTTCCTATGCATAGGAATATTGCAATAGAATAATTCATTGAAGCACGAAGCAACTAGCATAGGAAGGCAAAACAAGCATAACTTCAAAATATTCACCATAAAGAGAGGAAACTTCTTATTATTAAGATATTTAGAACCAAGCCTCCCTCTCTCATTATAAATTTCAGTGGCATCATGGATGAACTCAACAATATAAGCATCACATAAAGCATTGTTACCATGATCCACATGCAAAAAGGTACTCTCACTCCCCACATAAGCATAATTTTTCTCATTGGTAATAGTGGGAGTAGGACTATCATAAACAACTTGAACACTATAGATTAGTTGTATATTAGGAGGGTGGTGTTCAACAAGGGAGTAATTCCCTTCATGATTATGACAAGTTTCATAAGGATAATTTCTCCTTATGTCATAGGTACCTTTATAATCACTATAGATTGGAGTTATAACATCATCATGGTAGAGAAGAGCATTATCATTGCTAGAAACTACATTTGTAAACATGTTGTCTTTATTCTTACTAGCAAGAGAATTATCAATTATCACATCACTAGTGGGTAAAGGATTTGCAATCCTATCATCCCCAAGCTTAGAGCTTCCCATATCATCACTTTCAGAGTTGGTACCAAAAAGATTTTCAAGATCATAAGTAGCATTATCATCATTTTCCCAATCACAATAAGTAACATGCATATCATAATCAAAATCATCTTCAATAGTACCTATGGACGTATCATCAAGATGATAATTAAGGCAATAAACTTCACCTTCTACTTTAAACTTACAATCGTTAGGATAAAAGTTGATGGGAGGAATATGCTCAGGCCAGGTTGATACCCATTCTTCTTATTTCTTGCTCCTCTTCCTCCTCCTCCTCTTTTTCTTCTTCTTAACCTCAGGAGGGAGTGGTTGGAGATGAATCTTCTCCACATATCCTGGTTTATCATTAGAAACAATAGGGGAAACTTGGGAGAAACTCTCCTTTTTATTAGCAGAAATATCAGAGACATTTTTATACTTTGGTAAAGTTCCCTCCTTTATAATCTTACCTATGTAATCATTTTCATGGCAATTAACAACACAATAGAGATGGAAATTTTGCAAAGTGTTTTTTATTCCTATGGCATTAACATCTAGCCATGAAGTCTTTTCTGATAACTCTTCACACATCAAAAATAACATAAGCTCATCATAAAGATCAGAGGTGATCATGTTATCACACAACTGGTTAACAGTTATGTTTTGAAAGTTCATGCATTGAAAATTAAAGTGACCCTCTATACGGCAAAGTTCACAAGTAAAAGGATAAAGGTCACACAATTCTCTAGCAATTTCATTTAAATCTCTGACCCAAGTGATTGTTCTTTCATGCTTATGTTGCTTACAATACTTCTCTTCTTCAATCATAGGCCTTTCACAAGGTCTATCCACTCCACAAAAATTAACATGCTTATATAAAACTTCATTTTTAGGAATTGGATCATGCATGTTGCAATCATCATGAACAATTTCATTTTCTTTGCAAGTCTCTTTAAAAGGTTTATGATACTTGATCCAATCCTCCTTAGGCATATTAAGATGTGAAGCAAAAGATTTGAGGAAATCAACAAGGAGTTGAGAATCAAGCCCAAACTTAGCACTAAACTTATTAAAACTTGTAGTTTCAACAAAGGACTTAATGCAATCATACTCATAAATTATACCTGACTCTTTACCTTTGTCGATCTCCCAATCTTCAGTGTTGCGTTGAATTCTTTCAAGGAGTTCCCATTTAGCATCAATCTTTTTGTTTGTGAAAGAACCCATAGAGGAAGCGTCGAGCAAATCTTTATCCTGTCGAGAAAGCCTTGCATAGAAATTAGTAATAATCGTATCTTTGGGGAGCCCATGGTTAGGACATTTTAGCATTAACGTTTTCGGTCTCCCCCAAGCTTGAGCTATGCTCTCTCCGTCATGAGGATAAAAATTATAAACATAATTCCTATTCTCATGGACTTCATGAAGAGGATAAAACTTGGAGTAAAAGAGAGACTGGATCTCTTCCCACTCCAGTAGGTGAGAGTCATTTAGTAGCCTATACCATTCCAATGCTTTTCTTTCAGTGACAAGGCAAATAATTTCCTCATGACAAACTCCCTTGATACACCTGCAAGCTTAAATAATGAACATAGTTGTGATAGATATAGCAAGTGTTCACCGAGATGTCTGTCTCCTGCATAACGATTAGCCAAAACATAATTGATAATACCAGCTGGTATTTTATAGGGCACAATTTCAGTAGGGGGAGGAGCAACCACCACAGGTGTGGGGCGTCTTCCCGCAAGCAACGATCTAATAGCACTGTTTTCCATAAACATAACTAGTGAAATAAAAACAAGAAACAAAAAGATTTAATTGCAAGATCTAAAGATATACCTTCAAGCGCTCACCTCCCCGGCAACGGCGCCAGAAATAGCTTGATGTCTACACACGCTTCTACTCTTGTAGACTATGTTGGGCCTCCAAGCGCAGAGGTTTGTAGGACAGCAGCAATTTCCCTCAAGTGGATGACCTAAGGTTTATCGAACTCAGGGAAGTAGAGGTTGAAGATGGTCTCTCTCAAGCAACCCTGCAACTAAGATACAAGAAGTCTCTTGTGTCCCCAACACACCTAATACAACTAGGAGTTGTATAGGTGCACTAGTTCGGCGAAGAGATGGTAAAATATGGATGATAGGAGTGGCAAAGCAAAGTAATATAAATCTGTAATAAAAAGTGCAGCAAGCAAACAAGTGGTAAACGAGAGCACAAATGGTATTGCAATGGTGGAAACAAGGCCTAGGGTTCATACTTTCACTAGTGGCAACTCCCAACAACATTAACATAATCGAATCACATGATATTTCCCATAAAACATGCAAAGGGGACACACTCGGAGGTCATTCCTTCGTGGTCAAGAGAGGACGAGAATTATGTAGGGCTACAAAAGCACACCTCAAAGTTCGTAGTTCTCAATCTAAGGATTTCCCAATGTCACCACGGCCATCTAAAGAGAGTCCCACAATCACCACAATATATCTAAAGGATAGTCAAAGACAAGGACCAAGAGACTCTAAATCTTCAATCAACACACAAGAGAGGAAATCACTCATGAAAATATTGTTCTAATCCATGTCCAATAGACCGCTGTCACCTTGGTCTCGGGGATTATACTAGATAAAGACAAGTGAGTACATCAATCCAATACATAGAGGAAGGGGAAATATCTTAGATTAACATAGCCTATGATCACAACGAAGATCACATCATGGGAGAGAGAATTGACCACATAGCTACTGGTAAGAACCTCAGCCCCGAGGAGGAACTACTCCCGCATCATGGAGGGAGGAAGCAATATCGATGGAGATGAATCCGGGGGCACTTCCCCGTCCCGGCAGGGTGCTGGCGCAGGAATTCTGGTCCCCCGAAGCTTGATGGCGATGTCGGTGGAGATCGGAATCGCGTCTGGAGAAAAGGGGTCCGGAATCAGGGTTTTCTCGACGGACCTTAAATATATGCCAAAGGGGGTCACCGGGGGAGTCCTGGGGGGGCCAGGCGCCCCCCCGGCGCGGCCTAGGGGTGGGCTGCCTGGGCAGGCCGCCTGGAGCCCCTATGGGTCCCCCCCGGCTGTACTTTGGCCGCACGGTAGCTCCTGGAACGCTGATTTTTTATATATTTTTTCTGGATTTTTCCTGGCAGTTCTCGTAATGTGAAAACCTGAAATACAAAAACAGCCGAAAACAGAAACTGGCACTGGGGTGCACTGAGTTAATAGGTTAGTCCAAATATGATCAAAAGTGTATGGAAGTGTATAAATATCATAGCAATATCACCCAAAAGAGGCATGGAGCAAGCAGAAATTATAGATACGTTTTGGACGTATCAGGTACCATTATCTGATGAAGATCCAGATCCTGGTGATTTGAATGAGGAGGAAGATGATGGGGCTGTACCCCTAGCACTTGTGCTTGGCAGTAAGTCTAGGGCTAAAAAACCTAAACCAAGGGTATGGTATTATGAGGATAGACAGAGCCCAGAGCTGCAGTTTGCTAAGAAGTTATGCTTTGAGAATGTGTACCAATTTAGAAGGGCACTTCTCACTTTCCACATAGCACAGAACAGGAACTATCAGTTTCATAGGAATTGCAATGACAGAATTATAGCTGTGTGCACACATGAAGACTGCCCTTTCTTCATTGCAGCTTCTGTGGTGGGAAAAGAGAAAACTTTCTGTATTAGGAAAACTAATTTGCTTCACACATGTCTAGCTGTAGCAGAGAGCACCAAGGTGACTACAAACTGGGTTACACATCAAGTTATAGAAGCAATAAGAACATACCTGAACACACCAATAAGTACAATAATGCAAAATCTGAAGAGCAAGTATGGAGTTGAGATCAGCACTCATATGGCCTACAGGGCTAAGAACAATGCTATTAAGGTGGTTCAAGGAGATCAGAGGGGGCAATATAGAAGGATTAGGGATTACTTGCAGGCTGTCTTAGACACAAATCCAGGTAGTAGGTGCATTGTCACTACTAAGTTCCTAAAAGACCATCCAAGCATCAATCCAAGGTTCCATGGTTTGTTCATATGTTTGAATGCTTGCAAGGAAGGATTTCTGAATGGATGCAAACCATTCATAGGTGACAACTAAACTGTGTTGTATATGACATAAATGTGGTGCACCATGCTTTGTTTATAACATATCTTGTGTGCCATTGCAGGTGTGGATGGATGTTTCATCAAGCTCTCTACTGGCCAACAAATACTTGCTGCCACAGGAAGGGATGGGAATAATAACATCTATCCCATTGCCTTTGGAGTTGTGGACAAAGAAGACACAAAGAGTTGGACCTGGTTTCTCACTGAACTCAAGGCAGCTATTGGTGGAGAATCTGGTAGATTTGGTCTCTACACCATAATATCTGATAGACAGAAGGTATTATACAATTTGCTCATAGATTTTGCATAGTATTAGTAGTTCATAGTAATTGCTTACTAGTAGTTCATAGATTTTGATATAAGTAGTTCATAGTATAATTGCCACCAGTAGTTAATGTTCATTTCTTATTATTAAGTTTTTTACTTTCTCCAAATAGGGTCTTCTTAAAGCCGTGAGCCAAGTTTTCCCCAATTGCCCTCAAAGGTTCTGCCTTAGACACATTTACCAAAACTTCCAGACTACTGGTTTTAGGGGGTCAGAGTTAAAGAAGTACATGGATAAGGCAAGTTACTCTTATACTGAACATGGCCATCTTGCTGCAATGGATGCTCTTAAAGTAGAGTGTAAGGCTGCCTGGACTTGGTTAAATAGAATTCCTAGACATGCTTGGGCTAGATATGCCATGGACTTCAATTGCAAAACTGACCTAGTTGTCAACAATATTAGTGAGGTGTTCAACAAGATGATATTAGATGTGAGGGGTAAACCAATAAAGACCATGGTAGATGGAATCAGGACTAAGTTGATGGTCATGTTTAATACAAATAGGAGTAAGACACAGTTAGCCAATTGGGAAATATACCCAACATATGCTGAGTTACTTGAAGAAGCAAAGAAACACTCTAGGAATTGTCAAGCATGGATGGCTGGGCCAAATATTTACCAAGTGACAAGCAATGAGAATACCTATGCAGTTAACTTGCAGCACATGACATGTGGGTGCAGAAAATGGGATATGACTGCAGTGCCATGCAATCATGCAGTGTCTGCCATTACCAAAGCCAAATTAAGGCCTGAAGATTTTGTGCATGACTTCTTCAAAAAGCCTATGTATCTGGCAGCATATAGTCCCATCATATTTCCTGTACCTAGGCCTGACCTCTGGCCTAAGACCAAAACTAGAGACATAGAACCCCCAGTTTTCAAGGATAAACCAGGGAAGAAGCAAACCAAGAGGAGAAAGGGCCAGTTTGAGCCACCAGCACCTAAAGATACATCTAGGATGGCATCAATCACATGCAGCAATTGCAATCTTGTGGGTCACAGATACACATCTTGCCAGAAAATCCTAAAGCCAGGTCTAGCAATGAGGAAGAACGGGCATGAGGTTAGTATCTTTTGCCATACTTTTTGCCATCTATTTATGTTTTTTTACCACTTCAATGTATTAACTAGCTACCATTTTCAAATGCAGTCAAACAGGACAGATGAGGGTACCACATCTACTAGTGCAGCTTCATCTGTTGCAGCTCCAGCAACCAGGGCACCACCAGTGCCAAGCAGCTCAGCAGCTCCACCAAGCAGGCCACCACCAGTGACAAGCAGCTCAGCAGCTCCAGCAAGCAGGCCAAGCAGCTCAGTAGCTCCATCAAGCAGGCCAAGCAGCTCAGCAGCTCCAGCTAGGAGGCCAAGCAGCTCTGCAGCTCCAGCTGCAGCAACAAGGACATCTTTCCTGCCACCAAGACAGAGGAAGAAACCATCAAGGCTCAAGGACTACTTTTATGCTTCAGGGAACTAGGAATGTGCTTTGGAAAAACTGTTGGTTCTGCTATCATGCAAAACTGTTAATTGCTATGATCTGGTACTGTAATAACTACTATTGACCCCTCTTGGTGGCAAGGTTTGATGATATGGTACTGTAATAACTAGTATTGACCCCTCTCGCTGTTATGAGAATTATTACCTAGAATTATGCTGTTTGTCATGTTCAATTTGATGATCTATATGATGTTCTTGCTGTTTTTGGCAATTAAACACTTGTTGATGAGGGTCAAGGTACCCCTAAGGCCATTTGGTCGATGAATCGATGAAATGGTGGTCAAGGTACCCCTAAGGCCATTTAGTCGATGAATCGATGAAATGGTGGTCAAGGTACCCCTAGGGCCATTTGGTCGATGAATCGATGAAATGGTGGTCAAGGTACCCCTAGGGCCATTTTGTCGATGACTCGATGAAATGGTGGTCAGGGTACCCCTAGGGCCATTTTGTCGATGA
>LR738713.1:810390612-810433313 GCA_902687465.1 Secale cereale
TCAAGGTACCCCTAGGGCCATTTTGTCGATGAATCGATGAAATGGTGGTCAAGGTACCCCTAAGGCCATTTAGTCGATGAATCGATGAAATGGTGGTCAAGGTACCCCTAGGGCCATTTTGTCGATGAATCGATGAAATGGTGGTCAAGGTACCCCTAGGGCCATTTTGTCGATGAATCGATGAAATGGTGCTCAAGGTACCCCACCATATAAAACCAAATTATACTAAGCACATAAACCATATAACATCAAGGTGAGTACTCCATCAAGGTTGGATCAAACACTATTGATCACAACATTCATAAAGGTTCATCAAGGTTGGATCCAAAACAATGGATCACAACATACATACTTAAATTACTGGGTTCACTAATTCAAACTAAAGTACTAAATCGATGATTACCATCTACATTACAACACTGCTAGATCCAACACCATGGTTCACAAAATACACAATTAAAGTAGTTGAGGACCAAGTTCATAATAAAGTTTTGCATAGAAGACTATCATCTCCATACAGATAGATGATTATCATACTTGAAGACACCCCTACTCATCTAAGATGGCCTTCACACCCTGAAGCTTCTGCTTTATCTTCTCCTCAGCCTTTTGAAGCTCAGATATGTGATGCTGCAATTTATGCCTCTCTTCCGTCAGCCTTTCCTTCTCCTTCAAATGATTGAACTTCAAGTTCCTTATCACATTTGCTTGTGCAGCTGTCAGGTTCACTAGAGTATCATACTTTTGCAGCAGCTTCTTCTTCTCATCCTCTTTCTTTGAAAGCTCTGCCTTCAAGTTGCACACTACAGTTTCTAGCTCAGCAATCTTCTCATCAACATATTTCTTCTGCTCCTTCTGATTGTTTAACTCCACACCATTCTGCTGCTGGGCATCCAAGAGAGCATTAACATCAGCATACAAACTGTCATAGTCCTCCTGTATTTTCTTCTTCTCCTCCTCTTGCTTTGAAAGCTCTGCCTTCAAGTTGCCCACTACATTTTCTAGCTCTGCAATCTTCACATCAAGACATTGCTTCTGCTCCTTTTGATTGTTCAACTCCAGACCCCTCTGCTGCTGTGCATCCAAAAGAGAATTGACACCAGCATACAAACTGTCATAATTCTCCTATAGTTTCTTCTTCTCTTCTGTCAGGTTGTGAATTGCAAAGGAACTCTCCAGATTGTCATTGGTCCTAGCTGATTTAATCTCCTCAAACATATCCCATAACTTGGCCAATGCCTTCTCCATTGAGTCTGGCCATTCAAAATCTATCCATTGAATTACTCCACAGTTTATGCCTTCCTGAAAAATAGAATATATATCGATAAAGATACACACTGTTAAGTGCCTGATGTCTACGCACGCTTCTACTCTTGTAGACTATGTTGGGCCTCCAAGCGCAGAGGTTTGTAGGACAGTAGCAATTTCCCTCAAGTGGATGACCTAAGGTTTATCGAACTCAGGGAAGTAGAGGTTGAAGATGGTCTCTCTCAAGCAACCCTGCAACTAAGATACAAGAAGTCTCTTGTGTCCCCAACACACCTAATACACTTGTCAGATGTATAGGTGCACTAGTTCGGCGAAGAGATGTTAAATGGCAAGTGATATGGGTGGCAAAACAAGGTAATACAAATATGTAATAAAAAGTGCAGCAAGCAAACAAGTAGTAAACGTGAGCACAAACGGTATTGCAATGGTGGAAACAAGGCCTAAGGTTCATACTTTCACTAGTGGCAACTCCCAACAACATTAACATAATCGAATCACATGATATTTCCCATAAAACATGCAAAGGGGACACACTCGGAGATCATTTCTTTCGTGGTCAAGAGAGGACGAGAATTATGTAGGGCTACAAAAGCACACCTCAAAGTTCGTAGTTCTCGATCTAAGGATTTCCCAATGTCACCGCGGCCATCCAAAGAGAGTCCCACAATCACCATAACATATCTAAAGGATAGTCAAAGACAAGCACCAAGAGACTCTCAATCTTCAATCAACACACAAGAAAGGAAATCACTCATGAAAATATTGTTCTAAACCATGTCCAATAGACCGCTGTCACCTTGGTCTCGGGGATTATACTAGATAAAGACAAGTGAGTACATCAATCCAATACATAGAGGAAGGGGAAACACCCTAGATTAACATAGCCTATGATCACAACGAAGATCACATCATGGGAGAGAGAGTTGACCACATAGCTACTGGTAAGAACCTCAGCCCCTAGGAGGAACTACTCCCGCATCATGGAGGGAGGAAGCAACGTCGATGGAGATGAATCCGGGGGCACTTCCCCGTCCCGGCAGGGTGCCGGCGCAGGAATTCTGGTCCCCCGAAGCTTGATGGAGATGGCGGCGGAGATCGGAATCGCGTTTGGAGAAAAGGGGTCCAGAATCAGGGTTTCCTCGACACGCTTTAAATATATGCCAAAGGGGGGCATCGGAGGTGCCTCGGGGGGCCCAGGCGCCCCCCCGGCGCGGCCCAGGGGGGGCGCCCACAGGGCGCCTAGAGCCCCTGTGGGTCCCCCCCGGCTGCCCTTTGGCCGCACGGTAGCTCCTGAAACGCTGATTTTTTATATATTTTTTCTGGATTTTTCCTGGCAGTTCTCGTAATGTGAAAAGCTGAAATACAAAATCAGTCGAAAACAGAAACTGGCACCGGGGTGCACTGGATTAGTAGGTTAGTCCAAATATGATCAAAAGTGTATGGAAGTGTATGAATATCTTAGCAATATCACCCAGAAGTGGCATGGGGCAAGCAGAAATTATAGATACGTTTTGGACGTATCAACATCCCCAAGCTTAATTCCTGCTCGTCCTCGAGTAGGTAAATGATAACAAGAATAATTTCTGTGGTGACATGCTATTACCCATATAGGACTTTTTATAGTCATATGACAAAAGCTTACTCAGACAATGATTCTAAAGTAATTAAGTTGCCTCATGAGAAAATCACAAATGACTGAAAGTTTTACAATATGAAACTGAAACATCAAAAAGATTTGCAATGAATATTATGTGCAAATATGATAAAGTGATATCTAGCTTGCCCCCTTTAGTGATGCAAAACATAAATGCAGGGGCACCTTCAAGGTTTAAGTGATGACTAGATACAATTATTTCAGAATAAACGATATCACAATCATGCAAAAGACAATGCTACTTTGGGACAATGCACATTACACTCAGAATGACAATCATGCTCTCAGTAGTTGGTGCTTCAACATAAAAGTAAAAGAAAGGTTATGTGCTAGAGTTTTTTTATTTTGAAAACATGGAAGCAATTGTGTCAACGGTAGTAGTACTTCATATGTGTCATGCATAAGACATCCTATAAGTTGCAAGCCTCATGCATCGTATACCAATAGTGCTCGCTCCTTGTCCTAATTAGCTCGGATCTCCATGGGTTATCATTGTATTACATATGTTTCAACCAAGTGTCACAAAGGGGTACCTCTATGCCACCTGTACAAAGGTCCAAGGAGATAAATCGCATTTGATTTCTCGTTTTTGATAGATCTCAACTTGAGGACATCCATACCGGGACAACATAGAAAATAGATGATGGACTCCTCTTCAATGCATAAGCATATTCTCATAAGAGATTGAGGATTAAGGTCCAAGCTAAAACTTCCACCATGATGCATGGCTTTGGTTGGCGGCCCAATGTTCTTCTCTAACAATATGCATATTCATACAACCCACGGTAAATCACCCTTACTTCAGACAAGACGAACATGCATAGCAACTCACATGATATTCAACAAAAGTGTGACAGTTGATGGCGTCCCCAGAAACATGGTTACCGCTCAGCAAGCAACTTATAAGAAATAAGATACATAGGCAACATATTCTTTACCACAATAGTTTTTAAGCTACTTTCCCATGAGCTATATATTGCAAAGTTAGTTCGCTTAGTACAGGTGGAGGTTAGCAAAAGACTGGGAGCGACCAACTAAGAGAGCAATGACAGTCATAATCATGCAGAGCGACAAAGCAATATTGAATCAGGCATGGAAGTTATATCGCTACTCAGAAATAAAAGATCATCAAGGCTTGACAGACTTTCTTTACAGTCTTAAATATGCGTGAGCATACGCCAAGTCAATCAAAATAAATTCTCGAAGGAAGATATTACTAAACCATACCATATCATAGGCAAACAAACCATGTTTGTACTCCAATAACACATTGGGAACCCCCCAGCTATTTGAGATTAACCATAAGAAAACCTGAACTACTAAGCACCATCATGCAAGTAGCATCTTTATCATAGACACATTAACCAGTGCAACGGAAGCAAACTCTCTTAATAAGGTGAGCATGGTAATTAAAGAGAGTTCAAGCAACCAACTAAACAAAAGCTCTTTGAAAAGATAGGCATGAATACTAAGAGCAGAGCATGATAGTAGCTATTAAAAGATAAAGAACACACACAGCATAGATAGACATGAAAATTCTATGTTATGTTCTAGGTAGAAGTGGAGTGTGTTTCTCTCCCACATAAAGGAATGCTGAGTTCCGACTCGTTATGAAAAACTAAAAAGAAAACTAAAAGCAAGACGCTCCAAGCATAGCACATAACACATGAAGTGATAAAAATATAGCGAAACGAAAGATGAACTGATAATGTTGATGGAGAAGGGGATGCACGGGGGCATCCCCAAGCTTAGACGCTTGAGTCTCCTTGAATATTTCTTGGGGGTGCACGGGGGCATCCCCAAGCTTGAGCGCTTGACACTCCTGAATCTTTTTATCATCTTCCCTCGCACACTTGAAAACTCCCTTCATACAGAACTCATCATAATCTGATTAGCGAGGTTAGTACCCTTAATAAAATAATTATACCTTGCTGGAAATAATGATATTCTTGAAGTTCTACTGTTTCTCAAGATTGCCAAAAGGTTTTTGCAAAGAAAAATCAAGTTCTTGATTTGCAAAGTGAAGGAAAGGCAAAACAGGACATAATCTGTGAAAAACAGAACAGCAGGTAGTAATTGATCTGTTCGGGATACTTCTGCAACTCAAATAAAAAAACTCAGAACAGACGCACGAAAGACAATTATATAGAGAATGCTGTCGAAAATATTCAGACCAAAAAGATGATCTGGTGATTTTATACGAATTTTTCTATCCAAGGACAGAATCTGTTTCCTGGACAGCACCTCACAACTTTTGAACTTTCTAGCAATCAGAGGCTATACTTGGCACAAATATGAAAAGCAAAGATACAATGATGATGCTACTGTAGTAAACAACATCAAGACACAACAAAAGCAAAATATAAAAAAATTATTCATTGTGGGCTGCCTCCCAAAAGCGCTTTCTTTTATGCCTTTAAGCTAGGCATAGGACTTTAATGATTCTCTTGTAGGAATAAGAATTGAAGAACAAAAGAGAGCACCAAGAAGCAAATACTAAACACATTTAAGCCTAACATGCTTCCTATGCATAGGAATATTGCAATAGAATAATTCATTGAAGCACAAAGCAATAAGCATAGGAAGACAAAACAAGTGCAGCTTCAAAACCTTCAACATAAAGAGAGGGAACTTCTTATTATTAAGATATTTAGAACCAAGCCTCCCTCTCTCATTATAAATTTCAGTGGCATCATGGATGAATTCAACAATATAAGCATCACATAAAGCATTGTTACCATGATCCACATGCAAAAAGGTACTCTCACTCCCCACATAAGCATAATTTTTCTCATTGGTAATAGTGGGAGTAGGACTATCATAAACAACTTGAACACTATAGATTAGTTGTATATCAGGAGGGTGGTGTTCAACAAGGGAGTAATTCCCTTCATGATTATGACAAGTTTCATAAGGATAATTTCTCCTTATGTCATAGGTACCTTTATAATCACTATAGATTGGAGTTATAACATCATCATGGTAGAGAAGAGCATTATCATTGCTAGCAACTATATTTGTAAACATGTTATCTTTATTCTTACTAGCAAGAGAATTATCAATTATCACATCACTAGTGGGGATAGGATTTGCAATCCTATCATCCCCAAGCTTAGAGCTTCCCATATCTTCACTTTCAGAGTTGGTAACAAAAAGATTTTCAAGATCATAAGTAGCATTATCATCATTTTCCCAATCACAATAAGTAACATGCATATCATAATCAAAATCATCTTCAATAGTACCTACGGATGTATCATCAAGATGATAATTAAGGCAATAAACTTCACCTTCTTCTTTAAACTTACAACCGTTAGGATAAAAGTTGATAGGAGGAATATGCTCAGGCCAGGTTGATGCCCATTCTTCTTCCTTCTTACTCCTCCTCCTCCTCCTCTTCTTTTTCTTCTTCTTCACCTTAGGAGGGGGTGGTTGGAGATGAAGCTTCTCCACATATCCTGGTTTATCATTAGAAACAATAGGGGAAACTTGGGAGAAACTCTCCTTTTTATTAGCAGAAATATAAGAGACATTTTTATACTTTGGTAAAGTTCCCTCCTTTCTAATCTTACTTATGTAATCATTTTCATGGCAATTAACAACACAACAGAGATGGCAATTTTGCAAAGTGTTTTTTATTCCTATGGCATTATCATCCAGCCAAGAAGTCTTTTCTAATAACTCTTCACACATCAAAAATAACATAAGCTCATCATAAAGATCAGAGGTGATCATGTCATCACACAACCGGTTAACAGTTATGTTTTGAAAGTTCATGCATTGAAAATTAAAGTGACCCTCTGTACGGCAAAGTTCACAAGTAAAATGATAAAGGTCACACAATTCTCTAGCAATTTCATTTAAATCTTTGACCCAAGTGATTGTTCTTTCATGTTTATGTTGCTTACAATACTTCTCTTCTTCAATCATAGGCCTTTCACAAGGTCTATCCACTCCACAAAAATTAACATGCTTATATAAAACTTCATTTTTAGGAATTGGATCATGCATGTTGCAATCATCATGAACAATTTCATTTTCTTTGCAAGTCTCTTTAAAAGGTTTATGATACTTGATCCAATCCTCCTTAGGCATATTAAGATGTGAAGCAAAAGATTTGAGGAAATCAACAAGGAGTTGAGAATCAAGCCCAAACTTAGCACTAAACTTATTAAAACTTGTAGTTTCAACAAAGGACTTAATGCAATCATACTCATAAATTATACCTGACTCTTTACCTTTGTCGATCTCCCAATCTTCAGTGTTGCGTTGAATTCTTTCAAGGAGTTCCCATTTAGCATCTATCTTTTTCTTTGTGAAAGAACCCATAGAGGAAGCATCGAGTAAATCTTTATCCTGTCGAGAGAGCCTCGCATAGAAGTTAGTAATAATAATATCTTTGGGGAGCCCATGGTTAGGACATTTTAGTGTTAACGTTTTCAGTCTCCCCCAAGCTTGAGCTATGCTCTCTCCGTCATGAGGATAAAAATTATAAACATAATTCCTATTCTCATGGACTTCATGAAGAGGATAAAACTTGGAGTGAAAGAGAGACTGGATCTCTTCCCACTCCAGCAGGTGAGAGTCATTTAGTAGCCTATACCATTCCAATGCTTTTCCTTTCAGTGACAAGGCAAATAATTTCCTCATGACAAACTCCCTCGATACACCTGCAAGCTTAAATAATGAACATAGTTGTGACAGATATAGCAAGTGTTCACCGGGACGTCTGTCTCCTGCATAACGATTAGCCAAAACATAATTGATAATACCAGCCGGTATTTTATAGGGCACAATTTCAGTAGGAGGAGAAGCAACCACCACAGGTGTGGGTTGTCCTCCCGCAAGCAACGATCCAATAACAAGGTTTTCCATAAGTTTAACTAGTGAAATAATAAAAATAAAACAAGAAACAAAAAGATTTAATTGCAAGATCTAAAGATATACCTTCAAGCGCTCACCTCCCCGGCAACAGCGCCAGAAATAGCTTGATGTCTACGCACGCTTCTACTCTTGTAGACTATGTTGGGCCTCCAACAGCAGAGGTTTGTAGGACAGTAGCAATTTCCCTCAAGTGGATGACCTAAGGTTTATCGAACTCAGGGAAGTAGAGGTTGAAGATGGTCTCTCTCAAGCAACCCTGCAACTAAGATACAAGAAGTCTCTTGTGTCCCCAACACACCTAATACACTTGTCAGATGTATAGGTGCACTAGTTCGGCGAAGAGATGTTAAATGGCAAGTGATATGGATGGCAAAACAAGGTAATACAAATATGTAATAAAAAGTGCAGCAAGCAAACAAGTAGTAAACGTGAGCACAAACGGTATTGCAATGGTGGAAACAAGGCCTAAGGTTCATACTTTCACTAGTGGCAACTCCCAACAACATTAACATAATCGAATCACATGATATTTCCCATAAAACATGCAAAGGGGACACACTCGGAGATCATTCCTTCGTGGTCAAGAGAGGACGAGAATTATGTAGGGCTACAAAAGCACACCTCAAAGTTCGTAGTTCTCGATCTAAGGATTTCCCAATGTCACCGCGGCCATCCAAAGAGAGTCCCACAATCACCATAACATATCTAAAGGATAGTCAAAGACAAGCACCAAGAGACTCTCAATCTTCAATCAACACACAAGAAAGGAAATCACTCATGAAAATATTGTTCTAATCCATGTCCAATAGACCGCTGTCACCTTGGTCTCGGGGATTATACTAGATAAAGACAAGTGAGTACATCAATCCAATACATAGAGGAAGGGGAAACACCCTAGATTAACATAGCCTATGATCACAACGAAGATCACATCATGGGAGAGAGAGTTGACCACATAGCTACTGGTAAGAACCTCAGCCCCGAGGAGGAACTACTCCCGCATCATGGAGGGAGGAAGCAACATCGATGGGGATGAATCCGGGGGCACTTCCCCGTCCCGGCAGGGTGCCGGCGCAGGAATTCTGGTCCCCCGAAGCTTGATGGAGATGGCGGCGGAGATCGGAATCGCGTCTGGAGAAAAGGGGTCCGGAATCAGGGTTTCCTCGACACGCTTTAAATATATGCCAAAGGGGGGCATCGGAGGTGCCTCGGGGGGCCCAGGCGCCCCCCCGGCGCGGCCCAGGGGGGGGGGGGGCGCCCATAGGGCGCCTGGAGCCCCTGTGGGCCCCCCGGCTGCCCTTTGGCCGCACGGTAGCTCCTAAAACGATGATTTTTTATATATTTTTTCTGGATTTTTCCTGGCAGTTCTCGTAATGTGAAAACCTGAAATACAAAATCAGCCGAAAACAGAAACTGGCACCGGGGTGCACTGGATTAGTAGGTTAGTCCAAATATGATCAAAAGTGTATGGAAGTGTATGAATATCATAGCAATATCACCCAAAAGTGGCATGGAGCAAGCAGAAATTATAGATATGTTTTGGACGTATCAGTGCCATACTCCATCCAATTAACCACTAGTAAATAAGTCATTAAGCACTCAGCATAATAAACAAACATACCACATAGCTAACATATAAACTATGACCACTAGTAAACAAGTCACTAAGCACTAACATTAATAAACAATGCCTACCATCCACTTAACCAAGCTTAACAACTAGATAAACAAAGCAGTAAACACCAACCACAATACCATCTGATGTCAAGGCATGTCAGATATAGGTAAACAAAGACCAATCTAAACAAAGCTTCCTTTGGAATGACATAATACCTTCTTAGCACATCCTAGAAACCTCCTGCCGATGTGCATCCCTTCAAATGCAACAAAGCGCTCGGCCGGCTCGCCGTGTTCGCAGAAAACATTCACATCTGCGTCAATGCCATTGAAATTCGGATCGTGCATCGTAGCTGGAAGCTACAGGAGCAACCAAAAGATAAACCTAGGTTCAGCTCTAGCTCATTTAGAAAATCCCCAATTCACTAACCCAAACCCAAACCCTAACTGTACCAAACTGACCTTGATGATGCCATCGCAGGAGGACGAGATGTTCATGACTGAATCCTCACTGGTCTCGTCGCTCCACGACACCATGGCCACGGGGAGAGCAGCAGAACGGCGGTCGGCGGTGCGGCGGCGTCGAGGGAGAAGAACTGAGTGAGGAGAGGGGAACAGAGTGACGAGAGGAGACGACGAGCGAGGCAGAGGAGATATGTGGATTCAGAATCCACTGAGTCGCCGGACCGTCCGTCACGCCGTCAAACGGCGTCAGCGCGCGGCCGTCAAGGCACGTCGACCAGACAGGGCCCCACCTGTCATAAATGTGCTTATAATGCCCGAACAGGAGGTTTGGTGCTTTCTGCAAAAGATTAGGAAAAATATCAGTGTTTTCTGCAGCAAAAACGTAGAAGAGTGTTTTCTGCAAACCTAAGCTGAAATGTGGTGGTTTTTTGCAATTCACTCCATTTTGTTGTGTAAAAGGACTCAGATAAATGAGATGCAAACTGAATAAAAGGGGTACCAAGAATATATACCGTGACCGCAAAATGCAAGAGGAGCAAGGTTGTCACATTAGAGAGCACGCCCAGGATACCGCATAGTGACAAGAGATTTGCTGGCTTCAAGAAGGATAAGAAGCAGCTGGGCGCTGAGATTCACCGCAAATACATCTATGAAGGTCATGTTGCAGACTACATGAAGCCATGAAGGTGAGTTGGCTCCATTGCCCTCGTGGTATTATAATGCCATTTTTCATTTCCTAGGGCTATCGTTGTTGTATACATGAATTCTTTCTGGAAGATACTCCCTCCGTCCCAAAATAACTGTCTCAACTTTGTACTAGCTCTAGTACAAAGTTGTACTAAGCTTGAGACACTTATTTTGGAACAGAGGGAGTATATCTGGGCCTGATTCATCCATATAAAGTATCCTGAAGCAGTGTACTTTGTTCTTATTTTTTAAGCAGCTTACTGAATTTCGTTTTAACTTCTGTCCTACCCTTATTTCAGTCAATAGCTGATGAGGAACCTAAGAAGTACCAATCTCACTTCAGTGAGTACATCAAGAATATTGCGGCCGATAACATGGAAGCACTGTACAAGAAGGTTCATGCTGCCATTCGGGCTTGTCCTACCATGGCAAAATCAACCAAGGAACCTCCAAAGACGCACAATAGTTAGATATATCTTGTTGTTTATTAAAGCCAAACAACCAATACTGAAGTTTATCAATATGTAGAAATGGGTATAAATGTTTTCTCATACTCATGTAGCATGTGCATTCCTAACCTATATGTTCTTCTTTTGTTAAAACCTTGAAATATTAAGATGTTAGGGTAAATAAATTCATTCAAAATCAGTAATAGAGAAGTTTTGCTATGCAATAAGATACAGTTGTATGCAAAAAATAATCTTGTCTTATATAGTTAATATCAAAACTATGGATTTTCTATGCACTTCCTGCAATCATTGATGTTCATTGTCTTTTTTCGGATTTTGGTGCGCAGCGCCTCTAGACTGACATGGAGAGAGAGGTGAAGCCGTCCGCCCCGAGGCGCATGCCGGTGGCGAACCACGAGCCGATTGATCGGCGAGTGGGGGGTGGGGGGGGGGTTCCGGGCTTTTGCTAGCGAGGATGAGGAGGGGGAAGACTCAGATGACGAGGATTCACCTGCGACTAGGTTGATCGCGATGGATGGGTTGTGCTCGCCGGAAGTGGAGAGATCGCCTTCCTCTTTGATATGTGACCTCCTGGACCAGGGATACGTAGAAGATGATCTTAGATTGGTTGTCGAGAAGTTGGTTCCGTTGTCAGATCCGGCGAGAATCGGCGTTGATCCAAAGGACTACAAGGAGGTGGTCCGGCGGCTTGTGCTTCGGCGTAATTCGACTCGACCTTGGCGGGGATCGATTCCCAAGGTAAAGATGCCGGTGTTAACTCTCGGTGATTTTCTAACACCAGACGCTTGGATGCAGGTGAAGGGACGGCCGGGGAAGGAGCGGCGGCCGGCGTCGTTGCCGGAGAAGAGGGGGGCGCAGATCTCGATCCAAGACGCCCGGAAAGAGCGTTTGAATTTTTTGTTGGGCCAACATGGGCCGGTCTCGGAAGAGGTTCAACTGGGCTCAGGGCAAGCGGCCCAGCCATCTGTAAGTGCTGAGCACGCGGCTCAGCTTGATCCGATTGGGCTGCGGGAGAGTTTAACGACGGCCCAACCCAACATGGAAGTTACTAGGGTTAGATCGACGTGGGTGAAACCTGTTTTTCGATCTCGTGGGATTGGTGAGCTCGGCGAGTACGGGCCGACGCCTCGTCGATCGTGAGGGTTTCGTTCGCCGCGGTGCTCATGGCGGGAAGAGGATCTGCCCCCCATCGGGGCAAGCTGCCTCATCTGATGCGGCTCAGACCGCACTGGGCTCGGGGCCGGGCCGACCTGCCATGGCTGCAAACGTCGGGCGCGGCGGTGCTGTTGTTGCCGGGAACGGCGAGCGTGGAGGCGCGAGTGCATGTCGCGGTGGACTAGCAGGACACGGCGGCGGAGCCGGCCTCGGGCGCGCGGCCGGAGGCTCGGCTGCGTTGACCCAGGGCGGAGGTGGATATGCACAACGCCAATCTGAGGGATATGGCGACGGCCGTGGTGTGAACCATGAAGGTGTTGGTGGACAACAGCGACAGTTCACTGGTGTCGGTGTACTAAAGTAGGGGTACCCTTAGTACCCCGAACTTGTGCACGGGCAGTCGCAGCGTCCCGCGGCAAGGCTTGCTGGGTGATCGCCAAGGTCCTCCGTGGCTCCTTTGGAGCCATTCAAGAACAAAGTATTTAAGCCAAGGAGGCAAGGCCCCGGCAAGAGGCGCTTGCCGGGAAGGCCATTCGAGGCACAAGGCTACTCAAGGTACAAGACCCTGGCAAGAGGAGCTTGCCGGGAAGGCAACCAAGGCATCTCAAGAAACTTGCCGCGAAGCGCCACGCGTCCCGGCAAGACCCGGTGAGCGACAAGCTCCCGGAAGCGACAAGATAGCGACCGCGGCAAGGCGCTTGCCGCGGCAAGCTTCCACTCAGTACCCGCGCTCCAGCACATCTACCCACGTGTCGCTCTGGGATCCTCCCAGGCGCATGTGGTGGAAGGCTGTGCAGCCAGGGGTACGCGGTGGCAAGCGGAGATGACAAGGTGGCCATCGTGGCGAACGGTGGCGCCCCTGACGGCCCTTTTTGCACTGTTTGGGCGACGGCGATGGGCATTTAATGCCCTTGTCCCCTGCCGTCAGGGTTAGGTATGGGACACTGTTCCAACTACCACACTTTTTCCATTTTTACCCTCAACCGCGTTGCCACCTGTCGGTGACCCCTTAAGCATATAAAAGGAGGCCCATGCGCAACGTAGAGGGGGGTTGGAGATTCGAACACTCGCACGCTCGGTCTCGTTAGCCGCTGAAGTGTACGGTAGCTTCCAGCGCTCCCGAGCCAAGAACTCAATACAAACCAAAGTAGGAGTAGGGTTTTACGCATCCGTGCGGCCCGAACCTGGGTAAACTGCTCGTGTGGCTCGCCTCGATCTGCTCTTTGTGCAATCTCCGCTCCCCTGCCGTACCGAAAAGGGGCTCCGTCCCCATAGGTGTTCGTGGGTGGATCAGTTTCCCCGACATCTTTGGCACGCCAGGTAGGGGGCTGCGTCGAGATTGTGTGAACCTGATCCGGCGTTCACACGAGCTAGAGCTTCATCATCATCATCAACATGCCACCGAAGAAGAAGGCTTTGGAGGCAGCTGGTCCGTCCGCGTCAATCCCACCACCGCGGGAGCCAACGGCTGGTGGGGTAGACACCGGTGGAAGAACGGACGTCGACGAGGGAACTCACGGTGCTGCCAGGTCCAAGGGCAAGGCTGGCGTAGCCGGCTCCCACGACGACCGGGCGCACTCCAAGACCTCGGCATCCGTGCATGCACCGCGCCCATCTCAGGAGGCGCGGGACCGGCAGCGTCATGGGATTCACGGTACCATACGCTTGCTGGGTGTCGGTGTACTAAGATAGGGGTACCTTAGTACCCCAACTTGTGCACGGGCAGTAGCAGCTCCCCGCGGCAGGGTCTACCACGTGCTTGCCGGAAACCTTTCCGGTCCTTATTAAGCCATTCAAGAACAAAGTATACAGGACAGAAGATCAAGGCCCCGGCAAGTGGAGCTTGCCGGGAAGGCCGTTCCAGGCTCAAGATCATCACATTAACACAAGACCCTGGCAAGAGGAGCTTGTCAGGAAGACCAGAAGACTGCATCTCAGAAGACATGCCTCGGCGCACCCTGCGCCCCGGCAGGACCCGGGGAGCGACAAGCTTCCGGGCCCGGCAAGATCAAGACCCCGGCAAGGTGCTTGCCGGGGGAAGCCTGCGCTGTGTGCCCGCGCTCCAGCTCATCGGCCCACGCGTCGCCTTGGGGCCCTTCCAAGGACGCGTGGCGGATGGCTGTGCAGCCTGGGGGACACGGTGGCATGCCACGGTGACGAGGCTACCGCCGTGGCGAAAGGAGATGCATGGACGGGTGCTTTTGGGGTCGACGGTGACGGGCATTTAAGGCCCTTGTCCCCCACTATCAAAGTTAGGTGAAGGCCACTGTTCATCCACTGTTCATGCACTGTTCCCGCACTATTACAACTACCACCAAAGTTACATTTTTACCCTCCTCTACGTTGACACCTGTCGGTGACCCCTTGAGCTATAAAAGGAGGCCCATGCACAACGTAGAAAGGGTTCGAAACCTTAGCAACTCTCACACTCGGTGTAGCTGGTACTGTAGCTCTTCAAGCTCCCGAGCTCAATACAACCAAGGCAGGAGTAGGGTTTTACGCGTCCGCGTGGCCCGAACCTGGGTAAACTGCCCGCGTGCTCTCCTCGATCCGCTCTTCGTGCTCCCTCCGCTCCCTTACCGCAACGTACAAGGGGCTCCGGTCCCATAGGTGCTCGTGGTGGACAGTTTCCCCCGACATCTTTGGCGCGCCAGGTAGGGGAAGGAGAGGTTGTGCGAACCTGATCCGGCGCTCACACGGGCGCATTCTTCATCAACCTCTCCAACTACATCAACTTCATCAGCAACAGCATGGCCCCGAAGAAGAAGGCTTCGGAGGTCGCAGGCCCGTCGGCATCAATCCCACCACCACCAGAACCAACGGTTGGTGGAGGAGATGCTGGCGGAAGGGTGGTCGCCGGCGAGGAAACTCGCGGCGCCACCAAATCCAAACACAAGACGGACGACCGAGCCTCGGTGTCCGTAGACGCGCCACGTCCATCTCAACAGACGACAGGCCAGCAGCGCCGTGGTACAGGAGGTACCATCCGCTTGCTGGGCCAAGGACAAACCGGAGGATCGCGGGATGCTCAAGGCCATCGTCCTGGCACGAGCAAGGCACGATCGCCGGGGCGGGAAACTGCTCCTTCTAACCCTGTTAGGAGTCCGAGCATATCCCGCTCCTCGCATCGCTCGCCCCCGCTTCCCTCCTCTCCAGCAGAAGCTCTCGCGAGAGCGCAACTGCTCCTCGACTTCCCTCCAGCGGTAGACAAGGCCGAAGACTGGAGGGCGACGATACAAAGCCTCATCGCCTTCGCCAACAACGACACGCCGCAGCAGCCAGCGACCTCGCGGCCACGGCAAGCCGACCAGACGAAGGCCGATGGCGACAAGACCGCCGGGGGTGCAACCACCGTGCACTCCCCGCCGCGGAAGCAGAAGACACCACCCCGCCGGATTAACGTCGACGACGACTCCACGGCGTCGTCGGATCCGCGGGCTCGTCGGGACCAGCGCCAAGTCCTTGACGATCGGCGACAAGAGGACGCTCGGACGACGATCGAGCGCCGACGAGAAGCCCGGCGACAATCGGATCAGCGCGCTGGGACCGCTGTCGACACGCACGCGCCCGGTGAACCAGGCGACTTGCCGTACGCGGCAGGTTGCCCTGCGTTCACCCGTGAGCTGCGGCGCGTCTAGTGGCCCAGCATGAAAAACTTCAAGCCCGACGTACCCGAGAAGTACGACGGCAAGACGCACCCCTCGGAATTCCTCAGCATCTACACCATCGCGGTGCAGGCTGCCGGGGGACGCGATGAGAAGATATTGGCCAACTACTTCCCGCTGGTGCTTAAGCCAAACGTTCGTTCTTGGCTTATGCACTTGCCGGAAGGCTCCATTTCTTCGTGGGCAGATCTGTGCCACCAATTTGTTGGCGCCTTCACGGGCGGCCACAAACCCCACGGCCAGGAGAGTGATCTCCACATCTTGGCCCAGAAGGAAGGAGAACCCCTGCGCAAGTACATCCAACGATTCAGCCGCGTGCAGCACAATATTCCCAACGTTCACCCTGCCGCGGTTATCAGCGCGTTCCACCAGAACGTGCGTAACCGCCGCATGCGAGAAGAGATGGCCATGACCAAGATTCGGGATGTCAGCGAGCTCTATGCTCTGGCTGACAAGTGCGCGCGCGCCGAAGAGGGGAGGAGACTCCCCGGAGAGGATGCTGGCGCAGGGGGAAGCGACAGCGAGGACGCCGTGAAGGAAATATGCCCTAGAGGCAATAATAAAGATGTTATTTGTATTTCCTTATATCATGATAAATGTCTTTTATTCATGCTAGAATTGTATTAACCGGAAACTTAGTACATGTGTGGATACATAGACAAAACAGTATGTCCCTAGTATGCCTCTACTAGACTAGCTCATTGATCAAAGATGGTTATGTTTCCTAGCCATAGACATGAGTTGTCATTTGATCAACGGGATCACATCATTAGGAGAATGATGTGATGGACAAGACCCATCCGTTAGCATAGCACTATGATCGTTTAGTTTAACTGCTATTGCTTTCTTCATGACTTATACATGTTCCTATGACTATGAGATTATGCAACTCCCGAATACCGTAGGAACACATTGTGTGCTATCAAACGTCACAACTTAACTGGGTGATCATAAAGATGCTCTACAGGTGTCTCCAAAAGTATTCGTGGTGTTGGCATAGATCAAGATTAGGATTTGTCACTCCGAGTGTCGGAGAGGTATCCCTGGGCCCTCTCGGTAACACACATCATAATAAGCCTTGCAAGCAAAAGACTAATGAGTTAGTCACGAGATGATGTGTTACGGAACGAGTAAAGAGACTTGCCGGTAACGAGATTGAACTAGGTATAAAGATACCGACGATCGAATCTCGGGCAAGTAACATACCGTTTGACAAAAGGAACAACGTATGTTGTTATGCGGTTCTGACCGATAAAAGATCTTCGTAGAATATGTAGGAGCCAATATGAACATCCAGGTTCCGCTATTGTTTATTGACCGGAGATGAGTCTCGGTCATGTCTACATAGTTCTCGAACCCGTAGGGTCCGCACGCTTAACGTTTGATGACGATCGGTATTATGAGTTTATGAGTATTGATGTACCGAAGGTAGTTCGGAGTCCCGGATGAGATCACGGACATGACGAGGAGTCTCGGAATGTCCGAGACATAAAGATTGATATATTGGACGGCTATATTCGGACACCGGAAGTATACCGGAAAAGTTTCGGATTTATCGGGAATGCCGGAGGGGGTTACCGGAACCCCCTACGAGAGGGGATGGTCCATAGTGGGCCTAAAGGGAAAGAGAGAGGCAGCCCATAGGGCTGGCCGGCGCCCCACCTAGGGTTCCTAGTTGGACTAGGATTGGGGGGGGGGGGCGCCACCTCTCCTATTCCTTTCCCTCTTCTTCCTTTTGGTGAATCCTACTAGGAATAGGATTGCAATCCTATTCCTAGTAGGACTCCTTCCCTAGCCGCACCAGGAAGGGCCGGCCGGCCTCCCTCCCTTGCTCCTTTATATACGGGGGCAGGGGGGCACCCAAAGACACACAAGTTGAATTGTTTTAGCCGTGTGCGGTGCCCCCCTCCACAGAATCACACCTCGGTCATACCGTCGCGGAGCTTAGGCGAAGCCCTGCGCCGGTGAACACATCATATCCGTCACCACGCCGTCGTGCTGACGAAACTCTCCCGTGAAGCTCAACTGGATCAAGAGCTCGTGGGACGTCATCAAGCTGAACGTGTGCTGAACGCGGAGGTGCCGTACGTTCGGTGCTTGATCGGTTGGATCGCGAAGAAGTTCGACAACATCAACCGCGTCACTTGACGCTTCCGTTCCCGGTCTACGAGGGTACGTAGACACACTCTTCCCTCTCGTTGCTATGCATCTGGTAGATAGATCTTGCGTGATCGTAGGAAAATTTTAAAATACTACATTCCCCAACAGTGGCATCATGAGCCAGGTCTATGCGTAGATGATATGCACGAGTAGAACACAATGAGTTGTGGGCGATACTAGTCATACTGCTTACCAGCATGTCATACTTTGCTTCGGCGGTATTGTGAGATGAAGCGGCCCGGACCGACATTACGCGTACGCTTACGCGAGACTGGTTTCACCGTTACGAGCACTCGTTGCTTAAAGGTGACTGGCGGGTGTCTGTCTCTCTCACTTTAGCTGAATCAAGTGTGGCTACGCCCGGTCCTTGTGAAGGTTAAAACAGCACATACTTGACGAAACATCGTTGTGGTTTTGTATGCGTAGGTAAGAACGGTTCTTGCTAAGCCCGTAGCAGCCACGTAAAACTTGCAACAAACAAAGTAGAGGACGTCTAACTTGTTTTTGCAGGGTATGTTGTGATGTGATATGGTCAAGACATGATGAGTTATACGGTTTTGTATGAGATGATCATGTTTTGTAAAGTTATCGGCAACTGGCAGGAGCCATATGGTTGTCGCTTTATTGTATGAAATGCAATCGCCATGTAATTGCTTTACTTTATCACTAAACGGTAGCGATAGTCGTAGAAGCAATAGTTGGCGAGACGACAACGATGCTACGATGGAGATCAAGGTGTCGCGCCGGTGACGAAGGTGATCATGACGGTGCTTTGGAGATGGAGATCAAAAAGCACAAGATGATGATGGCCATATCATGTCACATATTTTGATTACATGTGATGTTTATCTTATTATGCTTCTTATTTTGCTTAGAACGACGGTAGCATTATAAGATGATCCCTTACTAAATTTCAAGGTATAAGTGTTCTCCCTGAGTATGCACCGTTGCGAAAGTTCGTCGTGCCGAGACACCACGTGATGATCGGGTGTGATAAGCTCTACGTTCAAATACAACGGGTGTAAGCCAGTTTTGCACACGCAGAATACTCGGGTTAAACTTGACGAGCCTAGCATATACAGATATGGCCTCGGAACACTGGAGACCGAAAGGTCGAGCGTGAATCATATAGTAGATATGATCAACATATGATGTTCACCATTGAAACTACTCCATCTCACGTGATGATCGGACATGGTTTAGTTGATTTGGATCACGTGATCATTTAGATGACCAGAGGGATGTCTATCTAAGTGGGAGTTCTTTAAATTAATATGATTAAATTGAACTTTAATTTATCATGAACTTAGTCCTGATAGTTTTGCATATCTATGTCGTTGTAGATCAATGGCCCGTGCTACCGTTCCTTTGAATTTTAATGCATTCCTAGAGAAAGCTAAGTTGAAAGAGATGGTAGCAATTACACGGACTGGGTCCGTAACCTGAGGATTATCCTCATTGCTGCACAGAAGAATTATGTCCTTGAAGCACCGCTAGGTGACAAGCCCCCTTCCGCTAATGCAGACGCTTTGAACGTCTGGCAGTCGCGGTCTGATGACTACACGATAGTTCAGTGTGCCATGCTTTACGGCTTAGAACCGGGACTTCAACGACGTTTTGAACATCATGGAGCATATGAGATGTTCCAGGAGTTGAAGTTAATATTTCAAGCAAATGCCCGAATTGAGAAATATGAGATTTCCAATAAGTTCTACAGCTGCAAAATGGAGGAGAATAGTTCTATCAGTGAACACTTGCTCAGAATGTCTGGGTACTACAATCATATGACTCAACTTGGTTGCAAAGTTGACGAGGATAGTGTTATTGATAGAGTTCTTCAATCACTGCCACCAAGCTATAAAGGCTTCGTGATGAACTATAACATGCAAGGGATGCAAAAGACAATTCCCGAGCTCTTCGCTATGCTCAAAGCTGCGGAGGTAGAAATCAAAAAGGAGCATCAAGTGTTGATGGTTAACAAGACCACTAGTTTCAAGAAAAAGGGCAAGGGAAAGAAAGGGAACTTCAAAAAAGAATAGCAAGTCAGTTGCTACTTCAACGAAGAAACCCAAATCTGGAGCCAAGCCTGAAACTGAGTGCTTCTACTGCAAGGGGACTGGACACTGGAAGCGGAACTGCCCCAAGTATTTGGCGGATAAGAAGGATGGCAAGATGAACAAAGGTATATGTGATATACATGTTATTGATGTGTACCTTACTAATGCTCGTAGTAGTACCTGGGTATTTGATACCGGTTCGGTTGCTAATATTTGTAACTCGAAACAGGGACTACGGATTAAACGAAGATTAGCTAAGGACGAGGTGACGATGCGCGTGGGAAACGGTTCCAAAGTCGATGTGATCGCCGTCGGCACGCTACCTCTACATCTACCTTCGGGATTAGTTTTAGACCTAAATAATTGTTATTTGGTGCCAGCGTTGAGCATGAACATTATATCTGGATCTTGTTTATTGCGAGACGGTTATTCATTTAAATCAGAGAATAATGGTTGTTCCATTTTAATGAATAATACCTCTTATGGTCATGCACCCTTAAAGAGTGGTCTATTCTTATTGGATCTCGATCGTAGTGATACACATATTCATAATATTGAAACCAAAAGATGCAAGGTTAATAATGATAGTGCAACTTATTTGTGGCACTGCCGTTTAGGTCATATTGGTGTAAAACGCATGAAGAAACTCCATAATGATGGACTTTTGGAATCACTTGATTATGAATCACTTGGTGCTTGCGAACCATGCCTCATGGGCAAGATGACTAAAACTCCGTTCTCCGGAACTATGGAGCGAGCAACAGATTTGTTGGAAATCATACATACTGATGTATGTGGACCAATGAGTGTTGATGCTCGCGGCGGGTATCGTTATTTTCTGACCTTCACTGATGATTTGAGCAGATATGGGTATATCTACTTAATGAAGCACAAGTCTGAAACATTTGAAAAGTTCAAAGAATTTCAGAGTGAAGTAGAGAATCATCGTAACAAGAAAATAAAGTTCCTACAATCTGATCGTGGAGGAGAATATTTGAGTTACGAGTTTGGTCTTCATTTGAAACAATGTGGAATAGTTTCACAACTCACGCCACCTGGAACACCACAGCGTAATGGTGTGTCCGAACGTCGTAACCATACTTTATTAGATATGGTGCGATCTATGATGTCTCTTACCGATTTACCACTATCGTTTGGGGTTATGCTTTAGAGACAGCTACATTCACGTTAAATAGGGCACCATCTAAATCCGTTGATACGACACCTTATGAACTATGGTTTGGCAAGAAACCAAAGTTGTCGTTTCTTAAAATTTGGGGCTGCGATGCTTATGTGAAAACACTTCAACCTGATAAGCTCGATCCCAAGTCGGAAAAATGTGTCTTCATAGGATACCCAAAAGAGACTGTTGGGTACACCTTCTATCACAGATCCGAAGGCAAAATATTCGTTGCTAAGAACGGATCCTTTCTAGAAAAAGAGTTTCTCTCGAAAGAAGTGAGTGGGAGGAAAGTAGAACTTGATGAGGTAATTGTACCCTCTCCCATATTGGAAAGTAGTACATCACAGGAAATTGTTCCAGTGATTCCTACACCAATTAGTGAGGAAGTTGATGATAATGATCATGAAACTTCGGATCAAGTTTCTGCTGAACGTCGTAGATCAACCAGAGTACGTTCCGCACCAGAGTGGTACGGCAACCCAGTTCTGGAAATCATGTTACTAGACCATGATGAACCTACAAACTATGAGGAAGCGATGATGAGCCCAGATTCCGCAAAATGGCTTGAAGCCATGAAATCTGAGATGGGATCCATGTATGAGAACAAAGTGTGGACTTTGGTTGACTTGCCCGATGATCGGCAAGCCATCGAAAATAAATGGATCTTCAAGAGGAAGACCGACGCAGACGGTAATATTACTGTTTACAAAGCTCGACTTGTTGCGAAAGGTTTTCGACAAGTTCAAGGAGTTGACTACGATGAGACTTTCTCACCTGTAGCGATGCTTAAGTCTGTCCGAATCATGTTAGCAATTACCGCATTTTATGATTATGAAATCTGGCAAATGGATGTCAAAACTGCATTCCTAAATGGATATCTCAAAGAAGAGTTGTATATGATGCAACCAGAAGGTTTTGTCGATCCAAAAGGTGCTAACAAAGTATGCAAACTCCAGCGATCCATCTATGGACTGGTGCAAGCATCTCGGAGTTGGAATATACGCTTTGATGATGTGATCAAAGCATATGGTTTTATACAGACTTTTGGAGAAGCCTGTATTTACAAGAAAGTGAGTGGGAGCTCTGTAGCATTTCTAATATTATATGTAGATGACATATTGTTGATTGGAAATGATATAGAATTTCTGGATAGCATAAAAGGATACTTGAATAAAAGTTTTTCAATGAAAGACCTCGGAGAAGCTGCTTACATATTAGGCATCAAAATCTATAGAGATAGATCAAGACGCTTATTTGGACTTTCACAAAGCACATACCTTGATAAGATTTTGAAGAAGTTCAAAATGGATCAGTCAAAGAAAGGATTCTTGCCTGTTTTACAAGGTATGAAGTTGAGTAAGACTCAATGCCCGACCACTGCAGAAGATAGAGAGAAAATGAAAGTCATTCCCTATGCCTCAGCCATAGGATCTATCATGTATGCAATGCTGTGTACCAGACCTGATGTGTGCCTTGCTATAAGTCTAGCAGGGAGGTACCAAAGTAATCCAGGAGTGGATCACTGGACAGCGGTCAAAAACATCCTAAAGTATCTGAAAAGAACTAAGGATATGTTTCTCGTATATGGAGGTGACAAAGAGCTCGTCGTAAATGGTTACGTCGATTCTAGCTTTGACACTGATCCGGATGACTCTAAGTCACAAACCGGATATGTATTTTTATTGAATGGTGGAGCTGTCAGTTGGTGCTGTTCCAAGCAGAGCGTCGTGGCGGGATCTACGTGTGAAGCGGAATACATAGCTGCTTCAGAAGCAGCAAATGAAGGAGTCTGGATGAAGGAGTTCATATCCGATCTAGGTGTAGTACCTAGTGCATCGGGTCCAATGAAAATCTTTTGTGACAACACTGGAGCCATAGCCTTGGCGAAGGAATCCAGTTTTCACAAGAGAACAAAGCACATCAAAAGACGCTTCAATTCCATCCGCGATCTAGTCAAGGAGGGAGACATAGAGATTTGCAAAATAAATACGGATCTGAATGTTGCAGACCCGTTGACTAAGCCTCTTCCACGGGCAAAACATGATCAGCACCAAGACTCCATGGGTGTGAGGATCATCACTTTGTAATCTAGATTATTGACTCTAGTTCAAGTGGGAGACTGAAGGAAATATGCCCTAGAGGCAATAATAAAGATGTTATTTGTATTTCCTTATATCATGATAAATGTCTTTTATTCATGCTAGAATTGTATTAACCGGAAACTTAGTACATGTGTGGATACATAGACAAAACAGTATGTCCCTAGTATGCCTCTACTAGACTAGCTCATTGATCAAAGATGGTTATGTTTCCTAGCCATAGACATGAGTTGTCATTTGATCAACGGGATCACATCATTAGGAGAATGATGTGATGGACAAGACCCATCCGTTAGCATAGCACTATGATCGTTTAGTTTAACTGCTATTACTTTCTTCATAACTTATACATGTTCCTATGACTATGAGATTATGCAACTCCCGAATACCGTAGGAACACCTTGTGTGCTATCAAACGTCACAACGTAACTGGGTGATCATAAAGATGCTCTACAGGTGTCTCCGAAAGTATTCGTGGTGTTGGCATAGATCAAGATTAGGATTTGTCACTCCGAGTGTCGGAGAGGTATCTCTGGGCCCTCTCGATAACACACATCATAATAAGCCTTGCAAGCAAAAGACTAATGAGTTAGTCACGAGATGATGTGTTACGGAACGAGTAAAGAGACTTGCCGGTAACGAGATTGAACTAGGTATAAAGATACCGACGATCGAATCTCGGGCAAGTAACATACCGTTTGACAAAAGGAACAACGTATGTTGTTATGCGGTTCTGACCGATAAAAGATCTTCGTAGAATATGTAGGAGCCAATATGAACATCCAGGTTCCGCTATTGGTTATTGACCGGAGATGAGTCTCGGTCATGTCTACATAGTTCTCGAACCCGTAGGGTCCGCACGCTTAACGTTTGATGACGATTGGTATTATGAGTTTATGAGTATTGATGTACCGAAGGTAGTTTGGAGTCCCGGATGAGATCACGGACATGACGAGGAGTCTCGGAATGTCCGAGACATAAAGATTGATATATTGGACGGCTATATTCGGACACCGGAAGTATATCGGAAAAGTTTCGGATTTATCGGGAATGCCGGAGGGGGTTACCGGAACCCCCTACGAGAGGGGATGGTCCATAGTGGGCCTAAAGGGAAAGAGAGAGGCAGCCCATAGGGCTGGCCGGCGCCCCCACCTAGGGTTCCTAGTTGGACTAGGATTGGGGGGGGGGGGGCGCCACCTCTCCTATTCCTTTCCCCCTTCTTCCTTTCGGTGAATCCTACTAGGAATAGGATTGCAATCCTATTCCTAGTAGGACTCCTTCCCTAGCCGCACCAGGAAGGGCCGGCCGGCCTCCCTCCCCTGCTCCTTTATATACGGGGGCAGGGGGGCACCCAAAGACACACAAGTTGAATTGTTTTAGCCGTGTGCGGTGCTCCCCTCCACAGAATCACACCTCGGTCATACCGTCGCGGAGCTTAGGCGAAGCCCTGCGCCGGTGAACACATCATATCCGTCACCACGCCGTCGTGCTGACGAAACTCTCCCGTGAAGCTCAACTGGATCAAGAGCTCGTGGGACGTCATCAAGCTGAACGTGTGCTGAACGCGGAGGTGCCGTACGTTCGGTGCTTGATCGGTTGGATCGCGAAGAAGTTCGACAACATCAACCGCGTCACTTGACGCTTCCGCTCTCGGTCTACGAGGGTACGTAGACACACTCTTCCCTCTCGTTGCTATGCATCTGGTAGATAGATCTTGCGTGATCGTAGGAAAATTTTAAAATACTACGTTCCCCAACACGCCGCCCCGGCAAAGAAGAGCCGGCGGCGGAACAATAGAAAGAAGAAGAGCAAGGAGGTGCTGGTCGTCGAGCAGTCCGGCAAGGAGGCTCCCACCAAGAAGGCACAGGCTGGCGGCTCTAGCAAGGAGCCTGCCCCTGTAGCGGTAGCCGACAAGCCGGACGGCTCCGACAAGCAATATTGCAAGATCCACCGCACCAAGGGTCATGACCTTTCGAACTGCAAGCGCGTCGAGTACCTCGTAGAGCAGCAGAAAGCTGAATACGAGCGGCGCGACAAGGAGAAGGCCCAAGGTGGCGGAGGAGAGCCGAACAAGAAGCGGCCATTCAACGGCCGGGGAGGACGCCGCGGCAAGGCCAAGCAGCGGCAAGGTGATCGACCTCCCCGGGGCCGCGACAAGGATGAAGAGGAAGATGACGACGACGACATGGAGGAAGGTGATAACAGCGAGCAGGAGTTCCAGAAGGCCACAGAAGTTCTGTGTGTTGACGGAGGCGCCTCTCTGCATACTTCCCACCGCCAACTCAAGCAGTGGGTGCGGGAAGTAAATGCAGCAGAGCCGCCCATTGAGTCACGCAGGCTGCTGAAGTGGTCCAGCACGCCCATCATTTTTGATCTTGAGGATCACCCTGACCGCACCACTGCGGTCGGGTGCTTGCCGATGTTGGTCTCACCAACTATCCGCAACCTCAAGGTCACCAAAATGTTGGTTGACGGCGGGGCCGGCCTGAACTTGATCTCCTCGGCTGTGATCAAGAAACTCCAGATCCCAGACGGCGAGCTCGAAGAAATCGGTTCGTTCCAAGGAATAAACCCAGGAAGGAGCAAGCCCAAGGGGAAGATCACTCTACCAGTGACCTTTGGCGGGGAGCTTAACTTCAGGACGGAGAGGATAACCTTTGACGTGGCCAATATCCCATTGCCATACAATGGGATACTTGGACGTCCTGCCCTCGCCAAGTTCATGGCAGCTTCCCACTATGCCTACAACGTACTCAAGATGCCGGGGCCGATAAGCGTCATCTCTGTCCCTGGCGACAAGAAGGACGCGCTTATCTGCGCCGACAAGATCTACCGGGACGCAGCAGCCGCAGCGGAGAGCAACACACTTGCCGCTGAAGCTCCCGGGGGGAAGAAGACCAAGACCAAGTCCGGCAAGTGCTCTGGGGCCCACTCCGGCAAACGCACCTCTTCGGAGTGCTGCGCTGCCGTCGAGGACGTTCCATCGAGCTCCACCGGCAAGTGTAAGAAAGGAATGGCCGCTCCACCGGCAACCAAGAAAGTGTCCGCCAAGGAGGACGGCACTGGTGGTACTTTCACCATCAGTGCTACGCTCGACAACAAATAGGAAAGCGCGCTCGTTGCCTTCCTGCGGGCGAACGTCGATGTGTTTGCATGGCAACCATCTGACATCCCCGGCGTTCCCAGGAAGGTAATTGAGCACAAGCTTGCTGTTTGTCCTCATGCGCGGCCCGTCAAGCAGAAGGTCAGGAAGCAAGCCGTGGAGCGCCAAGAATTCATCGCCGAAGAAATCAAGAAGTTGGAAGCAGCAGGCCTGGTTAGAGGCGTGATCCATCCCACGTGGTTTGCAAATCCAGTTGTCGTGCGTAAGGCCAACGGGAAGTGGAGACTGTGTATAGACTTCACTGATGTGAATAAAGCATGTCCCAAGGATCCATTTCCCTTGCCGCGCATTGACCAGATTGTGGACTCCACCGCTGGATGTGAGCTGCTTTCCTTCCTTGATGCATATTCAGGCTACCACCAGATATTCATGGCCAAGGAAGATGAGGAGAAGACTGCGTTTATCACTCCATGCGGCACATATTGCTTCATACGCATGCCCTTTGGATTGAAGAATGCAGGCTCAACATTTGCAAGGGTGGTGCACACTGCTTTTGAGCCACAGATACACAGAAATGTGGAAGCCTACATGGATGATATAGTGGTCAAGAGCAAGAGCAAAGATACCCTGATCCAAGACTTGGAAGAGACGTTTGAGAACCTGCGCAAGATCCAGCTCAAGTTGAACCCCGAGAAGTGCGTCTTTGGAGTCCCCTCCGGCAAGCTTCTCGGGTTCTTTGTGTCACAGAGGGGGATTGAAGCCAATCCCGACAAGATAAAAGCCATCGAGCAGATCGAAGCCCCGAAGCGCGTCAAGGATGTAAGGAGACTTGCAGGTTGTGTAGCTGCCCTCAGTAGGTTCATTTCAAAGTCTGCAGAACGCGCCCTGCCTTTCTTCAAAATCTTGAAAAAGGCAGGTCCTATGAAATGGACTCCGGAAGCGGAGGCAGCGCTGCAAGACTTGAAAGGGTACCTATCCTCCACTCCGATACTTGTCGCACCTAGGCCACAAGAGAAGTTGCTGCTATACTTAGCGGCAACCAATCAAGTGGTTAGTGCTGCGTTGGTAGCGGAAAGGGAGGCAGAGGAAGAGTCTACACCACCGGCAAGCGAGTCCAGCGACAAGCAGGGGGCTCCACCGGCAAGCTCTGGCCCCGACAAGGACAAATCTGCGCAGGAACAAGGAGAAGTGCGAAGGAAGATGGTGCAGCGCCCGGTGTATTTTGTGAGTTCCCTCTTGCAGGGGGCTAGATCAAGATACTCCGGGGTGCAGAAGTTGCTTTTCGGTCTCCTCATGGCCTCGAGAAAGCTACGCCATTACTTCCAAGCACATGAGATAACAGTGGTCACTCGCTTTCCGTTGAAGAGGATATTGCAGAATCCAGAAGCAACAGGCAGGATCGTCGAGTGGGCACTGGAGTTGTCAAGCTTTGGTCTCAAGTTTGAGAGTACTTCAACCATACAGAGCAGAGCTTTGGCAGAATTCATAGCTGAATGGACCCCAACGCCCGATGAAGAAGTTCCAGAGACAAGCGTCCCCGTACAAGAAGCAAACAGTGAATGGATAATGTACTTTGATGGTGCCTTCTCGCTACAAGGCGCCGGTGCCGGCGTGGTACTCATAGCGCCCACCGGAGAGCACCTCAAGTATGTTATCCAGATGCACTTTCCCAAGGAACAAGCGACAAACAATACTGCTGAGTATGAAGGTTTGCTTGCCGGCCTCAGAATTGCGGCCGAACTTGGGATCAAGAAGTTGATTGTGCGGGGAGATTCTCAGCTGGTGGTCCGACAAGTGAATAAGAGTTACCAGAGCCCTTTGATGGAAGCTTATGTCGATGAAGTGAGGAAGCTTGAAGAACACTTTGAAGGTCTGCAAATGGAGCACGTTCCAAGAGCTCAGAATGATATAGCAGATGGCCTCTCAAAGTGTGCTGCAATGAAGTTACCTGTGGAACCAGGGACCTTCCTGCTCAAGCTTACTCAGCCATCCGTTACACCATCAATTGGGCAGAACAGGAAGAGAAAGTTGGTCTCCGGCGACTACTTGCCGGCGGATCTTCCCGAAGCCGCCGCCAAGGTCCCCAAGATCAACAACCAGAACGCTGAGGAACAGCTTGCTCCTGCAGATCCAAAGGCCTGTACACTTGAAGCAAGCGTTCCCGACAAGCCTTGCCCCGGCAGGCTTGCCGGGGAACCATCAGCTCCGGCAGAGCCAGAGGTTCTTGCCGTAGAAGCTGAGGTTCCCGCAGCGGCCCTCATGCCTTTAGTCCTTGCTGTTGAGCCTCGGGCTCCGGCATGGGCACAGCAGATCGTCCGTTTTCTGCAAACTAGAGAACTTCCCGACGACCCAGAAGAAATAGAGAAGATAACCAGGCAGTCAAGTATGTACCAGTTCGTTGATAATGAACTGTACAGAAGAAGACTCAATGGTGTCAGGTTGAAGTGCATTTCCAGAGAAGATGGACAGAAGCTGTTGGCAGAGATACATGGAGGCATATGTGGTCACCACATAGGCGCAAGGGCACTTGCCGGGAAGGCGTTCCGGCAAGGGTTATTCTGGCCAGAAGCCCTCCAAGATGCAACTGCACACGTAACCAAGTGTGAAGCGTGCCAGTTCCATGCCAAGCAAATTCACCAGCCAGCTCAAGCTCTCCAGACGATCCCTTTGTCATGGCCCTTCTCGGTCTGGGGGCTCGATATCCTCGGCCCCTTCCCCCGCGCTGTCGGGGGCTTTGAGTACTTGTACGTTGCAATCGACAAGTTCACAAAGTGGCCAGAAGTGGAACCAGTGAGAAAGGTGATAGCACAGTCAGCGGTCAGGTTCTTCAGGTCAATTGTTTGCCGTTTCGAAATCCCTAACAGGATCATCACCGACAACGGTACACAATTTACTAGTCGCACCTTCATGCAGTATGTCCAAGACCTTGGCGCCAAGGTCTGCTTCGCTTCCGTTGCTCATCCGAGGAGCAATGGTCAAGCGGAGAGGGCCAATGCTGAAGTGCTGTGCGGGCTCAAGACAAGAACCTTTGACAGGCTGCGCAAGTGCGGAAAAAACTGGATAGAGGAGTTGCCGACGGCTCTTTGGTCAATCAGAACGACAACAAGTCGAGCCACCGGACAGACACCCTTTGCTCTTGTCTATGGAGCAGAGGCAGTTCTCCCCACGGAACTCGTATACGGATCTCCTCGAGTGCTCGCTTATGATGAGCTCGAGCAAGAGCAACTGCGACAAGATGACGCATTGCTCCTTGAGGAGGAACGTCTCCAGGCTGCTGTACGAGCTGCTCGATACCAGCAAGCCTTGCGCCGCTATCATAGCCGCAGGGTCAAGGCCAGGAGTCTCGAGGAAGGCGACCTTGTTCTTCGGCGTGTTCAGTCCGCCAAGAATTCCAACAAGTTGACGCCGAAGTGGGAAGGCCCTTATCGGGTGAGACAAGTCACAAGGCCCGGCGCTATCCGCCTTGAGACCGAAGAAAGCTTACCGGTGAGCAACTCCTGGAACATAGAGCATCTTCGCAAGTTTCACCCATAAGGCGCGGTTGCCGTGATCCGCTCCGGCAACCACCTTTTGTACGAGTCTTGCCGCTGTTGCATGTAATCCTTTGTACAAAGCCGGGCGCAGATCCCGTGCATCAGTAAAGCTTTTGTGTTTTGCACTATTTGCATTTTCCATGCTTTTCTTCGTTATTTGCATGCATTGTTTGGCATCTTGTGCAACACACATCCCCGGTAAGCATTAGCACGCCGAAAGGCCCTATACTTGTTTTCCCTCTTCTTTTTTCCCTCTTAAGCAGAAGGAATGTTCCTCGCGCACAAGTTTGCCGGGGGGGAAGGAGATGGAGGATGAACCAAGTGCTGTTCAAGAAAGAGAAGCCTTGTCGGGGAAACAAGCAATATATGAAAGCTAAGTTACCAGAATTTGAGCAGTTCAAATTTTTAAATTTTAGTTATCTTCCTTGAACAACCACACTTTGTATGGTAAACCTGTGCGCGGAGGAACCTACCCGTGGCTAGCCGCACCATTACTTTGTTTTCGAGTACGCTCAACGACTTAAGTGAGCTGCGACAAGTGTCGCGCCCTTGCTTCGTTTTCGAGTTCGCTCAGCAAGCTAAGTGCGCTGCGACTAGCTGCGGCAAGGTTGCTTGCCGGTAAGGCCTTTGCCAGCAGGCTGCTCAGAGTCCAGCACTCAGCGCTCGCGGCAAGGGCCACTTGCCGGCAAGTTCCCTGAAAGCGTAGGGTAAAAAGCATACAAAGTAAAGGACCAAAGCAAGGGAGATAACACTGCATTGATTGATCAAAATAAGATAATATATTACAGAGATAACTTATTGCAATGACTAATAGATTCATGTTCATGACACGCTTTGCAGCGGGAAAGGAAATAGAAAGAAGGAGGTCTAATCTACGCGATCGCCTTCACGCCTGGAGATCTTGTTCACCTTGGCGATGATGTGGGCGACCTGCGCCTTCAGTGCCTCCTGATCTGCGTCGGCCGGCAAGCTGCGGAGGACGTTGACAAGATTAATACCAGGGTTGCGGTAGACAATCTTCGTCAAGACGCGCTCCAAGGTACCCGCGCAGAGCTGACGCGACTCCTCGGCTAGCTGTGCGGGAAGCTTCTCCTGCAGCCGTGCAAGCGCCGGCGCGATTCCCCTGAAGAAGAGACTTAGCTTGGCGCTGTGGGGGAGATTCGGGTCCGGAGAGTACACAAGGTGCTCCACCCTCAGCGCCATCAGCTCCTTGTCAATATTGGCGGCGGAAGTGACCAGGTCCTCCGTCCATTGCTCCACCGCCCGGTTGAAGTTGTTTGCGGAGGTGGCAGCGCTCTCCACCAGCTCCCGCTCCTTGCGGAGCTCCTCCTTCAGCTTGGTCTCGCGGTCCCGGGCGGCGTCGAGTGAATCTTTCAAAGTGGAGACCTTCAACTCCAAGTCAGCGATTGAATCTTTGGCGGCGGTAAGCTCGTCGCCCTTCTTGGAGAGGCATACCTGAAGGTCGGAGTTGGTGTGGGCGTCCTTCTCGCGCTCTACGTTGAGCGCGGTGACCCTATCCTCACTCGCCTTCAGGTACCGCTCCAGCTGATCGACTTTGAGCTCCAGTTCCCTCTTGGCGGTTTCCGCGGCGACTGCGGCTTCCTTCGCCTCCTTCATAGCTTGCTCCCGGGCGGTGAGCTCATCGTCATGGGCGTCGAGCTCAACCTTCCGCTGGTTGAGCGCTCCTTCTCGCCGGGACAGCTCTTCACCAACCAGTCGCTGCTGCTCCTCGGCTTCAGCTTTCTCCAGGAGGAACTCTTGCTGCTCTCCGGCAAGCCTTTCACGCTCCTCCGCCAAGTCGCGGAGGGCCGCCTGGTTGGCGGCGCGGAGCTCCGCGGCGCGCTTCTCAAAGTCTGCTCCAGCCTTGGCGGTGAGGGCTTCCCGGGACTCCAGTTTCGCCTGCCTGGCCCGGTAAAGGGCCAGGAGCTGGCGAAGAAGCTTCTCCTCTTCGGGCTCGTCGCTCCCGCCAGGCGCTTCAACAATCTTCAACCCCGCGGAGGCGAGGACCTCTCCATCAAAGGTCTCTTCCTCCACGGGGGCTCGCGACGAGGACCCCCAAGGGACTTGTATGAAGACACCATTGGGGGCCTCAAGATAAACACCCGGCTGCTCCTTGGCGGCGGAGGGATCGGCGGCCGGTGCAGCACTTGACGCTCCTGCAGCCTCCGGGCCAGCAGTGTGGTCGCCGTCCCCCCCCCCCCAGCCGCGGCGTCTGCGACCGGGGCGGTCTCCTCAGCAGCGGGCTCGTCGGCTCCTGCCATGCCCTCAGTAGCAGTGGCGTTGCCGTTGCCGCCGTGCACCTCCTCCTCGCCGGTGACCTCCGTCTCCATCCACTCCGGGGGAGGAGGATCTAACAGAAGAAGAAGAAAATAAACGATCAAGCAAATATCCAAAAAGACAAGTTCAAGAAGACAAAGCTACAAGACTCACCTTCGCGGACTTCGTCGACGACTGGCTCCCTCGCCGGGGAGTCCTCCCTTGGCGGTGGAGCGGTGGCCCCTGCCGGCGGAGGGCCGCCCGCACCCTCCCTTGGCGGGGTGGCCACCCTCGTCGGGCTACCCGTCCTTGGCGGGGAGCCCGTCCTTGGCGGAGCGTCTTCCCTCGCTGGGGAGTTCGCCCTTGGCGGGGAGGGTGGAACATGCAGCTCCTCGGGGGTGACCTCCGGTTGCTCCTGCGGCTGCGGCTCCACTTCTGCACAAGACAAACAAGGCAACAAGATATTAGTACAAGCAAAAACCTCAAGCGCGCCCGACGAGCAAAAAGATCAGGACCAGACTTACGCTGGGGGCTGCGCTGGGGGCTGCTCCTCGGAGCAGCGGGTTGATCCGGCAAGATCGTCGCCGGCGCGTCCCCTGTCGCCGCGACGGGCGAGTCGTCTTCGACCTCAACCACGGGGACCTTGGCCCGCTTCGCCGCCCGCTGGGCCAGGGACCTGAAAGCAAAACAAGAGCAAGATCAGAATCATCAAAGAAAGAATCAAGACAGGATCGAAGAAGTTACAAATTACAAACACTTACTCCTCTTCCTCGTCGTCGTCGGAGCTGAGGGCGGAGAAGTCGAACTCCACCTGAGGTGCTCCCGCGTGAGGAGCAGGAGGAGAAGGCTCCCTTGGGCGCTTGGCGGTCTCCGGGGCTGGGGGCTGCGAAGACCCCGCCTCCGTTGACACCGAGGCCCGAGGAGCAGGCGGAGCGGCCGCTTCGCTCTGGGAGGATCCCCCTCCGCTTGGCGCTGGTGCGCGGGGCGCCTCCACCGCGGCTGGTGCGCGGGGCGCCTCCGTCGCGACTTGGCTCGCCCTGGTGGCTCGCGCCGCCCGGCGAGCAGGCTGCTGTCGGGGCGCCTGCGTCCTCGTCGCTGTAGCCGCCTTGCGGAGGCGTTTCCCCGGCGCTTGCTTGGGACTTGCCGGAGGTGGGGAGTTCTCCGACGACGAGGAGGCGTCGTCGTCGAGTCCTAGGGATCCGCCGGTGTCTTCATCGGCCTCGACGTCCTCCTCCTCCTCCCCAGCCGGCCCGCTGGGTCCAGCATCCTGCCCTGCGGCCCCGCTCCCTCCGGTGGCCCCGCTCCCTCCGGCACCTCTGCTCCCTCCGGTGGCCCCGCTCCCTCCGGCACCTCTGCTCCCTCCGGCACCCTCGCCTCCTGCGGCGGCCTCGCTCACAATCCCGGGAATCCCGGCATGCCTCAGGGAAGGAACCCCGGCAAGCTCGTCGGGCGGAAGCTTGAGCAGTCTGCGGATCTCTGCCTCCTCCGCTAGGCACACCTCATCCGCGGCCTGCGCCTCGTCGACGGTGAATCCAAAGTCTCCCGCCGCTGCAGCTGCGGCGGCCTCTTCCATCCGGGAAGCGATATAGGCTATATCCCGCTCCGTGGTGGCCCGGGTGAGACCCTTGTTCTCCTCGGTGTTCTTCGGCACCTCGACCAAGTTGTCGAAGAAACTCAGTATCGCGTCCGGCGGAGGCTCTATCCAGGTGGGGTCGACATCGTGGGAGTCACAGGCGGGCATCGCCGCGCGCAAGGAGTCCCGGGCAGTGCTGTTGCACAGCGGCACCACTCCCCGGGGAGATGCAAACCACTCCGGGTGGGCCGGGTCGTGCTTGAAAAGCTCCCGGACCATCCCCTTCAGCTCTAAAGCCGTGAAGTTGAAGTTCAATCCTGGGCCCAGCCTCATAATGTCCGCCGCATTGCCAAACTCCCATGCTGGCCTTTTCCTTTCTTGTAAAGGGGCAATGCGGCGGCGGAGGAAATCTGCCCCCACTTCTCCAATGGTCAATTTGGCTACCCGGAGGCGAAGTATCCTGATAAGGGCGATGTTGAGCTTGCCGTCCTCCGGGGCCAACTCGCTCCAGTCTCTGCCGCGCACTATGGCTGTTGTGCGCGGCGCGGTAAAAGGCTCCGGCTGGTCCTCCACTACCCAACACCAATCTGCGCGCCACTCTTCCCACTTGCCGCGGAGTTCTCCTTTCAGATATGAGTCCTTCTTATTCAATCGGAAGATCCAGGAGATACCTCCGGAGAGGGGAGCGCCGGCTTCTACTCTAGGCATAAAGAAATGGCGAAAGAGCGCTACATTGGGATGGATCCCTACATAGTTTTCGCACAGATGTGCGAAAACCGCCATCGTAAGGATGGCGTTGGGGGTGAAGTCTAGGAGGTGGAGGCCGTATGTGTTCATAATGTCACAGAAAAACTCCGAGAACGGAGGGCACAATCCACAGTGGAAGAAGACAGCGAAGAAGAAATACCCGCCGGGAAACAGATCTCTGGCGACGGCGGGGTAGACTCTGGTGCGGGGATGAGCTTTGGTCTCCTTGGCCCAGAAAAGGTAGTACTTGTTCCACAGCTCCCTCGCGCTGAGCCTCGGCGCGAAGACCATGTTCCTCTTCCGCAGGGCGACAAGCTTTGCCGCCTGCTCGGACTTCTCCCTCTTGGCCTTCTCCGCTTTCGCCTTCTCGCTCTTCGGAGCCATGGCGGAGGCGGCGAGGGAAGGGGCGAGGAGCTCGACGGCGCCGCGGATGCAGAAGACGGCGGAGGAGGGGGTGGAGGCGAAGAGCAGCGGAGGTTTTTTCTGGAGGTTGAAGACGCAATGAAGACGAAGGAGGGAAACTGCCCCTGCTTCCTCTGCTTTTAAGGGGGGAGTGGGGGACGCTCCGCATTTCCCATTAAAGAACGAGGCCACGATCTCTCCCACGACGCCGCAATCGACGCGTGCCGTTAGGGAGGGGCGCGGCGGATGCGGAAGGGAATCTACGGCTCGCCGTGGGCCGCGCGTGCCCGTGCACTGTTTTGTGCCTGGCCCAACAGCGCTCGGCACCGCGTGTGGCCCAGGCCCGGGGGCTCCTGTCGGTGTACTAAGATAGGGGTACCTTAGTACCCCAACTTGTGCACGGGCAGTAGCAGCTCCCCGCGGCAGGGTCTACCACGTGCTTGCCGGAAACCTTTCCGGTCCTTATTAAGCCATTCAAGAACAAAGTATACAAGACAGAAGATCAAGGCCCCGGCAAGTGGAGCTTGCCGGGAAGGCCGTTCCAGGCTCAAGATCATCACATTAACACAAGACCCTGGCAAGAGGAGCTTGTCAGGAAGACCAGAAGACTGCATCTCAGAAGACATGCCTCGGCGCACCCTGCGCCCCGGCAGGACCCGGGGAGCGACAAGCTTCCGGGCCCGGCAAGATCAAGACCCCGGCAAGGTGCTTGCCGGGGGAAGCCTGCGCTGTGTGCCCGCGCTCCAGCTCATCGGCCCACGCGTCGCCTTGGGGCCCTTCCAAGGACGCGTGGCGGATGGCTGTGCAGCCTGGGGGACACGGTGGCATGCCACGGTGACGAGGCTACCGCCGTGGCGAAAGGAGACGCATGGACGGGTGCTTTTGGGGTCGACGGTGACGGGCATTTAAGGCCCTTGTCCCCCACTGTCAAAGTTAGGTGAAGACCACTGTTCATCCACTGTTCATGCACAGTTCCCGCACTATTACAACTACCACCAAAGTTACATTTTTACCCTCCTCTACGTTGACACCTGTCGGTGACCCCTTGAGCTATAAAAGGAGGCCCATGCACAACGTAGAAAGGGTTCGAAACCTTAGCAACTCTCACACTCGGTGTAGCTGGTACTGTAGCTCTTCAAGCTCCCGAGCTCAATACAACCAAGGCAGGAGTAGGGTTTTACGCGTCCGCGCGGCCCGAACCTGGGTAAACTGCCCGCGTGCTCTCCTCGATCCGCTCTTCGTGCTCCCTCCGCTCCCTTACCGCAACGTACAAGGGGCTCCAGTCCCATAGGTGCTCGTGGTGGACAGTTTCCCCCGACACTGGGCCAAGGTCAAGCTGGTGGGTCCCGGAACGCTCAAGACCAGCATGCACGCCAACATGCTGGCACGAGCAAGGCACGGTCGCCTGGACGGGATACTGCTCCTTCTAACGTAGTTAGAAGTCCGAGCACATCCCGCTCCTCGCACCGTTCGCCACCGCTACCCGCCACTCCAGCAGAAGCTCCGGCACGAGCTCAACTGCTTCTAGACTTCCCTCCAGCGGCAGACAAGGCCGACGACTGGAGGGCCACCATTCAGAGCCTCATCGCCTTCGCCAACGGCGACACTTCGCGGCAACCGAGCACATCGCAGCCGCGGGAAGTCAGCCAGGCGTGGGCCGATGGCGACAAAACCGGTGGGGGTGCGACCACCGTGCACTCTCCGCCCCGAAGGCCAAAATCGCCGACTCGCCGGATCAACATCGACGACGACTCCACGGCGTCATCAGATCCACGAGCTCGTCGCGATCAGCGCCAAGTTCTCCACGAGCGACAACAAGAAGACACTCGTACTCGCACCGAGCGCCGAAGAGAAGCGCGACGACAATCAGACCAGCGCGCTGGGCCCGCTGTCGACATGCATGCGCCAGGGGGACCAGGCGACTTGCCGTACGCGGTGGGTTGTCCTGCGTTCACTCGTGAGCTGCGGCAAGTCCAGTGGCCCAGCATGAAGAATTTCAAGCCAGACGTACCAGAGAAGTACGACGGCAAGACGCACCCGTCGGAGTTCCTCAGCATCTACACCATCGCGGTGCAAGCTGCCGGGGGACGAGACGACAAGATCCTTGCCAACTACTTCCCGCTGGTACTCAAACCCAACGTCAGATCCTGGCTTATGCACTTGTCGGACAACTCCATTTCTTCTTGGGCAGACCTATGCCACCAGTTTGTCGGCGCCTTTACGGGTGGCCACAAACCTCATGGCCAGGAAAGTGACCTTCACCTGCTCGCCCAGAAGGAAGGAGAACCCCTGCGCAAATATATCCAGAGATTCAGACGCGTACAACACAACATCCCAGACGTCCACCCTGCCGCGGTCATCAGCGCGTTCCATCAGAACGTGCGTAACCGCAGGATGAGGGAGGAGATGGCGATGTGCAAGATCAGAGACGTTAGTGAGCTTTATGCCCTGGCCGACAAGTGTGCACGCGCTGAGGAGGGGAGGAAACTCCCCGAAGAGGATACAGGCGCAGGGGGATCTGACAGTGAGGATACCGCCCCGGCAAAGAAAAACCGGCGGCGGAACAACAGGAAGAAGAAGAACAAAGAAGTGCTAGTCGTTGAGCAGTCCGGCAACGGGGGTGGCGCCGAGAAGGCCAAGGCTAGTGGCTCCGGCAAAGAGACTGCCGCATGCACCAACTGCCAAGCTGTGGCGGCCGCCGACAAGCAGGACAGCACCGACAAGTAGTACTGCAAGATCCACCGCACCAAGGGCCACGACCTCCAGAACTGCAAGAGAGTCGAGCAGCTTGTTGAGCAGCAGAAGGCTGAATACGAGCGGCGCGACAAGGAGAAGGCCCAAGGAGGTGATGGAGGATCCGACAAGAAGCGGCCCTTGAACGGCCGGGGAGGACACCGCGGCAAGGCCAAGCAGCGGCAAGGTGACAGACCTCCCCGCGGCCGCGACAAGGATGAAGACGATGAAGATGACGAAGACATGGATGATGTTGAGAATAGTGAGCAGGAATTTCAGAAAGCCACAGAGGTCTTGTGCGTTGACGGCGGTGCTTCTCTGCATACTTCTCACCGCCAACTCAAACAATGGGTGCGGGAAGTTAACGCAGCAGAACCACCTGTCGAATCGCGCAAACTTCTGAAATGGTCCAGCACGCCTATCATCTTTGACATTGAGGACCACCCTGATCGCACAACTGTGGTCGGGTGCTTGCCGATGTTGGTTTCACCAACTATCCGCAACCTCAAGGTCACTAAGATGTTAGTTGACGGCGGGGCCGGCTTGAACCTGATCTCCTCCACTGTACTCCAGAAACTCCAGATCCCTGACAGCGAGCTCGAAGAGACCGGCACATTCCATGGAATAAACCCGGGAAGGAGCAAGCCGAAGGGGAAGATCACGCTGCCTGTGACGTTTGGCGGGGAGCTGAACTTCAGGACTGAGAAAGTCACTTTTGACGTTGCCGATTTTCCATTACCTTACAATGGAATACTTGGCCGTCCAACGCTCGCCAAGTTCACGGCAGCCTCTCACTACGCGTATAACATGCTCAAGATGCCAGGCCCGATGAGCGTCATCTCTGTCCCTGGCGACAAGAAAGATGCCCTTATCTGCGCCGACAAGATCTACCGGGAAGCAGCAGCCGCAACAGATAGCAAGACACTTGCCACTGAAGCTCCCGAGGGAAAGAAGAAGACCAAGTCCGGCAAGAGCTCTGGGGCCCACTCCGGCAAGCGCACCTCTTCGGAGTGCTGCGCTACCGTCGAGGACGCGCCATCGAGCTCCACCGGCAAGTATAAGAAGACGATGGCAGCTCCGCCAGAGACCAAGAAGTGTCCGCCAAGGAGGACGGCACTGGAGGTACCTTCACCATCAGTGCCACGCTTGACCCTAAATAGGAAAGCGCGCTCGTTGCTTTCCTGCGGGCGAACGTCGACGTGTTTGCATGGCAACCGTCTGACATCCCCGGTGTTCCCAGGAAAGTGATTGAGCACAAGCTTGCTGTCTGTCCTCATGCGCGGCCCGTCAAGCAGAAAGTCAGAAAACAAGCGGTGGAGCGCCAAGAATTCATAGTAGAAGAAATCAAGAAGTTGGAAGCAGCAGGCCTTGTCAGAGGAGTGCTCCATCCCACGTGGTTGGCCAATCCTGTAGTCGTGCGTAAGGCAAACGGGAAATGGAGGCTTTGTATCGACTTCACCGATGTGAATAAAGCTTGTCCCAAAGACCCATTTCCCTTGCCGCGCATTGACCAAATTGTTGACTCCACGGCCAGATGTGATTTGCTTTCATTTCTTGACGCATACTCAGGGTACCATCAAATCTTCATTGCAGAAGAGGATGAAGAGAAGACCGCATTCATCACTCCATGTGGCACGTACTGTTTCATATGGATGCCTTTTGGTTTGAAGAATGCTGGTTCAACATTCGCAAGGGTAGTTCATACAGCTTTTGAGCCACAAATTCACAGGAATGTAGAAGCATACATGGATGACATAGTGGTCAAGAGCAAAGACAGGGCAACCTTGATTCAAGATTGAGACGAGACCTTTGCAAATCTGCGCAAGATCCAGCTCAAGCTCAACCCCGAGAAGTGTGTGTTTGGAGTCCCTTCCGGCAAGCTTCTCGGATTCTTCGTGTCTCAGAGGGGAATTGAAGCCAATCCCGACAAGATCAAGGCCATTGAGCGAATTGAAGCACCGAAGCGCATCAAGGATGTGCGGAGACTTGCCGGTTGCGTGGCTGCTCTCAGCAGGTTTATCTCTAAGTCAGCTGAGCGCGCCCTGCCATTTTTCAAAATTTTGAAAAAGGCAGGTCCAATGAAATGGACTCCGGAAGCGGAGGCTGCGCTGCAAGACTTGAAGAGGTACCTGTCCTCCACTCCAATACTTATCGCACCTAAACCACAAGAGAAGTTGCTGCTGTACCTAGCGGCAACCAATCAAGTGGTTAGTGCTGCGTTAGTAGCGGAGAGGAAGGCAGATGATGAGCCATCAACCGCGGCAAGCACGTCCAGCGACAAGCAGGGGGCTTCCCCGACAAGCTCTGGTCCCGACAAGGATGGATCTGCGCAGGTGCAAGAGGAGGTACGAAAGAAAATGGTGCATCGCCCAGTTTACTTTGTCAGCTCCCTTCTGCAGGGGGCTAGGTCAAGGTACTCTGGTGTGCAGAAGTTGCTTTTCCGCCTTCTCATGGCCTCGAGAAAGCTGCGCCATTACTTCCAAGCACATGAGATAACAGTTGTCACTCGCTTTCCGCTGAAGAGGATACTGCAGAATCCAGAAGCAACAGGCAGGATTGTTGAGTGGGCACTGGAACTGTCAAGCTTTGGCCTCAAGTTTGAAAGCACTTCAACTATCCAGAGCAGAGCATTGGCAGAGTTCATAGAAGAGTGGACGCCAATGCCAGATGAAGAGATTCCAGAAACGAGCATCCCCGTCGAAGAAGCAGGCAAGGAGTGGCTGATGTACTTTGATGGTGCCTTTTCGCTGCAAGGCGCCGATGCTGGCGTGCTACTTGTCGCACCCACCGGAGAGCACCTAAAGTACGTGGTCCAGATGCACTTTCCCAAGGAGCAAGCAACAAACAATACTGCTGAGTATGAGGGTTTGCTTGCCGGTCTTAGGATCGCGGCAGACCTTGGGATCAAGAAGCTGATTGTCAGGGGTGACTCGCAGCTTGTCGTCCGCCAAGTGAATAAGAATTACCAGAGTCCGTTGATGGAAGCTTACATCGATGAAGTGAGAAAGCTTGAAGAGCACTTTGACGGCCTACAGATGGAGCACGTCCCAAGAGCTCAGAACGACATCGCCGATGGCCTGTCAAAGTGCGCCGCGCTTAAGTTACCTGTGGAACCAGGGATCTTTGTGCTCAAGCTGACTCAACCATCCGTAACACCATCGACTGGACAGAGCAAGAAGAGGAAGTTGATCTCCAGTGATTATCTTCCGGCAGAGCTTCCCGAAGCCGCCACTAAGAAGGTCCCCAAGATCAACACCAAGAATGCTGAGGAGCAGTATGCTCCGGCAAGCCCCAGGGTTTGTTCCGTTGAAGCAAACGCTCCCGACAAGTTTTGCTCCGGCGAGCTTGCCGGGGAATGTCAAGCTCCGGCTGAGCCGCAGGTTCTTGCCGTAGAAGCGGATGTCTCCGCAGCAGCAGATGTGCCCTTAGTCCTTGTTATCGAGCCACGGGCTCCAGCATGGGCGCAGCAGATTGTCCGTTTCCTTCAGACAGGAGAACTTCCCGAAGAGCAAGAAGAAGCTGAAAGAGTAGCCCGGCAGTCAAGTATGTACCAGTTTTTCGACAACACACTGTACAGAAGAAGACTCAACGGTGTGAAATTAAAGTGTATTCCCCGGGAAGATGGACAAAAGCTGTTGGCAGAGATACATGGAGGCATATGTGGTCACCACATTGGCGCAAGGGCACTTGCCGGCAAAGCATTCCGGCAAGGTTTCTTTTGGCCAGAAGCCCTCCAGGATGCAACTGCACAAGTAACCAAGTGTGAAGCGTGCCAGTTACATTCCAAGCAGATACACCAGCCAGCTCAAGCTCTCCAGACGATCCCTTTACCCTGGCCATTTTCGGTCTGGGGGCTCGACATCCTCGGCCCCTTTCCCCGCGCAGCCGGGGGCTTTGAGTACTTGTACGTTGCTATCGACAAGTTCACAAAGTGGCCGGAAGTGGAACCAGTGAGAAAGGTGACCGCACAGTCAGCAGTCAAGTTCTTCAGGTCGATTGTTTGCCGTTTCGGGATCCCTAACAGGATCATCACCAATAACGGTACGCAATTCACGAGCCGCACCTTCATGCAGTACGTCCAAGATCTTGGCGCCAAGGTCTGCTTCGCTTCTGTTGCTCACCCGAGAAGCAACGGTCAAGCGGAGAGGGCGAATGCTGAAGTGCTGCGTGGCCTCAAGACCAGAACTTTCGACAGCCTGCACAAGTGCGGAAGAAACTGGGTCGACGAGCTGCCGGTGGTTCTTTGGTCGATCAGGACGACGCCAAATCGAGCCACTGGGCAGACACGTTTCGCTATAGTCTATGGAGCAGAGGCAGTTCTCCCTACGGAACTCGTATACGGGTCACCTCGAGTGCTCGCTTATGATGAGCTCGAGCAAGAGCAGCTGCGACAAGATGACGCGCTGCTCCTTGAGGAAGACCGTCTTCAGGCTGCTGTACGACCTGCTCGCTACCAGCAAGCTTTGCGCCACTACCATAGCCGCAAAGTTAACGCCAGAAGTCTCGAGGAAGGCTACCTTGTTCTTCGGCGCGTTCAGTCCGCCAAGAATTCCAACAAGTTGACGCCGAAGTGGGAAGGCCCTTATCGGGTGAAACGAGTCACTAGGCCTGGCGCAGTCCGCCTTGAAACCGAAGATGGATTTCCGGTGAGCAACTCCTAGAACATTGAGCATCTTCGTAAGTTTTACCCGTAAGGTGCGGTTGCCGTGACCCGCTCCGGCAACCACCTTTTGTACAAGTCTTGCCACTGTTGCATGTAATCCTTTGTACAAAGCCGGGCGCAGACCTCGTGCATCAGTAAAGCTCATGTGGCTCGCACATCTTGCCATCTCATGCTTTCTATATTTTGCATGCGTTATCTGACACTTTGTGCAGCACCTACCCCCGGTAAGCAATAATGAGCCCAAAGGCTCCATATCTGTATTTTCTCTTCTTCCTTTTTCTCAAGCAAAAGAAGGTTCCCTCGCGCACAAGTTTGCCGGGGGGGGG
>LR738713.1:810433350-810725531 GCA_902687465.1 Secale cereale
GGGGGGGGGGGAGGAGAAGATAGTGGTATGGACCAAGCGCCGTTCAAGAAAGTTCCGCTTTGTCGGGAAGCAAACAACACAAAAGCTAAGTTACCAAAGCTTGAGCAGCTAGATTTTTAAATTTTTAAGTTATCTTCCTTGAACGACCATGCTTTGTATGGAAAACCTGTGCGCGGAGGAACCTACTCGTAGCTAGTTGCGCCCTTACTTTGTTTCGAGTCCGCTCAACGACTTAAGTGTGCTGCGACTAGTGTCGCGCCCTTACTTTATTTTCGAGCACGCTCAACAACTTAAGTGCGCTGCAACAAGTTGCGACAAGGTTTCTTGTCGGTAGCGACACCGCCAGCAGGCTGCTGACGTTCCGCACTCAGCGCTCGTGGCTAAGGTGCCTGCGCCGGCAAGTTCCCTAAAAGCGTAGGGCAAAAACATACAAAGGAAGGAGTCAAGTAAAGGGAATAACGTTGCAATCAATACCCAAAATAAAGTTATATTACAAGATAACTTGTCGCAGCTCTAACAGATTGTTTTCATAACATAATTAACAGCGACAAGGAAAGAAGAAAATGGACAGCCTAATCTGCGCGATCGCCCTCGACCCTCTTGATGCCGCTCACCTTGTCCACAATGGGTGCGACAAGGGCCTTGAGCGCCTCCAGATCAACGTCCGACGGCAAGCTCCTGAGGACGTTGGTGAGGTTGAGGCCAGGGTTGCGGAAGGCCACCTTCATCAGCACCATTTGAGGGGCGCCCGCGCAGAGCTTGCGCGACTCGTCCGCCAGCTGCTTGGGGATCCTTTCCCGGAGTTGCTGGAGGGCCGTCGCCACGCCTTTGAAGAACAGAGTGAGCTTGGCGCTGGGGTGGAGGTTCTCGTCGGTGGAGTACCCGAGATACTCCGCCCCCAGTTGCGCCAGCTCCTTGTCGATATCCACGGCGGCGTTCACAAGACCCTCCGTCCAGTGCTCGACGGTCGCCCTGAAGTTGTTCTGGGTAATGGCAGCACTCTCCAGCAGCGCCTTCTCGGCCTTGACCTCCTCCTTCAGGGCCGCCTCCCACTTCTTGGCGCCGTCCAGCGTCTCAGTCAAAGTGGTTAGCTTCAACTCGAGATCCGCATTGGAGTTCGTGGCGGCGGCAAGCTCCTTTCCCTTCTCGGCGAGGCGGACCTGCAGCTCTGAGTGGCTGTGGGCGTCTTTCTCGCGCTCGAGCTTGAGCGCGGCGATCTCTTCGCCTCTCGCCTTGAGGTCGGCCTCCAGCTGCGTCACCCTTGCCTCCAGCTCCTTCTTGGCGGTCTCAGCAGCCGCGGCAGCATCCTTTGCCTCCTGAAGAGCTCCGCCAAGAGATTGCTCACGCGCGGCAAGCTCCTCCTCATGGCTGTCGAGGTTGACTTTCCGCTGCGCCAGCTCGCCTTCCAGCGTAGATAGCTTCTCGCCGGCAAGCCTATGCTGCTCTTCGACCTCGGCCTTCTCAAGGAAGAAGGCCATCCGCTCTTCGGCAAGCTGCTCCCGCTCCTCCGCCAAGGACCGGAGAGCAGCTTGGTGAAGACCCCGGAGCTCCTCTGCGCGCTTCTCCATATCAGCTCCCGCCTTGGCGGCCAGCGCTTCACGGGACTCCAGCTTGGCCTGCCGGGCGCGATAGAGCGACAGCAGCTTACGCAGCAGCCGCTCCTCCTCGGGTTCGTCGCCGCTGTTGCTCGGCGCGTCGACAAGCTTCAGCCCGGCAGAGGCAAGCACTTCCCCGTCAAAGGCTTCTCCCTCGACCGGCGCCCTGGACATGGACGCCCATGGGAGGCTGATGAAGACACCGTTACCGGCCTCCAAGTAGGCGCCTGGCTCGGGCTCTTCGGAGCCTGGAGCTGCGGCAGCGGCGGAGGGGTCGGCGGTTGGCGCAGCGCCTCGCGCTCTTGCGGCCTCAGGGCCGTCAGTGCGACCGCCAGACTCCTCGTCAGCCGCTGCGGCAGCAGCCTTGGCAGCCTCATCGCCGGTGGGCTTGTCGGCACCGGCCACCTCTTCAGTAGCAGCGGCGTCGCCGGTGTCGCCGCGTACATTCTTCTCGACAGCGGCTTCCGTCTCCATCGGCTCCGCGGCGGATGGATTTGATGGCAGGAAAGGGGAGAAAAACAGTCAAGCAAATATCCAAAAAAGAAGAATCAAAAGAAGAAAAGCCCAAGGGGAGTTTTTAAAACAGGAAGATTACCTGCGCGAGCCGGCTCCTCGGCAGTGTCCCTCGCCGGGGGGCTCTCCCTTGGCGGCGTAGTTGTGGTCCCTGCCGTTGGAGGGCCACTGGTGCTGTCCCTCGCTGGAGAACTTGCCCTTGGCGGAGAATCTTCCCTTGGCGGAGAACTCTCCCTTGCCGGGGAGACCCTTGCCGGGGAACTTCCCCTTGGCGGCGTGGTTGAAGCAGGCGGCACGACGGGGCCGGTCTCCGGGCGCTCCTGATGTGTCTGCTCCTGAAAGCACATTTGCTCCCCGGGTGGTTTTGGTAATTAATGACAACATACTTTGTGGTTGGACTAATGCTTTTATCAAGTATGTTTCAGGAAATTCAATCACATTGGCATGGCAAAAGGACTAAAGAAGTGGACCCCTCAAAATGCTAAGGCAAGCATTGGCAAAAGCTCAAGACTCCATTTTTGGTTTAGTGATCCAAGATCACATTGAGTCCATAGGAAAAGCCAATACTATTAAAAGGGGATGAGGTTATGATGATGATCTGGTTGCTCAAGTGCTTAGTGATACATCTCCTAAACTATCAGCAACTTTCACTGCCATATACACTCATAAGTAGTCTCGGTCCCACCGATATTCCAAACTCAGTCACACCGAGATGAACCACCTCAGCCATAAGCCAAACCCTAGTAACTTCGAATTTTCCGATTCTGAACTCGGTCTCACCGAAACATGAGTTGCCAAGTTTCTGTAACCTTCTGTCATCAAATCGGTGTCACCGAGATGATGAAGTCGGTCCCACCGAAACTGGCATGCTCTTGTCATTGCACGAATCGGACTAACCGAGATTGTATATTCGGTCCCACCGAAAATCCCAACGTTCACATTATTTGAACTATCGGTCTCACCGAGTTGTCCACTTCGGTCCCACCGAGATTGCTCAAATGTGTGTAACGGTTGGATTTTGTGTGGAGGCTATTTATACCCCTCCACCCCCTCTTCATTCGTGGGGAGAGCCATCAGAAAGAACTACCACTCCTACCTTACATTTCTGAGAAGAGAACTACCTACCCTTGTGTTGAGATCAAGTTGCTCCACTCCCACCATATGAAGCTTGATCTCTAGACTTCCCAAGTTGCTTTCCACTCAATCCTTTCTTCCACCACAGCCAAATCAGTGAGGAGAGTTGAGTGTTGGGGAGATTATCATTTGAAGCACAAGAGCAAGGAGTTCATCATCATCTACAACATCTATTACCTTTTGGAGGGTGGTGCCTCCTAGATTGGTTAGGTGTCGCTTGGGAGCCTCCGTCGTCGAGATGTGGAGTTGAACCAAGAAGTTTGTAAGGGCAAGGAGATCGCCAACTTCGTGAAGATCTACCCCGAGTAAGGCTAGCCCTCCGTGGGCGTAGGCCATGATGGAATAGACAAGGTTGCTTCTTCGTGGACCCTTCGTGGGTGGAGCCCTCCGTGGACTCTCGCAGCCGTTACCCTCCGTGGGTTGAAGTCTCCATCAACGTGGATGTACGATAGCGCCACCTATCGGAACCATGGGAAAAATCATTGCGTCTCCAAATTGCGTTTGATCTTCTCCACTTCTCTTTACTACTTGTGCAATTTACTTTCCGCTGCCCATACTCTAGAATTGCATGTGTAGTGTGCTACTTGACTTGTGTGTTATGCAAAATCTGCCAAAATCTGTCCTTGATAAAAGACAGAATTTTTATCTTGTCGAGTAGTCTAATCACCCCCCCCTCTAGACACTCTCACCTTCTTCGATCCCTCAATTGGTATCAGAGCTTTGGTCTCCATTGCTTAGGTTTACACACCATTGGAGGAAGATGGACGTGTCTACGTTTGGGAGTGTTAGCCATAGAGTGCCTATTCTTAATGGAGTGTCCTATAACTCGTGGAGGATTGAAATGCTTATTATCTTTAAGACGTACAATTTGCGCAAATATGTTAAGACCCCCTATGTGCCTCCGTTTGACCCCTTGCACCCTACCATGGATGAAGAGCTTGATTTGCTTCGTAACCTTAGGACTGTAAATCTTATCATTAGAGGGTTACCCGATAACTTGCTTGAGCTCGTTACAAACTTTGAGTGCGCCTATGCTATGTGGAAGTTCTTGGAAGAACTTTATCCGGACTACTCTTTGAGAGGTCTTGATGAAATTCTATACAAGACTATTGAATTTGATATGATGCGCCCCAATGATCCCAACTTTGATAAATGCTTCTTTGAGCTTCGTGATCTTATGAAAAAGAAGGGTGATCCCGGTCTTATCAATGTTTTAATTAGAAATGCTCTTGTATTGCATTCCGATGATTATTGTCACATTGACAAAACTAATGCAAGTAGTTATCAAATTGACCTAGGTGTTGATGATGAACAATCTATGGGTCAATATGATGATGAGCATGAGCATGATGATGATTACTCTGATTCGGACACCGAGCTAGACAAGATCATGAAGAGTCTCAATCTTATGGCAAATCTGAGAGACTACATGTCCGGCGGAAAAGAGTGGATTCTTGATAGTGGATGCACCGACCACATGACCGGAGACAAAGACATGTTTCGAGAGCTTGCAAAGAACGATGGTCCACGCAAGTATGTGACTTTTGGAGACAACTCCAAGGGTAAGGTACTTGGCCTTGGTAAGGTGGCCATATCTCATGATAGCTCTATTCAAAATGTCATGCTTGTAGAATCTCTTGGATACAATTTACTTTCCGTGTCTAGATTAGCTGACTTTGGATTCAATGTGCTATTCACCGAAGTAGATTGCCAAGTCTTTCGTCGTGACAATCATAACATGGCGTTTACCGGTATCCGTAGAGGTGATCTATATATTGTTGATTTCACTAAGAAAGCCCAACCTAGAGCTTGCTTCATTTCTAAATCCTCTAAAGGTTGGTTATGGCATAGAAGGCTTGGACATGTTGGTATGCGTAATCTAGACAAGCTGATCAAAGGTGATCATATTCTTGGCGTTAAAGATGTTTTCTTTGACAAAGATAGACTTTGTAGTGCTTGTCAAGCAGGAAAACAAGTAGGTGGAAGTCATCCCGTGAAGAACATCATGACCACAAGGAGACCGCTTGAGCTTCTTCATATGGATCTCTTTGGTCCCAATGCTTACAAAAGCCTTGGTGGTAACTCCTTTGGTCTAGTTATAGTTGATGATTATTCCAGATTTACGTGGGTATTTTTCCTTGATGACAAATCGCAGGTTCAGAGAATCTTCAAAACCTTTGCCAAAAAGGCCCAAAATCAATTTGAGGTGAAGATCAAGAAAGTTCGGAGTGACAATGGAACGGAGTTCAAGAACGCCAATGTAGACTCTTTTCTCGATGAGGAAGGGATTCTACATGAGTTCTCGGCTACGTACACTCCTCAACAAAATGGAGTTGTTGAGAGGAAGAACCGAACGCTCATAGAGATGGCGAGAACGATGCTTGATGAATACAAGACACCGAAGCATTTTTGGGGGGAAGCGGTCGAGACAGCTTGTCATGCTATCAACAGGCTTTATATTCATAAGCTCCTCGGCAAGACATCATACGAGCTCCTCACCGGTAACAAACCCCAAGTGGGGTACTTTCGTGTCTTTGGTTCGAAATGCTATATCCTTGATAAGCATCGTTGGTCTAAATTTGCTCCTAAATCTCATGAAGGCTTTTTTCTTGGTTATGGATCAAACTCCCACACCTACCGTGTCTACAATAATTTCACCCGAAAGGTTGAAGAGACGGTAGACGTGAAGTTTGATGAATCTAATGGCTCGCAAGTAGAGCAAATGCCTATTGATGTAGGAGACAAGGACCCATCGGAAGCTATCCAAGATTTATCTATTGGAAAGATCCGTCCCATGGAAGTGAAGGAGAGTACCTCATCTACATATGTGGAGCCCCCTACCTCACGGCGAGATGAACCTCAAGGCAACATGGAGGCCTCCACAAGTGGAACTCACCAAGATGAGGAAGTGCAACAAGAAGATACACCACAACCTCCTTCTCCACCGCCTCAAGACAACACCAACAACAATGAAGAAGAAGAAGAGGAAGATGAAGATGATGAGGAAGCTCAGCCACAACCTCAACAAAAGCTATCCCGAGTCCGAGCAAGAGTCAAGAAAAATCATCCCGTGGAACAAATGATGAACGACATCAACTCCGGGAGAATTACTCGCTCTAAAACTCGCTTAGCTAACTTTTGTGAGCATTACTCATTTATCTCTAGTATTGAACCTATGAAGGTAGAAGAAGCACTTGAAGACCCGGATTGGGTGAACGCTATGCACGAAGAACTACACAACTTCGAGAGGAACAAGGTATGGACTTTGGTAGAGAAGCCCAAGGATGATCAAAACGTCATTGGAACCAAATGGGTGTTTCGGAACAAGCAAGATGAAGATGGACAAGTCATCCGCAACAAGGCTCGTCTCGTAGCTCAAGGTTACACACAAGTCGAAGGTATGGACTATGGTGAGACCTATGCCCCCGTTGCTAGACTTGAGTCCATTCGCATTCTGTTGTAGGGTGGAACCCTAGGTGGAGATCTTTCACGAATTGGAGGGGAATCCCCAAGAACAAGAAGGACACAAGGGAAGAACACGAGAGAAACACTCAAGAACAAGTCCAATCACACATCCACTAGGCTCACAAACACATGAGATCCACAAGGTACACGAACAATCAAAGGGAAATAAGATACATGGTAGAGTTCATCCCAATCCTATGAGGAGAGAGGTCTTGACAATCCACAAGGATTCTTCTCCCGTGGGAGGTCCTGATAATCCACAAGGATTCTTCTCCCGTGGGAGGTCTTGCATCCACTAGGGATCTTCTCCAAGGTGGAGGTCTCACTCTCTCAAGAGGAGAAGGTAGGAGCAAAGCTCACATACAAATGAGCTATCATATTTGCTAAACCTAGAAAGGAGGTGGAGGGGGTCTATTTATAGTCTAAGCCACGAAGGGGTAAGTGGCGAGGGATACAAGGCCAAAGGCCGACGGTTGCGCACAGGCAGGGTGGTAGTACCGGACCTCGGGCGGTAGTACCGCTTGAAGCGGTAGTACCGCCCGTTCCAGACTGGACAGGCCATTCTTCTTCCGTCTTCGCTTCCATGCTTCCCTCGCTGATGGTGTAGGCGTTCCTTGGCGCTTGCACTCCTCGTCGTCGTCCGTGAAGCTCCGACAATACCTATGCATGCACACGAGAGGAGAGTCAAGTAGTATACCATCCTCGAAGGGGTCAAGTGAACACGTGTAAAGGAGAAGATTCACCTTTATGTATGAGAAGTAGATGGCGCACGTGTCACTTGCCAAATGGGCTCTTGACATGGTGATGTCCGTAGGATGCTCCGCATCATCCCCTCCCCCTTGGGAAAGATCCGACCTCGGATCGAGAACCAAATCACCATGGGAAAGAGATGGCGTCGTCGTGTAGAAGTGGATGATCACCAAGTACTTATCATCTTGAAGCTCAAAGTTGTCACTCTCCAATGTCGCGCCTTCTAGTGATTCCTTCAAAAGGAGCAAGAAGTGAAAGCACTTGGAAAAACAAATGTGGCTAGCACTAGTGCAAAACCAAGCATTCAAGAGGTGATTCACCCAACAAGTGTTGTCATCAAGCATAGCATAGGGTGTGACAAAGGGTGGTGACATGGCATGTAAGCATATGAATTGAGCACAATCAAGGTCATCATGGAAACAAGCATGTAAATGTGAGGTAGAGATGCACATATGTGTGACAAGGGAGTAAGCATCTACCTCAAAGTTGTAGCAAGCATGCATAAAGCGCTCAATGAAAGGTCTATGGTAGGCATAGGAATCATTCACAACACCAAATAAAATGAAGTGTCTAAACACATGAGTCAAGTGCAAGACAATCCAAGCATAATGTGCATAGGGTGTAGTGAAAATGGTGTGGCACTCAACACAATAGAAAGAGCAATTGTTCAACATGTGTGAGGCCATCAAGTCAATCATGTGAAAAGCATGGCAATGGTTGACATCAACCGCATGAAAGGAGCAAGTATGAATCGTCGGTGATGCAACATAAGCAAGCATATCAATCATGTCGTGCAAACTAGTGGCGCGAAGATGCAACACACTATAGGAAATCATGGCAATCATGTCATGTGAGCAAATAGTGGATATAGGCAATGCACATGACATATCGCAAGCATGATCACAAATCAAGATCAAAGCATCATAATAGGCATGGGATACAAAGGCATCATGGCAATAACAAGTCATATCTCCACCAAGCTTGCAAATACACATACAAGTATGAGAATCAATCATCATGTGTAATGCAAAGCATGGGTCACAAATGCATGGCAAAGGCATATAAATGAGCATATCATGCAAAGTGAACATGGCAAGATGGGCGTAAGAGACATAATGGACAATAACCCATAACCATGTGAGTGCCATGTAGAAGAGATGCGCGAAGTCTTTGCGCGAAGGGAGCGGTTGGTAGGATAATCCATGGACTCCCAAGTCGTCGTTGCTCTCTAGAGCTCGTTTCGTCAACTCGTGCTCTTGGGAGGTTGACGAGTAAGTATGTGGACCTACACAAAAGACACACAAACCAAAGAAATTGTGCGCGTGATAAATGTACACATCATCCATCATGATGTGTATGTGCACGTATGAGTTAGCACAAGATAGGCATCGCTCAAATAAATTTGAGGCACGATAGAGAAATATGTCATCCATCATGAAAGAATAGTTGTCATGTATAGCATGATGGGGACACAAATTAGAGCAAGTATGTGGCACAACAATAGCATTGGCATTCATGGGGAGCATATTGTGCACACAAGTATGGGGATCATGCAATGGATTGGGTGGATCAAAATCTCCGAAAATGTATGAGGAAACTATGGGGGTCTCCTCATGAGCAATATCGGAAGCATAATGTGGAGAAGTGGAACAACTTCCAAAACAATGCATGTCTGAGGCTAGGTAATCATGGCATGGCATATGATGGATATGATGCAAAGGAAGCATGTCAATATCATCACAAGAAAAACAAATGCCAATAACCATGGGCTTGTCATCTATGCCATATGTGCAAATTGGGTTTATCTTAATGGCATATGCATAGTTACTACGATGAGATTGCAAATATGACATACGAGTGATCTCATGCATAGCATATGACAAGGCAAGCGGATTGTCAAACATGATGTGACCTAAAGAATGATCACAAGAGATCCTATGCAACATGGCATCACAACTAATAGACTCCACATGGCAATCATCAAACTCATCATAAATGGGCAAATCATCGCCTGTGGAAATCATACTAGCACGAAGCATGGCAATAGGTGGATCAACATCATGCAAGCAATCAATGTCGACATGGTCCACTAGTGGGACGAGAGCATCACCTTCACCTTTGTTACCTTTCTCATTCCACTCATGTGGTGTAGGTGAGGTGGGAAAGACCAAATGGTGGTCATCATGTTCATCTTGATGGGACCATGTGGGAGGTGCATCATATTCCACCATGGCCATCATCTTGTCCAAAGGAAGGACGAAGTCGTCGAGGATCGGCGCGTCATCATATATGAGACCTAGCACCAAATGAGAAGACACAATAGAGGTAGAGGTCAAGTCGTTAGTGTTGAAAGTAGCCTCACACGCCCTATCAACTACCTCACTCTCTCTATGTGGTGGTGGCTCACTCACTCCCTCAAGGTAGGTGCACTCAATGTCACATATGGTGGAGTCACTCAAATCACTCAAGTGGTGGTGGTGGTAACTCTCCTCACATGGGAATTGTGGCAGCTCATCATATATGGGGCTAGTGGTGAAGTCACTCTCACTCTCAATATGGTGGCAAAAGTCACTCAAGTCATCATACGTCGCCGTGGTCGAAGGGAAAATCCCATGCTCAACCATCTCGTAATCGTCGCCGTGGATGAAGGCCGAAGATGGCACATCATCACTCTCGCCTCCAAAGATGGAAGCATCATCCGTGCTCGTCGTCGTGTCGTGCGCCTCCAAAGCGTGGTCCTCGAATGGCTCCGTAGTCGTAGTCGTCGCGGCGCCGTCTTGAAAAAGAGTCGAAGTAGACTCGGCATCAATAATGCCACGAAGAGGGATGGCGGTGGAGTCGAACTTGGGAGCGTCATCTTGGAGCTCGTTGGGCTTGGACATCGTGGTTGTACTAGCCTCATGCTCGCCATCTTGGAGCTTGGTCTTCGAGAAGTGTGCTTGCGGTGGATAAGCCTTGGCCTTCATGAGTTCTTGTTCCGCCTTGAGAGCACCGATGTAGTTGTCGTCGAGGGACTTGTAGTTCTCGAGGAAGATAGTCTTGGAGATGTCGTTGTCCAATCCCATCATGAAGTAAAACTTCATCCAAATGGGGTCGTCCACGCCGGCTCGTCGCAAGGCCTTCTTCATCTCCTTGAAGTACACGTCGATGGACTTGGATCCTTGTATGGTGTTCTCCAATTGGCGAAGAAGTTGTTCCGTGTAGGTGGGAGGCACGAACTCTCGCCGCATAGTTTTCTTCGTCTTGGACCAACTCATGTCGTAGCTCTCCGAAGGTGTGTGAAGCCACCATGTCGACGCACGGTCGTGGAAGTTTCTTGTGGCGCACTTCGCTTGATCTTCGGGAGGAACTTGATGTAGCTTGAGGTAGTCATCCATCTTGCGCTCCCACTCAAGATACTCCTCGGGGTCTTGAGTCCCATAGAAAGGAATCTCGTGGTCGTTGACGAGGTCGTAGTAGCTCGTGGAAGTCGCGGACTTGAGCTTGGGAAGCTTCTCTTGAGGTGCGGGTCGGCGAAGATGCCACAAGTCCGAAGGCGAAGATGCCTTGAAGTCACTTGGCGAAGATGCCAAGGTAGATGGTGAAGTCATTGAGCGATTGTTGATGTTGAGCTCGTGACCTTCACGTTCTTATCGTTGATGGTGTCGATGCCGATGTGATCTAGTCATGGCACCGAACTCGTCGTTGTTGTTGTAGACCGGAGATGAAATGCTTTGCCTATCCATCACAAGACTCGAGTAGAGGGTGAGTAGGAAATGAGATAAACAATACCAAGATACCGTTTCCCAAAGTTGAGGATGTATCCCGTTTCACTCAAAGTGAAATGAAAGAATAGTGGAATTGGTACCGGACTTGTTCACTCACACCTACAAATTAAAGCTTATGGTGGAGCTCGGTGAGGATAGTGGCACAAAAATTTGATGCAAAAAGTTAGCAAGTGTCAATAATGTTGGAAAAGATTCACAAATTCGCAAGTGAAACAAGTAGACCAATAGCAAAATGTGGCACACGGAAACACACACACGGATAGATAAATGGGATCGTGCAACCAAGGAATGAGCAGAAAATGTGGAATCCACGGAAAACGCTCGTGTTGCACAACTCAAGAGAGACGCTAGCACGATTGCTCAATAGGCGGATACGACACTTGTGCACAACCTATAAGATGCAAAATGTATGAACTTGCTATCCTAAGTATGCTATGTGTATGATGTTCCGGTGTTTCGCACACGATGATCCAAGATGATCAATATGGTAGTATGATATGCAATGTGGCGATACTATGGCTATTGCTTACAAGCTCTTTGCTCTCTTTTTGCTTAAAAGCTTTTTTTTGTTTTTTTTTTGTGGTCACTACGCGAGATGCACAAACCAAGATAGCAATTGTGTATATGCGGGAACAATCTTGTGACACAAGGGATGATACTAAGATAGCAAGACGATACAATATGATATGGTATGTATGCAATGGAAGGGCGGATCGCTAATGTGCACAAGTAACGTTGCCGGCAATACTCAAAGGCTAGTCTCGATAGGCAAGTGACGCAAAATGGGCTAGGGGTTAACAATGCAATTGCAAGGGGAATATACAACGGTGTCGTCGAGGTTACCGTCCGTGTCGATGATGAGAGGTGGTGCTCTTGATGTAGACCCGTTCCTAATTAGCCGAAACACCTTAGGAAACGGAAAAACCACAACTCAAAATCTCAAGGACAAATGTCAAATGGTGGTAGCGGATAAGCGGTGGTGGTGGTGTCGAAGATGACAATGCGAAAGTGGTGGTGGTGGTTGATGAAGAAGCACTCGTCCCTAAGTAGCCGAAACACCTTAGGAGACTCAAGCCACAACTCAAACAACCACAAATGCTAAGGGAAACAAAAGGGTTAGGTTGCGGAAGTCGGTGGTGGTATAGCGGATGATGTGGTGGAAGCCCTAGGAAGAGATGTCAAAATTCACAAAATATGATGGAGTGAAATGGTGGTAAAACCAAGATGAGCAGCTCGGGCACGTCGCTAGCTTTCCAACGAGCCAAAGAACACTCAAATCGGAGTTCGGGAGTAAAAGTTATGGTCAAAACGGTGAAACTCGGAAGGCTGAAAAAGTGCGGGGCGGTAGTACCGCTTTGGTTGTGCGGAACTAAAAAATTACTACCGCTTGTAGGGCGGTAGTACCGCTTGGATGAGCGGTAGTACCGCTGGTGTCGGGAAAAACTTCGCAGATCGCGATCGGGGCGAGTTTGGGGCGGAAATGGATGATTTCGGGGGCGAAATTGGATGGATTTCGTGGATGGAAAGTGGTGAAACTTGGGGAGATGCTAGATCCACTCGAAACCAAGCAAATCCATGGATCAAATCCAACAAAACATCATCAAACCAACAAATCACAGAAAAATTTTGGGCTATTTTTGGTGGGGATTTTCGAAATTAGGCAAGAACACAACAAAACAAGGCTAGAAAACACGAAGGGGGGCTCCAATTTCGTGAGAAACCATAGCTCTAGATACCATGATGTTGTAGGGTGGAACCCTAGGTGGAGATCTTTCACGAATTGGAGGGGAATCCCCAAGAACAAGAAGGACACAAGGGAAGAACACGAGAGAAACACTCAAGAACAAGTCCAATCACACATCCACTAGGCTCACAAACACATGAGATCCACAAGGTACACGAACAATCAAAGGGAAATAAGATACATGGTAGAGTTCATCCCAATCCTATGAGGAGAGAGGTCTTGACAATCCACAAGGATTCTTCTCCCGTGGGAGGTCCTGATAATCCACAAGGATTCTTCTCCCGTGGGAGGTCTTGCATCCACTAGGGATCTTCTCCAAGGTGGAGGTCTCACTCTCTCAAGAGGAGAAGGTAGGAGCAAAGCTCACATACAAATGAGCTATCATATTTGCTAAACCTAGAAAGGAGGTGGAGGGGGTCTATTTATAGTCTAAGCCACGAAGGGGTAAGTGGCGAGGGATACAAGGCCAAAGGCCGACGGTTGCGCACAGGCAGGGTGGTAGTACCGGACCTCGGGCGGTAGTACCGCTTGAAGCGGTAGTACCGCCCGTTCCAGACTGGACAGGCCATTCTTCTTCCGTCTTCGCTTCCATGCTTCCCTCGCTGATGGTGTAGGCGTTCCTTGGCGCTTGCACTCCTCGTCGTCGTCCGTGAAGCTCCGACAATACCTATGCATGCACACGAGAGGAGAGTCAAGTAGTATACCATCCTCGAAGGGGTCAAGTGAACACGTGTAAAGGAGAAGATTCACCTTTATGTATGAGAAGTAGATGGCGCACGTGTCACTTGCCAAATGGGCTCTTGACATGGTGATGTCCGTAGGATGCTCCGCATCACATTCTTCTTGCTTATGCCAATCACCATGATATTACTCTCTATCAAATGGATATCAAAAGTGCTTTCCTAAATGGTGAAATTGAGGAGGAAGTATTTGTGAAACAACCTCCCGGATTTGTGAATCCCAAAAAGCCTAATCATGTTTACAAGTTGCACAAAGCTCTTTATGGTCTTAAACAAGCTCCTAGAGCTTGGTACAAATGCTTGACTAGCTTTCTTCTTGAAAAAGGCTTTGAGATTGGAAAGATAGACTCAACGCTGTTCACGAAAAGGGTTAATGGTGAACTATTTGTGTGCCAAATATATGTTGATGATATTATCTTTGGTTCAACTAACCCTCATTTTAGCAAGAAGTTTGGAAAGCTCATGTCGGAGAAGTATGAGATGTCCATGATGAGTGAACTCAAATTCTTCCTTGGGTTGCAAATCAAGCAATCTAAGGAGGGTACCTTTGTCTCACAAACAAAGTACACCAAGGATCTCTTCAAGAAGTTCAACATGCAAGAAAGCAAAGGTATGAGAACCCCCATGCCTACAAGTGGACATAATGACTTGACAAAAGATGGAGAACCCATTGATCAAAGGGTTTACCGATCTATGATTGGTTCTCTACTATATCTTTGTGCTTCTCGTCCTGACATAATGTTGAGTGTATGCATGTGTGCTCGATATCAAGCAGCCCCTAAAGAATGTCATCTTAAAGCTGTTAAAAGGATTGTGAGATATTTGATACACACACCAAACTTTGGCATTTGGTATCCTAAGAGGGCCTCTTTCGACCTTGTTGGCTATTCCGACTCGGACTATGCCGGTGACAGGGTTGATAGAAAGTCAACTTCGGGTACGTGTCAATTCCTTGGTCGATCCCTTGTATCTTGGTCCTCCAAGAAACAAAATTCGGTATCATTATCCACTGCCGAAGCGGAATATATTGCTGCTGGTTCGTGTTGTGCTCAATTGCTATGGATGACACAAACGCTTAAGGATTATGGGATACATGTGAGACATGTTCCCTTGCTTTGTGACAATGAGAGTGCGATTAAAATTGGACACAATCCCGTGCAACACTCTCGAACGAAGCATATTGAAGTTCGTCACCATTTCATTCGTGATCATATTGCCAAGGGTGACATCAATATTAAGCATGTTCGTACTGACAAACAACTCGCTGATATCTTTACAAAACCTCTTGATGAAAAGGTGTTTTGTCGCTTAAGGATTGAGTTGAACATCATTGATGCTTCAAACTTGGAGTGAGAACTCCATTGATGCATGCAAGGCATGAGCCCACTTGACTAATCCTTGATATTTCTCTTATGATGGTGATCATATGTCTTGGACACATTTGCCTCCTTGTATTGCATCTAACTCCTTGCAGGTACTTGGATGATCTACATTCCACAAGATTACCACACACTCAAATCATGAGTAATCTTGTCATTGACCAAGTATCTAGCCCTTTGGGATGTTGAGTTCAAGGAACAAAATTCCACATATCCTTTTTGACATCTTATACATCTAGTATTTCACTCTTGTCATCTTGGATATCCTTGAGTATTTCCTTGCTTGCCTAACCCATGTAGGAAGATGAACTACACAAGTGGAAATGGCGCTCCAACTTCACATTCAATGAGCACCTACATCAAGTTTACCTACATGAGCAAAGCAACAACAAGCCCAAGGTATGTTCTTCACATCTTTAAGGAGCTTTGCTCAAAGTCATGAGTACAAGCAACTTCATAAGATGTGATCACATCGAATGCTTAATCGAAAAATGGCAACCCCATTTTGAGCTTAAATGATGAGTATGACCTATGATCAAATGTCCTCATTCGACTCCTAAGTCAATATACTCAAACATAGGTGACCTTGTCGCCGACCTTTATCTAGATGAAGTACATATGTTTTGGAGTCTTTCTATTTTCTCTTATGTTCTCTCATTGAGTTTTCATTAAAAAAAAACTTCATCTAGGAATCTTTTTCATTTCTATTCTTCTGTCTTTGTGAATATCCTTCTGGCTCTGATCAATTCCTCGAAAATCATTCACAAATTCATTGCAAATCCTTTGAAACATTCCTCGCAAAGTGAGCTGAATTATTTCTGTATTTCCTTGGAATTAAACTCGGCGTCACTGATTTAAATATTTCGGTCTAACCGAAAAGGATCTACCCTAAGTCCCTGACTTTCGGACCCACCGATCCATCTTAATTCGGTGTCACCGATTTATTTCTTCCAGGATATCATCTTCTGCAGCTCCACTCAATGATTCTCTATGCATGTTCCTTTTTGCCCTGTTGTGATTCTTAAGGATCCCACTCCTTTCTTTCCATCTTCCCTGACCTTCCTAGTTTGCTGTCCTTTTCGGCACTTGATGTCAAAGGGGGAGAAGACTTAGGGGGAGAAGAGAAGATTTAGGGGGAGAAGAAGAGCAATCTTACCTTAAGGGGGAGAGAATCACATCAAAGCTTTGCCGTGTTTTTCCTTATAAGAGAATTTCTTGCCGTGTTTCACATTGGACATTACAATTGGCGTCATTCTCATTTGGCATCATTCTTTTGATTTTGCTCTTTCCATCAAACCCCTTGATCTGAGAGAACTCAAAGGGAGAGGAATCTTCACAATTGATATCTTATGGAAAGCAAAATCTCTCAGAGTTCATTGAAAATCTTTTAGTTTCGGAGACATGTTTGCTGATTCAAGCTTGTGCTCAATATGAGACACTCTTTATACATGTCATCCCTGGCTTGGTACTCTTGATGTTCTTGCAGTTGGTTGAAGAAATACTCTTGTGTTATCTAACCTTGTTTTCCCAAGTTTATCTCGTCAGGTACAATGCCAAGGAACCTCAAGGTAAGTATATGCACTTTGCAGAATGTGCATGATGGTGACTTGCTTGTGAATACTTGTTTGCAAGAAATCACCATGCACATATGCATTATCACTCACTTCTTTTCATCTGCTCTGATGCATATAGCCAAGCTGCATGTAGCACATCTTGCTTATCTCTCTTGTGTGCTTGTGGTAGTCCAAAACCATAATTTATGAAAATCTTGCACACTTGTAGGGGGAGCCTGTGTACTACATGTTTGTCAAAGCTTTCGTGATAATTCTGTCTTTCTTTCAATAAGCTTTGATGTCTTGTTTAGTGTGTTGCCATCAATTACCAAAAAGGGGGAGATTGAAAGCACATTTGCTCCCCGGGTGGTTTTGGTAATTAATGACAACATACTTTGTGGTTGGACTAATGCTTTTATCAAGTATGTTTCAGGAAATTCAATCACATTGGCATGGCAAAAGGACTAAAGAAGTGGACCCCTCAAAATGCTAAGGCAAGCATTGGCAAAAGCTCAAGACTCCATTTTTGGTTTAGTGATCCAAGATCACATTGAGTCCATAGGAAAAGCCAATACTATTAAAAGGGGATGAAGTTATGATGATGATCTGGTTGCTCAAGTGCTTAGTGATACATCTCCTAAACTATCAACAACTTTCACTGCCATATACACTCATAAGTAGTCTCGGTCCCACCGATATTCCAAAGTCAGTCACACCGAGATGAACCACCTCAGCCATAAGCCAAACCCTAGTAAACTCGGATTTTCCGATTCTGAACTCGGTCTCACCGAAACATGAGTTGCCAAGTTTCTGTAACCTTCTGTCATCAAATCAGTGTCACCGAGATGATGAAGTCGGTCCCACCGAAACTGGCATGCTCTTGTCATTGCACGAATCGGACTAACCGAGATTGTATATTCGGTCCCACCGAAAATCCCAACGTTCACATTATTTGAACTATCGGTCTCACCGAGTTGTCCACTTCGGTCCCACCGAGATTGCTCAAATGTGTGTAACGGTTGGATTTTGTGTGGAGGCTATTTATACCCCTCCACCCCCTCTTCATTCGTGGAGAGAGCCATCAGAAAGAACTACCACTCCTACCTTACATTTCTGAGAAGAGAACTACCTACCCTTGTGTTGAGATCAAGTTGCTCCACTCCCACCATATGAAGCTTGATCTCTAGCCTTCCCAAGTTGCTTTCCACTCAATCCTTTCTTCCACCACAGCCAAATCAGTGAGGAGAGTTGAGTGTTGGGGAGATTATCATTGGAAGCACAAGAGCAAGGAGTTCATCATCATCTACAACATCTATTACCTTTTGGAGGGTGGTGCCTCCTAGATTGGTTAGGTATCGCTTGGGAGCCTCCGTCGTCGAGATGTGGAGTTGAACCAAGAAGTTTGTAAGGGCAAGGAGATCGCCTACTTCGTGAAGATCTACCCCGAGTAAGGCTAGCCCTCCGTGGGCGTAGGCATGATGGAATAGACAAGGTTGCTTCTTCGTGGACCCTTCGTGGGTGGAGCCCTCCGTGGACTCTCGCAGCCGTTACCCTCCGTGGGTTGAAGTCTCCATCAACGTGGATGTACGATAGCGCCACCTATCGGAACCACGGGAAAAATCATTACGTCTCCAAATTGCGTTTGATCTTCTCCACTTCTCTTTACTACTTGTGCAATTTACTTTCCGCTGCCCATACTCTAGAATTGCATGTGTAGTGTGCTACTTGACTTGTGTGTTATGCAAAATCTGTCCTTGATAAAAGACAGAATTTTTATCTTGTCGAGTAGTCTAATCACCCCCCCTCTAGACACTCTCACCTTCTTCGATCCCTTAGCTCCGCTCCTGCGCAAACCGACAAGCAAGTGTCAGCAAAGACAGAGCGCCCATGCGCGCCTAACAGCAGGAAGTGAACTATACTCTTACGCTAGGGGCTGCGCTGGGGGCTGCTCTGAAGATCAGTCGCCAGGTCCGGCAAGCTTGTCTCAGGCGCACCCCCTGCTGTCGCGGCAGGCTCGTCCTCGATGACAATCACCGGGGCCTTGGCTCTCTTTGCCGCCCTCTGGGCCAGAGTTCTGAAAAAAAGGAACAGGTTCAGAGTGAGGCAAAAGAAACACAAGACTAAACAGCAAAAATTGAAGAAATACAAGAACAACAAAATCTTACTCTTGTTCTTCCTCGTCGGAGCTAAGCGCGGAGAAGTCGAAGTCTGGCTCACGCGTCCCGGCGCGAGGAGGCGGAGGAGTAGGCTCCCTTGGCCGCTTGGCGGGAGCAGGGGCAGTGGTCTGAGACAACCCCGCTCCGGCTGCCGCCGAGGCGTGGGGAACGGCAGGGGCTGAAGCAGTGGTCCGAGAAGACCCCGCTCCAGTTGCTGCAGAAGCACGAGGCGCTCCCGCAGCAACCGTGCTTGCCGTGGTGGAGCGTGTCGTGCGGCGCGGCGGCTGTTGACCCGTCTGCCGCTCCGTTACATCCCCGGCCTTGCGGAGACGCCTTCTCGGTGGAGCTGGAGGCTCTGCTGGTGGCGGCGAGCTGCCTGAAGACGAGGAAGAGGAGCCGATCTCCAGCGAGCCGCTCGTGTCTTCAACGGGCCCGCTCGACTCGGCGCCCTGCTCGGCGGGCCCGCTCGACTCGACGCCCTGCTCGGCGGGCTCGCTTGGCTCGGCATCTTGCCCGGCAGGCTTCCCCGCGTTGAGAAACGCTTCTCGCTCGGCAAGGCTTGCCGCCTCCGCTGCCTCCGCCTCCTCCACGGTGTATCCGAACTCGCCCGCGGCCGCGGCTGCTGCCGCCTCTTCCAGCCTGGTGGCAATGTACGCCACCTCCTTATCGGTGGTGTCGCGGGTGAGGCCCTTCTTCTCATTGGGGCGGATCGGCGTTTCTTCTACGTTGTCAAAGAACTGCTGCACGGCTTCGTCGGTAGGCTCTTGCCAAGTTGGGTCGATCCCGTGCGAGTCGCACAGCGGCATCATTGCGTGGATGCGGCTGAGCGCAGAGTTGTTGCACAGCGGAACAACGCCGTGCGGCAACCTGAAGACCTCAGGATGATCGGGGTCATACTTGAACAGCTCCTGCAGCATCCCGTTGAGCTCCAGGACCGTGAAGTTATAATTGAGGCCCGGGCGCAACCTCATGATAGCCGCCGCGTTCTCAAACTCCCAGGCAGGCCTTTTCCTCTCCTGCAGGGGGGCGATGCGGCGGCGAAGAAAGTCTGCGCCAACTGCGCCTACAGTCAGCCCGGCAAGCCTGAGGCGAAGGATCCGGGCAGTGGCGATCTTCAGTCTGCTATCTTCCGGGGCCAAGTCACTCGAGTCGTTGCCGCGTACTACTGGGGCTTGGCGCCGGGAGGTGAACGGCTGCGGGTTCTCCTCTACAATCCAACACCAATTGGCTCTCCATTCATCCCACTTGCCGCGGAGCTCTCCCAACAGATAGGCTTCCTTCTTGTGGGTCCTCGAGATCCAGGAGATTCCGCCAGACAGAGGCTCTCCTCTCTCAACTCGGGGCGTAAAGTAGTGGCGGAAAAGAGCGATATTTGGGAAGACTCCGACGAAGTTTTCGCAGAGATGTGCGAAAACTGCCATGGTCAGGACGGTGTTGGGGGTGAAGTCAAGGAGGTGGAACCCGTAGGTGTTCATGATGTCGCAGAAGAATTCAGAGAAAGGCGGGCAGAGCCCGCAGTAGAAGAACAAGGCGAAGAACGCGTATCCGTTCGGGAACATTTCGCAAGCAATGGCTGGGAATACCTTGGTGCGCGGATGCGCCCGCGTCTCCCCCGACCAGAAAAGGTAGAAGGCCTCCCTCAGCTCCTTCGCGGCAAGCTGGGGGGGGGGAGACAGCCCGCTTCTTCCGCAGCGCCGCGAGCCGCAACGCCTCGGCCGACTTCATGGTTTTCCCCTTCTCACCTTTCGGAGCCATGGCGGAAGCGGTGAGGGAGGTCGACGACGCTGGTAGTGCTGGTGGCGACGGGGGGCGGAGCGCTGCTCTCTTTCAAGCTTTGGGAAGAAGGGGAGCAGCGGAGGTTCTCAAGATTGAAGAAGCAACGTGCGGATGGACGAACTGCCCCTTTTCCCCCTGCTTATAAAGGGGGAGGGGGCGGACGTTCCGCATTTCCGATTAAAGAAACCGCCCACGATCTCTCCCACGACGCCGCGATCGATGCGTGCCGTTAGGGGAGGGCGCGGCGGATACGGAGAAAGATACGGCGAGAACCAGGCCGTGCGTGCCCATGCACTGTTTTGGGCCTGGCCCAACAGCGCTCGGCACCATGTATGGCCCAGGCCCGGGGGCTCCTGTCGGTGTACTAAAGTAGGGGTACCCTTAGTACCCCGAACTTGTGCACGGGCAGTCGCAGCGTCCCGCGGCAAGGCTTGCCGGGTGATCGCCAAGGTCCTCCGTGGCTCCTTTGGAGCCATTCAAGAACAAAGTATTTAAGCCAAGGAGGCAAGGCCCCGACAAGAGGCGCTTGCCGGGAAGGCCATTCGAGGCACAAGGCTACTCAAGGCACAAGACCCTGGCAAGAGGAGCTTGCCGGGAAGGCCAACCAAGGCATCTCAAGAAACTTGCCGCGACGCGCCACGCGTCCCGGCATGACCCGGTGAGCGACAAGCTCCCGGAAGCGACAAGATAGCGACCGCGGCAAGGCGCTTGCCGCGGCAAGCTTCCACTCAGTACCCGCGCTCCAGCACATCTACCCACGTGTCGCTCTGGGATCCTCCCAGGCACACGTGGCGGAAGGCTGTGCAGCCAGGGGTACGCGGTGGCAAGCGGCGATGACAAGGTGGCCATCGTGGCGAACGGTGGCGCCCCTGACGGCCCTTTTTGCACTGTTTGGGCGACGGCGACGGGCATTTAATGCCCTTGTCCCCTGCCGTCAGGGTTAGGTATGGGACACTGTTCCAACTACCACACTTTTTCCGTTTTTACCCTCAACCGCGTTGCCACCTGTCGGTGACCCCTTAAGCATATAAAAGGAGGCCCATGCGCAACGTAGAGGGGGGTTGGAGATTCGAACACTCGCACGCTCAGTCTCGTTAGCCGCTGAAGTGTACTGTAGCTTCCAGCGCTCCCGAGCCAAGAACTCAATACAAACCAAAGCAGGAGTAGGGTTTTACGCATCCGTGCGGCCCGAACCTGGGTAAACTGCTCGTGTGCCTCGCCTCGATCTGCTCTTTGTGCAATCTCCGCTCCCCTGCCGTACCGAAAAGGGGCTCCGTCCCCATAGGTGGTCATGGGTGGATCAGTTTCCCCGACAACTGGTGATGCTGGTAGAGGTGAGGCCGGCGGAGGTAGTGGTGACGCCGGCGGGCGTGGTTTCCGTGCTCCATCCCGGGGCTTTGTACAAGGCCCGCGGGTCCTCAACAATTTGTCCCACGCCGGGTGGTTTTTCTTTCAGAGGAGGACGAGGAGGCATGGGGCGTTTCGGTAGGGCCGGTGGTCGTTTCCAGCGCCGCGACCCACCACCGCCACGGCGATACCCAGATCCGGATGTCTCCAAGTGGGCATGCGAAGTTTTACATGGCGGGGTCTCAGACTCTTCAGGCAAGGCGGTAGATCAGAGTCATACCGTGGATGCGGCTGCGGTGGTTCGTGATCTCGCCAACGCGGTAATCCCAGTGTCGCCGACGGCGGAGGAGGATGTGACGGACAAAGGAGGAGCGTACAAGGCGAACAAAGGTCAGCGTAAGAGGGAGAAGATCTATTGTTTTCGTTGTGGAGAGCCTGGTCACTATGCAGTTGGTTGTACAACACAATTATGTGATATTTGCTTGAGACCGAAACATGAGGCCGAGTGTCCTCTACTTTCAGCCCCTAAGCCGGTGGTGAACTTCTATGGAGTATGCGATGAGAAACTTATGTTTTTTGAGACACCCACGATGAGGTCTTGTAGACCCCGGCTTGAGAATGCCAGGACCGGGATGATCCGTGTGACCAAGGGCATGTTATCTGAGGAAAAAATTATATTGCAGGTAAAGAGATTGGTCTCATCGTCTTTTCAGTGGGCTCTCGTTCGGATTGATGAGAAGACGTTTAAGGTTGACTACCCAACAAAGTATGATCTTGATAAGATTAATGATTTTGGCATGTGCAAGGTACCAGGCAGTTCTTGTATTCTTGAATTTTATGAGTGGAAGCGTAATGATCCAGTGGGAACTCCACTTACTCAGATTTGGGTCGGATTCTTTGGGCTTCCACCGGAGCCACTTAATGATTTCCTTGAGACTTGGAGTGTTGGCTCTCTTATCGAAATAACTTTGGAGGTGGATATGCCTTTTACTAGGATGCACGGCATTGCGCGAATGCGCGTGGGAGTCCTCGATGTGGATGCAGTACCTTGCTTCCTTGGTTGGGTCTATGAGGGGTGAGTTATAATCTGCAGATTGAGATTGAGGGTGCTCCTGTGATCCAAAACGCAGCCATGGATTTGGGCACGGATGGGGGTCCGGATGATGAGGGTCGTAGGAATGATGATCTCATGGACCATGATCACTTTGCTAACCCTTCTTCTTCAGGTGGGTCAGGTCAGGTTTCGGAGGCCCCCGCGAGCAAATCCTCATCCACGTCGGTGCCTATGGCGGGGCTTCGACGTGATCTGGGGGCGGACGTGATGCCGATTCGGCTTTTTCGACAGCGCGGTTGGAGGAGGATGACTCCCATCTCACTCCTACGGGGATCGAGACACTTGATGCTTTGGCGACGCCTAGGGCTGGGCGTTGCTTTGGGTCTTTTGGAGCTGTGTCGGCACCTGGACGCCTTTGGAGTGATAGAGTGGACAGGAAGGATCCGGCTGAGCAAGAGTTGCCGCCGTTATCGCCTGCTCATTTTACTTTTGCTGAGGGGGGTACTAACATGATGTCACCCCCCAAAGTACCTTCAGAGAGGAGTTCGAGACAGGTGGTCTCACCCCTTTCTTCGTCTCCTGAGGTAGTGGTTCAACCAAAGGTTGAAATTGCGTCCCCGACCACGATTCCTCGGAGGGTTGATTCTTTACCACAACAATCGCAGGAGGCGGAAATTGTGTTGAAGAGTCCCGAGACCCCTTCTGCTCTGGCTTTTCGGGGGGTCTCGCCTCGCCCACAGTCGCCGCATGAGGTGATGATTGTGTTGGCATCTTTGGCAGGCGTGCTTCAGGCATCGGGGGTGGATGCTTTGGGGTTGCGCCCCATGTTGTCTTCCGCCGGACGAGAGGTGGATTTCTTTGTCCGGGAGATGGTGGAGTTTGGGGGCATCCCTGACCCGACTTCCGGAGGGTTGAGGTCGAGCACCCGACTTTAGGAGCAGCCTGATGCCGATGAGTTTCAGCTGGGGCGCGCCATGCGAGCGGCCAAGATTCACGACATCGAGCATTCTACAGGTTTGTCTTTGAACACCAGTTTTTCGGTTTTACATTACTCTGAGCATGATATTATTCATAGAGCTGATAAGTTGGGCATATCTCTGGGTGATAACAACAGTGAGTTAGCTACTTTGATTAATAAACTACTTGACTTAGAAGTGGATAGAGCGATGACCATGCTTAGGAATAATGTCGCTGTAAAACCTATGAAAGAGAGTGAAGTAAATGAGTTGGGAATATGTGAGTTAGAGGGTTTATGCGCGGATTTAGTCCCTACAAACTCTCTTCACCCTGAACATCTACAAATGGAGGGGCATGCGGCTACTTCACAATCAGAAGAAAGGAATGGCAACGACTCTAATCATGTGGACTGTGAGATCTTGCCAGCGGCACCTTGACGTAAACGACAAAAATAGGTTTATGGTCTTTCCGCTGTACCTCGTAGTGCCAGGATTAAGTTTAAGAAGAAATTTCACGACGATCAATGAGAGGCATTTTTTGGAATAGCAGATGTCTTAGGGACTTGGCTAAGCGTAGGTTTTTGGTGGAGGCTTCTCTGGAATACAAGCTTGATTTTGTTGCGTTGCTGAGACGGGGCGTGATAACTTTACATCGCAATTTCTCGGAACTATTTCAAGTGGGCTTGAGTTTGACTGGCATTGTTTACCGCCTTGAGGAAGATCCAGAGGGATCCTACTCGGAGTTAATTGCGAGACTCTCGAGGTGCTTGAAGTTTTTGGGGGATTTTGTTGTTAAGTTTCATGTGAGATCGAAAGCTGATGGATTCCGATGGGCTTTAGTGGCTGTGTATGGGGCGGCACAACCTGAGCTCAAACCTGATTTCCTTGCATATTTGGTTAGGATTTGTGGGTATGAATCGCTGCCAATCATCGTAGGTGGAGATTTTAACATCATTAGGAGGAGGGAAGAGAAAACCAATGACAATTTCGATGGTAGATGGTCTTTCATGTTCAATGCGATCATTGAAAGTCTGGACCTATGTGAGATCGACCTCACGGGAAGGAAATTTACCTGTGAAAACACCCTTCCTAATCTGACGTATGAAAAACTTGATAGAGTTCTCACAAGTATCGAGTGGGAACAAAAATTCCCTCTGGTAACGGTGCAGGCGTTACAGAGAGAAATTTCTGATCATACTCCTTTGCTTTTAGATTCCGGTGAAGCGGTGTACCAGGGAAACAAGAATATTTTCTCCTTCGAGACTGCGTGGTTTGAGAGGGAGGATTTCCTCGAGCTCATAGCTAGGGAATGGGCAGTGGAAAAAAGAGCAGTTTCGAATATTGATAAATGGCAGTATAAGATTCGTCATCTTAGACAGTTCTTGAGGGGATGGGCTATGAGTAACAGTGGGGTCTATAGAAAATAAAAAGAACGTTTGTTGAAGATCATTAATGATCTCGACATTAAGGCTAAAAGTTGTTTGCTGGACATAGATGAACGGGTGAGTAAAAGAGAAGCAGAGGTGAATCTAGCGAAGTTGCTTAGAGAAGAAGAATTAAAATGGGCACTTAGAGCGAAAGTGTGCCGGGTTGTCCAAGGAGATAACAAAACACAATTCTTCCATATGATTGCCAATGGGAAGCATAGGAAAAAGAGAATAATCCAACTTGAACAGGATGAGGGGACGATTGTAGGTCATGAAAACCTAAAAATGTACATCACCAATTATTATAGAGCATTATTTGGGGCCCAAAAGAGAATTATGTCGCCGTTGATGAGAGCATGGGGGACGACATTCCTCAACTTCGGGATGATGAGAACAAGGTGCTTACGACACCTTTTTTTGGAGAAGGAGGTGTTTGTCGCAATTTCACAAATGAAAAATAATAAAGCACCAGCTCTAGATGGTTTCCCGGCAGAGTTCTATAAGAAGTGTTGGGGAATTATTAAAGATGATTTGATGCCTATTTTCCATGACCTGTTTAATGGCCACCTTCAACTATTTAAGTTGAACTTTGGTACCATCACGTTGCTACCAAAGAAGGTGGAAGCAATTCGCATTGAGCAATGCAGACCGATAAGTTTGCTCAATGTGAGCTTCAAAATTTTCACTAAAGTTGGCACTAACCGTCTGACACAGATAGCACATTCGGTGGTGCAACCAACCCAGACTGCTTTCATGCCAGGACGACACATCCTTGGGTGAGTGGTCGCTCTACATGAAACCCTTCATGAAATTCACTCAAAGAAGCTCGATGGAGTGGTCTTCAAAGTGGATTTCGAAAAGGCTTACGATAAAGTGAAGTGGCCATTTTTACAGCAGACGTTGCGTATGAAAGGCTTTGACCAGGCTTGGAGGAACCAGGTCAAGTCTTTCATACAGGGAGGTAGTGTCGGAATCAAGGTTAATGATAATATCGTTCATTATTTTCAAACACTTAAAGGACTGAGATAGGGTGATCCAATGTCTCTAATCCTTTTTAATGTCGTAGTTGACATGTTGGCTGTTCTATTTAGTAGAGCAAAACAAGATGGTCAAGTAGGTGGTCTCATCCCACATTTGGTAGATGGTGGGGTCTCCATTCTTCAATATGCCAACAACACCATCATTTTCATGGAACATGATCTTGCCAAAGCTAGAAACATGAAGCTAGTGTTGTGTCTTTTTGAACAATTGTCAGGTCTGAAAATTAATATTAATAAGAGTGAGTTGTTTTGCTTTGGAAGCGCCAAAGAAGAACAAGAAACATACAAACAACTTTTTGGGTGTGAATTAGGTTCGTTACCCTTTACGTACTTAGGGATCCCAATCCACCACCGCAAGCTCACAAATAAAGAATGGAAGTGTATTGAGGATCGGTTTGAAAAGAAACTGAGTTGCTGGAAGGGCAAACTCTTGTCATGGAGGGAACGGTACTCATAAGCATGCCAATGTTTCTTCTATCATTCTTTCAAGTCCCAGTTGGGGTGAGGAAAAGATTGGACTTTTATAGATCAAGATTTTTTTTGGCAAATTGATGTGAATGAGGTTAAATATAGATTGGCAAAATGGGACGTAATATGTAGACCCAAGGACCAGGGAGGATTGTGTATTGAAAATCTAGAGGTGAAAAACTAATGTTTGCTAAGAAAATGGTTGTACCGTTTGTCCGTAGAAACAGAAGGGGTATGGATTGAGCTGTTACGGAATAAGTATCTCCATTCCAAAATGTTAGCACATATTACAGCCCAATCGTCTGACTCACCATTCTGGAAGGGGGTTATGAAGACAAAGGTAGCCATCTTCAACAGAACTAAATTCATTGTTGGGAATGGACGAGGTACCAGGTTTTGGGAGGACTCATGGCTGGGGGAAACACCACTTGTCTTGCAGTATCCTTCTCTTTACAACATTGCTCAATGGAAAGAGGTTTCTGTTGCCTCAGTGTTGGGATCCATTCCAATTAACATGCAGTTCAGGCGGTTAGTTATAAAGGAGCGTTGGGATAGATGGTTACATCTCGTGCGTAGGCTAATGGGATTAAACCTTTCAGATGCTCCAGACTCTCTGCAATGGAAGTTATCCAGGTCAGGAGTCTTCTCAGTCAAATCAATGTATGTGGATTTGATTAACACTGGGACTATCCTGAGAACCGTTCATATTTGGAAATTTAAGGTTCCTCTGAAAATAAAGGTGTTTATGTGGTTCTTGCATAAGGACGTAATTCTAAGTAAAGATAATTTAGCAAAGCGAAAGTGGGGAGGAAGTAAAAGATGTGCCTTTTGCGATGAGGACGAAACAATTGAGCATTTGTTTATCAAATGTCCGCTTGCTAAGTTGCTTTGGAGAACTATTCACATAACGTTTAACGTCATTCCACCGTTAATGATAGCACACATATTCGATAATTGGTTGGTTGGGGTGGCGCCTCAGACAGCGGCACGTATTCGCATGGGAGCTTGTGCTTTACTTTGGGCTATATGGAATTGTTGAAATGATGTTACCTTTAATAGACAAACCATCACAAACCTTTTGAGGTGATCTTCAGAGCATCTCTTGGATCCGTACGTGGTCATTACTCAGCCATGCGGACCACAGGGAGCATATGGATACTAGGTGCAGCCGATGGGAGATGGTTGCATGGGATACATACAACCGGTTTGGATGGCAGTCCAATAATAGGATATGCGTTTAGTCTCATTATCCTATTTCCGCTGGTTGTGGCATTTTTTCTTATTACTTTTAGACTATTTGCTTCACTTTGATACTACTTGTTGGGACCTATTTGGAGAACTTTTATTCTAATAATATATGGTTGTGTGCATCTAAAGATGCAGAGGCCGGGGGCACGCCTCCTTTTCGAAAAAACCCTGCAGCAATGTGGTGTCGGACACGACGGACGCTGCCAGGTCCGCGTCGGCACCGTGCTCATGGAGCCTCGCCTCTGCGTTGTGTTCTCCATCTTGCAGTGCATGATGAACTACACTGTAAAGTTCAGCTGAAGTTCCTCTGTTTTCTTCTACTACAAGAGTTCTGACGATTTGTACTACTTGGCTGAAAATTTATGCCATTTGCATCACCATACGGATAGTGGTAAGAATGTAGCAGCAAAGCCAATAGTATGGTAATCGTGATAGTATTTCACCACCGGTATCTTGCTGTCTTTTATGGTTGCAGGTTTGTTCTTCTGGCATTATTCATGGTTCTCTTCATAGCCACTGAATGATGGCAAGTGGTATCTCTGAATTTATCATATGAATTATGACTTTATGAGCTTGCTTGGCTACTGATACGTCTCCAACGTATCTATAGTTTTTGATTGTTCCATGCTATTATTTATGATGTCTTGGATGTTTAATGGGCTCTGTCATACACTTTTATATCATTTTTGGGACTAACCTACTAACCCAAAGGCCCAGTCTAGATTGCTGTTTTTTTTGCCTATTTCAGGGTTTTGCAGAAAAGGAATATCAAACGGAGTCCAAACAGAATGAAACCTTTGGGGGAGATATTTTGGAGAAAATCACGCATGGGAGACTTGAGAACCACTGAGTAGGGGCCACGAGGTGCCCACGAGGGTGGGGGCACGCCCCCCTTCCCAGGGCATGCCCCCTGCCTCGTGGGCCCCTCGTGAGTCCCCCGGTGTCCTCCTTCCTCCTATATAAGCCTACGTACCCCAAAATCATCAGCAATAGAGAGAAAACTCTAATTCCACCGCCGTAACCTTACGTTCCCGTGAGATCCCATCTTGGAGCCTGTTCCGGAGCTCCGCCGGAGGGGGGGATCCATCACGGAGTGCTTCTACATCATCGTCATCGCCCTCACCATGAGTTGTGAGTAGTTTACCACAGACCTTCGGGTCCATAGCTAGTATCTAGATGGCTTCTTCTCTCTCTCTGGATCTCAATACAAAGTTCTCCTCGGTCTTCGAGGAGATCTATTCGATGTAATCTCTTTTTGCGGTGTGTTCGTCGAGATCCGATGAATTGTGAGTTTATGATCAAGATTATCTATGATAAATATCTGGTTCTTTTCTGAACTCTTTATGTGTGCTCATAATATCCTTGCAAGTCTCTTCGAATTATTGGTTTGGTTTGGCCTACTAGATCTATAGTTCTTGTAATGGGAGAAGTGCTTGGCTTTGGGTTCAATCTTGCGGTGTCCTTTCCCAGTGATAGTAGGGGCAGCAAGGCACGTATTGTATTGTTGCCATCGAGGATAAAAATATGGGGTTTATATCATATTGCTTGAGTTTATCCCTCTACATCATGTCATCTTGCTTAAGGCGTTACTCTGTTCTTATGAACTCAATACACTAGATGCATGCTGGATAGCGGTCGATGTGTGGAGTAATAGTAGTAGATGCAGGCAGGAGTCGGTCTACTTGCCTCGGACGTGATGCCTATATACAATGATCATGCCTAGATATTCTCATAATTATTCACTTTTCTATCAATTGCTCGACAGTAATTTGTTTACCCACCGTAGAATATCGCTATCATGAGAGAAGCCACTAGAGAACACTATGGCCCCCGGGTCTATTCTCAACATATCAATCTACATCTACTTTACTTTTTCCGCTTTTACTTTTTATTCTTATAAACAAAAATACCAAAAATATAAACTATCATCTCTATCAGATCTCACTTTCGTAAGGGACCGTAAAGGGATTGACAACCACTTATCGCGTTGGCTGCAAAGTTCTTATTTGTTTGTGCAGGTGCGAGGGACTCGCCCATGGTCTCCTACTGGATTGATACCTTGGTTCTCAAAAACTGAGGGAAATACTTACGCTACTGTGCTGCATCTCCCTTTCCTCTTCGAGGGAATACAACGCAAGCTCGAGAAGTAGCACCTATTGACCTACTGTGTGGGAAGGGCATCCTTTACCAGAGCTATGTATTTTAATATGCTCCATTTCCTTCAGATATTTTATCGCTCTGTCCTTGATTTATCTGAGTCCATTGGGGTTGCTCATGAATTGCAGAATTTAGGCTTACTGTAGGATGAACTTCCTTAAGAATCAATAATATAAAAGTTTTGGTTAAGAGCAAATTCCAAAACGCCATCAATTTTATTTTTCTGATGTTTGGGTCTTGTCATGTATGCTTTGTTTGCATATATGCTCTTTTTGGAACCTTTTATTCTCCTTTTGTCTTGGTCTGAATTCATGGATAATTTGCCTCCTTTTTTACTTGCTTGGTCTTGGGATTGGGATTGGAAGAACTTTGTCCTGTACTTCCGTAGTTGCTTGGGTTGTATGACACCTATGGTTTACCGCATTGTGCTCCCAGTTCATTTGCCTTTGTTGGTGGCTGGGAGTAAATATTTAGTTTGAATTATAGTTGATTGTCTTTGGATGTTGCTAATTTTGTATGAGCTGCAGGTGACATGTTCTTTCTTTTTTTATAGAAAATATTTCCTTTCTACTACCTCCAATCCAAAGGAAGTGTCGCAGTTTTGAGCTGGGGTTAGTTCAAAACTGCCACACTCATTTTGGACCGGAGGGGGTAATATTTAGTTTTCTACCAGTATTAATGATGCTTTCACTCTTCCCTAAAAAAATGATGCTTTCACTCTTTTGTCAGATTAACAATTTTCATTGACCTTTTGTTGCACCTTTGATTGTAATCAGCATCGAATGGTTGTCTGGCTATGCTTTGCATTATTATAGATCGTATATGCTACGAATACTTAATTATACTTCTATGTGATCATGCAATTCCATTCATTTTTAATGTTCACTAGTGATGGAAAAGCGCCGACTTATATGAAGCTAAGAGGAAGAAAATAAGAGGCAACTGAACATGCTTCCCTCGATAGAAATAATTTAAAGGCCTAAGTAGGAAACTTGATTAGGTTGACTAATCTTAACTAGCTAGCTTAGCTCATGCTGAGTGTTATTTCTGATTGTTACTTCTCACAGGAACCAAATAGAAATTACTTCTCATGGAAATTTATACCTAGTTCTTGTGTGGTGTACACCAACTTCAGTGGCCCAAAACTATATTTTCGATTCAAATTATGGACACCATTTTGGAGTGGCCGTATTCACAAGGCGTGCAGTTTCATAGTAAGACAGAGAACATGTTGTTTTCGTATAACTACAAAATCTGTACAAGCTATAGTGGTGGCCTGTTTTTTTGTCATAGATAGTTGAATACGCTGCTTGCGTGGTGCAAACTGGAAACTTGCAGGTTACTGGAACATTCATTCAGTCATGATGATTCACTCATATTCAGTTAGTTTACAAATCTAGAGATCATAATTTCTGTCTAAAAATTGTACTTCTATTTTTTATTTACAGGGCCGGGTCACAGATGACATATTTTCTGGGTTGTGGTGAAATACTTTTGTTTTTTGGAAAACATCTGCTCTAACTCAAGTGAGAGTGTAAACAAGCAGGGTTCTCCACTCAATTCAACTCAACTTTAGGCATCAGTTTAGTTTTGGGTGCCATTCAGTTTAGTCAATTCTGGGCAATAATTGTCACTTAGTTCAGCTCAACTCAACTCTAGGCAATAGTTGCCATTTAGTTGAGTTCAAGTTCAGTTTTGTGTGCAATTTAGTTAAGTTTTAAGAGCAACAAGTGGAATCCAGTTCAGTTCAGTTCAGTTTTGTTCATACTTCTGCATATGTTCTGTTCAATTCTGCAAATGCTCAAAGCTTACTAGAACACTCTTTGGACACTCATCTAGTCATAACGTTCAAGCAAACACTGGAACTGTTAGAGTACGTAATGGGACTAATGAGCCTGGGCTGGCGGTATACCCGTTAGTCTTAGGGTTAATTAGAGATAAGGATCGCTTCCTTAGGGGTCAAGTAAGCCTTGCTTGGGAGTCAAGTAAACTTCCTTATATAAAGAGAGGAGATGTATCAATCTAATCAAGCAAGAAATCCCTTCCCTCTTGCCCGACCGTGGGCAAAAGGCCCCCCGGTCGGCCCTCTCGCGCCGTCCTTCTAGCAGCGCCATAACAATTTGGTATCAGCTTTCCGGGTTCGATCATGTCCATCCCTCCACCAAGTTCTTCCCACCCGCCGCCGCCGCACACCTACCCGCCGCCACCAGCGTCTTCATCGGCGCTACTCCTCCACACAGTAGGCGCGCCGACATTGAGCGTGCTGGCGTCCTCAGGGGCGATTGCACCCTCTGCCCCGACGCCGTCCGCCCTCGTCCTCACCCCAGAGCAGATGACAGTCATAATGCTGGAATTACGGCAGGCCGTGGTGGGCATCAGGGCCTTCCTTGTCAGGGTCTATGCACCCCAGCCACATCCCCAACAGCCACCTCCTCCGCCGCCACACCAACAGCAGCTACCCCCGCCGCCGCCGCCCTCGACCGTGACCACGACGCCGATCATATTGTACCAGTATGGGATGCCCTACGACGGGACTGTGACGACCTCGTTCCCATCAGGGCCGCCACCATCCCGGGGCGTCCCCATCCAGCAGATCAAGTTCCCGCCGTCGCCGTCACCGCTTCCGTCTTGGATCGCTACCCACCACGTGTTGTCGGCGGTGAGACTGCAGGCTGTTGCGCGTGGCCTCCTAGCGCGTCGGCGTGTGCGGGAAATGCATGGTCTGCAGATGCCGCTCCTCCAAGTTGCCCTTCGTCGCGCAAAGGACCTCGATCTCGTCTGATGCGTCAGGGATCTTGGGCATGCGGTTTCCCCCATGGGCGGCGAGCATGTTGTTTTCCACGCGGGCAGCGATCTCAAAGTCTGCAACATCGGTGGTCGGGGGGCACCCCTCCTCATCATTCTCCATCGCAAGCCCTCCACTCTTCTTTGTGCGGTGCAGACCAACAGACGTCCGGCGGGGAGAAGGCATGGTGTCACCAACAGGAGTGCACCGCGTAGCACCACTGTATCTGCCGCCGGCCGCCGCGAGGGCGCCTCTGCTGGTTGCTCTTGCGATCAGTTCCAGGTGGCCATACACATGCACCCCTTTTGTCTAGATGGTGTACATGGGATCCATGTGGCTGTACACGTGCACGTCCGACGTTCGGATGGTGTCCACTTTTTGTTAAGGGGTCCAAAATAAAGTGTCCCAGTCCATTTCAGGTTGAGAGTAATAAAACAAACCGAGATGTAAAATGCTTGTTTTTAGGTGTTAGGTTTGTGTTGCGTCGAGTCATAGTTATAAGTTGGTTAGACTACAGCTCGAGGACAAGCTGCATGTCCAGGTGGGGTGTAGTGTTAGAGTACGTAATGAGACTCTGGGCTGTTGGTATAGCCCGTTAGTCTTAGGGTTAATTAGAGATAAGGGTCGCTTACTTAGGGGTCAAGTAAGCCTTGTTTGGGAGTCAAGTAAACCTCTCTATATAAATAGAGGATATGTATCAATCTAATCAAGCAAGAATTAAGAAGGAAATTGTCGGGGGAAACTGTCCACCACGAACACCTATGGGACCGGAGCCCCTTGTACGTTGCGGTAAGGGAGCGGAGGGAGCACAAAGAGCGGATCGAGGAGAGCACGCGGGCAGTTTACCCAGGTTCGGGCCGCGCGGACGCGTAAAACCCTACTCCTGCTTGGATTGTATTGAGTTCTTGGGCTCGGGAGCTTGAAGAACTAGCTACGCCGAGCAAGAGAGCTGTCTAGGTTCCGAACCCCCTCTACGTTGTGCATGGGCCTCCTTTTATAGCTCAAGGGGTTACCGACAGGTGTCAACGTAGAGGAGGGCAAAAATGTAACTTTGGTGGTAGTTGTAACAGTGCGGGAACAGTGCATGAACAGTGGATAAACAGTGGTCTTCACCTAACTTGACAGTGGGGGACAAGGGCATTAAATGCCCGTCACCGTCGACCCCAAAAGCACCCGTCCATGCGTCTCCGCTCGACACGGCGGTAGCCTCGTCACCGTGGATCGCCACCGTGTACCCCAGGCTACACAACCATCCGCCACGCGTCCCTGGAAGGGCCCCAGGGCGACGCGTGGGCAGATGAGCTGGAGCGCGGGCACACAGCGTAACTCTCCCCCGGCAAGCACCTTGCCGGGGCCTTGAACTTGCCGGGCCCTGAAGCTTGCCGCTCCCCGAGCCCTGCCGGGGCGCATGTTGCGCCGAGGCGTGTCCTCTGAGATGCAGTCTTCTAGTCTTCCTGGCAAGCTCCTCTTGCCAGGGTCTTGTGTTAATGCGATAGTCTTGAGCCTGGGACGGCCTTCCCGGCAAGCTCCACTTGCCGGGGTCTTGATCTTCTGTCTTGTATACTTTGTTTTTGAATGGCTTAATAAGGACCGGAAAGGTTTCCGGCAAGCGCGTGGTGAGCCCTGCCGCGGGAAGCTGCTACTGCCCGTGCACAAGTTGGGGTACTAAGGTACCCCTATCTTAGTACACCGACAGGAGCCCCCGGGCCTGGGCCACACACGGTGCCGAGCGCTGTTGGGCCAGGCCCAAAACAGTGCACGGGCACGCGCGCGGCCCACGGCAAGCCGTAGATTCCCTTCCGCATCCGCCGCGGTCCTCCCTAACGGCACGCGTCGATTGCGGCGTCGTGGGAGAGATCGTGGCCACGTTCTTTAATGGGAAATGCGGAGCGTCCCCCACTCCCCCCTTAAAAGCAGAGAAGCAGGGGCAGTTTCCCTCCTTCGCTTTCATTGCGTCTTCAACCTCCAGAAATCCCCCGCTGCTCCTCGCCTCCACTCCTCCTCCGCCGTCTTCCGCATCTGCGGCGCCGTCGGACTCCTCGCCCCTTCCCTCGCCGCCTCCGCCATGGCCCCGAAGACCGAGAAGGCGAAGGCGGAGAAGGCCAAGAGGGAGAAATCCGAGCAGGCGGCGAAGCTTGCTCTCCTGCGGAAGAGGAACGTGGTCTTCGCGCCAAGGCTCGGCGCGAGGGAGCTCTGGAACAAGTACTATCTCTTCTGGGCCAAGGAGACCAAGGCTCATCCCCGGACCAGAGTCTACCCCGCCGGCGCCAAAGATCTGCTTCCCGGCGGGTATTTCTTCTTCGCTGTCTTCTTTCACTGCGGCTTGTGCCCTCCATTCTCGGAGTTTTTCTGTGACATCATGAACACGTACAACCTCCATCTCTTAGACTTCACCCCCAACGCCATCCTTACGATGGCGGTTTTCGCACATCTGTGCGAAAACTACATAGGGATCTATCCAAACGTAGCACTCTTTCGCCATTTCTTCATGCCTAGAGTAGAGGCCGGCGCTCCCCTCTCCGGCGGCATCTCCTGGATCTTCCGCTTGAACAAGAAGGACTCATATCTGAAAGGAGAACTCCGCGGCAAGTGGGAGGAGTGGCACGCAGATTGGTGTTGGATAGTGGAGGACCAGCCGGAGCCTTTCACTGCGCCGCGCACAACAGCCATAGTGCGCGGCAGGGATTGGAGCGAGTTGGCCCCGGATGACGTCAAGCTCAACGTCGCCCTCGTCAGGATACTTCGTCTCCGGGTAGCTAAACTGACCATCGGAGAGGTAGGGGCAGATTTCCTCCGCCGCCGCATTGCCCCTTTACAGGAGAGGAAAAGGCCAGCATGGGAGTTCGGCAATGCGGCGGATATTATGAGGCTGCGCCCGGGACTGAATTACAACTTCACGGCGCTGGAACTGAAGGGGATGGTCCGGGAGCTTTTCAAGCACGACCCGGCCCATCCGGAGTGGTTTAGATCTCCCCGGGGAGTGGTGCCGCTGTGCAACAGCACTGCCCGGGACGCCTTGCGCGCAATGATGCCCGCGTGTGACTCTCACGGCGTCGACCCCACCTGGATAGTGCCCACGCCGGATGCAATTATGAGTTTCTTCGACAACCTGGTCGAGGTGCCCAAGAACTCCGAGGAGAACAAGGGTCTCACTCGGGACACCACGGAGTGGGATTTAGCTTATATTGCTTCCCGGATGGAAGAGGCCGCCGCAGCTGCAGCGGCAGGAGACTTTGGATTCACTGTCGACGAGGCAGATGCTGCGGACACGTCGTGCCAAGCAGAGGAGGCAGAGATCCGCAGACTGCTCAAGCTTCCACCCGACGAGCTCGCCGGGGTTCCTTCCCTGAGGTATGCTGGGATTCCCGGGATCGTGAGCGAGGCCGCGGCAAGCGGGGTTGCCGGAGGGAGCAGAGGTGCCGGAGGGAGCGGAGGTGCCGGAGGGAGCGGAGCCGCCGGGCAGGATGCTGGACCCAGCGGGCCCGCTGGGGAGGAGGAGGAAGACGCCGAGGTCGATGAAGACACCGGCGGATCTCTAGGGCTCGACGACGATGCCTCCTCGTCGTCGGAGAACTCCCCACCTCCGGCAAGTCCCAAGCAAGCGCCGGGGAAACGCCTCCGCAAGGCGCCTACAGCGACGAGGACGCAGGCGCCCCGACAGCAGCCTGCTCGCCGGGCGGCGCGAGCCACCAGAGCGAGCCAAGGCGCGACGGAGGCGCCCAACGCACCAGCCGCGGCAGAAGCGCCCCGCGCGCCATCCGCGACGGAGGCGCCCCGCGCACCAGCACCTAGCGGAGGGGGATCTTCTCAGAGCGGAGCGGCTGCTCCGCCTGCTCCCCGGGCCTCGGCGCCAGCGGAGGCTGGGTCTTCGCAGCCCCCAGCCCCGGAGACCGCCAAGCGCCCGAGGGAGCCTTCTCCTCCTGCTCCTCGCGCGGACGCACCTCAGGTGGAGTTCGACTTCTCCGCCCTCAGCGACGACGACGAGGAAGAGGAGTAAGTGTTTATGATTTGTAGCTTCTTCAATTCTGTCTTGATTCTTTCTTTGATGATTCTGATCTTGCTCTTGTTTTGCTTTCAGGTCCCTGGCCCAGCGGGCGGCGAAGCGGGCCAAGATTCCCGTGGTCGAGGTCGACGACGACTCGCCCGTCGCGGCGACAGGGGACGCGCCGGCGACGAACTTGTCGGATCCATCTGCTGCTCCGAGGAGCAGCCCCCAGCGCAGCCCCCAGCGTAAGTCTGGTCTTGAACTTCTTATTCGTCAGGTGCGCTTGAGGTTTCAGCTTGCACTAATATCTCATTGTCTTGTTGGCCTTGTTTGTCTTGTGCAGAAACGGAACCGCAGCCGCAGGAGCAACCGGAGATCACTCCCGAGGAGCTGCAGATTCCACCCTCCCCGCCAAGGGCGAACTCCCCGGCGAGGGAGGACGTTCTGCCAAGGACGGGCTCCCCGCCAAGGGCGGGTAGCCCGACAAGGGTGGCCACCCCGCCAAGGGAGGGCACGGGCGGCCCTCCGCCAGCAGGGGCCACCGCTCCACCGCCAAGGGAGGGCTCCCCGGCGAGGGAGCCTGTCGTCGACGAAGTCCGCGAAGGTAAGTCTTGCAGCTTCTTCTCCTTGGACCTGTCTTTTCGGATATTTGCTTGATTGTTTCTTTGCTTCTTCTTCTGTTAGATCCTCCTCCCCCGGAGCGGATGGAGACGGAGGTGATCGTCGAGGAGGAGGGCGCGCAAGGCGACGCCGGCAATGACACAGTCGTCGAGGACGTGGCAGGAGCCGACGAGCCCGCCGCTGAGGAGACTGCTCCAACCGCAGACGCCGCGGCTGGGGAGGGGGACGGCGGCCACACTGCCGGCCCAGAGGCGGCAGGAGCGTCAAGCGCTGCGCCGGTCGCCGACCCCTCCGCCGACAAGGAGCAGTCGGGCTTTTACCTTGAGGCCCCCAATTGCGTCTTCATACAAGTGTCGTGGGGGTCCTCGTCGCGAGCCCCCGTGGAGGGAGAGACCTTTGACGGAGAGGTCCTCGCCTCCGCGGGATTGAAGATCGTCGAAGCGCCTGGCGGGAGCGATGAGCCCGAGGAGGAGAAGCTGCTTCACCGGCTCCTGGCCCTTTACCGGGCCAGGCAGGCGAAGCTGGACTCCCGAGAAGCCCTCTCCGCCAAGGCTGCAGCAGACTTGGAGAAGCGCGCCACGGAGCTCCGCGCCGCCAACCAGGCGGCCCTCCGCGACTTGGCGGAGGAGCGCGAGAGGCTTGCCGGAGAGCAGCAAGAGTTTCTTCTGGAAAAAGCTGAGGCCGAGGAGCAGCAGCGACTAGTTGGTGAAGAGCTGTCCCGGCGAGAAGGAGCGCTCAACCATCGGAAGGTTGAGCTCGACGCCCATGACGACGAGCTCACCGCCTGGGAGCAAGCTATGAAGGAGGCGAAGGAAGCCGCAATCGCCGCGGAAAACGCCAAGAGAGAACTGGAGCTCAGGGTGCAGCAACTGGAGCAGTACCTGAAGGCGAGCGAGGACAGGGTCACCGCGCTCAACATAGAGCGCGAGAAAGACGCCCATACTAACTCAGAACTTCAGGTACGCCTCTCCAAGAAGGGCGACGAGCTTACTGCCGCCAAGGATTCGATCGCTGACTTGGAGTTGAAGGTCTCCACATTGAAAGATTCACTCGATGCCGCCTGGGACCGCGAGACCAAGCTGAAGGAGGAGGTTCGCAAGGAGCGGGAGCTGGTGGATAGCGCCGCCACCTCCGCAAACCTCTTCAACCAGGCGGTGGAGCAATTGACGGAGGAGCTGGTCGATTCTGCTGCCAAGATCGACAAGGAGTTGATGGCGATGAGGGCGGAGCACCTTGTGTATTCTCCGGATGAGAGCCTCCCCCACAGCGCCAGGTTAAGTCTTTTCTTCAGAGGGATCGCGCCGGCGCTTGCACGGCTGCAGGAGAAGCTCCCCGCGCAGCTGGCCGAGGAGTCGCGCCAGCTCTGCGCGGGTACCTTGGAGCGCGTCTTGACCAAGATTGTCTACCGCAATCCTGGTATTAATCTCGTCAACGTCCTCCGCAGCTTGCCGGCCGATGCAGATCAGGAGGCACTGAAGGCGCAGGTCGCCCACATCATCGCCAAGGTGAACAAAATCTCCAGGCGCGAGGGCGACCGCGTAGGTTAGACCTCCTTCTTTTTATTTCCTTTGCTGCTGCGAAGTGTGTCATGAACATGAACCTATTAGTCATTGCGACAAGTTATCTCTTGTAATATATTATCTTATTTTGAGCAATCAGTGCAATGTTATCTCCCTTGCTTTGGTCCTTTACTTTGTATGCTTTTAACCATACGCTTCTAGGGGACATGCCGGCAAAAGGCCCTTGCCGCGAGCGCTGAGTGCTGGACTCTGAGCAGCCTGCTGGCAAAGGCCTTACCGGCAAGTAACCTTGCCGCAGCTAGTCGCAACGCACTTAGCTTGCTGAGCGAACTCGAAAATGAAGCAAGGGCGCGACACTTGTCGCAGCTCACTTAAGTCGTTTGAGCGTATCCGAAAACAAGATAAGGGTGCGGCTAGCCACGGGTAGGTTCCTCCGCGCACAGGTTTTCCATACAAAGCGTGGTTGTTCAAGGAAGATAACTAAAATTTAAAAATTTGAACTGCTCAAATTCTGGTAACTTAGCTTTCATATATTGCTTGTTTTCCCGAAAAGGCTTTTCTTTCTTGAACATCACTTGGTTCATCCTCCATCTCCTTCCCCCCCGGCAAACTTGTGCGCGAGGAACATTCCTTCTGCTTAAGAGGGAAAGAAAAAGAGGAGGGAAAACAAGTATAGGGCCTTTCGGCGTGCTAATGCTTACCGGGTATGTGTGTTGCATAAGATGCCAAACAATGCATGCAAATAACGAAGAAAAGCATGGAGAAGGCAAATAGTGAAAAACACAAAAGCTTTACTGATGCACGGGATCTGCGCCCGGCTTTGTACAAAGGATTACATGCAACAGCGGCAAGACTTGTACAAAAGGTGGTTGCCGGAGCGGATCACGGCAACCGCGCCTTATGGGTGAAACTTGCGAAGATGCTCTATGTTCCAGGAGTTGCTCACCGGTAAGCCTTCTTCGGTCTCAAGGCGGACAGCGCTGGGCCTTGTGACTTGTCTCACCCGATAAGGGCCTTCCCACTTCGGCGTCAACTTGTTGGAATTCTTGGCGGACTGAACACGCCGAAGAACAAGGTCGCCTTCCTCGAGACTCCTGGCCTTAACCTTGCGGCTATGATAGCGGCGCAAGGCTTGCTGGTATCGAGCAGCTCGTACAGCAGCCTGGAGACGTTCCTCCTCAAGGAGCAATGCATCATCTTGTCGCAGTTGCTCTTGCTCGAGCTCATCATAAGCGAGCACTCGAGGAGATCCGTATACGAGTTCCGTGGGGAGAACTGCCTCTGCTCCATAGACAAGAGCAAAGGGTGTCTGTCCGGTGGCTCGACTTGGTGTCGTTCTGATTGACCAAAGAGCCGCCGGCAACTCCTCTATCCAGTTTTCTCCGCACTTGCGCAGCCTGTCAAAGGTCCTTGTCTTGAGTCCGCGCAGCACTTCAGCATTTGCCCTCTCCGCTTGACCATTGCTCCTCGGGTGAGCAACAGAAGCGAAACAGACCTTGGCGCCAAGGTCTTGGACGTACTGCATGAAGGTGCGACTAGTAAACTATGTACTGTTGTCGGTGATGATCCTGTTAGGGATTCCGAAACGGCAAACAATTGACCTGAAGAACCTGACCGCTGACTGTGCTGTCACCTTTCTCACCGGTTCCACTTCTGGCCACTTTGTGAACTTGTCGATTGCAACGTACAAGTACTCAAAGCCCCCGACAGCACGGGGGAAGGGGCCGAGGATATCGAGCCCCCAGACCGAGAAGGGCCAGGACAAAGGGATCGTCTGGAGAGCTTGAGCTGGCTGGTGAATTTGCTTGGCATGGAATTGGCACGCTTCACACTTGGTTACTTGTGCAGTTGCATCTTGGAGGGCTTCTTGCCAAAAGAACCCTTGCCGGAACGCCTTTCCGGCAAGTGCCCTTGCGCCAATGTGGTGGCCACATATGCCTCCGTGTATCTCTGCCAACAGCTTCTGTCCATCTTCTCTGGAAATGCACTTCAACCTGACACCATTGAGTCTTCTTCTGTACAGTTCGTTGTCCACGAACTGGTACATACTTGACTGCCTGGTTATCTTCTCTATTTCTTCCGGGTCGTCGGGAAGTTCTCCAGTTTGCAGAAAACGGACGATCTGCTGTGCCCATGCTGGAGCCCGAGGCTCAACAGCAAGGACTAAAGGCATGAGGGCCGCTGCGGGAACCCCAGCTTCTACGGCAAGAACCTCCGGTTCTGCCGGAGCTGATGGTCCCCCGGCAAGCTCGCCGGGGCGAGGCTTGTCGGGAACGCTTGCTTCAACTGTACAGACCCTAGGATCCGCAGGAGCAACCTGTTCCTCAGCATTTTGGTTGTTGATCTTGGGGACCTTGGCGGCGGCTTCTGGAAGTTCCGCCGGCAAGTAGTCGCCGGAGACCAACTTTCTTTTCTTACTTTGCCCAACTGATGGTGTAACGGATGGATGAGTCAGCTTGAGCAGAAAGGTCCCTAGTTCCACAGGTAACTTCATTGCAGCACACTTTGAAAGGCCATCTGCAATATCATTCTGAGCTCTCGGGACGTGCTCCATCTGCAAACCTTCAAAGTGTTCTTCAAGCTTCCTCACTTCATCTACATAAGCTTCCATCAAAGGGCTTTGGTAACTCTTGTTAACTTGTCGGACCACCAACTGAGAATCTCCCCGCACAATCAACTTCCTGATCCCAAGTTCGGCCGCAATCCTGAGGCCGGCAAGCAAGCCTTCATACTCAGCAGTATTGTTTGTTGCTTGCTCCCTGGGAAAGTGCATTTGGATAACATACTTGAGGTGCTCTCCGGTGGGCGCTATGAGTACCACGCCGGCACCGGCGCCTTGCAGCGAGAAGGCACCATCAAAGTACATTACCCATTCACTTGTCGCTTCTTGTACGGGAACACTTGTTTCTGGAACTTCTTCATCGGGCGTTGGGGTCCATTCAGCTATGAATTCTGCAAAAGCTCGGCTCTGTATAGTTGAAGTACTCTCAAACTTGAGACCAAAGCTTGACAGCTCCAGTGCCCACTCAACGATCCTGCCTGTTGCTTCTGGATTGTGCAATATCCTCTTCAACGGAAAGCGAGTGACCACTGTTATCTCGTGTGCTTGGAAGTAATGGCGCAGCTTTCTCGAGGCCATGAGGAGACCGAAAAGCAACTTTTGCACCCCAGAGTATCTTGATCTAGCCCCCTGTAGAAGGGAACTTACAAAATACACTGGGCGCTGCACCATGTTCTTCCGCACTTCTCCTTGTTCCTGCGCAGAGTTGTCCTTGTCGGGGCCAGAGCTTGTCGGAGGAGCCCCCTGCTTGTCGCCGGATTCGCTTGCCGGTGGTGTAGACTCATCCTCTGCCTCCCTCTCCGCTACCAACGCAGCACTAACCACTTGATTGGTTGCCGCTAAGTAGAGCAGCAACTTCTCTTGTGGCCTAGGTGCGACAAGTATTGGAGTGGAGGATAGGTATCCTTTCAAATCTTGCAGCGCTGCCTCCGCTTCCGGAGTCCATTTCATAGGACCTGCCTTCTTCAAGATTTTGAAGAAAGGTAGGGCGCGTTCTGCAGATTTTGAAATGAACCTACTGAGGGAAGCTACACAACCTGCAAGTCTCCTGACATCCTTGACGCGCTTCGTGGCTTCGATCTGCTCGATGGCTTTTATCTTGTCGGGATTGGCTTCAATCCCCCTCTGGGACACAAAGAACCCGAGAAGCTTGCCGGAGGGGACTCCAAAGACGCACTTCTCGGGGTTCAACTTAAGCTGGATCTTGCGCAGATTTGCAAATGTTTCTTCCAAGTCTTGGATCAGGGTATCTTTGCTCTTGCTCTTCACCACTATGTCATCCATGTAGGCTTCCACATTTCTGTGAATCTGTGGCTCAAAAGCAGTGTGCACCACCCTTGCAAATGTTGAGCCTGCATTCTTCAATCCAAAGGGCATGCGTATGAAGCAATATGTGCCGCATGGAGTGATAAATGCAGTCTTCTCTTCATCTTCCTTGGCCATGAAAATCTGGTGGTAACCTGAGTATGCGTCAAGGAAGGAAAGCAGCTCACATCCGGCGGTGGAGTCAACAATCTGGTCAATGCGCGGCAAGGGAAATGGATCCTTGGGACATGCTTTATTCACATCGGTGAAGTCTATACACAGTCTCCACTTCCCGTTGGCCTTACGCACGACAACTGGATTTGCTAACCACGTTGGATGGATGACGCCTCTAACCAGGCCTGCTGCTTCTAGCTTCTTAATCTCTTCGGCAATGAATTCTTGGCGCTCCACGGCTTGCTTCCGGACCTTCTGCTTGACGGGCCACGCGTGAGGACAAACAGCAAGCTTGTGCTCAATTACCTTCCTGGGAACGCCGGGGATGTCAGATGGTTGCCAGGCAAACACATCGACATTCGCCCGCAGGAAGGCAACGAGCGCGCTTTCCTATTTGCTGTCAAGCGTAGCACTGATGGTGAAGGTACCACCAGTGCCGTCCTCCTTGGCGGACACCTTCTTGGTTGCCGGTGGAGCGGCCATCCCCTTCTTGCACTTGCCGGTGGAGCTCGATGGAACGTCCTCGACGGCAGTGCAGCACTCCGAAGAGGTGCGTTTGCCGGAGTGAGCCCCAGAGCACTTGCCGGACTTGGTCTTGGTCTTCTTCCCCCCGGGAGCTTCAGCGGCAAGTGTGTTGCTCTCCGCTGCGGCTGCTGCGTCCCGGTATATCTTGTCGGCGCAGATAAGCGCGTCCTTCTTGTCGCCATGGACAGAGATGACGCTTATCGGCCCCGGCATCTTGAGTACGTTGTAGGCGTGGTGGGAAGCCGCCATGAATCTGGCGAGGGCAGGACGTCCAAGTATCCCATTGTATGGCAACGGGATATCGGCCACGTCAAAGGTTATCCTCTCCGTCCTGAAGTTGAGTTCCCTGCCAAAGGTCACCGGCAGAGTGATCTTCCCCTTGGGCTTGCTCCTTCCCGGGTTTATTCCTTGGAACGAACCGGTTTCTTCGAGCTCGCCATCTGGGATCTGTAGTTTCTTGATCACAGCCGAGGAGATCAAGTTTAGGCCGGCCCCGCCATCAACCAGCATTTTGGTGACCTTGAGGTTGCGGATGGTTGGTGAGACCAACATTGGCAAGCACCCGACCGCAGTGGTGCGGTCAGGGTGATCCTCAAGATCGAAAATGATGGGCGTGCTGGACCATTTCAGGAGCCTGCGCGACTCAACGGGCGGCTCTGCTGCATTTACTTCCCGCACCCACTGCTTGAGTTGGCGGTGGGAAGTATGCAGAGAGGCGCCTCCGTCGACACACAACACTTCTGTGGCCTTCTGGAACTCCTACTCGCTGTTATCACCTTCCTCCATGTCGTCGTCGTCGTCTTCCTCTTCATCCTTGTCGCGGCCCCGGGGAGGTCGATCTCCTTGCCGCTGCTTGGCTTTGCCGCGGCGTCCTCCCCGGCCGTTGAACGGCCGCTTCTTGCTTGGCTCTCCCCCGCCACCTTGGGCCTTCTCCTTGTCGCGCCGCTCGTATTCAGCTTTCTGCTGCTCTACGAGGTACTCGACGCGCTTGCAGTTTGAAAGGTCATGACCCTTGGTGCGGTGGATCTTGCAATATTGCTTGTCGGAGCCGTCCTGCTTGTCGGCTGCCGCTACAGGGGCAGGCTCCTTGCCGGAGCTGCCAGCCTGTGCCTTCTTGGCGGGAGCCTCCTTGCCGGACTGCTCGACGACTAGCACTTCCTTGCTCTTTTTCCTTCTATTGTTCCGCCGCTGGCTCTTCTTTGCCGGGGCGGCGTCGTCGCTGTCGCTTCCCCCTGCGCCAGCATCCTCCCCGGGGAGTCTCCTCCCCTCTTCGGCGCGCGCGCACTTGTCAGCTAGAGCATAGAGCTCACTGACATCCCGTATCTTGGTCATGGCCATCTCCTCACGCATGCGGCGGTTACGCACGTTCTGGTGGAACGCGCTGATAACCGTGGCAGGGTGGACATCGGGGATATTGTGCTGCACGCGGCTGAATCGTTGGATGTACTTGCGCAGGGGTTCTCCTTCCTTCTGGGCCAAGATGTGGAGATCACTCTCCTGGCCGTGGGGTTTGTGGCCGCCCGTGAAGGCGCCAACAAATTGGTGGCACAGATCTGCCCACGAAGAAATGGAGCCTTCCGGCAAGTGCATAAGCCAGGAACGAACGTTCGGCTTAAGCACCAGCGGGAAGTAATTCGCCAGTATCTTCTCGTCGCGCCCCCCGGCTGAAAGTGCAACTAATCCCCGGGTGGTTTTGGTAATTAATAACAACATATATATCATTGAACTAATAGTTACTTGAGAATCATTTCAGAGAAGTTCAGTGATATGGGTATGGAAATGTCTGAAGAAGTGGACCCCTCAAAATGCTAAGGCAAGCATTGGCAAAAGCTCAAGACTCCATTTTTGGTTTAGTGATCAAAGATCACATTGAGTCCATAGGAAAAGCCAATACTATTAAAAGGGGATGAGGTTGTGTTGATGATCTGGTTGCTCAAGTGCTTAGTGATATATCTCCTTCAACTATCAGCAACTTTCACTACTATACACACTCATAAGTAATCTCGGACAAACCGATTCTTCCAACTCAGTCCCACCGAGATGAACCACCTCAGCCATAAGCCAAACCCTAGAAAAATCGGTCAATCCGAGTTTGAGTTCGGTCTCACCGAAACACGGGCTGCCAACCTTCTGTAACCGTTTGTCATCATTTCGGAATATCCGAGTTGTTGATTTCGGTCCCACCGAAACTGGCAAGTTCCTATCTTTGACTCATATCGGACAAACCGAGATGGTATTTTCGGTCCCACCGAAAACCCCAACGTTCACTATATTTGAACTTTCGGTCTGAGCGAGTTTCCACTTCGGTCTCACCGAGATTGCTCAATTATGTGTGTAACGGTTGGATTTTGTGTGGAGGCTATATATACCCCTCCACCCCCTCTTCATTCGAGAAGAGAGCCATCAGAAAGAACTACCACTCCTACCTTACACTTTCTGAGAAGAGAACTACCTACCCTTGTGTTGAGATCAAGTTGCTCCACTCCTACCATATGAAACTTGATTTCTAACCTTCCCAAGTTGCTTTCCACTCAATCCTTTCTTCCACCACAGCCATATCAGTGAGGAGAGTTGAGTGTTGGGGAGATTATCATTTGAAGCACAAGAGCAAGGAGTTCATCATCATCTACAACATCTATTACCTTTTGGAGGGTGGTGCCTCCTAGATTGGTTAGGTGTCGCTTGGGAGCCTCCGTCATCGAGATGTGGAGTTGAACCAAGAAGTTTGTAAGGGCAAGGAGATCGCCTACTTCGTGAAGATCTACCCCGAGTAAGGCTAGCCCTCCGTGGGCGTAGGCCATGATGGAATAGACAAGGTTGCTTCTTCGTGGACCCTTCGTGGGTGGAGCCCTCCGTGGACTCGCGCAGCCGTTACCCTCCGTGGGTTGAAGTCTCCATCAACGTGGATGTACGATAGCACCACCTATCGGAACCACGAGAAAAATCTCCGCGTCTCCAAATTGCGTTTGATCTTCTCCACCTCTCTTTACTACATGTGCAATTTACTTTCCGCTGCTTATACTCTAGAATTGCATGTGTAGGGTGATACTTGTCTTGATCATAATTGTGAAACTGCCAAAAACTGTTCATGATCAAAAGGCATAATTTTTATATTTACAAGTAGTCTAATCACCCCCCCTCTAGACATACTTTCGATCCTACAAGTGGTATCAGAGCTTTGGTCTCCATTGTTTTGGTTTCCATTGCATTGGACTCCATAAGCTTGGTTTCACAACCTAGGAGAGTATGGCGTCTAGTGAGGGTAATTATCGTAGAGGTCCTTACTTTGATGGTACAAATTTTGCTAGTTGGAAGCATAAAATGAAAATGCATATTCTTGGTCATAACCCAGCCGCATGGGGCATTATTTGTGTTGGTATGCAAGGTGAATTCTTCGAGGAAGGAAAAGTTCCGGATCGCGAAGCCACACCGGAAGAGTTGCGGATGTTGCAAAACAATGCTCAAGCTTGTGACATTCTCTTCAATGCTTTGTGTCCCGAGGAGTTCAACAAAATCAGCCGTCTTGAGAATGCTAAAGAGATTTGGGATACTTTGGTTGAAATGCACGAAGGTACTGAGTCTGTGAAGGAATCAAAGCTAGATATTCTTCAAGGTCAACTTGACAAGTTCAAGATGAAGGATGGTGAAGGAGTCGCTGAAATGTACTCTAGGCTTGCTCTCATCACAAATGAGATTGCCGGCTTAGGAAGCGAAGAAATGACCGACCGATTCATCATTAAGAAGATTCTCAGAGCTTTGGATGGAAAATATGACACCGTGTGCACTTTGATCCAAATGATGCCAAACTACAAGACTCTCAAGCCAACTGAAGTCATTGGAAGAATTGTTGCTCATGAGATGACACTTAAGGATAAGGAAGAGCTTCGCAACAAGTCAAGTGGTGCTTACAAAGCTACAAGTGATGCTCCCACAACCTCAAGTGACAAGTTAATTTCCAATGAAGAGATAAGCCTAATGGTTAAGAACTTCAACAAGTTCTACAAGAATAGAGGCAAAGAAAGAAGCTCAAAGTCTAGATCATATGATGAAAAGAGATCTTCTAGTCGTGATCGAAACTGCTACAATTGTGGAAGACCTGGACACTTCTCAAATGAGTGTACGGCTCCCCACAAGAGAAGAGAAGAATCTCCAAGAAGAAGATCAAGAGATGAGTCACCTCGGAGGGAGAGAAGGAGTAGAGATGATCGTTATGAACGAAGACCCTCTCGGAGAAGCAAGGATTCGGAGAGGAAAGACAAGTCATCAAGGAGCTACCCAAGAAGAAGACATCAAGCTCATGTAGGTGAATGGGTCTCCGGCTCCGACTCCGACAATCAATCCGATGGAAGTTATCACTCCGACTCCGACTACAGTCAAGATGAAGGTGTTGCCAGTCTTGCACTCGTATCCTCCAACTCCAACTCCTACGACTTATTTGATTCACCAAATGAGGGAATTGGAAGATGCTTCATGGCTAAAGGCCCCAAGGTAACACACCCCGAATTCATTGACTTTGATAGTGATGAGGATGACTTGCTTGGTGAAGATGAGCTCTTGCATGATAAATCTAGTGAGCTTAGTAACGATGAAAATGCTAGTAGTCTTTATAGTCGAGAAGAGTCGAATGACAATGCTATGAAGGAGATTGAGCGTCTAACTAAAGAACTAAACACTCTTAAGTTAGCTCATGAAACAACTCAAGAAGATCATAGAGAGCTCCTAAGATCTCATGAGAAGCTACGCTTCGAGAAGCTCACTCTAGAGCAAGAACATGAGTTTCTAAAAGCGATCAATGACGATCTTCGAAAGAAGAGTTCTTCATATCTTGCCAAACGACTTCTCTTGTCTAATTTCTTGCCACCTATTAAGACTAAGCATGACAAGCATAAGAAAAATTCTTCCTCTAGTAGTAACAATAACCATGTTAAATCTAATGTTGTTACTCCTAGTAGTTCTCTTGATTCCACTAACAATGTTTCAAGCCAAGTTACACTTGAGCAAGAAAATAGCTTATTGAAGGAAATCATAGAGAAAGGTGTCTACAAGAGTCTTGCCGGAAGCAAGAACTTTGAGGAAATTGTTCGCAAACAAGGAAGGCACCGGAAGAATCAAGGGATTGGTTTTGAGCGAAAGTTCAACGCCGAAGGAGTTGAGTGGGAAGAAGGTCAATACCCTACTCCACAGTTTGTTTCTCAAAAGGAGAAGTATGATCCTACTTCTTCCAATGTGGAACAAGCTCAAAATGACCTTCCACCACAAGACCACAAGCTAAAGGCCAAGGACAAGCTTCTAGAGGAGATTGATGCATTCATTGAAGCACCTCAAGCCATGGTCAAGTGGGTTCCCAAGGACACGTCAAGTTCTACTTCGTCAAGCTCAACTACAACCCCAAGGATTCCCATCAAGATGATGTGGATCCCGAAGAAGAAGAACTAGAAGGTTCTTGAGGGTGACTCCGCCAACATACTTCACTCATATTCATTTTGGCAACTTGTGCAATCAACTTCCACATCATGCACTAGTTCATGGAGTCACAAACCCTCTTGTTGGTAAGTCAAGGGACAAGGTAATCATTGCTTTCATAGGACATCATCTTTTGTGAACTTCAATCTATGTCTATGGATATCCTTGTTTGTTCCTTGTGGGACTAACCCATGTAGGTATTGAAAGTTCCCTAATCCAAAGGATAGCTCCAAACTCTTGATGATCTACATCAACATTGAGTATCCACATCTTCAACATCTACATGAAGTCTTCTACGACAACCCAAGGTTAGTTTGACCCTTTAAAAGGGGTTCTCACATCTAGGGGGAGCTTTGCTCTAAAAATTGAGCTAAAGCATCTTCAAATGATGTGAACACATCAATGCTTTATGTAAAAGTGGTAACCCCACTTGTGCTTAAACGATGAGTATGACCTATGATCAAATGTTCTCATTTGACTCCTAAGTCAAAATACTCATATAAAGATGACCTAGTCATCGACAAATTGTGTGCTAGTAGCTAGAGTTTTGGTTGTGCATGTTTGACACATATTTCATTTGCTATCTTATTGTGTGAGCATGTTGAATGCATGATTTTATCCATTCGAGGACATCCATTTGTTGTTTTGGTTGTTTTGATTTTTCTGGCCAAATGGATGGACAAGAATGCCTAAGTACCTTCCCTAGCTATCTATGCTTTCTTGTCTCAAATTCCATTCATGCTCATATCACAAACTTTGAACAAGTCATTTTCGGACCCTCCGAGTGAGGAGCACTCGGAGCCACCGATCCGTCTAAGGCTGACTTCCAAAACCTTCTAAGTCAATTTCGGTCAGACCAACTTCTCCATCTCGGTCCAACCGAAACGCTTAGACTGATCTAGGTTTCATCTCGGTGAAACTGAGTTCTAAATCTCGGCGTGACCGATATGCGTAACTGCACAGCAGTTATCCATTTCAGTGTCACCGAGTTTTTCAACTCGGTCCCACCGACAGCAAGGGGATATAAATACTGAGGGCAGCGCGCGATTATTTCTTCAAACCATTTCACCCCCAAGTCCCCTGCTGCCGTCGCCCTGATCTTCGGATCGTCGCCGTCGTCGCCTGTGCGCCCTCGCCGCAGGTCTCCGCCGCCGTCAACGGTTTTCTTCTCCGCGCCGTTGCCGCCGTAGAGGGACTCTACCAAGTTAGGGTGAGTCTCGATCCCTCTCGTGCTCCCCATCTGATTCATTGCACGATTGGTTTGCCCTGCATCTAGCCACGTTTGAAATCTTCCTTAACATCAGATCGGCTCTAGTTTCGAGTAAAATTCTTAGGTTTAGGTTTCCACGGAACACATCTCGGTGAAACCGAATTTAATTTTTCGGTGCGACCAATTTGGCCTCTGGCCATTGCACTGCACTTTCGGTCTAACCGAGTTGTGCAAATCGGTGTGACCGAAACTCAGTTTTAGTGAAACCCTAGAGTATCGGCAGGACCGAAACCCATTTCGGTCTGACCGAAAGTGGTGTGGTAAGCCTCTGTATACACTTCGGATTCACCGAAACTGAAAATCGGTTTGACCGAAATGCATTCTGTGAAAACTCAAAACTAAGATTTGAACTCATTTTTTTTGCAAAAACCTCTGCAGTTTGTGATAACTCTTCTACTCTGCCTATACCTTATCTATTCACAGGTTGTCAGCCATGTCAGATGCCAGTGACAGCCAGAACAGGTCTGAATCACCTTTTGCAGAGATTCCTGAGGCAGATACTAGTCCTGAGGCTAGTAGTCCTAGTGATGATGGTGAGAGGAGTACCCCTAGTGGTTTGCCTCCTGCAGCCACCAGAACCAGAAAGTAGAGAAATTCTGATGATGAGGACTCTGACTTCATTGCTGAGGAAGTAACCTCCAAGCCCAAGAGAAATGTTGTTGCCAAAGAGCACCAAGGGCATCAGTCAAAGAAAGGCACCAGCAAGGTCAAGCAGTCAGCTGTTGCCAAGAAGTTGAACCTGGAAGAGCCAGCCACAAGTAAAGTGAAGAAAACTTCCAAGAGGAAGAGGGTAGTATATGCTGAACCTCATGCAGATGTAGCAGTTGAGGAAGAAGAAGAAGAAGCACCCCAGCATGTTCCTCAGAAGCAGAAACTCATGGGTGATGCAATTAGGGCTCAAGCCACTTCAAAGCCCAAGAAGCCTGCTCAAGCAAAGGCAGCTCCAGCAAAGCCTTCTGCCAAGCGCAAGAGGACTACCAGGAACATCCCAGCCTCTGAGAAGAACAAAGGTGATATGCCACCGTCTGAGTCTCAAGAAGAACATGTGTTGCTGTAGCTCCGTCCAAAACTGCCACTCCACAACGATGCTCATCCTCAAGCCGAGGATATGAAGGCAAGGAAGGATAGAGGTCTCAGGCTATGGAGACAGTCTGATCCATATGCCGTGAGGAGAAGGACTACTGTGGACCCCAGATTTCACACCAGAGAGCAGCAGGACTTCTATGAGACTGTGTTGATGGATAAGAAGCCTATTGTTGCAGATACCAGATATGTTGACTGGGAGTACATTGACAGTGAAGAGCACCGAGACTTCTTTCCCCATGTGCATGAGAGCTTTACTGCATGTGGAGTTGATGACTTTGTGGGTCAGAAACTGACAGATTGGAACGATGAGATGATTATGCAGTTCTACGCCACAGCCCACTTTTATCCTGATGGGAAGATCACCTGGATGACTGAAGGTCAAAGGTTTTCTTCGTCTGTTGAAGAATGGGCAGAACTTCTGAATGCTCCAGTGCAGAGAGAGGACGACATTGATGTCTATGGGATTCCTATGAAGAACCATGATTCCATGAAGAACATGTACAAGGAGATCCCCGCAGCAGATTTGGAAGGGTGGAAGCTTGGCTCAGTGTACTATCTCCAGGCAGGTCTAACTACCACAAACACTATTTTGAGGCATACTTTGATGCCCAAGTCTGGAGACCATCGCATGATCCGAGGCTATTCTATCAACATGCTGCACATACTTGATGAGAAGGCACCTTTCAAGGTGATGGACTTAATGGTAGAGACCATTAAGAGGACTGCAGCTGACCAGAAGAGGTCGTGTGGATTTGCCCCGCAGATTCAGATGCTTATCAATGCCAAGTTTGGCACGGGCAAATTCATGTTGGATAGGAAGCACTTGCCACTGCAGCCAGAGCATGAAGATAACATTGTTGTGATGGACGAGGAGGATCCAACTTCGGTTGAAGGTCAAGCCAAGATTGAAGCTGCCAAGAAAGCCAAAGCTGATAAAGAGGCAGCAGCAGCAGCAGCTAAACCAAAGAGCTTCGGAGAGCAGATTCTTGAAGCTACCCAGAGGATTGAACAACGCCTGGCCAGCATTGAACAATCTCAGGAAAGCCTAGAGAGGATTATTGACGACAAGATCCACGCTCTGGACGTGAAGCTGACTGAACTTCAGGTGACTGTCAACAAGCTTGAGGAAGCTAGGCAGGACAGGGCAGAGCTCGTGCAGGATGACCTAGTCCAGGACTCTCATCGCCAGACTGCTCAGGTTCCCAGAGGATCCCGATCAGCTGCTATTCCAGTGACTGACTCCAGGGCTACCACTTCAGCACCTCCTACAGCTCCAGCAGTTACTCCAGCCACAGCTCCAGTATCCACTCCTCTAGTGCAGACATCAGCTGAAGTCTTCGCCGATGCCGTCATATCTACTCCGACATCTACCCAGACAGGAGCCGCCAGCAGAGCCCACAGTGACGCTTAGCTCTATGCTTTTTCAAACTTTTTGGTAACTTGTTGCCAAAGGGGGAGAAATTGTATAGATCATAGGGCTTCGAGAGAGAGAGTGCTCTTTCGTTCTTTTGCCGGTTTTCTTTGAGATACATTTGGTTCTTTTGGTTCTTGAAACTTTCAGTGTGCTTGATACTACGTTTGATGCTACCTTAATGAGTGCTTAGTCGTACTATGCTTTAATGTGTGCTTAAATGCTTATCATATGCTATTCCTTTTTGTATGGCTATTTACTCTTGTCTTGGTGATTGGGTGCATGTTATTCATTCTTATCATTTTGTGCGCTCCACCAAGATGTATGTGACATGGAAGAGTGACCCATAATCCTAATCGATTGTGCATTTGCATTCAAACGCAAATTTTAAATAATGCACAAATTTAGGGGGAGCTCTTGTTTATCACATACTTCTCAAAGCGACGATATTATTTATTGATTATATCTTTTGTCGAAGCTTTGATCTATATGTTGTCATCAATTACCAAAAAGGGGGAGATTGAAAGTGCAACTAATCCCCGGGTGGTTTTGGTAATTAATAACAACATATATATCATTGAACTAATAGTTACTTGAGAATCATTTCAGAGAAGTTCAGTGATATGGGTATGGAAATGTCTGAAGAAGTGGACCCTTCAAAATGCTAAGGCAAGCATTGGCAAAAGCTCAAGACTCCATTTTTGGTTTAGTGATCAAAGATCACATTGAGTCCATATGAAAAGCCAATACTATTAAAAGGGGATGAGGTTGTGTTGATGATCTGGTTGCTCAAGTGCTTAGTGATATATCTCCTTCAACTATCAGCAACTTTCACTACTATACACACTCATAAGTAATCTCGGACAAACCGATTCTTCCAACTCAGTCCCACCGAGATGAACCACCTCAGCCATAAGCCAAACCCTAGAAAAATCGGTCAATCCGAGTTTGAGTTCGGTCTCACCGAAACACGGGCTGCCAACCTTCTGTAACCGTTTGACATCATTTCGGAATATCCGAGTTGATAAATTCGGTCCCACCGAAATTGGCAAGTTCCTATCTTTGACTCAAATCGGACAAACCGAGATGGTATTTTCGGTCCCACCGAAAACCCCAACGTTCACTATATTTGAACTTTCGGTCTGACCGAGTTTCCACTTCGGTCTCACCGAGATTGCTCAATTATGTGTGTAACAGTTGGATTTTGTGTGGAGGCTATATATACCCCTCCACCCCCTCTTCATTCGTGGAGAGAGCCATCAGAAAGAACTACCACTCCTACCTTACACTTTCTGAGTAGAGAACTACCTACCCTTGTGTTGAGATCAAGTTGCTCCATTCCTACCATATGAAACTTGATTTCTAACCTTCCCAAGTTGCTTTCCACTCAATCCTTTCTTCCACCACAGCCATATCAGTGAGGAGAGTTGAGTGTTGGGGAGATTATCATTTGAAGCACAAGAGCAAGGAGTTCATCATCATCTACAACATCTATTACCTTTTGGAGGGTGGTGCCTCGTAGATTGGTTAGGTGTCGCTTGGGAGCCTCCGTCATCGAGATGTGGAGTTGAACCAAGAAGTTTGTAAGGGCAAGGAGATCGCCTACTTCGTGAAGATCTACCCCGAGTAAGGCTAGCCCTCCGTGGGCGTAGGCCATGATGGAATAGACAAGGTTGCTTCTTCGTGGACCCTTCGTGGGTGGAGCCCTCCGTGGACTCGCGCAGCCGTTACCCTCCGTGGGTTGAAGTCTCCATCAACGTGGATGTACGATAGCACCACCTATCGGAACCACGAGAAAAATCTCCGCGTCTCCAAATTGCGTTTGATCTTCTCCACCTCTCTTTACTACATGTGCAATTTACTTTCCGCTGCTTATACTCTAGAATTGCATGTGTAGGGTGATACTTGTCTTGATCATAATTGTGAAACTGCCAAAAACTGTTCATGATCAAAAGGCAGAATTTTTATATTTACAAGTAGTCTAATCACCCCCCTCTAGACATACTTTCGATCCTACATCGGCAGCCTGCACCGCGATGGTGTAGATGCTGAGGAACTCCGAGGGGTGCGTCTTGCCGTCGTACTTCTCCGGTACGTCGGGCTTGAAATTTTTCATGCTGGGCCACTGGACGCGCCGCAGCTCACGGGTGAACGCAGGGCAACCTGCCGCGTACGGCAAGTCGCCTGGTTCACCGGGCGCGTGCGTGTCGACAGTGGTCCCGACGCGCTGATCTGATTGTCGCCGGGCTTCTCGGCGGCGCTCGATTGTCGTCCGAGCGTCTTCTTGTCGCCGGTCGTCAAGGACCTGGCACTGGTCCCGACGAGCCCGCGGATCCGACGACGCCGTGGAGTCGTCGTCGACGTTAATCCGGCGGGGAGGCGTCTTCTGCTTCCGCGGCGGGGAGTGCACGGTGGTTGCACCCCCGGCGGTCTTGTCGCCATCGGCCTTCGTCTTCTCGACTTGCCGTGGCCGCGAGGTCGCCGGCTGCTGCGGCGTGTCGTTGTTAGCGAAGGCGATGAGGCTTTGTATCGTCGCCCTCCAGTCTTCGGCCTTGTCTGCCGCTGGAGGGAAATCGAGGAGCAGTTGCGCTCTTGCGAGTGCTTCTGCTGGAGAGGAGGGGAGCGGGGGCGAGCGGTGCGAGGAGCGAGATATGCTCGGACTCCTAACAGGGTTAGAAGGAGCAGTTTCCCGCCCCGGCGACCGCGCCTTGCTCGTGCCAGGACGGTGGCTTGGAGCATCCCGCGAACCTCCGGTTTGCCCTTGCCCCAGCAAGCGGATGGTACCTCCTGTACCACGGCGCTGCTGGGTTGTCGTCTGCTGAGATGGACGTGGCGCATCTACGGACACCGAGGCTCGGTCGTCCGTCTTGTCTTTGGATTTGGTGGCGCCGTGAGTTTCCTCGCCGGCAACCACCCTTCCGCCGGCGTCTCCTCCGCCCACCGTTGGCTCTGGTGGTGGTGGAACAGACGCAGATGGGCCTGCGACCTCGGAAGCTTTCTTCTTCGGGGCCATGCTGTTGCTGATGAAGTCGATGTGGCTGGAGAGGTTGATGAAGAATGCGCCCGCGTGAGCGCCGGATCAGGTTCGCACAACCTCGACGCCCCCTACCTGGCGCGCCAAAGATGTCAGGGGAAACTGTCCACCACGAACACCTATGGGACCGGAGCCCCTTGTACGTTGCGGTAAGGGAGCGGAGGGAGCACAAAGAGCGGATCGAGGAGAGCACGCGGGCAGTTTACCCAGGTTCGGGCCGCGCGGACGCGTAAAACCCTACTCCTGCTTGGATTGTATTGAGTTCTTGGGCTCGGGAGCTTGAAGAACTAGCTACGCCGAGCAAGAGAGTTGTCTAGGTTCCGAACCCCCTCTACGTTGTGCATGGGCCTCCTTTTATAGCTCAAGGGGTTACCGACAGGTGTCAACGTAGAGGAGGGCAAAAATGTAACTTTGGTGGTAGTTGTAACAGTGCGGGAACAGTGCATGAACAGTGGATAAACAGTGGTCTTCACCTACCTTGACAGTGGGGGACAAGGGCATTAAATGCCCGTCACCGTCGACCCCAAAAGCACCCGTCCATGCGTCTCCGCTCGACACGGCGGTAGCCTCGTCACCGTGGATCGCCACCGTGTACCCCAGGCTGCACAACCATCCGCCACGCGTCCCTGGAAGGGCCCCAGGGCGACGCGTGGGCAGATGAGCTGGAGCGCGGGCACACAGCGTAACTCTCCCCCGGCAAGCACCTTGCCGGGGCCTTGAACTTGCCGGGCCCTGAAGCTTGCCGCTCCCCGAGCCCTGCCGGGGCGCATGTTGCGCCGAGGCGTGTCCTCTGAGATGCAGTCTTCTAGTCTTCCTGGCAAGCTCCTCTTGCCAGGGTCTTGTGTTAATGCGATAGTCTTGAGCCTGGGATGGCCTTCCCGGCAAGCTCCACTTGCCGGGGTCTTGATCTTCTGTCTTGTATACTTTGTTTTTGAATGGCTTAATAAGGACCGGAAAGGTTTCCGGCAAGCGCGTGGTGAGCCCTGCCGCGGGAAGCTGCTACTGCCCGTGCACAAGTTGGGGTACTAAGGTACCCCTATCTTAGTAAACCGACAGAAATCCCTTCCCTCTTGCCCGGCTGTGGGCAAAAGGCCCCTCGGCCGGCCCTCTCGCGCCCTCCTTCTAGAAGTGCCATAACAGGAACATTTTGCCACTAAAATATGTTCAATCCTACATGTATACAAGTAGCAACTGGAATTCTTATTCAATCAGAACTAAAATATTTAGTTATCTTAATCTTTCACTCCATATTCAGTTAACATGAGTGACTCAGTTGAATGCTTCCGGCACTTTGCAGCATTTTGGCATGTTTTTTTACGCCAACCGACTCAAGTCTTCTCAGAACACAAACCACAGGATGTGTCGAGGTAGCCTTGTCTTTCGGCTCCCTGCGATGCCACTGGTGTATGGCGACGCAACCTTGGCTGGTGACTGTTGTTGTGAGAACTTGAAACTAGACATGAGCTGTGTGTTCCACAAACTTAGATCAGGAAAATATATCTTGTAAAGAATGAACTCGGGGTGGAAAACACTACCAGCCAGAAACATTTTAAAGGCTGGTTCGTTGCAGCAAGGTATGCAACATCATAATGCTAAGCTACTCACTTGGATAATGTGATCATGGATTCAGCTCTTATGAACATTGAAGAACTGGCGGATGCTTGTACAATCTCGGCGCAGATACATTTAACATGAGAGATGGAACAACTCTGAATCTGAAGAGCAATGGAAGTCGAATCAACAACTAGCTGTAGCATGTAGCTTGTTCACCACCATCACACAATCTGAATCCAGAATTATCACTCGTTGGTAGCCTTCCGAGACAGCAAAATGCAGACCTTTGGTCAAAGCCGCTATTGCTTCAGCCAGTTCTTGGATGATGGCCCCTTGAAGACTCTGGACAAAGCGAGGCCGGACATCACACTCCCACACGCCCATCATTTGATCATCAATGAAGTACTGCAGCATCAGCATTACTAGTAACCATCTTGGCACAAACAATGATGGCTCACAACTAGATAGAGGTAGACACAAGGGAAACAAGACGTTGTTGGATCACATCAATATAAGTCTCCTGATCTTATGCACAACCCTTCACGGTACAGGACCACGTTCGTTTTTCCAAGCCTCGTTGCGCTCGTCCTGTTCGAACTGACACGTAACGGCAATAGCAGTGGATGTTTCCTATTTTTTACTAGAGTTGTCTTGACAGTAACTATATGCTTTTGGATTGTGCGGCAATGAATGGTTTGAACTCACTATATATTGCGGATGCTTTGAGCGCCTCGAAACATTGGTTTGTCGAAATATTACTGTTAGGCATGCAAATGTATGATTAAGGAAGGGTAAGAAAGGTAACTTACCTTGAACTTATACTGAAAAATCTGTGTTGCTCCAAAGCAAGGCGTTGTACAAAAATGCAACAGTTGTGGGCGTGTCAAACTAGTGGTGATCTGATTTGCAGCAAACGCCTGAAAGGAATGGTTCCTTGGAGTAAGTAATTGGGATAGCCAAGAATTATATATATCATGTAACAACAGGTGCTTCTTTTTTATCGTGGTTACACATGTGGGGTCCTACTGAATCTTTCTTATGTCCTTGCTACCTCTTGTGCTTGCGTTGTTTTTCCTTGAAGAGGAAAGGGTGATGAAGCACAGTAGCGTAAGTATTTCCCTCAGTTTTGGAGAACCAAGGTATCAATCCAGTAGGAGACCACGCGCGAGTCCCTCATACCTACACAAACAAATAAGAACCTTGCAACCAACGCGATAAAAGGGTTGTCAATCCCTTCTCGGCCACTTGCAAAAGTGAGATCTGATAGAGATAATAAGATAATATTTTTGGTATTTTTGTTATATAGATTGAAAGTAAAGATTGCAAAATAAAAGTAAAGTAAAGATAAATAGTTGATGAAAAATTAATATAATGGAAGATAGACCCGGGGGGCATAGGTTTCACTAGTGGCTTCTCTCATGATAGCAGATTTCTACGGTGGGTGAACAAATTACTGTCGAGCAATTGATAGAAAAGCGCATAGTTATGAGAATATCTAGGCATGATCATTGTATATAGGCATCACGTCCGTGAAAAGTAGACCGAAACGATTCTGCATCTACTAATATTACTCCACACATCGACCGCTATCCAGCATGCATCTAGAGTATTGAGTTCATAAGAACACAGTAACGCTTTAAGCAAGATGACACGATGTAGAGGGATAAACTCATGCAATATGATGTAAACCTCATCTTTTTATCCTCGATGACAACAATACAATACGTGCCTTGTTGCCCCTGCTGTCACTGGGAAAGGACACCACAAGATTGAACCCAAAGCCAAGCACTTCTCCCATTGCAAGAACTATAGATCTAGTAGGCCAAATCAAACCGATAATTTGAAGAGACTTGCAAGGATATTTAAATCATACATAAAAGATTTCAAAAAAGAATCCAATATTGTTCATAAATAATCTTGATCATAAACCCACAATTCATCGGAAAGGTGGTGACCTGCTATTTTTTTCCTCTTTATTGCTGAGATTTTGGTCTCTCGGAATATTTTAATGTCATTTGAATTCAGATAATTTTGTTACTCATGCATAGACCTTTGCATCGGAAAGGTGGTTTGCGCGATCGCAACCAATCTTACATGTGTTTGTACTTTTGTTTCAACACTCAACAGGAACTTCTCATCAAAGGAACTGACTTTTTTGGCGTGAACCGGTAACCTTATGGTGCTAACTACGATGCATGCTTTGTTGCCTCTTTTACAGAGGTTGTTCATGTTATCTTAGATGCCACCGAGATGTACCGTTGTGCTGATCAGCTGTTCTGTGTGTCTGCAACTGTTTGCTTGGCTTGGTAATCGTCTTCATGCCTTTGGCTCTTTTCAGCAGTCTTGAAGAGAAATTTACTACCGTCGATACATACACTCATCTGGGGTAGAATCTGATCTCGAGTAAGCATTGTGCTCCACCCAAAGAAAAAACTATGGAGCATCTGGATGTCTTAATCCTAACATTCGGTAGGTTGTTGAGTGTTTGCTTGCTTATTTCTTTATTTTGCATTGCTATTGACGTGTGTCCATAGGCGCTGATTGTTTCTCGATTTCACATTTCATAGGGAGTGCACTTCGTTTGATGCCTTGAAAGAGCAGTATATTGGGCATCACGAAATAGTCATCCAGAGTTTGGTCAGATTTGAACTGGTTTGGCTTACAATTTGTAATTTTGCAATCAGCTTTCCTACAAGGTACTTTCAGATCTTCATTCAAGTTATTATGCATGATCGTTAAAAATCCCTCGAAAATGAACTCCATTGCTGTAATTGAAAATTTAAAAGCACAAGATTTAATGGCTTGTGTGGTCATACATATTGATGCTTATTTATTTTACACCCTTGAAACTAATAAGGGTTCATGGAATTTTTTTTTTCAAGTATTTGTCTGCAGATGTTTCTATAAAACAATACAATTTATTATGTTACAGTTAAGAATCTATTCAGAATTGCACTTTATCTTGCATAGATCAAACTCTGTTAAGCTCCAAGGTGCACTTAGCTATCATTTCTCCCCATTTCCCAGTAAGAGCCAGAAGTAGGTAGGTCTAATTTTGTTTCTGTGAGCAGTCTGATTAAATGTTGGTTTTGTGGTGACACCAACTGTCGATGTGCAATTCTTTTTATTTTACATGTTTCTTTGATTTTCTATATAACAGTTTTGCAATTTGGGTGGCATGTTTTAAGCTTGCTATCCATGTGCCAGAGTCATGAGTTGGTCGCGAGATCTTATGGGTTTCACAGCTTCTCACATGTACTGTCCTGAAATGTTTGTTTGGATGTTAGTTTAGTTTTTAGTTGTGAATTCACAGCTTCTCACATGTACTGTCCTCTTAGACCTTTAGATTTCCAAAGAAACTAAATGAAGATATGGTGGTATGGTCTCAATAGTACAACTTAAAGCCTTCCATGCTTTATATTTTCTCTGAAATTTGCTCTTGAAGAATCATGTATCTATGTTAGATCTGGTGAGAAAAGGCGGCTTCCAAGCAGAGGATGTGGGAGTGTTGGCCACATTTGGTTTTCGGCTTGGGTGTCTAAATATTCTCACAATACATGGCTCCCTCTCGGCCTTTGCGCCATTGGCGCAACGAGTCATCTAGTTTGTTGGAAAAGGCTATGAGTGCGGAGGCTTGTTCCGCATGTCTTTGTCAGATATTTGCAATAAAGTTATTAATAATGTTTGCCACAATAATGAGTATAATATTTGGCATTTACGACTATGTCATATTAACTTTGGTTGCATGACGCGGCTAGCCAATATGAGTTTAATTTCGAAATTCACTAATGTCAAGGGCTCCAAGTGCCAAGTATGTGTGGAAGCTAAGCAACCTCGTGATGTCTACCACACAACCTTCTTCTTGTAGACGTTGTTGGGCCTCCAAGTGCAGAGGTTTGTAGGACAGTAGCAAATTTCCCTCAAGTGGATGACCTAAGGTTTATCAATCTGTGGGAGGCGCAGGATGAATATGGTCTCTCTCAAGCAACCCTGCAACCAAATAACAAAGAGTCTCTTGTGTCCCCAATACACCCAATACAATGGTAAATTGTATAGGTGCACTAGTTCGGCGAAGAGATGGTAATACAAGTGCAATATGGATGGTAGATATAGGTTTTTGTAATAAGAAAATATAAAAATGGCAAGGTAGCAAGTGGTAAACGTGAGCATAAACGGTGTTGCAATGATAGGAAACAAGGCCTAGTGTTCATACTTTCACTAGTGGAAGTTCTCTCAACAATAATAACATAACTCGATCATATAACTATCCCTCAACATGCAATAAAGAGTCACTCCAAAGTAACTAATAGCGGAGGACAAACGAAGAGATTATGGTAGGGTACGAAACCACCTCAAAGTTATTCTTTCTGATCGATCTATTCAAGAGTCCGTAGTAAAATAGCACGAAGCTATTCTTCCTGTTCGATCTATCATAGAGTTCGTACTAGAATAACACCTTAAGACACAAATCAACCAAAACCCTAATGTCACCTAGATACTCCGTTGTCACCTCAAGTATCTGTGGGCATGATTATACGATATGCATCACACAATCTCAGAAACATCTATTCAACCAACACATAGAACTTCAAAGAGTGCCCCAAAGTTTCTATTGGAGAGTCAAGACGAAAATGTGTGCCAACCCCTATGCATAGATTCCCAAGGTCACGGAATCCACAAGTTGATCACCAAAACATACATCAACTGAATCAATAGAATACCCCATTGTCACCACGGGTATCCCACGCAAGACATACATCAAGTGTTCTCAAATCCTTAAAGACTCAATCTGATAAGATAACTTCAAAGGGAAAACTCAATCCATTAATAGAAGATAGAGGGGGAGAAGCATCATAAGATCCAACTATAATAGCAAAGCTCGCGATACATCAAGATCGTGCCATCTCAAGAACACGAGAGAGAGAGAGAGAGAGAGAGAGAGATCAAACACATAGCTACTGATACATACCCTCAGCCCCGAGGGTGGACTACTCCCTCTTCGTGATGGAGAGCGCCGGGATGATGAAGATGGCCACCGGAGAGGGATTCCCCCCTCCGGCAGGGTGCCAGAACGGGTCTACATTTGTTTTCGGTGGCAACAGAGGCTTTCGGCGGCGGAACTCCCGATCTAGGTTACTTTCCAGAGCTTTCAGTATATATAGGAGGTGTTGGAGTCGGGGGCAAGTAAAGGGGGTCTTCGGGCTGTCCTCGAGGCAGGGGGGCGCGCCCCCTACCCTCGTGGGCAGCCCGTGGACCTTCTACCCCCTCCCGCACTTTCTGGGCTTCTTCTGGTCCAAAAACGTCATCCGTTGAGTTTCAGGTCAATTGGGCTCCGTTTGATATTCCTTTTCCGCGATACTCTAAAACAGGAGAAAAACAGAAACTGGCACTGGGCTCTGGGTTAATAGGTTAGTCCCAAAAATCATATAAAAGTGTATATAAAAGCCTATGAAGCATCCTAGAAGGATAATATAATAGCATGGAACAATCAAAAATTATAGATACGATGGAGACGTATCACCTCGCAAGTCCCATAAGATTGCAGAGGCTAGAGACTTGGCACCACCAGAGCTTATACATTATGATCTCTGTGAGATGAATTGCGTATTGACAAAAGGTGGAAAGAAATACTTCATGACGTTGATTGATGACCCCACTAGATATTGTCATATGTATATTCTGAAATCAAAATATGAAGCTCTAAATTTCTTCAAAATCTATAAAGCTGAAGCAGAGAACCAACTTGATCGAAAAATTGAACGGCTTAGGTCTAATCGTGGTGGATAATATTTTCCCAATTATTTTGATTTATTTTGTGCGGAACATGGTATAATCCATTAGAGGACGCCTGCCTACTCACCTCAGTCAAATGGGGTGGCTGAAAGAAAGAACTGAACTCCAACTGATTTGGTTAACGCCATGTTAGACACATCAGGTCTCTCCAAGGCATGGTAGGGGAGGCGCTAATGACTGCATGTCATGTCCTAAACTGAGTTCTCACAAAGTATAATACCATGACTCCATTTGAGGAATGGGAAATGAGGAATGGGAAAGGAAAAGATTGAAACTCTCCTACCTACGTACTTGGGGTTGTTTGGCGAAAGTCAATATACCAATTTCCAAAAAGCACAAGCTTGGACCAAAAACCGTGAATTGTGTTCTTTTGGGCTATGCTTTTCATAGCATTGGCTATAGATTTTTGATAATAAAATCTGAGGTATCCGACATGCATGTTGCTAAAATTATGGAGTCGAATGATGCGACTTTCTTTGAGGATATATTTCCTATGAAGCGTATGTCTAGTTCATCAAATCAGGAGATACCTACTCCATCTAGTGAGGAATTTGTTGTAATTCCTGAACCCACCATTGTGATGGAACACGTTGAGAATCCTGTTGGGGATGACAATCAAACTCTTGTAAGGAGTAAGAGACAGAGGACGCAGAGTCCTTTGGTGATGATTTCATTGTGTACCTCATGGATGACACACCCATGACCATTTCAGAAGCCTATGCGTCTTCTGATGCTGACTATTGGAAGGAAGTTGTCCGTAGCGAGATGAATTCCATCTTAGCTAACGGAACCTAGGAAATCACTGATTGTCCCTATGGGTGCAAACCTGTAGGATGTAAGTGGGTGTTCAAGAAAAAGCTTAGACCTGATGATATGATTAAAAAGTACAAGGCACAACTTGTGGCTAAGGGTTATATATACTCAAAAAGAAGGTGAAGATTATTTTGATACTTACTCACCTGTGGTTAGACTGACTACTATTTGGGTGCTACTATCACTGGCTGCCTCACACGGTCTTCTCGTTCATCAAATGGATGTTAAGACGACTTTCCTCAATGGAGACTTGAAGGAGGAAATTTACATGGATAAGGCCGATGGTTTTGTAGTACTTGGTCAGGAAGGAAATGTGTGCAAGTTATTAAAGTCTTTATATGGCCTTAGACAAGCTCCTAAGGAGTGGCATGAGAAGTTCGAAAGAACATTAACAGGTGCAGGCTTTATAGTAAACGATGGTGACAAGTGTGTGTACTATCACCATGGTGGGGGCGAAGGAGTTATTCTTTGTCTGTATGTCGATGACATACTGATACGTCTCCAACGTATCCATAATTTTTGATTGTTCCATGTTATTATTTATGATGTTTTGGATGCTTAATGGGCTTTGTTATACACTTTTATATTATTTTTGGGACTAACCCACTAAACCAAAGGCCCAGTCCAGATTGCTGTTTTTTGCCTGTTTTAGGGTTTTACAGAAAAGGAATATCAAACGGAGTCCAAACGGAATGAAACCTTTGGGAGAGATATTTTTGGAGCAAAATACGCACGGGAGACTTGAGAACCACGGAGTAGGGCTGACGTGGCGTCCACGAGGGTGGGGGGCGCGCCCCCTGCCTCGTGGGCACCCCGTCTGGCCCCCGGTGCCCTCCTTCCTCCTATATATACCTACGTACCCCGAAACTATCAGAACAACAGAGAAAACCCTAGTTCCACCGCCGCAACCTTCTGTTCTCGTGAGATCCCATCTTGGGGCCTGTTCCGGAGCTCCGCCAGAGGGGGGATCTACCACGGAGTGCTTCTACATCATCAGCATCGCCTCACCATGAGTTATGAGTAGTTTACCACAGACCTTCGGGTCCAAAGCTAGTATCTAGATGGTTTCTTCTCTCTCTTTGGATCTCAATACCAAGTTCTCCTCGGTCTTCGAGGAGATCTATTCGATGTAATCTCTTTTTGCGGTGTGTTTGTCGAGATCCGATGAATTGTGGGTTTATGATCAAGATTATCTATGAGAAATATTTGGTTCTTTTTCTGAACTCTTTATGTGTGATTATAATATCCTTGCAAGTCTCTTCGAATTATTGGTTTGGTTTGGCCTACTAGATCTATAGTTCTTGCAATGGGAGAAGTGCTTTGCTTTGGGTTTGCTACTTCTCGAGCTTGTGTTGTATTCCCTCGAAGAGGAAAGGGAGATGCAGCACAGTAGCGTAAGTATTTCCCTCATTTTTTGAGAACCAAGGTATCAATCCAGTAGGAGACCATGCGCGAGTCCCTCGCACCTGCACAAACAAATAAGAACTTCACAGACAACGTGATAAGGGGTTGTCAATCCCTTTGTGGTCACTTACGAAAGTGAGATCTGATAGAGATGATAGTTTATATTTTTGGTATTTTTGATTTATAAGAACAGCAAATAAAAGCGATAAAAGTAAAGTATATGTAGATTGATATGTCGAGAATAGACCCGGAGGCCATAGTGTTCTCTAGTGGCTTCTCTCATGATAGCGATATTCTACGGCGGGTAACCAAATTACTGTCGAGCAATTGATAGAAAAGCGAATAATTACGAGACTATCTAGGCATGCACATTGTATATAGGCAGCACGTCCGAGACAAGTAGACCGAAACGATTCTGCATCTACTACTATTACTCCACACATCGACCGCTATCCAGCATGCATCTAGTGTATTGAGTTCCTAAGAACAGAGTAAAGCTTTAAGCAAGATGACATGATGTAGAGGGATAAACTCAAGCAATATGATATAAACCCCATCTTTTTATCCTCGATGGCAACAACACAATATGTGCCTTGCTGCCCCTACTGTCACTGGGAAAGGACACCGCAAGATTGAACCCAAAGCCAAGCACTTCTCCCGTTGCAAGAACTATAGATCTAGTAGGCCAAACCAAACCAATAATTCGAAGAGACTTGCAAGGATATTATGAGCACACATAAAAAGTTCAGAGAAGAACCAAATATTTCTCATAGATAATCTTGATCATAAACCCACAATACGTGTAGAGAGATAAACTCAAGCAAACGATTCATCGGATCTCGACAAACACACCGCAAAAAGAGATTACATAAAAAAGATCTCCTCGAAGACCGAGGATAACTTTGTATTGAGATCCAGAGAGAGAGAAGAAGCCATCTAGATACTAGCTATGGACCCGAAGGTCTGTGGTAAACTACTCACAACTCATGGTGAGGGCAATGATGATGATGATGATGAAGAACTCCATGATGGATCCCACTCCGGTGGAGCTCCGAAACAGGCTCCAAGATGGGATCTCACGGGAACAGAAGGTTACGGCTGTGGAATTAGGGATTTCTCTCTGTTGTTGAAGGTTTCGGGGTACGTCGACTTATATAGGAGGAAGGAGGACACCGGGGGGTGCTCGAGGGGCCCACAAGGCAGGGGGCGCGCCCCCCACCCTCGTGGACACCCCAAGGCTCCCCTGACATGGTTCTCAAGTCCCTTGTGCATGATTTTCTCCAAAAACATCTCTCGCGAAGGTTTCATTCCGTTTGGACTCCGTTTGATATTCTTTTTCTGCAAAACCCTGAAACAGGTAAAAACATCAATCTGGAATGGGCCTTTGGGTTAGTAGGTTAGTCCCAAAAATGATATAAAAGTGTATGACAAAGCCCATTAAACATCCAAGACTTCATAAATAATAGCATGGAACAATCAAAAATTATAGATACGTTGAAGACGTATCAAGCATCCCCAAGCTTAATTCATGCTCGTCCTCGAGTAGGTAAATGATAAAGAAAGAATTTTTGATGTGGAATGCTAACCAATATAGTTTTTCAATGTAATTCTCTTAATTGTGGCATGAATGTTCAGATCTGAAAGATTCAAGATAAAAGTCTATATTGACATAAGAAATAACAATACTTCAAGCATACTAACAAAGCAATCATGTCTTCTCAAAATCCTATGGCTAAAGAAGGTTATCCCTACAAAATCATATAGTCTGGCTATGCTCCCTCTTCATCACACAAAATATTCATATCATGCACAACCCCGATTTCAGCCAAGCACTTGTTTTCATACTCTATTCTTTCAAACCTTTCAACTTTCACGCAATACAAGAGCGTGAGCCATGGACATAGCACTATGGGTGGAATAGATGTGGTTGTGGAGAATACACAAAGGAGGGAGATAGTCTCACATCGACTAGGCGTATCAACGGGCTATGGAGATGCCCATCAATAGATATCAATGTGAGTGAGTAGGGATTGCCATGCAATGGATGCACTAGAGCTAAATATGAATGAAATCTCAACAAAAGAAACTAGTGGGTGTGCATCCAACTTGCTTTCTCATGAAGACCTAGGGCATTTGAGGAAGCCCATCGTTGGAATATACAAGCCAAGTTCTATAACAAAAAATTCCCACTAGTATATAAAGTGACTAAGCATGAGACTCTCTACAATGAAGAAAATGGTGGTACTTTGAAGCAAAAGTGTGGAAAAAAGATAGTAGCAATTGTCTCTTTTTTGGGCCCTTTTTCTTTTCTTTGGCCTTTCCTTTTTTTTTCTTTTTTTTCGGAGGGGCTTTATAGATTTAGCCTTTCCTCCCATGGGACAATGCTCTAATAATGATGATCATCACACTTTTATTACAACTCGATACTACAACAAAGTATGACTCTATATGAATGCCTCTGGCGGTGTACCGGGATGTGCAATAAAACAAGTGTGACATGTATGAAAAGTTATGCATGGTGGCTTTGCCACAAATACGATGTCAACTACATGATCATGCATGGCAATATGACAATATGATGCGTGTCATATGAACGGAATGGTGGAGAGTTGCATGTCAATATATCTCGGAAATGGTGGCTGTTTTGAGGAATAATATGGTGGATGTTTTGAGGAAGGATATATAGTGGGTTTATGGTACCGGCGAAAGTTGCGCGGTGCAAGAGAGGCTAGCAATGGTGGAAGGGTGAGAGTGTGTATAATCCATGGACTCAACATTAGTCATAAGAACTCATATACTTATTGCAAAAATCTACGAGCCATCAAAAGAAAGCAATCAATGCATGCTCCTAGGACGAAGGTTGGTAGGAGTTAACCATCGCGCGCCCCGACCTCCACACAAAGGTTGACACTTTACAAATATCTCATGCTCTAACTTCGTCACATAGCGGTTCACCATACGTGCATGCTACAGGAATCACTAACCTTAACACAAGTATTTCTCAATTTCATAAAAACTCCACTAGCATGACTCTAATATCACTATCCTCATATCTCAAAACAATTATCAAGCATCCAACATCTCATTATATTGACATTGGATGTCTATCATGTGAAGACTAGTTTTTTTAGCCTAAACACATTACCATGCTGTTTTAAAAAACTCTCAAATAGATATAAGTGAAGCATGAGAGTACAACAATTTCTACAAAATATAACCACCACCATGCTCTAAAAGATATAAGTGAAGGACTAGAGCAGAAACTATTCAACTCAAAAGATATAAGTGAAGCACATAGAGTGTTCTAGCAATTCCTAGGCCATATTTAACTCTCTCAAATAGGTGTGTCCAGCAAGTATGATTGTGGAAAACTAACACGCAAAGACTCAAATTATACAAGACGCTCCAAGCAAAACACATATCATGTGGTGAATAAAAATATAGCTCCAAGTATAGTTACCGATGGATGAAGACGAAAGTGGGGATGCCTTCCCGAGGGCATCCTGTGACGCCCGAAGACCGACGTCCCAGGAGATTCCAGAAGATTCCAGAAGATTCCAGATGTTCCGGGTTCTCCCGTGTGTTTCTTTTGTGCTTGTGTTTTTATTTTTGCATTGCATCATGTCATCATGCCATCATGTCATATTTATTTGCATCTCAACCTAAATAAATCGTGTGGACCTTCGGTCCATTTAAATCGAGGGAAGGATGTCTTCTCTTTATAACATATAAAAGTCTCTCAATATTTAGGGAGCTATATAATAAATATTCCATTGTTTGGAATTACCCGCAACACACTTGCAAATATTCTCCATGCCTCTTAATTCGAGTTTCACCATAAAAAACCTTCCCTATATTATTTTCCCAATTATCGAGGCTCCTCCAAAAATCTAGACTCCTTTTAAACTCCTTTAAGGCAAGCTAATTAGTTTAGTTTGTTTTTCCCTATTTTTGTTGGAACTATTTTGTGGGGTTGGTTTTATTCCTTAAAGCCTTACAAAAATGTTCCATCGTTTTTATTCTTATTCTTTGCCTCTTTTCTTATTATTTTGGCTCTCTCCATTTATTTATTTCTGCTAAGGATTATATGGAGAGGAGCTTCAGCCACCGCCCCGGCCCATTCTTTCATTTAGCCGCAGCAGGCCCATCTTCTCCTCCTCCTCGCAGGCCTCCTGGCCCATTTGGCCCAACTCCCTCCAGCCCGTGCGAACCCTAGCTCCCGCACGACCCCGTGCCCTCTTCTCGCTCATTCCCTCCTGTGCGCCGCCAGGTTGCCGATCCCCTCGACTGTCCCGATCCCCTCGCTCGTCTTCTCCCGTCGAGCACCTCGCCTCCCTCCGTTCTCCAGCAGACCGCAGCCCCGACCGCCCCTTCCTTCGCAGTCTTCCCGCGCGCCAGGAGCTCGGCCATCCTCTAGGCCCGAGCGCCTCGCCTCTCCTCCTCGCAAGCGCCAAGCTCGCGCCCCTCCTCCTAGGTCTCGCCCCAGCGGCAGGAGCTGCCGTCCAGCGTCGTCCCGTCGTCGCCACCAGGGCGCAGCCCGCGCCACCGGCCCTCTGGATCCGCGAGGCCGAGCCCTCCGCTCCTGAGGTCTCCCTCCAGCCAGCGCCCTCCCTCCGCGCCGTCCTTCTCCTCGCCGTTCGCCCCGTCAGCCTCCAACAGAGCCGAGTCCGCGGCTCCTCCTCTGCCCGCCACCGCGCCAGTGCCTCGAGCGGCCGCGCCGTCCGGCGAACCAAGGCCAGAGCCTCCTCCGCCCTGGTCCAGCCTCCATGCCGCTCGGATCGTCCTCGAGCTCAACCTCAGCTTCCTCCGCGCCAGTACCGCGACGAGGCCCTGCCTCCACTTCGTCCTGCTGCTGCTCGCGAGCGCCAAGACCGACTGCTGCTGTTGTGCTTCTTCGTCGGCTTCGTGTTTTGTTTTGGTCCAGCAGAGTTTTTGTCAAGTTCATCGCCGAGACAAGTACCTCTACGCAAGAACCGTGTACGACTACAAGGAGAAACGCAAGTTCCACGACGTGACAAGTACCTCGACGCACGGGAACGACTACATCCGATGCGGGTTTCGACAAGTACCACGACCAAGTACCACGACGACCGAACGGCTACGATGGCGAGTACCTCTCCGATGAACGTGAACAACTACATGGCGATGCGACAAGTACCCCTACGGAATGTGTACCACTACCGTCGCCCCGAAGATGTCCGACGCCGCAAGTACCACGACACGATATCGGAACAACTACTTCCTCTTCGGAAACGTGAACGGCTACTTCCCTCCAAACATGAACGCCTTCTTCCTCTACGTCTCGAACCGCCCCGAAACGCACGCTTCAAAGGTATAACGAGACGACTCCGTGGTTGAACCGTGGATGCTTGTTGTGTTGTATGAAATGTTTCCCGTGTGTGCACCGTGTCGTTTTGTCCGTTTGACATGTTCCTCGGTTGCCTCGTCGCCGACTCGTGGGAACCCGGTGACGGGATCGCCCCACCTTTTATCTCGTTTGACTCGCTCACGCCATCTTTCTTTTGCACCGGACTCTCAATGAGTTACCGGAACCGAGATGTTGCGTTGCATCATTTTCGGATCGTTGCCGTGGCACCCTTTCCTTCCACCGCGGTGACAATGCTTCTTATCTTCTTCATGTCAACCTTTTAATAAACTTGCATAAACTTGATCATGTCATCCGCATCATTTAACAACATTATATGTGTGAATTGTTGTTTGCTTATAATTATTAAACATGCTCATGGGGATTTTCCGGAATTTGTTGTTGTTATTTCCGGCCTCTTTTAAAATGCCTAAATAGTGTAGTTTTATTATTGTTTCACCTCTTGCCATGTTAACAAACATTTAATCTTGTCTTGTAATAAACGAGAGTCAACTAAATAATTAAAATGTGGTGTTTCGTCAATATGCAACTCGTTGCATATTGAGCTCCACTTAACTTGTAGTGTTGTTTGTGCACCTTGCCTTGCCATGCATAATTAAACCGGACATGCATCATACTTGGATGTGCATCGTATGCCATGTTTATGCTTGTGTGTTTACCGTGTTGTTTGCTTCTTTCCGGTTGCTTCTCTTGTTAGCTTCGGTTTCGTTCCGGAGTTGTGAGGATTCGCTCGACTGTTGCTCCGTCTACTTCATGGATCCGTTCTTCTTCCTTGCCGAATCCCAGGCAAGATGATCATACCCTTGGATACCTTTACTACCATTGCCATGCTTAGTTGTCTCGATGCTATTGTTACATGTCGCGCTACCCATTTTTATGTCAGCCCTCTCCTTGTTGCCATGAAACCTCTAACCTTGACACCTTCCTAGCAAAACCACTGTTTGGCTATGTTACCCGCTTGCTCAGCCCCTCTTATAGCATTGTTAGTTGCAGGTGAAGAGGAAGTTCGTTCCAGGAGGGAACTTGTTGTTGATATATCACAATATCTATAATTATTATTAACACACCTATATACTGGGCATGGGTGGAAGGCTTGGCCTTTTGCTCGGTGTTTTGTTCCACTCATGCCACCTTAGGCGCCGATAAACCGGCATTATGTTCCTTGATTTTGCGTTCCTTACACGATGGGTGGATGGGGACCCCTTGACAGTTCGACTTTGAATAAAACTCCTCCAGCAAGGCCCAACATTGGTTTTAATTTGCTCATAATAACAACTTATTTAATTAATTAATTGCATAGGGGGTCATGTCCCCGAGGATTCTTAATTCTACATAGCAGGGGGGGCCAGTGCTGATGGTGTTGGTCCCAAACGAGCGGACTGCGGGGCCGCCTTGGGGAAACCCGAGGTATCTGGTATAACCTGTAGGATGTCTCATCCGGACGTGGCCTGAGACGAGATACGCGCGGCTACTATCAGGGTGTCGGCACGCCGGGAGGTCTTGCTGGACTTGTTTTACCATTGTCGAAATGACTTGTGCTACCGGGATGCCGAGCCTGATCGGATTTTCCCTAAGATAAGGGGTGATGATATTATATTTATCACTTCAGCTAATCGTGAGAGCTTGTGATGGGCTAAGTTGGGACACCCCTGCAGGGTTATGATCTTTCGAAAGCCGTGCCCGCGGTTATGTGGCAGATTGGAATTTGTTAATGTCTGGTTGTAGAAAACTTGACAGATGATCCGAAGTAAAACACACAACTGTGTGAGTAACCGTGACTGTCTCTTTTCACTTTGAGAAGAGAACACGGTGGGGTTATGTTTGACTCGTATGTAGTTAGGATCTTTAGCGATCACTACTTTTGCGACCATTTGCGTAGATGCTCATCTTATTCTGGTACTCGTAAGTTAGCCACCATATGCTTTGCTTAGCCGCTGCTGCAACCTCACCACTTTACCTCTTCCTACCCATAAAGCTTTGCTAGTCTTGATACCCATGGTTATGGGATTGCTGAGTCCTCTGTGGCTCACAGTTACTTCACCACACCAGATGCAGGTTCAGCCGAGTTTGATGCAGGAGATGGTTCAAGTACTTCACTTGGAGTTCGTTGAAGAGTTTGGCCGTATGCTTGTGACGTTTCGATGTTCAGTAGTGGTTTCTACTAGGATTCGATCCTGACCTGTGGCTTTATGTTGTTTTGGTATCTTTCTTTTGGATCTTCACCCGTAGTCGGGTTGTGATGTTTTGTGATGATCTGCTTATGTAATGTATTGTGTGAAGTGGCGAGTGTAAGCCAACTATCTCCTTTTGCAATTTAATCGCGTTTTTACATGAGTCGTGCAAAGATACCAAACTTGAGATCATTCTAGGATGGGCTTATACCTTTAAGTCGTGCCTCGACACGTAGGAGGTATAGTCCCATCCTGGGCATTACAAGTTGGTATTCAGAGCCTTCTCCGACCTAGAAGCCCCCACTGTTGGATCGAATCGTTGACGGTTGAGTCTAGACACACACTTGAAAATGTTTTGAGTCCTATATATATATCAGAGAGTAGGATTTCTTTTGCTTCTCATCTCTTTTCACTCTGGTGAGGACTCCTGACGATTACTCTTGCCTCTTCTACTTTCAAAAATTGCACCAAATTTTTTAGGATCTCGCGAGTATTGTTTGGATTGTTTCGATGTCTTTGTGACGAGAACATTGTTCTCGATGCCTCCTGTCATTAGGGGTTGTGGCAGTGTCCCGGGGAGTTGAGCTCCGAGGTGTTGTCATCACAAATCCATCGCGGCAGTACTAGAATACTTAAGACGGCCGACATCGAAAACTCTCCTATGCGGTTAGTGGCAAGATAACCCCGACATCACCCAGTACTGGGGAGGTAGTTCGGGAGTATTGACATAGCTTGTTATAGTGGATGCCTTTCGAAGGTCCGAGGTAAACAGTTTTCGAGAAAGACTGGTTATGTGTTGAAGGATGGATACACCTGGATGTAGGTTTAGAGTTGATTGCGCGGTGCTTCCCGTGTATCCCCAACACCTGATTGCATAACTGGAAACTTTCGGAAATCTATAGGTGGGTTCATCTAGTAGTTCTAGGCATTCTTCCAACGAATGCATGATATGAAGTTTGGGGTTCTACATTGAGTGAAGTGGTTTTATGGGCTTGTTCCGATCGGGAGTTGCATCTTAAAGGGTCCTTGGCTATGCTGATCCGGGGATTGCAAAACCCTTTTGTAACACGTTCCAAGAGCTTTCAGCACGAATATGTCGGACGAAGCTTCTATCTTGTATTGGTTCTCTCTGCTCCTTGTTTATTTTATCTTTTGTTCTCCCAAGTGGCTTCTCGTCAAGTTGATGTACCTGCGGAATTTATTCGTTCAATTCTTTGCTCGGATGATATTGTGAAGATGATGCTGCGAAATATCTATCCTTTGTTTTTGTTTTCATTCTGGTATTCGAGTTGCTTCGATGTCAAATGTTGATTCCATACCTTTCTTAATCGGTATTCTCATATTTCTATGGGAGTGCTAATTCTTCTTGACCATCGAGATCTTCATGTTAATCCTTTTCAACCGGTGTGCCTTCTCTTCAAGTTACTCCATTCAGACGTCGTTGAGAAATCTGACGATTGTCTGTTTCATTCATCCCAAGTCGTCTTTGTTTTCCCCACCCTCCCACCCTTCTTCTTCTCGGAGCAAGAAATTCTCAAATGAAGTATCCACTTTATTCATGTGATGTTTCTTCATTCATTTCCTTCAATGTTCTTATCCGGTGATTTATCATGAAGATGCTCAAGAGCTTCAAGTTCATCATTCTTTTGTTCTCGAATTCTGTGGTGGATGTAATTCAAGATTTCGGCGTTGATCTTATCCTTTTCCTCATTTCATAATGCTTTCTTATTCCGGTGCACCAAACTTATCATTCTCCTCTTGCTATTCATATCCGGAGTGCTGAAGATTCATAATTCCATTCTTAATCCGTTCAGCTATTCTGAGGATTATCATCTTATTCAAGCCATTTAATTCAACCCATGCAATATCTCTTAAGCAATCTTTTCCAATGGTGATTTCTTGAGTGGGCCCTAACCCACAGGTCTTTTTCCAGGATCTTACCTGACTCTTCTAATTTTTCTGGAGTTATACTCAAATTCTTTTCAAAGTGTGACGTAAGAATGATTTCCATCAGTCACATGCCTTCCCCAAGATCGCTTTCAAATTCTTTTCATCGTTGGTTCAACCTTTTTAATTCTTCATTCCGGAGTGCTCAACAATTCTTATGGCAGTTCTCGTCTTAATTCTCAACATTTGAAGACCAGAGAAGTGTTTCTCTTAAATCTTGGCCCGTTCTCTCAAGATTCGTAGTTCTAGCTTCTTGCCATCCTCATTGTCGTTTTGATTGTGAGGAATTATTTTTATACCCATCCGAAGCATTTCATGAATTCTTTTCTTTGTGATCCTCCGAAGGCCTTCATTTCAGAAGATTTCTTCGTTCTCAGTTTTCAACCTCGTCCTCCAAATATTGTTCATTGATGCCTCTTCGTTCGTCTCCATATTCTTACGGTGGTTATTCAAGTTTACTCTTCTGTTGTTATCGTATTAATTCACTCATTCTTTTCATAATCCTACCCGTGCTTTGTTGAATACTTATCCAAGCTTGTGCTAGATCCCTCTTTAATTCTTTGCAACGAGAATAAGTAGTATGCCAAATCCTTGTTGTCATCAATTTAAATTGGTGAAGGAGATGCATGACATAATTCTTATTCTTATTCCTTCAAGGTGATTTAATTCTTTTGTTTGGAGCTTGTTCACCATATCATATTCTCGGTTCTAAGTTGTTCATCTTGTTTTCTGGAGCTCCAAGTTATTTCTGTTATATCATTGCAAGCTCCATCTAATTCATCGCAGGCCTTGAATCTTATTCTTTTCATCTTTCACTTCTCATGCTTTCATTACCGGAGTTCTTCATGGTGGTTCATCATGTTTTAATTCATCCTCGAAGGCTTCATCAAGATTCTTGTTGGAGCTCAAGAATTTTAATCATGCTTTCCAATTGCAATTCTTTCTACCTTATCTTTTCAGATGGTGTTATGTCATTCTTGACAATTCCTTCATGTTTCATGATTCATGAGTTATCAAGAATGAGATATTTAAACCCATCATTTTCCTTGATCTGGAGATCTTTTCAACCCCTCAATTATTCGTTGTAGTTATCTTGGGTTGTATTTCACCAAAAACTTTCCCTAAGGATTGTTGCTATTATGGTGCTTATAAATGACCCAAATTCTTCATTTATCATTCTGGTGAGATAAGTTTATCGTCTCCTTGTTGATCTCAATCCAAGCAATTCGTTTCCGTTAGTGGCCGGTTGTCACCTCATAATTTTGAGATGTTTTCCATAAGCCCACATCAAGCTTATTCGTTTTCGTGTTGATTTTTCCATCAACTCCGCTCAACCCTTCTTCGTAAGGATGCTCTTTCAAATTCAATTTTGAGAGAAGTTGTCATTTTTCTTCTCCGTTCTTTTCTTTCCAACGACCTAGCTTATATTCTTTCATTCCGGAGGCATTGTGATGTTGATCTCTTTGACCATCATCTCGTTTTTATCAAGATCATGTTCTTTTCCTTTGTTTATCTATTTAACCGGAGCGTTGTATTCTTCATTCTAATTATCTCATCTTATCAAGTGTTAACTCTCTTTTAACCGGAGTGCTGTCTGAATCTTTTCTTACCCTTGTGCCATTCTTTTAATTGTTTCGGAGGCAATATGTTGTTCTTTTCATCAAGTATCACTTCATCTCCTCAACTTCCTGTTAATTCTTTCCATTTTCAGACGGAGTGCTGTCCAAATTCTGTCATTCTTATTCCTTGGCTATACCATTGCGGTTTCTTATTCTTTTAATCCGTGAGCTCTTGTTCCATGTATTTCAACCTGCAAGGTTCTCATAATGCTCCTCGTTACTCTTTTCTTAAGGAGTGCACTTAACTTGTTCATCTCCGTTGTATTCTTCTTCCATTTTGGTCAACCTCTCAGGTTCTTTGGTTTCACTCGCTTGTCAAAGAAGCAACTTTGTTTTACCTCTTCTTTTCGTTTTTACCCGGTGCTATCTCTAGGATCTCGGGTCGAGATCCTCTGTTAGTGTGGGAGAGTTGTGACGCCCGAAGACCGACGTCCCAGGAGATTCCAGAAGATTCCAGATGTTCCGGGTTCTCCCGTGTGTTACTTTTGTGCTTGTGTTTTTATTTTTGCATTGCATCATGTCATCATTTCCATCATGTCATATTTATTTGCATCTCAACCTAAATAAATCGTGTGGACCTTCGGTCCATTTAAATCGAGGGAAGGATGTCTTCTCTTTATAACATATAAAAGTCTCTCAATATTTAGGGAGCTATATAATAAATATTCCATTGTTTGGAATTACCCGCAACACACTTGCAAATATTCTCCATGCCTCTTAATTCGAGTTTCACCATCAAAAACCTTCCCTATATTCTTTTCCCAATTATCGAGGCTCCTCCAAAAATCTAGACTCCTTTTAAACTCCTTTAAGGCAAGCTAATTAGTTTAGTTTGTTTTTCCCTATTTTTGTTGGAATTATTTTGTGGGGTTGGTTTTATTCCTTAAAGCCTTACAAAAATGTTCCATCGTTTTTATTCTTATTCTTTGCCTCTTTTCTTATTATTTTGGCTCTCTCCATTTATTTATTTCTGCTAAGGATTATATGGAGAGGAGCTTCAGCCACCGCCCCGGCCCATTCTTTCATTTAGCCGCAGCAGGCCCATCTTCTCCTCCTCCCCGCAGGCCTCCTGGCCCATTTGGCCCAACTCCCTCCAGCCCGTGGGAACCCTAGCTCCCGCACGACCCCGTGCCCTCTTCTCGCTCATTCCCTCCTGTGCGCCGCCAGGTTGCCGATCCCCTCGACTGTCCCGATCCCCTCGCTCGTCTTCTCCCGTCGAGCACCTCGCCTCCCTCCGTTCTCCAGCAGACCGCAGCCCCGACCGCCCCTTCCTTCGCAGTCTTCCCGTGCGCCAGGAGCTCGGCCGTCCTCTAGGCCCGAGCGCCTCGCCTCTCCTCCTCGCAAGCGCCAAGCTCGCGCCCCTCCTCCTAGGTCTCGCCCCAGCGGCAGGAGCTGTTGTCCAGCGTCGTCCCGTTGTCGCCACCGGGGCGCAGCCCGCGCCACCGGCCCTCTGGATCCGCGAGGCCGAGCCCTCCGCTCCTGAGGTCTCCCTCCAGCCAGCGCCCTCCCTCCGCGCCGTCCTTCTCCTCGTCGTTCGCCCCGTCGGCCTCCAACAGAGCCGAGTCCGCGGCTCCTCCTCTGCCCGCCACCGCGCCAGTGCCTCGAGCGGCCGCGCCGTCCGGCGAACCAAGGCCAGAGCCTCCTCCGCCCTGGTCCAACCTCCATGCCGCTCGGATCGTCCCCGAGCTCGACCTCAGCTTCCTCCGCGCCAGTACCGCGACGAGGCCCTGCCTCCACTTCGTCCTGCTGCTGCTCGCGAGCGCCAAGACCGACTGCTGCTGTTGTGCTTCTTCGTCAGCTTCGTGTTTTGTTTTGGTCCAGCAGAGTTTTTGTCAAGTTCATCGCCGAGACAAGTACCTCTACGCAAGAACCGTGTACGACTACAAGGAGAAACGCAAGTTCCACGACGTGATAAGTACCTCGACGCACGGGAACGACTACATCCGATGCGGGTTTCGACAAGTACCACGACCAAGTACCACGACGACCGAACGGCTACGATGGCGAGTACCTCTCCGATGAACGTGAACAACTACATGGCGATGCGACAAGTACCCCTACGGAACGTGTACCACTACCGTCGCCCCGAAGATGTCCGACGCCGCAAGTACCACGACACGATATTGGAACAACTACTTCCTCTTCGGAAACGTGAACGGCTACTTCCCTCCGAACGTGAACGCCTTCTTCCTCTACGTCTTGAACTGCCCCGAAACACACGCTTCAAAGGTATAACGAGACGACCCCGTGGTTGACCGTGGATGCTTGTTGTGTTGTATGAAATGTTTCCCGTGTGTGCACCGTGCCGTTTCGTCCGTTTGACATGTTCCTCGGTTGCCTCGTCGCCGACTCGTGGGAACCCGGTGACGGGACCGCCCCACCTTTCATCTCGTTTGACTCGCTCACGCCATCTTTCTTTTGCACCGGACTCTCAACGAGTTACCGGAACCGAGATGTTGCGTTGCATCATTTTTGGATCGTTGCCGTGGCACCCTTTCCTTCCACCGCGGTGACAATGCTTCTTATCTTCTTCATGTCAACCTTTTAATAAACTTGCATAAACTTGATCATGTCATCCGCATCATTTAACAACATTATATGTGTGAATTGTTGTTTGCTTATAATTATTAAACATGCTCATGGGGATTTTCTGGAATTTGTTGTTGTTATTTCCGGCCTCTTTTAAAATGCCTAAATAGTGTAGTTTTATTATTGTTTCACCTCTTGCCATGTTAACAAACATTTAATCTTGTCTTGTAATAAACGAGAGTCAACTAAATAATTAAAATGTGGTGTTTCGTCAATACGCAACTTGTTGCATATTGAGCTCCACTTAACTTGTAGTGTTGTTTGTGCACCTTGCCTTGCCATGCATAATTAAACCGGACATGCATCATACTTGGATGTGCATCGTATGCCATGTTTATGCTTGTGTGTTTACCGTGTTGTTTGCTTCTTTCCGGTTGCTTCTCTTGTTAGCTTCGGTTTCGTTCCGGAGTTGTGAGGATTCGCTCGACTGTTGCTCCGTCTACTTCATGGATCCGTTCTTCTTCCTTGCGGAATCCCATGCAAGATGATCATACCCTTGGATACCTTTACTACCATTCCCATGCTTAGTTGTCTCGATGCTATCGTTACATGTCGCGCTACCCATTTTTATGTCAGCCCTCTCCTTGTTGCCATGAAACCTCTAACCTTGACACCTTCCTAGCAAAACCACTGTTTGGCTATGTTACCCGCTTGCTCAGCCCCTCTTATAGCGTTGTTAGTTGCAGGTGAAGAGGAAGTTCGTTCCAGGAGGGAACTTGTTGTTGATATATCACAATATCTATAATTATTATTAACACACCTATATACTGGGCATGGGTGGAAGGCTTGGCCTTTTGCTCGGTGTTTTGTTCCACTCATGCCACCTTAGGCGCCGATAAACCGGCATTATGTTCCTTGATTTGCGTTCCTTACACGATGGGTGGATGGGGACCCCTTGACAGTTCGACTTTGAATAAAACTCCTCCAGCAAGGCCCAACATTGGTTTTAATTTGCTCATAATAACAACTTATTTAATTAATTAATTGCATAGGGGGTCATGTCCCCGAGGATTCTTAATTCTACATAGCAGGGGGGGCCAGTGCTGATGGTGTTGGTCCCAAACGAGCGGACTGCGGGGCCGCCTTGGGGAAACCCGAGGTATCTGGTATAACCTGTAGGATGTCTCATCCGGACGTGGCCTGAGACGAGATACGCGCGGCTACTATCAGGGTGTCGGCACGCCGGGAGGTCTTGCTGGACTTGTTTTACCATTGTCGAAATGACTTGTGCTACCGGGATGCCGAGCCTGATCGGATTTTCCCTAAGATAAGGGGTGATGATATTATATTTATCACTTCAGCTAATCGTGAGAGCTTGTGATGGGCTAAGTTGGGACACCCCTGCAGGGTTATGATCTTTTGAAAGCCGTGCCCGCGGTTATGTGGCAGATTGGAATTTGTTAATGTCCGGTTGTAGAAAACTTGACAGATGATCCGAAGTAAAACACACAACTGTGTGAGTAACCATGACTGTCTCTTTTCACTTTGAGAAGAGAACACGGTGGGGTTATGTTTGACTCGTATGTAGTTAGGATCTTTAGCGATCACTACTTTTGCGACCGTTTGCGTAGATGCTCATCTTATTCTGGTACTCGTAAGTTAGCCACCATATGCTTTGCTTAGCCGCTGCTGCAACCTCACCACTTTACCTCTTCCTACCCATAAAGCTTTGCTAGTCTTGATACCCATGGTTATGGGATTGTTGAGTCCTCTGTGGCTCACAGTTACTTCACCACACCAGATGCAGGTTCAGCCGAGTTTGATGCAGGAGATGGTTCAAGTACTTCACTTGGAGTTCGTTGAAGAGTTTGGCCGTATGCTTGTGACGTTTCGATGTTCAGTAGTGGTTTCTACTAGGATTCGATCCTGACCTGTGGCTTTATGTTGTTTTGGTATCTTTCTTTTGGATCTTCACCCGTAGTCGGGTTGTGATGTTTTTGATGATCTGCTTATGTAATGTATTGTGTGAAGTGGCGAGTGTAAGCCAACTATCTCCTTTTGCAATTTAATCCCGTTTTTACATGAGTCGTGCAAAGATACCAAACTTGAGATCATTCTAGGATGGGCTTATACCTTTAAGTCGTGCCTCGACACGTAGGAGGTATAGTCCCATCCTGGGCATTACACATCCCCAAGCTTAGGCTTTTGATTATCCTTGAATTTTACTTGGGGTTCCATGGGCATCCCCAAGCTTAGGCCTTTGCTACTATTTGTTCCATAGTCCATCAAAGCAATACTCAAAACTTGAAAACTTCACAACACAAAACTTAGACAAAAATTCTCGTGAGCTCCGTTAGTATAAGAAAGGAAACCACTACTCAAAGGTACTGCAATGAATTCATTCTTTGTTTATATAGGTGTTAAACCTACTGTATTCCAACTTCTCTATGGTTCATACTTGCCAATACTATTCATAGATGCATTGGAATAAGCAAACAATACACGAAAAACAGAATCTGTCAAAAACAGAACAGTCTGTAGTAATATGCAGTTTTCGCCTACTTCTGGAACTCCAAAAAATTCAAACTAAATTGGTAAATTTGAGGAATTTGTCTATTAATCCTCTGCAAAAAGAATAAACTAAATAGCATGCTCCAGTAAAATCTGATAACCACTTTAGCGAGCGCTAACGATTCTGTTTTTCACAGCAAGATCACATAAAGTTCACACACATCTTCCCAAAGGTTCTACTTGGCACAAACACTAAACAAAACATGAAACCACATCTAATTAGAGGCTAGATGCAATATTTATTCCCTAACAGCAAGAAAAACAGAAAAAATATAAAATTGGGTTGCCTCCCAACAAGCGCTATCGTTTTACGCCCCTAGCTAGGCATGATACAAGATAAACCTAGGTATTACCATCTTTGGAAGGCAACTCTTTGATTAAGCACTTATGATTGTTAGGCACTTCTTTGTCCCTATTAATAATCAAACTCTTGGGTAAGAAATCAAGAAATTCTAAAGTGTCAAAAGGGTCTCTTGCAAAAGTAAGAGAATTAGGGTGAACACTTATGGACTTGAGGTCCGCAATTCTAGATGTTTCACCCTTATCTTTAGGGACATACATGAACTTAGATAATTTAGTGGTAGAGGTATTTGGAGTAGTTTTTATAGCGGAAAGAGCAAAAGCCACATTAGTGATAACATCCTCAAGCTTATTGATTCTAGTAGAATCCTGATCTAGCTTTTCTTTAACTATGGGCTCCTTTTCCTTAAGATTTTTCAGAACAACTCCTACCTTAGATCCATATTGGGTAATTTCATTATGGATATTTCTATCCAAGTTCTCTACCAGTTCTATCATAGCAACTTTGTTTTCAATGATTTCTAACCTTTGCATAACATGCTCCAAAGTTAAAACGGCCCCATTGACCATAAGAGGTGGTGAGCCAAATAATTTAGTCAAAGCATTATAAGAATCAAAGGTATGGCTACCCAAGAAATTCCCTCCGGTAATGGTATCTAAGATAAATCTATTCCACGGAGTTATGCCAACATAAAAATTGCGAAGAAGCACGGAAGTGGAAAGCTTCCTGATAGATCTATTTTGAGCATTGCAAATTCTATACCAGGCATCTTTTAAGTTTTCTTCCTCCCTTTGTTTAAAGTTGAGGACCTCACTCTTGGGAGTGTTGATAATGATAGGTGTGCTAGACATGATGACAAGCAAGCAAGCAGCACACAAGCAAACAAGAAGCAAGCGAACGATAAACACACGGCGGAAGAAGGGCAAATAAAACGGCAAGGGTGAAGTGGGGGAGAGGAAAACGAGAGGCAAAGAAATGTAATGCGAAGGATAAGGGTTTGTGATAGGTACTTGGTATATGACTTTTGCGTAAGCCTCCCTAGCAACGGCACCAAAAATTCTTCTTGCTACTTCTCGAGCTTGCGTTGTATTGCCTCGAAGAGGAAAGGGAGATGCAGCACAGTAGCGTAAGTATTTCCCTCAGTTTTTGAGAACCAAGGTATCAATCCAGTAGGAGACCACGCGCGAGTCCCTCGCACCTGCACAAACAAATAAGAACTTCGCAGCCAACGCGATAAGGGGTTGTCAATCCCTTTACGGTCACTTACGAAAGTGAGATCTGATAGAGATGATAGCTTATATTTTTGGTATTTTTGGTTCATAAGAACAGCAAATAAAAGCGATAAAAGTAAAGTAGATGTAGATTGATATGGTGAGAATAGACCCGGAGGCCATAGTGTTCTCTAGTGGCTTCTCTCATGATAGCGATATTCTACGACGGGTGAACAAATTACTGTTGAGCAATTGAAAGAAAAGCGAATAATTACGAGACTATCTAGGCATGATCATTGTATATAGGCATCACCTCCGAGACAAGTAGACCGAAACGATTCTGCATCTACTACTATTACTCCACACATCGATCGCTATCCAGCATGCATCTAGTGTATTGAGTTCCTAAGAGCAGAGTAACGCTTTAAGCAAGATGACATGATGTAGAGGGATAAACTCAAGAAATATGATATAAACCCCATCTTTTTATCCTCGATGGCAACAATACAATACGTGTAGAGGGATAAACTCAAGCAAACGATTCATCGGATCTCGACAAACACATCGCAAAAAGAGATTACATCGAATAGATCTCCTCAAAGACCGAGGAGAACTTTGTATTGAGATCCAGAGGGAGAGAGAGAAAAAGCCATATAGATACTAGCTATGGACCCGAAGGTCCGTGGTAAACTACTCACAACTCATGGTGAGGGCGATGATGATGATGATGATGAATTCCGTGATGGATCCCCCTCCGGTGGAGCTCTGGAACGGGCTCCAAGATGGTATCTCACGGGAACAGAAGGTCACGAGGGTGGAATTAGGGTTTTCTCTATGTTGTTGAAGGTTTCAGGGTACGTAGACTTATATAGGAGGAAGGAGGACACCGGGGGTGTGCTCGAGGGGCCCACGAGGCAGGGGGCGCGCCCTGGGAAGGGGGGTGCGCCCCCCACCCTCGTGGACACCCCGAGGCTCCCCTGACGTGGTTCTCAAGTCCCCTCTGCGTGATTTTCTCCAAAAATATCTCTCGCGAAGGTTTCATTCCGTTTGGACTCCGTTTGATATTCTTTTTCTGCAAAACCCTCAAACAGGCAAAAAAACAGCAATATGGACTGGGCCTTTGGGTTAGTAGGTTAGTCCCAAAAATGATTTATAAGTGTATGACAAAGCCCATTAAACATCCAAGACTTCATAAATAATAGCATGGAACAATAAAAAGTTATAGATACGTTGGAGACGTATCAGGGTTCAATCTTGCGGTGCCCTTTCCCAGTGACAGTAGGGGCAGCAAGGCACGTATTGTATTGTTGCCATCGAGGATAAAAAGATGGGTTTTATATCATTATATTTGAGTTTATCCCTCTACATCGTGTCAACTTGCTTAAGGCGTTACTCCGTTCTTATGAACTTAATACTCTACATGCATGCTGGATAGCGGCCGATGTGTGGAGTAATAGTAGGAGATGCATAATCGTTTCGGTCTACTTGTCTCAGACGTGATGCCTATATATAATGATCATCCCTAGATAGTCTCATAATTATTCGCTTTTCTATGAATTGGTCGACAGTAATTTGTTTACCCACCGTAGAATATCGCTATCATGAGAGAAGCCACTAGAGAACACTATAGGCCCCGGGGTCTATTCTCAACATATCAATATACAATCTACATTACTTTTCCGCTTTTATTTTCTGTTCTTATATCCAAAAATACCAAAAATATCAAACTATCATCTCTATCAGATCTCACTTTCGTAAGTGATCGTAAAGGGATTGACAACCCCTTATCGCGTTGGCTGCGAAGTTCTCATTTGTTTGTGCAGGTGCGAGGGACTCGCGCGTGGTCTCCTACTGGATTGATACCTTGGTTCTAAAAAACTAAGGGAAATACTTATGCTACTGTGCTGCATCACCCTTTCCTCTTCGAGGGAATATAACGCAAGCTCGAGAAGTAGCACATACTGATCTTTGGAACCAAACTTGATTTAATCAAGGATGTTAAGGATTTCTTATCTTGCAATTATGAGATAAAAGATCTAGGAGTAGCTGATGTTATCTTAAACATCAAGCTGTTGAGAGATGAGAATGGTGGGATTACACTGCTTCAGTCTCACTATGTGGAAAAGGTCTTGAGTCGTTTTGCATATAGCGACTGCCAGCCTTCTCCAACTCCATGTGATTCTAGTGTGTTGCTTCGAAAGAATAAACAAATTGCTAGAGATCAACTGAGATACTCTTAGATTATTGGATCGCTTATATATTTGGCGAGCGCCACAAGGCCTGACATCTCGTTCGTTGTGAGCAAACTGAGCCGGTTTGTGTCAAAACAGGGAGATGATCATTGGCGTGCGCTTGAGAGAGTTATGCGCTACTTGAAAGGTGCTACTTCTCGACCTTGCGTTGTATTCCCTCGAAGAGCAAAGGGAGATGCAGCACAGTAGCGGAAGTATTTCCCTCAGTTTTTGAGATCCAAGGTATCAATCCAGTAGGAGACCACGTGCGAGTCCCTCGCACCTGCACAAACAAATAAGAACTTCACAGCCAACGCGATAAGGGGTTGTCAATCCCTTTACTGTCGCTTACGAAAGTGAGATCTGATAGAGATGATAGTTTATATTTTTGGTATTTTTTTTATAAGAACAGAAAGTGAAAGCGGAAAAAGTAAAGTAGATGTAGATTGATATGTTGAGAATAGACCCGGGGGCCATAGTGTTCTCTAGTGGCTTCTCTCATGATAGCGATATTCTACGACGGGTAAACAAATTACTGTCGAGCAATTGATAGAAAAGTGAATAATTATGAGACTATCTAGGCATGATCATTATATATAGGCATCACGTCCGAGACAAGTAGACCGACTCCTGCCTGCATCTAATACTATTACTCCACACATCGACCGCTATCCAACATGCATCTAGTGTATTGAGTTCATAAGCAAGATGACATGATGTAGAGGGATAAACTCAAGCAATATGATATAAACCCCATATTTTTATCCTTGATGGCAACAATACAATACGTGCCTTGCTGCTCCTACTGTCACTGGGAAAGGACACCGCAAGATTGAACCCAAAGCCAAGCACTTCTACCATTGCAAGAACTATTGATCTAGTAGGCCAAACCAAACCAATAATTAGAAGAGACTTGCAAGGATATTATGAGCACACATAAAGAGTTCAGAATAGAACCAAATATTTCTCATAGATAATCTTGATCATAAACCCACAATTCATCGGATCTCGACAAACACACCGCAAAAAGAGATTACATCGAATAGATCTCCTCGAAGACCGAGGAGAACTTTGTATTGACACTACTAGGAAAAGGCATGCTAGTGGCGCACCACTTTTGCCTACTAATGGCGCACTAGTGGTGCGCCACTAGCACCACGCTATTAGAATTAAATACTAATGGCGCACCCCTGGTGCGCCATTAGTATCTGGTGTTCTAATGGCGCACCAGGCAGTGCGCCATTAGTATAGCCCACAGTGCGCCATTAGTATACCTCCCAGGGGGCCATATGTACCCATGTGCTTTGGCATACTAATGGCGCACTGGTCGGTGATGCGCCATTAGTTTCATTTGGACAGTGCGCCACTAGTGTCTTGAGTGGTGCGCCACTAGTATGAATATTAGGGATTGTTTTTCCTGATATTTTCACAGGCTACAAAATATATTATTGGACAGAATTTAGACAACACCACACAACAACACCAGATTCATCGAATACAATAGAAGGTTAGTCTCCGAATACAATTCATCATATTAGTCTCTGAATTCAATTCATCATATTAGTCTTCGAATTCAAAAGACCGAACAAAGATAGAACATTATATTACAAGTCTCGAGACCGCGAGTAGCGAGTTTGTCTTCACATTACAAGTCGATATCGATCATCTAAACTACCATCACGTAGAAGAGAGCTGCGGTCATCACGATGAGCATCATCGCGATGAAACTCGTCTTCATTCGATTCCTCCAACGCTCCCTCCTCTCTCCCGCTAGATAGCGCGCGTATCTAGATTCCGCCTCCGCCCTAGTGGTGTACCCTTTGTAACTGTTATCACTGAAATGGTGAACCTGTCTCCGACACTCCTCCCAGTCGTCGTAGACTCCGGGAACCTTACCCTTGTACACGACATACGATGGCATCGCTATGCACTAGCCAAACAAAACATTAGTACCAATTCACAGACAATACATAAGCAATATATAAGTATGCAACAAAAGGGTCAGAAGAGAAAAGCAAGACATTAATAGCATCGATTACATCTAAGTTGAACGACTATCCAAACAAAATAGACATACAAGTTCAGTAAAGTTTAATTACAACATGAGTCAATCAATGTTTCAGAACTAGACATAGCATCACTACTTTCGACTCGACTCAAGCGACCGGAGCATGGATGAAGCCGCCGTCTATCGTTGGAGTCATGAAATCATGGGCCTTGTCAGCCTGCATTTGTAGCATTGTGTCTTTGCCACTGTTGGACGGTTGATTTCTGAGGTTGAACTGCCCCGAGGTACGAAGGACATCTTGATGGATGATTTCCGCAAACTCCGACTGGATCCGAAAGAATTCTTGTCTGATGTCCGTGTCCTGGATTGCTGACAAGCTCGCGGCCCAATCTTTGAGTTTATCTGGTAGCAGAAGGTGATGATGGCCCCGTACGATCGCCCGCATGTGATGGATGGCGAGTAGGCACCCTTCTGACCGCCAGGCGGCTGATTGACACAGCAGAACGTCGTATTGTGGGCGAACACGTGCTTGCCGTACTTACGAACTGGCCTGGTGAAGGTTCCTCTAGATTGGCGTAGCCGAGGAGAACATCATCAAGAACTTTCTTGACATTTGTGTAGTCTACCTTCGACTGACGGTCCGAGTCGAAATATGTGGCCATGGAATATTTTGGGCTTAGGATGAGTGTGCAATATGTGTCACTGCACAAAACACGAAATGTAAAAAAAACGATCGAAATCTAAGAAATCATATGTTACGGGGCGGTTGAGGGGACGACTTACTCGGGAAAGTAAGGCATGAGGAAGTTATCCTTATCTCGGTTTGCCAGAATTACGCCTTCAAGGAAAGAACTCGCGACTTGCCAGTCCCCTGCGCTGCCCAAGATCTTGGCACGCATGTAGAAGGGGTCGACTATCCGGGGTCTTGTCTCTAATGATCCGCATCTCCATACTCAGCGAAAATAACCGAACGAAGGTGTAGTGCAGCGGATGAAGGTTAAACATAGAGAAGATATCATCAAACCGCAGGACGATCGTACCCCCGATGGAGTTATCCACAAAGCCCTTGCCCTCTGGCACCTTGGCCATGAAAACCGGGTATGCCACATCCTTCTCTCTGAGACACCGCTTCTCCAAAGAAAGAACACTGTCATGCAGACTTCGCATAGCACCGGTTGCAGCATTGAGCATATTAGTCGGCAGCATCAGCCTACCCGCCACATGCACCCTCCTCATTATATCCTTAGGTGAATGTGGCCCGTCCTGAGCACGGATCGTACTCGGTGCCGGCTGGCTTGCACCCTTGTTACTCTTTCTTTTCCGTCCCTTCTTCTTCTCCTGTAATGGGACCGAGTTCTGCTCACAGACCGCCTTCTTGAGTGTGTTGGGGCTGATAATATTTCGCACCTCAGCTATCTGAGGCTCGGTGAAGTCGGCAGCTGGAGGCGTCTCCTGAGAACTGAACGCCAGACGACGCCTGTTGCAACTTGGTTTCTCCGCGGTACCAGCTGGATCGCGATCGTCTTTTGTAGGGTTGGGTTCTTGAGAAGGAGGCCCCATGAATTCGCCATCGTACCCATGATCAGCAAAGTACTTATCGACGTTGGCAAATGTACCATCGTCGTTGTCGTCGTCGTCATCCGGATCATGTGCCATATGCATGTTCAGATCCTGTGCCATAGGGATGTCCGTCAACGTTGCGGCGGCTTGCCATGGCTTGGCGCCGGCAAGACTGGCGGTGTTGTCTTTGGGGTGGTGTCCCCCGCCCCCAAACGAATCTGGCTCTTCGGCCAAAGTAGGGGCCAACTTAGGCAGGCGCTGAGGGTCATCACATCATTTTCGTCGGCCCCGGCGGGTCGAATCGGAGGTAACAACTCGTCGCGGCCTGGCAGCACCCGAACCAGTTGAACCCTATACACGGTGGGTGGCATCGGATTACCGTGGAACATGGGGTTGCCCGGTTGAACGATTCTGCCCTTGGCGACAACGACCAACTCATCGTTCACAAAGTGTAGGAGAGTGCACGGAATGTCGGCGGCGCCCTGCGAAAACATGTAGGGCGTCAGGGATGCCCAGTCAAAGGCAAGGAGATGAAGTCCTCGGCCGAGTGGCTTAATTAGTTACCGTGATGATGGCGTCGAGCTCGGCTAATGTCGAGGCACCTCCAACGGCGGGCGTGCAATTGACGGAGGGGCCACTTGCTGCAGAGGTGCCGGGCGGCGTACACCCGGGTGCATTAAGCTCCAATGCCCGTGCCGGCGTCGGAGACACCAATCCGCCTCCGCCGGAGACACCAATGGCCCCGCCTGCAAGTTCTGCGAGTTGCTGGCCGTGAAGCCGGGAATCGGGGGCGGCCCCTGTTGGCCGCCCGCAATCCACGTCGTCAGCCCCTGAATGAAGGTAGGCATAATGCCGGTGAGCGTCGATCCCAGTTGTTGTTGCACTTGCTCTTGGACAATCTCCGGAATCCGCGCCACTTGTGCCTTGAGTTCTTGAACCTCGTGCGCCTGGCTTTCCAAGCTGGTCTTTTTCTCCTTTCGCCCACCAGCGTTATAGTATGACGACCATTTTCTGGACAAGCCTTTGCCGGCCACACTACCAGCTGACGACGGCTTACCGAGCTTATCCTTTTTTTTCATTACATTCAACGCCCTATTTAGAGTGGTGTCCCAAGGGGTGTTCTGAGTCGACCCCGCGCTACTGCTTTCAGTCACCTGCGGAAGGAATGTGAACCATTTAGAAATTTGGCTTCATTAATTAGAATGCAACCATATGGAGCTAATTACGCGGGGGTGTATTCCTTACCAGAACAACCTCAAGGGCCCTGGTCTTCGGATTCGTGGTGAGCTCCTTTGTTACCGGGTCCTCCTTGTACCGGGGCCTGACAAAGTTCCTGGTCTGCTTGTCACCATATTTATCGAAGAGGGGCGGTAGGCCTTGCTCGGCACGCTCCGCGTCCTCCTTGTCCCATATAGGCTCTGCCACTCTATAACCGCCGGGACCGAGTGTGTGTTCCCCTAAGTTCAACTGCCACATTTCTTTCCCCCACTGACTTGATTCGGAGGTTGCGGTGCTCTCGCACTTGATCTTGGACTCCTTGTAGTCATCTTCGGTGATCGAAGGATTTTTCTCCTTGATCTTCTCATAACTAAAACCTTTGTCAATCATTCTCTTCACCAAGCTTCTCCAAGTAGACAGCGATGTGCTCATCCTCGTGAGGGCGGCATTGTTCACTTTATTCCCTGTGAGGCTTGTGTTTTCAAATTCAGCGGGGAACTTGTATTGTTCATGCAACTTCGTGAAGAGGAGGTTGCGCAAATTCCCTCGGTCCTAATGCCTTAGATTCTCGGTGTTGATCGAGACGGTGCTCCGGAGAATGCACCCGAGCTGAAACGAGTACCCCTTGACTATTTGTTTGGGTGTCGTTGCATTCCCGTCGGAGTCCACTTCAGTAAATTCCTCCTTGATGGTGTGGAGCACGGTCAGGTGCCGGTCCTTCCGTTGCCTCTTCGGTTGGCTGTCATCTGTGCGTGCGCCTCCATCATCAGTGGTGGCATCCTCGGCGGCACCATCAGTGGTGTCATCCCCGACGGCACCATCAGTGGGGTCATCCTCGGCGGCACCATCAGTGGTGTCAAGATTGGTGTCTTTCGCAGCGTCCTCATAGAAGTGAGGTTGTTCCTCCATCTCCTGGGACAGCTCCCAGAATGCCTTGCCGCCCAAACCGCCGGCCTCATCGTTGTGGGCCATGTTTCTCTCTAAATAGGAAAAAGTTTGGTCAAAAAGTTGGTTATTGTCAAGGAACAAGATCATGGTCTCATCATTTAGGGTTTGTCGACACCGAGGCATCCTAAAACCTAAGCTTTTATCATTTAGGGTTTTTCGACGCCGAGGCACCCTAAAAGCCTAAGCTTTCATCATTTAGGTTTTTATCGACACCGAGGCACCCTAAAAGCCAAGGTTTTATAATTTATGGTTTGTCAACACCGAGGCATCCTAAAAGCAAAGCTGGGAAGGAGAATTCTAAGTTGGGCCTAATCACTTGGCTCTATTGCCGCCTATGGTTTAATGCAGCAAGAATAAAGGGGCAGTTGTCGGTGTACTAAAGTAGGGGTACCTTATTATCCCGACTTGTGCACGGGCAGTACCAGCGTCCCGTGGTCAGGCTCACTACGCGCCCGCCAAAGCCCACTCTGGTTCCCTTGAAGCCATTCAAGAACAAAGTATTCAAGTTAAGAAACAAGACCCCGGCAAGAGGAGCTTGCCGGGAAGGCCGCTCCAGGCTCGAGATCATCCCTTCTGCACAAGACCCTGGCAAGAGGAGCTTGCCAGGAAGGCCAAAGAACAGCATTTCAGAAGACATGTCGTGGCGCATCGCGCGCCCCGGCAAGACCCGGAGAGCGGCAAGCTTTCTGGCCCGGCAAGGTAGCGACCGCGGCAAGGTGCTTGCCGCGGCAAGCTTTCACTGTGTGCCTGCGCTCTAGCTCACCTGGCCACGCGTCGCCCTGGGGCCCTTCCTGGGGCACGTGGCGGATGGCTGTGCAGCCTGGGGTACACGGTGGCGAGCAACGATGACGAAGCTACCGTCGTGGCGAACGGAGACACCCGGACTGACGCTTTTTACACTGTTTGGGGAGACGGTGACAGGCATTCAATGCCCTTGTCCCCCACCGTCGGGGTTAGGTATAGACCACTGTGCATGCACTGTGCATCCACTGTTACAACTACCACCAATTTTACGCTTTTACCCTCATCTACGTTGACACCTGTCGGTGACCCCTTTGAACTATAAAAGGAGGCCCATGCACAACGTAGAGGGGGTCCCGAAACTTGATCACTCCCACGCTCGGTGTAGCTAGTACTGTAGATCTTCTTGCTCCCGAGCCAAGAACTCAATACAACCAAGGCAGGAGTAGGGTTTTACGCATCCGTGCGGCCCGAACCTGGGTAAACTGCTCGCGTGTGCCCCTCGATCCGCTCTTTGTGCTCCCTCCGCTCCCTTGCCGTACCGAAAAGGGGCTCCTGTCCCATAGGTGTTCGTGGGCAATTAGTTTCCCCGACATCTTTGGCGCGCCAGGTAGGGGGCGTCGAGGTTGTGCGAACCTGATCCGGAGCTCACGCGGGCGCAACCTTCTCCAACTTCATCAGCTTCATCGACTACATCGACATGCCGCCGAAGAAATAAGCTTCGGAGGTCGGAGGCCCGTCCGCGTCGATCCCGCCACCACCAGAACGAACGGTTGGTGGGCTAGACGCTGGCGGAGGGGCGGACGCCGGCGAGGAAACTCACGGCGCCGCCAAGTCCAAGGACAAGACGGACGACCGAGCCCATTCCAAAACCTCGATGTCCGTGCACGCACCACGCCCCTCTCAGGAGGTGCCGGACCAGCAGCGGCGTGGTACCCAGGGTACCATATGCTTGCTGGGACGTGGCCAAGCTGGCGGGTCGCGAGATGCTCAAGGCCAACGCGTCGGTACGAGCAAGGCGCGGTCGCCGGGGCGAGACCCTGCTCCTTCTAACGCTGTTAAAAGTCCGAGCATATCTCACTCCTCGCACCGCTCGCCACCGCTTCCCTCCTCTCCAGCAGAAGCTCTAGCTAGGGCTCAGCTGCTCCTCGACTTCCCTCCAGCGGCGGACAAGGCCGAAGACTGGAGGGCTACAATCCAGAGCCTCATCGCCTTCGCCAACAACGACACGCCGCAGCAGCCGGCAACATCACGGCCGCGGCAAGTCAGCCAAGCGAAGGCCGATGGAGACAAGACCGCCGGGGGTGCACCTACCGTGCACTCCCCGCCGCAGAAGCAAAAATCGCCGACTCGCCGGATCAACGTCGACGACGACTCCACGGCGTCATCGGATCCGCGAGCTCGCCGCGATCAGCGCCAAGTCCTCGATGACAGGCGACAAGAGGACGCTCGAACTCGCATCGAGCGTCGAAGAGAAGCACGGCGACAGTCCGACCAACGCGCTGGGACCGCTGTCGACTTGCACGCGCCCGGTGAACCAGGCGACTTGCCGTATGCGGCAGGTTGCCCTGCGTTCACCCGAGAGCTGCGGCAAGTCCAGTGGCCCAGCATGAAGAACTTCAAGCCCGACGTACCCGAGAAGTACGACGGCAAGACCCATCCCTCGGAGTTCCTCAGCATCTACACCATTGCGGTGCAGGCTGCCGGGGGACGCGACGAGAAGATTCTAGCGAATTACTTCCCGCTCGTGCTTAAGCCAAACGTCAGATCTTGGCTTATGCACTTGCCGGAGAACTCCATCTCTTCTTGGGCAGACCTGTGCCACCAGTTTGTCGGCGCCTTCACGGGCGGCCATAAACCCCACGGCCAGGAGAGCGATCTCCACATTCTTGCCCAGAAGGAAGGAGAGTCCCTGCGAAAGTACATCCAGAGGTTCAGCCGCGTTCAGCACAACATCCCGGATGTCCACCCTGCCGCGGTTATCAGCGCGTTCCACTAGAACGTGCGTAACCGCCGGATGAGGGAGGAAATGGCGATGACCAAGATCCGGGACGTCAGTGAGCTTTACGCTCTGGCCGACAAGTGTGCGCGCGCTGAAGAGGGGAGAAGACTCCCCGGAGAGGATGCTGGAGCAGGAGGAACGGACAGCGAGGATGCCGCCCCGACAAGGAAAGGCCGGCGGTGGAACAAGAAGAAGAAGAACAAGGAAGTACTGGTTGTCGAGCAGTCCGGCAAGGAGGCTGCCGCCAAGAAGACACAGGCTGGTGGCTCTGGCAAGGAGGCCACCCCTGTGGCGGCCGCCGACAAGCAGGACGGCTCCGACAAGCAGTACTGCAAGATCCACCGCACCAAGGGCCACGATCACCAGAACTGCAAAAGGGTCGAATACCTCGTCGAGCAGCAGAAGGCTGAGTACGAGCGACGCGACAAGGAGAAGGCCCAAGGAGGTGGAGGAGAGTCCGGCAAGAAGCGGCCATTCAATGGCCGGGAAGGACGCCGTGGCAAGGCCAAGCAGCGGCAAGGAGATAGACCTCCCCGCGGCCGCGACAAGGATGAAGACGAAGACGATGACGAGGACATGGATGACGGAGACAACAGCGAGCAGGAGTTCCAGAAGGCCACAGAAGTATTGTGCGTCGATGGAGGTGCCTCTCTGCACACTTCCCACCGCCAACTCAAGCAATTGGTGCGGGAAGTGAATGCAGCTGAGCCACCCGTCGAGTCACGCAAGCTGCTGAAGTGGTCCAACACGCCCATCATCTTCGACCTTGAGGACCACCCTGACCGCACAACTGCGGTCGGGTGCTTGCCGATGTTGGTTTCTCCAACCATCCGCAACCTCAAGGTCACCAAGATGTTGGTTGACGGCGGGGCCGGCCTAAACTTGATCTCCTCTGCTGTAATCCGGAAGTTGCAGATCCCCGACAGCGAGCTCGAGGAAACCGGAACTTTCCAAGGAATCAACCCGGGAAGGAGCAAGCCGAAGGGGAAGATCACACTGCCAGTAACCTTTGGCGGAGAGCTAAACTTCAGGACTGAGAGGATCACCTTCGACGTCGCCGATATCCCATTGCCATACAATGGGATACTTGGCAGTCCTGCACTCGCCAAGTTCATGGCAGCCTCTCACTATGCATATAACATGCTCAAGATGCCAGGGCCGATAAGCGTCATCTCTGTCCCCGGCGATAAGAAGGAAGCGCTTATTTGCGCCGACAAGATCTACCGGGACGCAGCAGCCGCGGCAGACAGCAAGACACTTGCCGCTGAAGCTCCCGGGGGGAAGACCAAGACCAAGTCCGGCAAGAGCTCTGGAGCCCACTCCGGCAAACGCACCTCTTCGGAGTGCTGCGCTGCCGTCGAGGATGCACCATCGAGCTCCACCGGCAAGTGCAAGAAAGGAATGGCAGCTCCACCTGCAACCAAGAAGGTGTCCGCCAAGGAGGACGGCACTGGTGGTACCTTCACCATCAGTGCTACGCTTGATCCCAAATAGGAAAGCGCGCTCGTTGCCTACCTGCGGGCGAATGTCGACGTGTTTGCATGGCAACCGTCTGACATCCCCGGCGTTCCCAGGAAGGTAATTGAGCACAAGCTTGCTGTTTGTCCTCACGCGCGACCCGTCAAGCAGACGGTCAGGAAGCAAGCGGTGGAGCGCCAAGAGTTCATTGCTGAAGAGATCAAGAAGTTGGAAGCAGCAGGCCTTGTTAGAGGTGTACTTCATCCTACGTGGCTGGCCAATCCAGTTGTCGTGCGCAAAGCTAATGGGAAGTGGAGACTTTGTATAGACTTCACTGATGTGAATAAAGCTTGTCCCAAGGATCCATTCCCCTTGCCGTGCATTGACCAGATCGTTGACTCCGCGGCTGGATGTGAGTTGCTTTTATTTCTTGACGCATACTCCGGGTATCACCAGATATTCATGGCTGAGGAAGATGAAGAGAAGATCGCATTCATTACTCCATGTGGCACTTACTGTTTCATACGCATGTCCTTTGGACCGAAGAATGCGGGCTCAACATTTGCAAGGGTGGTCCACACTGCTTTTGAGCCACAGATACACAGGAATGTAGAAGCCTACATGGATGACATAGTGGTCAAGAGCAAGGACAAGGATACCCTGATCCAAGACCTGGATGAGACTTTTGCAAATCTGCGCAAGATACAACTCAAGCTGAACCCCGAGAAGTGCGTCTTCAGAGTCCCCTCCGGCAAGCTTCTCGGGTTCTTTGTGTCCCAGAGGGGGATTGAAGCCAATCCCGACAAGATCAAAGCCATTGAGCAGATCGAAGCTCCGAAGCGCGTCAAGGATGTACGGAGACTTGCTGGTTGTGTGGCTGCCCTCAGCAGGTTCATTTCAAAGTCTGCAGAACGCGCCCTGCCGTTTTTCAAAATCTTGAAAAAGGCAGGTCCTATGAAATGGACTCCAGAAGCGGAGGCAGCGCTGCATGACTTGAAAGGATACCTGTCCTCCACTCCAATACTTGTCGCACCTAGGCCACAAGAGAAGTTGTTGCTGTATTTAGCAGCAACCAATCAAGTGGTTAGTGCTGCGTTGGTAGCGGAGAGGGAGGCAGATGAGGAATCCACAGCCCCGTCAAGCGCATCCAGCGACAAGCAGGGGGCTTCCCCGACAAGCTCTGGCCCCGACAAGGACGAGTCTGCGCAGATACAAGGAGAAGTGCAAAAGAAAATGGTGCAGCGCCCAGTTTATTTTGTAAGTTCCCTCTTGCAGGGGGCTAGATCAAGATACTCTGGGGTGCAGAAGCTGCTTTTCGGCCTCCTCATGGCCTCGAGAAAGCTACGCCATTACTTCCAAGCACATGAGATAACAGTGGTCACTCGCTTTCCGCTGAAGAGGATATTGCAAAACCCAGAAGCAACAGGTAGGATTGTCGAGTGGGCACTGGAGCTGTCAAGCTTTGGTCTTAAGTTTGAAAGCACTTCAACTATAGAGAGCAGAGGTTTGGCAGAGTTCATAGCAGAATGGACACCAACACCAGACGAAGAAGCCCCAGAGACAAGCATCCCCGTCAAGGAAGAGAGCAAAGAATGGATAATGTACTTCGATGGTGCCTTCTCGCTGCAAGGCGCCGGCGCTGGTGTGCTGTTTGTCGCACCCACCGGGGAGCACCTCAAGTACGTTGTCCAAATGCACTTTCCCAAGGAACAAGCGACAAACAATACTGCTGAGTATGAAGGTTTGCTTGCCGGCCTCAGAATTGCAGCCGAGCTTGGGATCAAGAAGCTGATTGTGCGGGGAGATTCACAGTTGGTGGTCCGACAAGTAAACAAGAGCTACCAGAGTCCTTTGATGGAAGCTTATGTCGATGAAGTGAGGAAGCTTGAAGGACACTTTGAAGGCCTGCAGATGGAGCATGTTCCAAGAGCTCAAAATGATATCGCAGACGGCCTGTCAAAGTGTGCTGCACTGAAGCTACCTGTGGAACCAGGGACCTTCGTGCTCAAGCTAACTCAGCCATCCGTTACACCATCAGTTGGGCAGAGCAAGAAAAGAAAGTTGGTCTCCGGTGACTACTTGCCGGCGGATCTTCCTGAAGCCGCCGCCAAGATCCCCAGGATCGACGACCAAGTTGCTGAGGAACAGTCTGCTCCTGCGGACCCTAGGGTTCGTGCAGTTGAAGCAGATGTTCCCGGCAAGCCTTGCTCCGGCAGGCTTGCCGGGGAACGTCCAGCTCCGGCAGAGCCGCAGGTTCTTGCCGTAGAAGCTAACGTTCCCGCAACAGCACTGATGCCTTTAGTTCCTGTTGTTGAGCCTCAAGCTCCAACCTAGGCACAACAAATCGTCCGTTTCCTTCAAACTGGAGAACTTCCCGAAGAACCAGAAGAGATAGAGAGAATAACCAGGCAGTCAAGTATGTACCAGTTCGTCGGCAACGAACTGTACAGAAGAAGACTCAATGGTGTCAGATTGAAATGCATTTCCCGGGAAGATGGACAGAAGCTGTTGGCAGAGATACACGGAGGCATATGTGGACACCACATTGGCGCAAGAGCACTTGCCGGGAAGGCATTCCGGCAAGGTTTCTTTTGGCCAGAAGCACTCCAAGATGCAACTGCACAAGTAACCAAGTGTGAAGCGTGCCAGTTCCATGCCAAGCAAATACACCAGCCAGCTCAAGCTCTCCAGACGATCCCTTTGTCCTGGCCCTTTTCGGTCTGGGGGCTCGACATCCTCGGCCCCTTTCCCCGCGCTGTCGGGGGCTTTGAGTACTTGTACGTTGCTATCGACAAGTTCACGAAGTGGCCGGAAGTGGAACCAGTGAGAAAGGTGACCGCACAGTCAGCAGTCCGGTTCTTCAGATCGATCGTCTGCCGTTTCGGAATCCCTAACAGGATCATCACCGACAACGGCACACAGTTCACAAGTCGCACCTTCATGCAATATGTCCAAGACCTTGGCGCCAAGGTCTGCTTTGCTTCTGTTGCTCACCCGAGGAGCAATGGTCAAGCGGAGAGGGCAAATGCTGAAGTGCTGCGCGGACTCAAGACAAGAACCTTCGACAGGCTGCACAAGTGCGGAATAAACTGGATCGAGGAGTTGCCGGCGGCTCTTTGGTCAATCAGGACGACACCAAATCGAGCCACCGGACAGACACCCTTTGCTCTTGTCTATGGAGCAGAGGCAGTTCTCCCCACGGAACTCGTATATGGGTCTCCTCGAGTGCTCGCTTACGATGAGCTTGAACAGGAGCAGCTGCGGCAAGATGATGCATTGCTCCTCGAGGAGGACCGTCTCCAGGCTGCTGTACGAGCTGCTCGATACCAGCAAGCTTTGCATTGCTATCATAGCCGCAAAGTCAAGGCCAGGAGTCTCGAGGAAGGCGACCTTGTTCTTCGGCGCGTTCAGTCCGCCAAGAACTCCAACAAGTTGACGCCGAAGTGGGAAGGCCCTTATCGGGTGAGACAAGTCACAAGGCCCGGCGCTGCCCGCCTTGAGACCGAAGAAGGCTTACCGGTGAGCAACTCCGGGAACATTGAGCATCTTCGCAAGTTTCACCCATGAGGCGCGGTTGCCGTGATCCGCTCCGGCAACCACCTTTTGTACAAGTCTTGCCGCTGTTGCATGTAAACCTTTGTACAAAGCCGGGCGCAGACACCGTGCATCAGTAAAACTTTTGTGCTTCGCACGGCTTGTCGTTTCATGCATTCTTGTTTTCATTGCATGTATTATCTGACACTTTGTGCAGCACACGATCCCGGTAAGCAATAACAAGCTGCAAGGCTCCATATCTATGTTTCCTCCCCTCTTCCTTTTTCTCTCAAGCAGAAGAAGTGTTCCTCGCGCACAAGTTTGCCGGGGGGAAGGAGACAGTGGTATGGACCAAGTGCTGTTCAAGGAAGGAAAGCCTTGCTGGGAAGCAAACAGAACACAAAAGCTAAGTTGCCAAAGTTTGAGCATTCAAAATTTTAAAATTCTTAGTTATCTTCCTTGAACGACCACACTTTGTATGGAAAACCTGTGCGCGGAGGAACCTACCCGTGGCTAGCCACGCCCTTACTTTGTTTCGAGCACGCTCAACGGCTTAAGTGAGCTGCGACAAGTGTCGCGCCCTTATTTCGTTTTCGAGTTCGCTCAACAACCTAAGTGTGCTGCGACTAGCTGCGGCAAGGTTTCTTGCCGGCGAGGGCATTACCAGCAGGCCGCTGAAGTCCCGCACTCAGCGCTCGCGGCAAGGGTCCCTTTGCCGGCAAGCTCCCTAGAAGCGTAGGGTGAGAAGCATACAAAGTAAAGGGATCGAGCAAGGGAGATAACACTGCATTGACTATCCAAAATAAAGTTATGTTACAAGATAACTTGCCGCTGTTCTAACAAACTACTATCCATGACTTAATCGACAGCGGCAAGGGAAGCAGAAAGAAGGAAGCCTAGTCTACGCGGTCTCCGTCAACCCTCCTGATCTTGCCCACCTTGGCCACGATGTGGGCAACTTGTGCCTTCAACGCTTCCTGGTCAGCTTCGGGCGGCAAGGTCCGGAGGACGTTCTCAAGATTAATCCCGGGGTTGCGGTATACGATCTTCGTCAACACTCGCTCCATAGTACCCATGCAAAGACGGCGTGCCTCATTAGCCAGCTGCGTGGGGAGCTTCTCCCGTAGCTGCGCGAGGGCCGGCGCCACTCCTCTGAAGAACAAGCTCAGCTTGGCGCTGTGGGGGAGGCTCTCGTCGGGGGAGTACACGAGGTGCTCCGTCCCCAGCGCAACCATCTCCTTGTCGATGTTGGCGGCGGAGGCGACGAGCTCCTCGGTCCACTGCTCCACCGTCCGCTGGAAGTTGTTCTGCGTAAGGGCGGCACTGTCCAGCAGCGCGCTTTCAGCCCGGAGATCTTCTTTCAACTTGGACTCCCTGTTCCGGGCCCCGTCAAGCGACTCGGTGAGGGTGGACAGTTTTATCTCCAAGTCTGCGATCTAGTCCTTGGCGGCGGTGAGTTCCTGACCCTTGTCGGAGAGGCGGACTTGCGGCTCCGAGTGGGTGTGGGCGTCTTTCTCCCGCGCCAAATTGAGCGCGGCAACCCTCTCCTCGCTCGTCTTCAAGCTCGTCTCCAACTGCGCCACCCTCGCCTCCAGGTCCCTCTTGGCGGTCTCTGCGGCAGCAGTGGCGTCCCTCGCCTCCTGCAGAGCCCCACCAATGGACTGCTCACGCGCGGCAAGGTCGTCCTCGTGGCTATCGAGGTCGACCTTCCGCTGGTTCAGCTCTCCTTCCCGCCGAGACAGATCCTCGGCGGCCAGTCGCTGCTGCTCCTCAACCTCGGCCTTCTCGAGGATGAACGCCTGGTGCGCCCCGGCGAGCTCCTCGCGCTCCTCCACCAAGTTCTGGAGGGCCGCTTGGTTGGCGGCGCGGAGCTCCGCGGCGCGCTTCTCCAAGTCGACACCGGCCTTGGCAGCCAGACCCTCTCGGGACTCCAGTTTGGCCTGCCTGGCCCAGTACAAGGCCAAAAGCCGGCGCAGGAGCTGCTCCTCTTCGGACTCGCTGCTGCTGCCGGGCGCGTCGACAAGCCTTAGCCCGGTGGAGGCGAGGACTTCTCCATCGAAGCTCTCCCCCTCCGCGGGTGCCCTTGATGAGGGCGCCCACGGGACTTGGATGAAGACCCCGTTGGCGGCCTCCAGATAAACACCCGACCCAGCCGCGGCGGCGGAGGGGTCGGCGGCCGGTGTAGCGTCCGGCGCTCCTGCGGCCTTAGGGCCGTCAGTGCGGTCGCCGGTCCCCTCCCCAGCTGCCGTGTCAGTGGCCGCGGGGGGCTCGTCGGCGGCTGGCTCGTCAGCGTCGGCCATCCCTTCAGCGGAAGCGACGTCGCCAGCATTACCGCGCACGTCCTCCTCGGCGATGGCCTCTGTCTCCATCGACTCCGGGGCGGGCGGATCTGACAAGAGAAAAAGAAAGGAAGAATCGTCAAGCAAATATCCAAAAAGAAGAATTCAAGAGAAGGAAAGTACAAGGGTTACCTGCGCGGGCCTCGTCCTCTACGAGGATCCTTGCCGGGGAGTCCTCCCTTGGCGGCGTAGTAGTGGCTCCCGCCGGCGGAGGGCCGCTGGCGCCTTCCCGTGGCGGGTGCCCACCTTTGTCGGGGTGCTCGCCCTTGGCGGGGTACCCGCCCTTGGCGGAGCACCCTCCCTCGCCGGGGAACTCCTCCTTGGCGGGGAGGGTGGGACGAGCGGCTCGTCGGGAGTAGCCTCTTGATGCTCCTGCGGCTGCGGCTCCACTTCTACACAAGTCAACAAGTGAACAGGACATTAGTAAGGATAAGAAGCTCAAGCGCGCCCGTCAAGCAGAAAAGTAAACAAGAGACTTACGCTGGGGGCTGCGCTGGGGGCTGCTCTCCGGAGCAGCAGGCTGGTCCGGCAAGCCTGTCGCGGGCGCATCTCCTGCCGATGCGACGGGCTCGTCCCCCTCGAGATCAACTACAGGGATCTTGGCCCTCTTCGCCATCCTCTGGGTCAGTGTCCTGGAAGCCAAACAAGATCAGAGTTAGGCAAAGAGAATTCAAGACAAGAGCAACAAGAATCAAAGGAAATAAAGGTTGCAAATGCTTACTCTTCCTCCTCCTCGTCGGAACTAAGGGCGGAGAAGTCAAAGTCTGCCTCGCGCGTCCCAGCGCGAGGAGCTGGAGGAGTAGGCTCCCTCGGGCGCTTGGCGGGCTCTGGAGCCGTGGGCTGAGAAGACCCCGCTCCGGTCGTCGCCGAGGACCGAGGGGCGGAAGGAGCGCCGGAACCAGTTCGGGAAGATCCCCCTCCGCTTGCCGCTGAGGCGCGAGGCGCCTCCTTGACGACCTTGCTCGTCGTGGTGGCACGCGTCGAGCGACGCTTCGGCTGCTGTCGGGGCGCCGGCTGCTTCACCGTCTCAGTGGTCTTGCGGAGGCGCTTCTTTGGCTGTGGCGGAGGACTTGGCGGTGGCAGAGAATTCTCCGAGGATGAAGAAGCGTCGTCGAGGTTCAGTGACCCGCCCGAGTCTTCGTCAGAATCGCCCGATTCGGCGTCCTCCTCGGCGGGCTCACTGGACTCGGTCCCCTGCCCGGCAGCCTCGCTCTTCCCGGCAGGCTCCCCGGCGGGCTTCAACAGCCTGAGGATCTCTTCCTCCTCGGCCTGCTCACTGCATCCGCTGCTTCTGCCTCCTCCACAGAGTAACCAAACTCACCCGCGGCCTCAGCTGCGGCGGCCTCCTCCATTCTGCTAGCGATATACGCCACATCCCGGTCGGTGGTCGCGCGGGTGAGACCCTTCTTCTCTTCGGGATTGACCGGCCGTTCAACCAGGTTATCAAAGAAAGTTTGCACGGTCTCTTCTGAAGGCGCCAGCCAAGTGGGATCCACCCCGTGGGAATCGCACAGAGGCATTACCGCACGGATGGCACTAAGTGAAGAGTTGTTGCATAATGGAACTACTCCCCGCGACGGGGTAAACCACTCCGTGTGCTTGGGGTCGTGCTTGAACAGCGAGCGGACCATTCCCTTGAGTTCCAAGACGGTGAAGTTGTAATTCAGGCCGGGGCGCAGCCTCATGCGGTCTGCCGCGTTGCCAAATTCCCAAGCGGGCCTCTTCCTGTCCTGCAAGGGGGCAACGCGGCGGCGAAGGAAATCCGCCCCGACCTCGCCTACAGTAAGGTTGGCGGCCCGGAGACGAAGGATCCTAGTAAGGGCAATCTTCAGCCTCTCGTCCTCCGGGGCCAGATCGCTCCAGTCCTTGCCGCGCACTATTGCGGCCCGGCGAGGTGATGTAAACTGCTGGGGTTCCTCTTCCACAATCCAGCACCAATCGGCCCTCCACTCATCCCACTTGCCGCGGAGCTCTCCAATCAAGTACGCCTCTTTCTTGTTGAGCCTAAAGATCCAGGAGATGCCACCGGAGAGTGGAGACCCAGACTCTACTCTAGGTGTGAAGAAGTGGCGGAAGAGAGCTATGTTGGGGTGGACCCCGACAAAGTTTTCGCACAGATGTGCGAAAACGGCCATAGTGAGGACAGCATTCGGGGTGAAATCGAGGAGATGGAATCCATACGTATTCATCACGTCGCAGAAAAACTCAGAGTACGGAGGACAAAGACCACAGTGGAAGAACAGAGCGAAGTAATGGTAACTTCCCGGATACATGTCGCAGGCTTCGGCGGGGAGGACCCTGGTGTGCGGGTGAGCCTTCGTCTCCCTCGCCCAGAACAAGTAGCACTTGTCCCTCAGCTCCCTCGCGCCGAGCCTCGGCGGGAAGACCACCATCCTCTTCCGCATCGCTGCCAGCTTCGCCCCCTTCTCGGACTTCGCGTTCTTCGCCTTGTCGCTCTTCGGGGCCATGGCGGGGATGGCGAGGAGGGTCCGCGGCGCTGAGGATGCTGGAGACGGCGGAGGAAGGGTGGGGCTCGGCTCTCTGTCGACCTTTGGAGAGGCAGAGAGCGGCGGGGGTTTCTGGAGATTGAAGACGCAATGAAGCAATGGGGGGGAAACTGCCCCTGCTTCCTCTGCTTTTAAGGGGGAAGTGGGGGATGTTCCGCATTTTCCCATTAAAGAAACATGCCACGATCTCTCCCACGACGCCGCAATCGACGTGTGCCGTTAGGGAGGGATGCGGCGAATACGGAGTGGGAAACGGCGCGCCGTGGGCCGTGTGTGCCCGTGCACTGTTTTGGGCCTGGCCCAACAGCGCTCGGCACCGTGTGTGGCCCAGGCCCGGGGGCTCCTGTCGGTGTACTAAAGTAGGGGTACCTTAGTATCCCGACTTGTGCACGGGCAGTAGCAGCGTCCCGTGGTCAGGCTCACCACGCGCCCGCCAAAGCTCACTCTGGTTCCCTTGAAGCCATTCAAGAACAAAGTATTCAAGTTAAGAAACAAGACCCCGACAAGAGGAGCTTGCCGAGAAGGCCGCTCCAGGCTCGAGATCATCCCTTCTGCACAAGACCCTGGCAAGAGGAGCTTGCCAGGAAGGCCAAAGAACATCATTTCAGAAGACATGCCGTGGCGCATCAAGCGCCCCGGCAAGACCCGGAGAGCGGCAAGCTTCCGGGCCCGGCAAGGTAGCGACCGCGGCAAGGTGCTTGCCGCGGCAAGCTTTCACTGTGTGCCTGCGCTCCAGCTCATCTGGCCACGCGTCGCCCTGGGGCCCTTCATGGGGCACGTGGCGGATGGCTGTGCAGCCTGGGGTACACGGTGGCGAGCCACGATGACGAAGCTACCGTCGTGGCGAACGGAGACACCCGGACGGACGCTTTTTACACTGTTTGGGGCGACGGTGACGGGCATTCAATGCCCTTGTCCCCCACCGTCGGGGTTAGGTATAGACCACTGTGCATGCACTGTGCATCCACTGTTACAACTACCACCAATTTTACGCTTTTACCCTCATCTACGTTGACACCTGTTGGTGACCCCTTTGAACTATAAAAGGAGGCCCATGCACAACGTAGAGGGGGTCCCGAAACTTGATCACTCCCACGCTCGGTGTAGCTAGTACTATAGATCTTCTTGCTCCCGAGCCAAGAACTCAATACAACCAAGGAAGGAGTAGGGTTTTACGCATCCGTGCGGCCCGAACCTGGGTAAACTGCTCGCGTGTGCCCCTCGATCCGCTCTTTGTGCTCCCTCCGCTCCCTTGCCGTGCCGAAAAGGGGCTCCGGTCCCATAGGTGTTCGTGGGCGATCAGTTTCCCCGACAGCAGTTGATCCTACTTAATTAAGTACTAAGATACCCCGGCCCATGCATTAGTCACAAGTACCCCATATGTCCTATTTTTAGCAAAGTCATGCTAAAATTCACAGAAAATTTCAGCCTGACCTTTGCTGAAAATAGGACATATGGAGTACCCGAATTTGCCGGAACGGAAGTTAATGGACATTCCAGGAAACTCAAGGGCCTCTCGGGGTACCTGCAAAATCATCACGACACGATGGTCGGAGACAAAACCCAGCAAAAAGTTGCTCCAGGTTCACCAATTGACTGATACTCATGGATAAGCAAAGCAAACTACTACTACCAAAACAAGAACCCGACATGGCAAGCAAACGATTGGGTTGCCCTTATTGACGATAATCACAGCAGTAAATAAGGCAGAGTTCAGCTCAGAAGAGTACAAAACACTAGCATTCTTATATCTCAGTTTGCCAAAATCTGCAGCACCGTAGTTCAGTTATTACAACCAAAGCTGCCCAATTGACTCGATACTGGTTACTACTCCTAAAACAGCAAGTGGACACTAGGTTGCTGTTATTCTACCTTACCATCTTTATTGATCATCTCAGCAGTAAATCTCAGTTAAACCCTACATATGCCTAGGATGCCAACATATATGCATGTCTTGAAAAAAAAACTCTACTTTGTACTTAGTTCATATATTTGTTTAAGTGTAGAGCCAAAAATACCTAAATTACCTAAATCAAAATTTGTCAGACATGGGCAAATCTGCCGAAGACAATGAACTGCCAAATCTGCCAAATTCATCTAAATATTGCAACTAGTTCAACTAAATTAGCCTGAAGACAATGAAACTGCTTCAACTAAATGCATATGTTAGAAATTATCTATCTATTTAAATTATCTAGCACTGCCAGATCATAATTTGATTAATGTGTCCAGAGATTCAGACTTGAAATGGCTCAACCTGAAGGAACACAGGAAATTTCAGACTCAAAACTCTACTCTTTTTACTAAAGCATCCAATACTACCAATTGAACCCTCAATCCAATCTATAAACCAAAGCTTGATATGTCTTGTCAAAATTGAAGTATAATAGTGGTCAAAAGTGTTGGGGCATAAGATTTCTGTACATAACTGATGAATGGTTCCAGTTTGACCAAGCAATGAAACTAAATTTGATGGTGTTGATGGATCATCGAATCAATCAACCACCCAAACCCAAGAATATCCTGCACCCAGACTGAAGAATAACCATGCAATCAACATAAAGTGGCAGGAATGCAAGGTGCGGGTACTAGCAATGTGGAGTAGGAGCAAAACCAAAGCTCATTCTCCTGGAGGCGAAGAGGACACCGCAGAACAAAATTAGAAGAAAAAGAGGCTATGTGTCGGTTAATAATGTACTTCCTAACAGTACTGAAACCACTCCAAAATGGAAGAAGAATTTCAAATTGTTTCATAGTACTACTACCCAATCTGACAACTACAGCTTGAAGCCACCAGATTATCAAGTATGTAATTTTAAGCGTTGATCAATTCCCTAAGACGCAGATCAAACTATGGTCTTGAGAGAAAAAGAGAAAGGGGAAGAATAAACTGACAACCTATACTAAACAGGTTGTCATTGTCAAGGACAGGCATGGTACAGCAGAAGAATGATTCGGAGGGAGCAGATGCGCGGAGGGAGGGGAGGGGGGGAGGGGGTTTGCTTACCTCGGGGTGCGATGTGGATGGCGTTGAACCTAGCGGTGGAGAAGTATGCGCAGGTGACGAGGAGGAATCCGGCGAAGAAGTTGCGGGCGTCCACGGTGCGGATGAAGGCCTTGACGGTGCGGGGGTCGACGGTGCGGGGGTCGACGAAGTTGAAGGCCTTGACGGTGCGGGGGTCGACGGTGCGATGGTCGACGAAGTTGCAGGGGTCGACGGTGCGGTGTCGTGGTGGTGGATGGCCTTGCCACCTGGGGGAACCTGCGGCGGCAGCGGTGCGAGGAGGGGCTGGGAACATGCGGCAGCGGTGTGAGGCGGCGAGGGAGGCGCGGCGGACGGAGGGGGCGGAGCAAGGCGGGGCGGCATCGGGATCTGGCGAGAGAGGCGGAGAGAGGCGGTGGTCGAGTGGGGGATCTGGTGAGGGAGGGAGAGAGAGGCCACGGGGAATAGGTGGAGTGGGGGAGGGTTAGCAATGGCGCACCTCCCCCTAGTGCGCCATAAGTACGACGATAGCAATGGCGCACCTCGCCCTGGTGCGCCATTAGTGTTTTTTTTATTACAGTTCGAGCACTCAGGTTATATTACACCTAACCGTATCTCCATCAGAACAGACACTCTAGCCTGACTGGTTAGCACGCAGCACACACACTAGGAGGTCTTGGGTTCGATTCCCAGGCTCCCCAATTTTTGTTTTTATGCAATTTTTTTCCTTTGCACATATCTTTTTATCCATGCATCCAAATATAACATGTCACATATGCTAGATGCTGAGAATTTCATGTAGAAAAATAATATGCAGTTTGTTGCCATGTTAACAACATTTAAAATACTATTTGATATTTATTTGTGTTTAAATATGTTCAAACTTGTTTAAATCATAACTAAATATCCATAGCTCCAAATTTGACAAACTTTATATGCTTTTGGGAGTAACATATAACCAAGCACAACTAGTCTTTTTTTTGGATTTTTAGTTGCATTCATTTGTGAATTGGTAAAACATTTATGAATATGAAAAAATATCATCAAATTTGAAAAAATATTCATGAATTCAAAAAGTGCCCATGAAAAAATTATGAATATGTCGAAATACAATCGAGAAATGAAGGCTACAATTTAAATATAATCAATCTTAGCTAGCTATCTTTTCACAATCTTCTTGCCCTTCTTTTTCGCAAATGGAGTTCTTCTCTTGAACGGACGTCCGTTAGGTAGGGTGGTCCTGCTTCTTCTTGTGGTGTATGGCACTTCATCATCGTCGTCATGTTCCATCTTCGGGTCGCCGTACTTGTCGAAGTCTTGCTCATTGGCGACTCCATCCATTCCAATGATCTTCCTTTTGCCTCTCCTCACGACAACACGACTGGGCTTTGACGGGTCGGTAATGAAGAAGCATTGGTCCACTTGGGAAGCCAGTACCCATGGCTCATTTTTCACGGTGATGTTTGTGCCCGCGGTCTTGGATTTGGCTTCGGGTATAACCATGGTGGTGAAATACCGGTCTTCTTTTAGGACGCTCTTGGCCCATCTGACACGGAACATCGTGACCTTCTCTCCAGCGTAGCTCAGCTCCCAGATCTCTTCGATCCTTCCGTCGTATCTGTCCTTGTCGTTACCAGTGTAGGATTCCATCGTTACCCCAGAGTTCTGATAACCATCGCTCTTCGTGTCCTTGTCCTCGGTGTAGAACTTGTACCCGTTGATATCGTACGCCTCATACGTCATCAGGTTGTGCTCGGTGCCCTATGACAAGGCGAATATGAGATTTTCTTCCGCGGAAGAATCCTCATGTAAAGGGTACGACAAAAGCTTCTCCTTGAACCAACGCGTGCAACATGAGTTGTGCTCTTTGATTATATCTCCGTCCAACCTCTGTTGGCCTCGGTCATTGTACGTCTTCTCAATAAAGGTTTTGTGCTCTACCACCCAAGGATCGACCACGTCTATGTGTTGTAGCGCGACTAGGTTTGCTCTTTCAAAGTCGGTGAGTCGACCCTCGAAGTCGACATGCATTTCGCGGCGACCCTCGCGGTGACCCCATCCAGCGAGCCTGTCGAGGTGCCTGTTGACGGGCAGACCAATGGGGTTCTCGATGCCTAGATAATTCGTGCAGTAGGAGATGCACTCCTCGGTCAGAAAGCCCCTGGCTATGCTTCCCTCTGGACGTGACATGTTGCGAACGTATCCTTTGATGACACCATTCATCCTTTCGAACGGCATCTGATGGCTTCTCGCCCCTCGTTGGTTACCCCAAGTGGAAGGTTTGAGATGTAGCGTAGCGGCAAATTTCCCTTGGCAAAGATACCAAGGATCGAATCCCGTGAGACTCCGAGGGTCGACAAGAAGGTGTCAATAGCGTCAGAAACTTCTGCTTGACAGGACCTGCACACAGATACAAATAACTTTGCTCCCAACGAGTACAGAGAGGTTGTCAATCCCTCCGACCTTGTCGTTTACAAAGGATCAAACGCAAGAGATAATAGTGATAGGTATGACTGCAACTAGTAAATAAGAACAGGAAGTAAATAGCGGGTGTGATCAGTGATGGTGATATGGACCGGGGTCCCATGATGTTCACTAGTGATGTCTCTCTCCCAAAAGACGATAAAACAGCTAAGCGAGGTAAACAAATTACAGGTGGGCAATTGACATGATTATGTGCGCAAATCAATGCTAACTATGCTGCAAAGAAAGGTAGAGGCTCAAAAGCATGGGCGGTATGCCAAGGCAAGTAGACCGAAATCCATCTGCATCTACTACTAATCATCCACCTTGAGATATCTATCCAGAACATCTCGCTGGTATTAAGTTGCAAGTCCCGCCCATAGTGTAAACTCAAAGCAACAGACAACTGCATTAAAAGAACTTTGCGTAAAGTAAACAATCCTTGCACCCGCGAGTACAAGCACCGTTGTTTTCCCCCTTGTGGCAACAGCACATCCCCTAGACTCATGTTTATGTCACTCAAACTAGTCATCGAGGGGCATGAACCCACAATCAAGCATAACGTTCCCTCTTGGAGTTACTACCAACTACTCGGCCAAAGCAATAAATAGCAACGGAGAACATGCAAGAATTACTCAAGAACATAAATATAAAAGAGGTGAATCAAATATATTACTCACACACCATCTGAACATAATCTCATAATCCATCGGATCCCAGCAAACTCAGCATAGCAACAGCATAAAGATTACATATGTGCCTCGATCATGTAGGGTAGCTCACGAGGTCTAATCGATGAAGAACAAAGAGGGGAGGAGAACATCACATAGCTACTGGTCATGGACCCATGGTCCAAGGGAGACTACTCACAACTCATCCGGGAGGCGTCCATGGTGGTGGAGAAGCTCCCGGTGGTGGTTCTCCCCTCCGGCAGGGTGCCGGGAAGAGTTCTCCTGGTGCTCCCGATCTTGGAAGCGCGGCGGCGGCAGAACAGAGATGAGATCGCGAAAAAGGGTTCCGTCCTTGACGGTTTCGGGACGCGTGGTAAATATATGCCAAAGGGGGGCACCAGAGGCGGAGGTGGGGCCCCAGGCGCCCCCCTGGCGCGGCCAGGGGTGGGGCCGTGTGATGGCTTCTCGCCCCTCGTTGGTTACCCCAAGTGGAAGGTTTGAGATGCAGTGTAGCGGAAGTTTTCCCTTGGCAAAGATACCAAGGATCGATTTCCCCTGAGACTCCCAGTTTCAACAAGAAGGTGTCAACTGCTAACGGCGCCAGATATTAGCAATCAACGTGGACCTGCACATAGATACAAATAACTTTGCTCCCAACAAGTACAGAGAGGTTGTCAATCCCTCCGGCCTTGTCGTTTACAAAGGATCAAACGCAAATGATAATAGTGATAGGTTTTGCTGCAAATAGTAAGTAAAAGAGGAAAGTAAATAGCGGATGTGATCAGTGATGGTAATATGGACCGGGGTCCCATGATGTTCACTAGTGATGTCTCTCTCCCAAAAGATGATAAAACAACTATGTGAGGTGAACGAATTACAGCTGGGCAATTGACAGAATTATGTGCGCAAACCAATGCTAACTATGTTACAAGAAAGGTAGAGGTTCAAAGCATGGGCGGTACGCCAAGGCAAGTAGACCGAAATCCATCTGCATCTACTACTAATCATCCACCTTGAGATATCTATCCAGAACATCTCGCTGGTATTAAGTTGCGAGTCCCACCCATAGTGTAAACTCAAAGCAACAGACAACTGCACTAAAAGAACTTTGCGTAAAGTAAACAATCCTTGCACCCGCGGGCACAAGCACCGTTGTTTTCCCCCTTGTGGCAACAGCACATCCCCTAGACTCATGTTTCTGTCACTCAAGCTAGTTATCGAGGGGCATGAACCCACAATCAAGCATAACGTTCCCTCTTGGAGTCACTACCTACTACTTGGCCAAAGCAATAAATAACAACGGAGAACATGCAAGAATTACTTACGAACATAAATATAAAAGAGGTAGATCAAATATATTACTCAAACACAATCTGAACATAATCTCACAATCCATCGGATCCCAGCAAACTCAACATAGCAACAGCATAAGGATTACATATGTGCCTCGATCATGTAGGGCAGCTCACGAGGACTAATTAGTGAAGCACAAGAACGGGAGGCGAACATCACATAGCTACTGGTCATGACCCATGGTCCATGGGAGACTACTCACAACTCATCCGGGAGGCGTCCATGGTGGTGGAGAGGCTCCCAGTGGTGATCCTCCCCTCCGGCAGGGTGCCAGGAAGAGTTCTCCTGGTGCTCCCGATCTTGGAAGCGCGGCGGCGGCGGAACAGAGATGAGATCGCGAAAAAGGGTTCCCGTCTCGAGGGTTTCGGGACACGATATAAATATATGCCAAAGGGGGGCATCAGCGGAGGCCTGGGGGGCCCAGGCGCCCCCCCCGGCGCGGCCAGGAGGGGGGCCGCGCCACCAGGGCGCCTGGAGCCCTGGTGGCCCCCCTCCGGCTCTACTACGGGTGCCGGGAAGCTTCTGGAACGCTGATTTTTTATATAATTTTTCCGGGGTTTTCTGGCAGTTCTCGTAATGGGAAAACCTGAAATACAAAAATAGCAGAAAACAGAAACTGGCACTGGGGTGCACTGAGTTAATAGGTTAGTCCAAATATGATCAAAAGTGTATGGAAGTGTATAAATATCATAGCAATATCACCCAAAAGAGGCATGGAGCAAGCAGAAATTGTAGATACGTTTTGGACGTATCAACATCCCCAAGCTTAATTCCTGCTCGTCCTCGAGTAGGTAAATGATAACAAGAATAATTTCTGTGGTGACATGCTATTAACCATATAGGACTTTTCATAGTCATATGACAAAAGCTTACTGAGACAATGAATCTGTAGTAATTAAGTTGCCTCATGAGAAAATCACAAAGAACTAAAAGTTTTAGAATATGATACTGAAACACTCAATAGATTTGTAGTGAGCATGGTGTGCAAATATGATAAAGTGATATCTCGCTTGCCCCCTTTAGTGAAGCAAAACATAAATGCAGGGGCACCTTCAAGGTTTAAGTGATGACTAGATACAATGATTTCAGAATAAACGATATCACAATCATGCAAAAGACAATGCTACTTTGGGACAATGCACATTACACTCAGAATGACAATCATGCTCTCAGTAGTTGGTGCTTTTAAAAGAAGTTGGAGACTCTCGAACCGTGGCTTTTGTTGGCAAAGTTGAAAACCCATAGTCGGAAACAAAGACAAAGCATGTACCAGAGCTCTTGGTTTTAAAAACAGAGGTAATAATTATTATTATTTTGATTATGCATGTTCCGTCAACGAATGCTAGCAGATAACTCAATCACTTCTTGAGATGGACAAGTTTCGAGGAACGGCTCCCGAATGAGGACGATCACATCCTCTTAATCTCCTTTGTTTATCACTGCCAAAATTTTCTGATTTCTCATGAACAAAGCGTGAAGGAGGGTTTGTTTGTTATATTAATTTTGAGCCAGGCGCACTCAATGCCAGTTCCTTCTCGTGTTATGGGTTTGCACATTAGACATGCAATCCCGGGGTGAAGCTTGTCCAACTTAAAAAGATCATGAATTAACTACTACTTCCTCATCAACTTAAAACAGAGGCACAAAATAGGAATGCATTTATTTTTTCTTTTTGAATAATTTCGAGATGGTACATGAAAGTCTTCGTTAGGAATGGCAGGTAAATACCATGTAGGAAGGTATGGTGGACTCATATGGCATAACTGGTTTAAAGGAATTTGGATGCACAAGCAGTCAGTCCGCTTAGTACAGGTGGAGGTTAGCAAAAGACTGGGAGCGACCAACTAAGAGAGCAATGATGGTCATAATCATGCAGAGCGACAAAGCAACATTGAATCAGGCATGGAAGTTATATCGCTACTCAGAAACAAAAGATCATCAAGGCTTGATAGACTTTCTTTACAGTCTTAAATATGCGTGAGCATACGCCAAGTCAATCAAAATAAATTCTTGAAGGAAGATATTACTAAACCATACCACATCATAGGCAAACAAATCATGTTGGTACTCCAATAACACATTGGGAACCCCCCAGCTATTTGAGACTAACCATAAGAAAACATGAACTACTAAGCACCATTATGCACGTAGCATTTTTATCATAGACATATCAACCAATGCAACAGAAGCAAACTCTCTTAATAAGATAATCATGATAAATAAAGAGAGTTCAAGCAACCAACTAAACAAAAGCTCTTTTAAAAAGATAAGCATGAAAACTAAGAGCTAAGCATGATAGTAGCTATTGAAAGACAAAGAACACACACAGCAAAGATAGACATGAAAATTCTATGTTACGTTCTAGGTGTAAGTGGAGCGTATTTCTCTCCCACATAAAGAAAGCTGAGTTCCGACTCGTTATGAAAAGCTAAAGAAAACTAAAAAGGAAACTAAAAGCAAGACGCTCCAAGCATAGCACATAACACATGAAGTGATAAAAATATAGTGGAACGAAAGACGAACTGATAATGTTGATGGAGAAGGGGATGCACGGGGGCATCCCCAAGCTTAGACGCTTTAGTCTTCTTGAATATTTCTTGGGGGTGCATGGGGGCATCCCCAAGCTTGAGCGTTTGACACTCCTGAATCTTTTTATCATCTTCCCTCGCACACTTGAAAACCCCCTTCATACATAACTCATCATAATCTGATTAGCGAGGTTAGTACCCTTAATAAAATAATTGTTCCTTGCTGAAAATAAAGATATTCTTGAAGGTCTACTGTTTCTCAAGATTGCCAAAAGGTTTTTGCAAAGAAAAAGCAAGCTCTAGGTTTGCAAAATGAAGGAAAGGCAAAACAGGACAGAATCTGTGAAAAACAGAACAGCAGGTAGTAAATGATTTTTTCGGGGCACTTCTGCAACTCTAATCAAAAAACTCAGAACAGACGCACGAAAGACAATTGTATTGAGCACTTTGTCGAAAAAATACAGACCAAAAAGATGATCTGGTGATTTTATACGAATTTTTCTATCCAAGGACAGAATCTGTTTCCTGGACAGCACATCACAACTTTGGAACTTTCTTGCAATCAGAGGCTACACTTGGCACAAAATTGAAAAGTAAAGATACAATGATGATGCTACTGTAGTAACAACATCAAGACACAACAAAAGCAAAATAAAATTTATTCATGTGGGCTCCCTCCCAAAAGCGCTTTCTTTTATACCTTTAAGCTAGGCATAATGCAAAGAGATCAAGTTTTATCAAGAGTAAAAGAATAGCTAGCCCGTATAACGGACTCAAAAGGTAACTTAATCTTCTTTCGAGGGAAATGTTCCATCCCTTTCTTGAGAGGAAATTGGAATTTTATATTCCCCTCTTTCATGTCAATGATAGCACCAACGGTGCGTAGAAAAAGACGTCCCAAAATAATTGGACAAGAAGGTTCACATTCAATATCCATAATAGTAAAATCAACGGGAACATAATTGTCGTTGACAACGATAAGAACATCGTCGATCCTCCCCAAAGGTTTCTTTATGGAAGATTCAACGAGACGAACACCAAAAGAACAAGAATCAAAAGGTTTCAATTTAAGCATATCATATATTCTTTTGGGCATCACGGAGGTACTAGCTCCAACATCACATAAAGCATAGCAAGAGAAGTTATTCAACTTAATTTTTATCATAGGATCCCAACCATCTTCTAGCTTTCTAGGTATGGAGGCTTCTACTCTAAGTTTCTCCTCCCTAGCTTTGATGAGAGCATTAGTGATATGCTCCGTGAAGGCAAGGTTAAGCGTGCTAGTGCGGGGATCTCTAGACATCTTATGAAGGAAATCAATAACTTCGATAAGAGTGCAATTATCAAAATCAAGGTCACTACTATCAAGTAAAGTGGTAGTGGTGTCCTTTAGGTTCACTTGTTTGGTAGTTTCTATAGTCATAGCATCACCATTAATAGGTCCAATGGGACCAGGAGTGCATTGGGTGCTAAGAGTTTGGATATCCTCAACAACTTGGATAGTAGCAACAGTGTGGTGGGTAGGAAGGTTCTTAATTCTATCTTCTTCCTCCCTTTCTCTAGCCCATCTCTCTTTAAGTTTAGCCAACATCCTAATGTTTTCATTAATTTGCACTTGAATAGCATTCATAGGAGTGACCTTCCTCTCCTCAAGAGGAGAAGTTCTAATTTTAAGCAATTCTACCTCATTGGCTAAATTGTCTACCTTCGAAGAGAGATCATCTAGTTTGTTTAGTTTTTCTCCTACACTCTTATTAAAGGCTTTTTGGGTAGTGATGAAATCCTTAAGCATAATCTCTAGTTCAGTAGTGGAGTTCTTGGTGCTAGGATAAGCATTGTTGTTCCCATAAGAATTAGAGGGGAACGGTCTAGGATTGCTACCAAAATTACTCCTATAAGCATTGTTATTAAAATTGTTTCTAGAGATAAAGTTCACATCTACTTGTTCTTGAGCAATCAAAGAATTTAAAGGAACATCACGAGGATCAACAGAAGATTGCTTCGAAAGTAGAGACATGATCAAGTCAACTTTTTCATTTAGGGAGGAAATATCCTCGACAGAGTTTACCTTCCTACCTGTTGGAGCGCGTTCGGTGTGCCATTGGGAATAGTTGGTCATCATCTCATCGAGAAGATTTGTAGCAGCACCAAGTGTAGTTGACATAAAAGTTCCTCCCGCGGCCGAATCTAACAAGTTCCGCGAGGTAAAGTTCAAGCCTGCATAAAAAGTTTGGATAACCATCCAAGTAGTCAAACCATGAGTAGGGCAGTTCTTGATAAGAGATTTCATACGTTCCCAAGCTTGGGCAACGTGTTCATTATCCAATTGTTTAAAATTCATTATGTTACTTCTTAGTTGGATAATTTTAGCAGGTGGATAGTATTTTCCAATAAAAGCATCTTTGCACTTGTCCCATGAATCTATGCTATTTCTAGGCAAAGACTAAAACCAAATTTTAGCTCCTCCTTTCAAGGAGAAAGGAAAAAGCTTAAGCTTAACAATATTACCATCTATTTCTTGGTACTTTTGCATATCACAAAGTTCAACAAAGTTGTTCAAGTGTAAAGCAGCATCATCTCCAGCACCGGAGAATTTATCTTTCATAACTAGGTTCAGTAAAGCAGGTTTAATTTCATACGAAGGTGCTGAAGTGGCAGGTGTAGTGATAGGTGTGCAGATAAAGTCATCGTTGTTGTGACTAGTGAAGTCACACAACTTGGTGTTCTCGGTGGAACCCATAGCAGCAAGCAAGCAAGATAACTATTTTTGTGATCTTCGATAAAAGATACTAAAGCAAAAATGAAAGGTAAACTAACAAGACTAAAAAGCAAAGGTAAAAGATAGCGTGCAACTCCCCTATCTTGAAGAGTGGAGTTCCCCGGCAACGGCGCCAGAAAACTTTGCTTGATGGCTTCTCGCCCCTCGTTGGTTACCCCAAGTGGAAGGTTTGAGATGCAGTGTAGCGGAAGTTTTCCCTTGGCAAAGATACCAAGGATCGATTTCCCCTGAGACTCCCAGTTTAAACAAGAAGGTGCCAACTGCTAACGGCGCCAGATATTAGCAATCAACGTGGACCTGCACACAAATACAAATAACTTTGCTCCCAACGAGTACAGAGAGGTTGTCAATCCCTCCGGCCTTGTCGTTTACAAAGGATCAAACGCAAATGATAATAGTGATAGGTTTTGCTGCAAATAGTAAGTAAAAGCGGAAAGTAAATAGCGGATGTGATCAGTGATGGTAATATGGACCGGGGTCCCATGATGTTCACTAGTGATGTCTCTCTCCCAAAAGACGATAAAACAACTATGTGAGGTGAACGAATTACAGCTGGGCAATTGACAGAATTATGTGTGCAAACCAATGCTAACTATGTTACAAGAAAGGTAGAGGTTCAAAGCATGGGCGGTACGCCAAGGCAAGTAGACCGAAATCCATCTGCATCTACTACTAATCATCCACCTTGAGATATCTATCCAGAACATCTCGCTGGTATTAAGTTGCGAGTCCCACCCATAGTGTAAACTCAAAGCAACAAACAACTGCATTAAAAGAACTTTGCGTAAAGTAAACAATCCTTGCACCCGCGGGCACAAGCACCGTTGTTTTCCCACTTGTGGCAACAGCACATCCCCTAGACTCATGTTTCTGTCACTCAAGCTAGTCGTCGAGGGGCATGAACCCACAATCAAGCATAACGTTCCCTCTTGGAGTCACTACCTACTACTTGGCCAAAGCAATAAATAACAACGGAGAACATGCAAGAATTACTTACGAACATAAATATAAAAGAGGTAGATCAAATATATTACTCAAACACAATCTGAACATAATCTCACAATCCATCGGATCCCAGCAAACTCAACATAGCACCAACATAAGGATTACATATGTGCCTCGATCATGTAGGGCAGCTCACGAGGACTAATTAGTGAAGCACGAGAACGGGAGGAGAACATCACATAGCTACTGGTCATGGACCCATGTTCCAAGGGAGACTACTCACAACTCATCCGGGAGGCGTCCATGGTGGTGGAGAGGCTCTCGGTGGTGATCCTCCCCTCCGGCAAGGTGCCGGGAAGAGTTCTCCTGGTGCTCCCGATCTTGGAAGCGCGGCGGTGGTGGAACAGAGATGAGATCGCGAAAAAGGGTTCCCGTCTCGAGGGTTTCGGGACACGATATAAATATATGCCAAAGGGGGGCATCAGCGGAGGCCTGGGGGGGCCAGGCGCCCCCCCGGCGCGGCCAGGAGGGGGGCCGCGCCACCAGGGCGCCTGGACCCCTGGTGGCCCCCCTCCGGCTCTACTTCGGGTGCCGGGAAGCTTCTGGAACGCTGATTTTTTATATAATTTTTCCGGGATTTTTCTTGCAGTTCTCGTAATGGGAAAACCTGAAATACAAAAACAGCAGAAAACACAAACTGGCACTGGGGTGCACTGAGTTAATAGGTTAGTCCAAATATGATCAAAAGTGTATGGAAGTGTATAAATATCATAGCAATATCACCCAAAAGAGGCATGGAGCAAGCAGAAATTATAGATACGTTTTGGACGTATCACCGCGCCGGGTGGCCGCCTGGGCCCCCCCAGGCTCCCCTCTGGCCCTGCCTTGGTTTTTCCGGAAGCTCCCGATACGCTGATTTTTCCTATATTTTTCCCGAAATTTTTAGGGCACTTTTAATATGGGGGAAACCTGAAATAGAAGAACAGCAGAAAATAGGAACTGGCACTGTGGTGCACTGAGTTAATAGGTTAGTCCAAATATGATCAAAAGTGTATGGAAGTGCATAAATATCATAGCAATATCACACAAAAAAGGCATGGAGCAAGCAGAAATTATAGATACGTTTTGGACGTATCAACATCCCCAAGCTTAATTCCTGCTCGTCCTCGAGTAGGTAAATGATAACAAGCATAATTTCTGTGGTGACATGCTATCAACCATATAAGAACTTTTAAGTAAAATAATCAAGGCATGTAATTCAATTCAAGTCATAACAAGCAAGAGTCTATATTAGCATTGTAACAAGTATAATAAGAACATAAAGGTGCAAGAGCTCTCGCTGTCCGTGACTCGAATGTCTCCAAATGGTGTTTGCGTGCAAGAAAGGGGATAGGGATATATGAGAGAGTAAAACATAGTTTTTGTATTGTTGAGAACTTAATCTACTAAAGTTTCACACTTGGTCTTCTTTGGAATCTTATCTTGACTCATCCCCAGACCGTCAGCTAGGTACAAGTCAAAATGATCCACTCCCTTTCGATATTTTGAGCACTCATGCAATGGATGAGCGTAAGCAAGAAAGTCGACACTTAGGATGGCAAAGAGAGAAAAATGATAAAAGGGGAAGACAAAAAAGGTGTGAAAGGCTCACATCAATGAGGACAATCATCGGCGAGAGAAAGCCAAATGATAGATATGATGTGAGGAGTAGGGATTGCCATGCAACGGATGCACATATGAGCTAAGGTAAGCTCTCCAATGGAACTAGTGGGGGTGCATCCAACTTGGTTGCTCAAGAATACCTAGAGCTCTTTGGAGGAGGCTCATCATTGGAATATACAAGCCAAGTTCTATAGTGTAAAGGTCCCCACATAGCTATGTGCATAAATGATAATCTCTATGGAGTACAAGGTATAAGATGGAGTACGAGTGTTGATCTCTCAAAAGGAAATACTAGTGTGCCCCCTTCTCTCTTTTTATTTCTTTTTCTCTTTTTTTCTATTTTTTTTATTTTTTTGTGGCCTCAATGGCTCTTTCTCTTTATCTCTCATTTGTCCTCTTTGGGATCTTTTGATTTTGTCCTCTTTGGGATCTTTTGATTTGTCCTCTTTGGGATCTTTTCCTCACTTTAGGGGCAACACTCTATGTATTACAAGAAGTATAGAAGATCTTTCACACTTTACAAAAGTACTCAACATAAAGAAAATGAAACTATCATGATGTATGCAAATGTATGCCTCTGCTAGTATAGCAGGATATGCAATGATACTAGCGCATCATGTAGCAATGATTAGGGCAAGGCCCAACTAGCATGCGGCTCATCGATCAAGCAAAAAGCATGTATGACATGAAGATCAAGTCATGAGAAGATGGATGTTGCATGGCAATGTATCTCGGAAAAGCTATGGAAATGCCTTAATAGGTAGGTATGGTGGCTGTTTTGAGGAAGGATATAATGAGGCTTATGATGACAGAGCGCATCGTGCCAAGGATTTGGATGCACCGGCGAAGTATGCGCCAACTCTCGAGGTGAGAAAGGGCAATGCACGGTACCGAAGAGGCTAGAAAAATATGGATAGGTGGAAGTGTCAACTTTCGAATACTCACATTAGTCCGAAGAATTCATGCACTTATTATCGGTAACTCTCAATCTAATTAGGAGGTTCACAAAGAGACAAGTACCCCGAGGAGGAGTGTATGGGGGTTTGGTTACCCTTGCGCATCCTCGACCCATGGTACGTGAGTGTACTCTAATATTCGATCCCTCCAAAGATTAGTGATCCATTTAGTAGCTAAAGTTCTCAACTATTTTGTAGGTTTTCGAAAATAAACACAGATTGCCCAAAATACGACATCTATCACTAATAGGCTAAAGCTCTTGACACCAAAAGTTCAGATATTACTCATGGCAATACCTCAAAACTTATTGCAAGTTACTACTAAAATTAAATAGCAACCTCAATTACCTACTTTAAGTTAAGACACACAACTCAGTGCAACAGACAAACTCTCTTAACAAGATAAACATGAAAACTCAAGAGAGTTCAACAACCAACTAAACAAAAGCTCTTTAAAAAGAAAAGCATGAAAACTAAGAGCTAAACATGACAGTAGCTATGGAAAGACAAAGAACACACACAGCAAAGATAAGCATGAAAATCCTATGTTGTGTTCTAGGTTGAAGTGGAGCGTGTTTCTCTCCCACACAAAGAAAGCTGGGTTCTAACTCGTTATGAACAGCAAGCAAAGCTAAAGAAAACTAAAAAAGGAAACTAAAAGCAAGACGCTCCAAGCATAGCACATAACGCATGAAGTGATTAAAATATAGTGGAACGAAAGACGAACTGATAATTGTTGATGGAGAAGGGGATGCACGGGGGCATCCCCAAGCTTAGATGCTTGAGTCTTCTTGAATATTTCTTGGGGTGCACGGGGGCATCCCCAAGCTTGAGCGTTTGACCCTCCTGAATCTTTTTATCATCTTCCCTCGCACACTTGAAAACTCCCTTCATACATAACTCATCATAATCTGATTAGCGAGGTTAGTACCCATAATAAAATAACTTTTCCTTGCTGGAAATAAAGATAATATCGAAGAGCTACTGTTTCTCAAGATTGCCAAAAGGTTTTTGCAAAGAAAAAGCAAGCTCAAGGTTTGCAAAACGAAGAAAAGGCAAAACAGGACAGAATCTGTGAAAAACAGACCTGCATGTAGTAAATAATTTTTTCGGGGCACTTCTGCAACTCAAATCAAAAAACTCAGAACAGACGCATGAAAGCCAATTGCATAGAGCACGTTGTCAAACAAATTCAGACCAAAAAGATGATCTGGTGATTTTATACGAATTTGTCTGTCCAAGGACAGAATCTGTTTTCTGGACTGCACGTCACAACTTTTGAACTTTCTTGCAATCGGAGGCTAAACTTGGCACAAAGCTGAAAAGAAAAGATACAATGATGATGCTACTATAGTAACAACTATCAAGACACAACAAAAGCAAAATAAAACTTTATTCATTGTGGGCTGCCTCCCAAAAGCGCTTTCTTTTATTCCTTTAAGCTAGGCATAATGCAAAGAGAGAGGATCAAGTTTTATCAAGAGTAAAAGAATAGCTAGCCCGTATAATGGACTCAAAAGGTAACTTAATCTTCTTTCTAGGGAAGTGTTCCATCCCTTTCTTGAGAGGAAATTGGAATTTTATATTCCCCTCTTTCATGTCAATGATAGCACCAACGGTGCGAAGAAAAGGACGTCCCAAAATAATTGCACATGAAGGTTCACATTCAATATCCATAATAGTAAAATCAACGGGAACATAATTTTCATTGACAATGATAAGAACGTCGTCGATCCTCCCCAAAGGTTTCTTTATGGAAGAATCAACAAGACGAACACCAAAAGAACAAGGATCAAAAGGTTTCAATTTAAGCATATCATACATTCTTTTGGGCATAACGGAGGTACTAGCTCCAACATCACATAAAGCATAGCAAGAGAAGTTATTCAACTTAATTTTAATCATAGGATCCCAACCATCCTCTAGCTTTCTAGGTATGGAGGCTTCTACCCTAAGCTTCTCCTCCCTAGCTTTGATGAGAGCATTAGTGATATGCTCCGTGAAGGCAAGATTAAGTGTGCTAGTGTGGGGATCTCTAGACATTCTTTGTAAAAAGGTGACAACTTCTGAGAGGCTACAATTATCAAAATCAAGGTCACTACTATCAAGTAAAGTGGTAGTGATGTCCTTTAGGCTCACTTGTTTGGTAGCTTCTATGGTCATAGGAGTTTCTACGGTTGAGGTCATAGCATCACCATTAATAGGTCCAATGGGACCAGGAGTGCATTGGGTGCTAAGAGTTTGGATATCCTCAACAACTTGGATAGTAGCAACAGTGTGGTGGGTGGGAAGGCTCTTAATTCTATCTTCTTCCTCCTTTTCTCTAGCCCATCTCTCTTTAAGTTTAGCCATCATCCTAATGTTTTCATTAATTTGCACTTGAATAGCATTCATATGAGTGGTCTTGCTCTCCTCAAGAGGGGAAGTTCTAATTTTAAGCATTTCTACCTCATGGGCTAAATTGTCTACCTTCGAAGAGAGATTATCTAGTTTGTTTAGTTTTTCTTCTACACTCTTATTGAAGGCTTTTTGGGTAGTGATAAAGTCTTTAAGCATAATCTCTAGTTCAGAAGTGGAGTTCTTGGTGTTAGGATAAGCATTATTGTTCCCATAGGAATTAGAGGGGAACGGTCTAGGGTTGCTACCAAAATTACTCCTATAAGAATTGTTATTGAAATTGTTTCTAGAGATAAAGTTCACATCTACTTGTTCTTGAGCAATCAAAGAATTTAAAGGAACATCACGAGGATCAATAGAAGATTGCTTGGAAAGTAGAGACATGATCAAGTCAACTTTTTCATTTAGGGAGGAAATCTCCTCGACAGAGTTTACCTTCCTACCTGTTGGAGCGCGTTCGGTGTGCCATTGGGAATAGTTGGTCATCATCTCATCGAGAAGCCTCGTGGCACCACCAAGTGTAGTTGACATAAAGGTTCCTCCCGCGGCCGAATCTAACAAGTTCCGCGAGGTAAAGTTCAAGCCTGCATAAAATGTTTGGATAACCATCCAAGTAGTCAAACCATGAGTAGGGCAGTTCTTGACAAGAGATTTCATGCGTTCCCAAGCTTGGGCAACGTGTTCATTATCCAATTGTTTAAAATTCATTATGTTACTCCTTAGTTGGATAATTTTAGCAGGGGGATAGTACTTCCCAATAAAGGCATCCTTGCACTTGTCCCAAGAATCTATGCTATTTCTAGGCAAGGATTGAAACCAGATTTTAGCTCCTCCTCTCAAGGAGAAAGGAAAAAGCTTAAGCTTAACAATATCACCATCTATTTCTTGGTACTTTTGCATATCACAGAGTTCAACAAAATTATTTAAATGCAAAGCAGCATCATCTCCAGCACCGGAGAATTGATCTTTCATAACTAGGTTCAGTAAAGCAGGTTTAATTTCATAAGAAGGTGCTGAAGTGGCATGTGTAGTAATAGGCGTGCAGATAAAGTCATCGTTGTTATGACTAGTGAAGTCACACAACTTGGTGTTCTCAGTGGAACCCATAGCAGCAGCAAGCAAGATAACTATTTTTGTGATTTTTGGTAAAGGAAACTAAAGCAAAAACTGAAAGGTAAACTAACAAGACTAAAAAGCAAAGATAAAAGATAGTGTGCAACTCCCCTATCTTGAAGAGTGGAGTCCCCGGCAACGGCGCCAGAAAACTTTGCTTGATGGCTTCTCGCCCCTCGTTGGTTACCCCAAGTGGAAGGTTTGAGATGTAGTGTAGCGGCAAATTTCCCTTGGCAAAGATACCAAGGATCGAATCCCGTGAGACTCCGAGGGTCGACAAGAAGGTGTCAATAGCGTCAGAAACTTCTGCTTGACAGGACCTGCACACAGATACAAATAACTTTGCTCCCAACGAGTACAGAGAGGTTGTCAATCCCTCCGGCCTTGTCGTTTACAAAAGATCAAATGCAAGAGATAATAGTGATAGGTATGACTGCAACTAGTAAATAAGAACAGGAAGTAAATAGCGGATGTGATCAGTGATGGTGATATGGACCGGGGTCCCATGATGTTCACTAGTGATGTCTCTCTCCCAGAAGACGATAAAACAGCTAAGCGAGGTAAACAAATTACAGCTGGGCAATTGACTGGATTATGTGCGCAAACCAATGCTAACTATGCTGCAAAGAAAGGTAGAGCCTCAAAAGCATGGGCGGTACGCCAAGGCAAGTAGACCGAAATCCATCTGCATCTACTACTACTCATCCACCTTGAGATATCTATCCAGAACATCTCGCGGGTATTAAGTTGCGAGTCCCACCCATAGTGTAAACTCAAAGCAACAGACAACTGCATTAAAAGAACTTTGCGTAAAGTAAACAATCCTTGCACCCGCGAGTACAAGCACCGTTGTTTTCCCCCTTGTGGCAACAGCACATCCCCTAGACTCATGTTTCTGTCACTCAAACTAGTCATCGAGGGGCATGAACCCACAATCAAGCATAACGTTCCCTCTTGGAGTTACTACCAACTACTCGGCCAAAGCAATAAATAGCAACGGAGAACATGCAAGAATTACTCAAGAACATAAATATAAAAGAGGTGAATCAAATATATTACTCACATACAATCTGAACATAATCTCATAATCCATCGGATCCCAGCAAACTCAGCATAGCAACAGCATAAAGATTACATATGTGCCTCGATCATGTAGGGCAGCTCACGAGGTCTAATCGATGAAGAACAAAGAGGGGAGGAGAACATCACATAGCTACTGGTCATGGACCCATGGTCCAAGGGAGACTACTCACAACTCATCCGGGAGGCGTCCATGGTGGTGGAGAAGCTCCCGGTGGTGGTTCTCCCCTCCGGCAGGGTGCCGGGAAGAGTTCTCCTGGTGCTCCCGATCTTGGAAGCGCGGCGGCGGCGGAACAGAGATGAGATCGCGAAAAAGGGTTCCGTCCTCGAGGGTTTCGGGACGCATGGTAAATATATGCCAAAGGGGGCACTAGAGGCGGAGGTGGGGCCCCAGACGCCCCCCTGGCGCGGCCAGGGGTGGGGCCGCGCCGGGTGGCCGCCTGGGCCCCCCCAGGCTCCCCTCTGGCACTGCCTTGGTTTTTCCGAAAGCTCCCGATACGCTGATTTTTCCTATATTTTTCCCGGAATTTTTAGGGCACTTTTAATATGGGGGAAACCTGAAATAGAAAAACAGCAGAAAACAGGAACTGGCACTGTGGTGCACTGAGTTAATAGGTTAGTCCAAATATGATCAAAAGTGTATGGAAGTGCATAAATATCATAGCAATATCACACAAAAGAGGCATGGAGCAAGCAGAAATTATAGATACGTTTTGGATGTATCTGCATCATGCTGTGCAGGAATGTCGGCCCGAGTTGGATGATATCCTCCATGATATGGACCAGCAGATGCACCATAACGTCGAAGAATGCGGGCGGGAAGTACATCTCAAGCTCGCATAGTATCACCACGATCTCTTCCTGTAGCCTTCTGAGTTGCCTCACGCCAACCGACTTCCGAGAGATGATGTCGAAAAAGTTGCATAGGCCAAATAGCGTTTCACGGACGTGCGCGTCCATGATCCCACGGATTGCAACTGGAGGTATCTGCGTGATCAGCACGTGCCAGTCGTGAGACTTCATCCCGCTGAACTTCTGCTTCGCCGAGTCTAGGTATCTGCTTATCTTCCCCGCGTAACCGTAAGGAAGTTTTACTCCTACGCGGTAGGTGAAAAACTGCTCGATCTCCTCCTGACTTAGAGTGAAGCACGCGAGAGGGTAGTCATTTCCGGTCTTCTTGGCATTTTTGCCTTTGCGACGACTTTCCGTGTCCTGCTTCGCCTCATCATCATCATCATCATCATTAGCGTGAAGCTCCTGCCTGATGCCCATTGATTTCAAGTCTGCCCTTGCTTTCGGCCTATCTTTGGTCCTCTCTGGCATGTTGAGGAGGGTACCAAGCAGACTCTCGCACACGTTCTTCGTGATATGCATGACACCAAGGCTGTGAGGCACATGGAGGATCTTCCAGTACGGCAAGTCCCAGAAAACAGACCTCGTTTTCCATACCTTCAGCAGCGGCTCTGGTGCCTTTCGCTTCTTTCCCGGCTCTGGCGCCTGTTGCTTCTTTCCTGGCAGTCGGCAATCTTTCCAATTTTTCAACAGCTCGTCTATTTCCTCGCCGCTCCTTATACGCGGGCGTCTTCGGGGTTCGGTTTCACCATCGAACATATCCTTGCGTTTCCTCCACGGGTCATCTTCGCGAAGCCACCTTCGATGTCCCATGAACATGGTTTTCGAAGACCCGGGATCTCTATCTAGCTGGCGATACGTTGTGTCATCCATGCACCAGACGCATCTAGAAAATCCGTGGACCACCTGCCCTGCGATATATCCGTAACCAAGATAGTCGTGCACCGACGTGAGCAGTGCGGCTGTCATAGGGAAATATTCTTTCTCTGTGGCATCCCACGTATTGGCTGGCATTTTCCACAGCGTGTCTAGCTCCTCTTTCAGCAGCCCCAGATACAGATTGATGTCGTTCCCTGGTTGTTTCGGCCCTTCAATTAGCATACTCATGTGAATGTACTTCCTCTTCATGCACAACCAGGGGGGAAGGTTGTACATCCACACAAACACAGGCCAGGTGCTATGTGTGCTTCTCTGGCTGCCAAATGGATTGACTCCATCGGTGCTCGCACCCAGCACGATGTTCCTTGGATCGTACCCAAATTCTAGGTATTCAAAGTTCAACGCTTGCCATTGGCTCGCATCCTTAGGGTGACTCAGCATCTTGTCTTTTTTATTTATCTCCGGATCATTTCCGTCATCTTCTCGCTTCTTCTCCTCCCTATTCGCGTGCCAACGCAGGAGCTTTGCTACCTTAGGGTCCGCGAAATACCGCTGTAGACGAGGAGTGATCGGAAAGTACCACACCACTTTTCGAGGAGCTTTCTTCTGCTTCTTGTATCGAGTGACGCCGCACACCGGACATATGGTAGACTCCGCGTGCTCGTCCCGATAAATGATGCAATTGTTCATGCACACATGGTATTTCACGTGCGGTAAATCCAGAGGACACACGATTTTCTTCGCCTCCTCAAAACTGGTCGGGCACTTGTTCCCCTTGGGAAGACGTTCGTGCCAGAATGACATGTTCTCGTCGAAGCATGCGTCGGTCATTTTGTGTTTTACCTTCACCTCCAGAGCCATGAGCGTTACTTTCAGGCGGGTATCCTCGGGCCTGCATCCTTCATACAATGGAGTAACCGCGTCTATCTCTAGTTGATACAGCTTGGCTTTCTCTCGGGCGGCAGCTCTTGCGTTATCCGTCTGCTTGAGAAGCAGCTCTTGAATATGAGGGTCCTGCACCCAGCCTCCATCGTCGTCTGCTCCGGCATCTTCATCTAGATCATGATCATGCCCTTCGTCTTGATCTTCCTCTTCATCATGTCAGGCATCTTCTACATGATTACTGTGTATAGCATCACCGTAGTGATCATGTCCTGGAGATTCTTCGTCTTCTCGCCCGCCCTCGCCGCGGTGGTTGTCTTGCTGCCCTTCCTCATTTCTTGCCAGGCCATGGACGACTTCACAGTCATCTTCATCACCTTGCCACCGATAGCCATCCATGAAACCACGCAAGAGCAGGTGGTCCTGCACCTGCCCGGAATCCGGGTCCGCAATAAGGCTCTTCAGCTTGCATCTTCGACACGGACATCTTATCTCCGTCTCGTTCTTTTGAAGCATCTCGGCCTTCGCGGAGCTCAAAAACCTATTCATGATGCCTTCGGTCATCGTGCGGACCATGGTCGCCTGCGGGGTAGAGCAAAATGATATTTTAGAACCAAGAAAAAATTTGGCATGACTTTCCCTAAAAATAGGACAAAAAAGAATGCATAGTGCCTAAATTCTCGCCGAAACAGAAATGAATCAACATTTCGGCAAAATATTGGCAACTATCGCTTTTCAAGTACCGGTACCTGCAAACACAAACATATATGCAACACCACAAACATATGCAACACCACAAACATATGTAACACCACAAACATACATAGATCTAGCTAGGCCATAAAAAGTGCATGTGCACGGTTGTTGGAGCTCGATGGAGAAAAAATGTTCTACAACATAAAGATAGCTTTCCCCCTTACTTACCTATCAAAAAAAGGTAATTTAACCACTTAATTTTGATGAATCTATGGTGCAAATGAGGTGAGGAGGAGGAGGCAGCCGACACAAGCTTGGAGGAGGAGGTGGAGAGAATGAAGTGGGGAAAGTGAGTGTGTAGGTGTGGCTGTCCAAAATATCTAGCTGGTCCCAGTTTACTAATGGCGCACCACTCACTAATGCGCCATTAGTAACCAGTGTTACTAATGGCGCATTAGTGAGTGGTGCGCCATTAGTAGTTTTGCAAAAAAAAAATAGTACTGGCGCACTGAGTTGGTGGTGCGCCATTACTAGTTAAACTAGTAATGGCGCACTGTGCCACGGTGCGCCATTAGTATGTCTGGATTTTTATTAAAAAAAGTTGTTACTAATGGCGCACCCTAGGTCTGGTGCGACATTAGTGTCTACCACTCTAATGGCGCACCGACACATGGTGCCCCATTACTGTATAGTAGTGGCGCACCATGTGTCTGGTGCGCCATTAGAGTCCATATCATCTATAGCCCTTTTCCTAGTAGTGTGAGATCCAAAGAGAGAGAAGAAGCCATCTAGATACTAGCTATGGACCCGAAGGTCTGTGGTAGACTACTCACAACTCATGGTGAGGCGATGATGATGATGTAGAAGCACTTCGTGGTAGATCCCCCCTCCGGCGGAGCTCCGGAACAGGCCCCAAGATGGGATCTCACGGGAACATAAGGTTACGGCGGTGGAACTAGGATTTTCTCTTCGCATCAGATGGTTTCGGGGTACATAGGCTTATATAGGAGGAAGGAGGGCACCGGGGGCCTTACGTGGGACCCATGAGGCAGGGGGCGCGCCCTAGGGGGGGCGCGCCCCCCACCCTCGTGGGCACCTCGTGGCCCCTATTCTGTGGTTCTCAAATCTCCCGTGCGTGATTTTCTCCAAAAATATCTCTCCCAAAGGTTTCATTCTGTTTAGACTCCGTTTGATATTCCTTTTCTGCAAAACCCTGAAACAGGCAAAAAAAACAGTAATCTGGACTGGGCCTTTGGGTTAGTAGGTTAGTCTCAAAAATAATATAAAAGTGTATGACAAATCCCATTAGACATCCAAAACATCATAAATAATAGCATGGAACAAACAAAAATTATAGATACGTTGGAGACGTATCAAGCATCCCCAAGCTTAATTCCAGCTCGTCCTCGAGTAGGTAAATGATAGAAATAGAATTTTTGATGTGGAATGCTAACCAACATAGTTTTCAATGTAATTCTCTTAATTGTGGCATGAATGTTCAGATCTGAAAGATTCAAGACAAAAGTCTATATTGACATAAGAAATAATAATACTTCAAGCATACTAACAAAGCAATCATGTCTTCTCAAAATACTATGGCTAAAGAAAGTTATCCCTACAAAATCATATAGTCTGGCTATGCTCCCTCTTCATCACACAAAATATTCATATCATGCACAACCCCGATTTCAGCCAAGCACTTGTTTTTATCCTCTATTCTTTCAAACCTTTCAACTTTCACGCAATACATGAGCGTGAGCCATGGACATAGCACTATAGGTGGAATAGAGATGTGGTTGTGGAGAAGACAAAAAGGAGGGAGATAGTCTCACATCGACTAGGTGTATCAATGGGTTATGGAGATTCCCATCAATAGATATCAATGTGAGTGAGTAGGGATTACCATGCAACGGATGCACTAGAGCCAAATATGTATGAAAGGTCAACAAAAGAAACTAAGTGGGTGTGCATCCAACTTGCTTGCTCACGAAGACCTAGGGCATTTGAGGAAGCCCATTGTTGGAATATACAAGCCAAGTTCTATAATGAAAATTCCCACTAGTATATGAAAGTGACTAAACATGAGACTCTATATCATGAAGAACATGGTGCTACTTTGAAGCACAAGTGTGGAAAAAGATAGTAGCAATTGTCCCTTTTTCTCTTTTTTTGGGCCTTTTTTTTCTTTGGCCTTTTTTTTGTGGAGGGGCTTTATTGATTTAACCTTTCCTCCCATGGGACAACGCTCTAATAATGATGATCATCACACTTTCATTACAACTCGATATTACAACTCGATACTAGAACAAAGTATGACTATATGAATGCCTCTGGGGGTGTACCGGGATGTGCAATGAATCAAGAGTGGCGTGAATGAAAAATTATGCATGGTGGCTCTGCCACAAATACGATGTCAACTACATGATCATGCATGGCAACATGACATTATGATGCGTGTCATATGAACGGAACGGTGGAAAGTTGCATGGAAATATATCTCGGAATGGCTATGGAAATGCCATGATAGGTAGGTATGGTGGTTGTTTTGAGGAATAATATGGTGGCTGTTTTGAGGAAGGATATATAGTGGGTGTATGGTACCGGCGAAAGTTGCGGTATACAAGAGAGGCTAGCAATGGTGGAAGGGTGAGGGTGCGTATAATCCATGGACTCAACATTAGTCATAAAGAACTCATATACTTATTGCCAAAATTTACGAGTCATCAAAACAAAGCAATCAACGCATGCTCCTAGGGGGAGGTTGGTAGGAGTTAACCATCGCGCGCCCCCGACCTCCACACAAAGGTTGACACTTTACAAATACCTCATGCTCTAACTTCGTCACATAGCGGTTCACCATACGTGCATGCTACGGGAATCACTAACCTTAACACAAGTGTTTCTCAATTTCATAATAACTCCACTAGCATGACTCTAATATCACTATTCTCATATCTCAAAACAATTATCAATCATCCAACTTCTCATCATATTCAATGCACTTAGTGTGGAAGTTTTTACTACATTGATATTGGATGTCTATCATGTGAAGACTAGTTTTATAGACTAAGCACATTACCATGCTGTTTTAATAGACTCTCAAAAGTATATAAGTGAAGCATGAGAGTTCAACAATTTCTTCAAAATATTATCACCACCATGCTCTAAGAGATATAAGTGAAGCACTAGAGCAAAAACTATTCACCTCAAAAGATATAAGTGAAGCACATAGAGTGTTCTAACAATTCCTAGGACATATTTAACTCTCTCAAATAGGTGTGTCCAGCAAGGATAATTTTGTAAAACTAACAAGCAAAGACTCAAATTATACAAGACGCTCCAAGCAAAACACATATCATGTGGTGAATAAAAATATAGCTCCAAGTATAGTTATCGATAGATGAAGACGAAAGAGGGGATGCCTTCCCGGGGCATCCCCAAGCTTAGGCTTTTGGTTGTCTTGAATTTTACTTGGGGTGCCTTGGGCAACCCCAAGCTTAGGCCCTTGCTACACTTTGTTCCATAGTCCATCAAAGACTTACTCAAAACTTGAAAACTTCACAACACAAAACTTAAGACAAAAATCTCGTGAACTCCGTTAGAATAAGAAAGCAAACCACTACTCAAAGGTACTACAATGAATTCATTCTTTGTTTATATTGGTGTTAAACCTACTGTATTCCAACTTCTCTATGGTTCATACCTCCCAATATTACTCATAGATGCATTGAAATAAGCAAACAACACACGAAAAACAGAATCTGTCAAAAACAGAACAGTCTGTAGTAATCTGCAGGTTTCGCATACTTCTGTAACTCCAAAAAATTCAAACTAAATTGGTAAACGTGAGGAATTTGTCTATTAATTATCTGCAAAAAGAATCAACTAAATAGCACGCTCCAGTAAAATCTGAGGACCATTCTAGCAAGCGCTAATGATTCTGTTTTTCACAGCAAGATCACTTAAACTTCACGCAAGTCTTCCCAAAGGTTCTACTTGGCACAAACACTAAACAAAACACAACACCACATCTAAACAGAAGCTAGATGCCATATTTATTCCCTAACATCAGCAAAAACAATAAATATCTTATTGGATTGCCTCCCAACAAGCACTATCGTTTTACGCCCCTAGCTAGGCACGATACGTGAATATATCTAGGGAATGCCATCTTTGGAAGGCAATCCATAAGTGGCTCTCAAAATAGATTCATATGGTAATTTGACTTTATTTCTAGGAAAGTGTTCCATGCCTTTCCTTAACAGAAATTGGAATCTAATATTACCTTCCTTCATATCAATAATTGCACCAATCGTTCTAAGGAAAGGTCTACCAAGAATAATAGGACATTAAGGATTGCAATCTATATCAAGAACAATGAAATCTACGGGCACATAATTCCTATTGGCAACAATAAGAACATCACTAATCCTTCCCATAGGTTTCTTAATAGTGGAATCCGCAAGATGCAAATTTAAAGAACAATCATCAAGCTCATGGAACCCTAGCAAATCACACAAAGTTTTTGGGATAGTGGAGACACTTGCACCCAAATAACACAACGCAAAGCATTCATGATCTTTAATTTTTATTTTGATAGTAGGTTCCCACTCATCATAAATCTTTCTTGGGATAGAAACTTCTAACTCAAGTTTTTCTTCATAAGGTTGCATCAAAGCATCAACTATGTGTTTGGTGAAAGCTTTATTTTGACTATAAGCATGCGGAGAGTTTAGTACGGATTGCAACAAGGAAATACAATCAATCAATGAGCAATTATCATAATTGAATCCCTTGAAATCCAAAGTAGTGGGTTCATCACTATGCAAAGTTTCAATCTCTTCACTCCCACTTTTAACATGTTTAGCATCAAGATCTAAAAACTCCGAATCATTGGGACACCTTAAAGTAGAATCATATCCAATCCTATCTTCCTCAAGATTTATGCTAGAAAACAAGGATCTAATAGGAAACACATCAATAACTTTTAGATCTTCATTTTTATTTTCATGATAACTAAAAGAACTCGCTTTAATATAATTCTCTCTTTTAGCACGCATCCTAGCGGTTCTTTCCTTGCATTCATCAATGGAAATTCTCATGGCTTTGAGAGACTCATTGATATCACTCTTAGGTGGGATAGATCTAAGTTTCAAAGAATCAACATCAAGAGTAATTCTATCCACACTTCTAGCCAATTCATCAATCTTAATTTGATATGCATGATGATCAAATGATCCTATTTTCAAAATTTTAGAAACCTCAAATATGAAAATAACGAAATCCCCAACTCTCTCCGAGGGTCCTTGAGTTGCGTAGGATTTACTTGGATCCACCAAAAGCAAGAAAATATGATATGCATGATGATCTAATGTATAACATTCCAAATTGGAAATTTGGGATGTTACAAACCTACCCCCCATAAGATGAATCTCGCCCTCGAGATTCGGGTTGGCTAGAAAATAGGTAAACTGGGTTCCTCTGTCTGATACGATGCTCCTCGGAACTCCATGCAGGCATACGATTCTGGTCATGTATATCTTTGCCAACTTCGCACTGGTATAAGTAGTCTTTACGGGGATGAAATGAGCTACCTTCGTCAAGCGATCGACTACAACCCAAATCGAGTCATAGCCCGAACGAGTTCAGGGTAATCCCATAATAAAATCCATGCCTAGCTTATCCCACTTCAACTCGGGTACTGGCAATGGTTGTAACAATCCTGCCGGCTTTTGATGTTATGCCTTCACTCTCTGACATACATCACAAAGGGCTACATACTCCGCAATGTCCTTCTTCATACTGGTCCACCAGAAGATATCCTTCAAGTCCAAGTACATCTTGGTATTTCCTGGGTGAATCGAGTATGGTGAATCATGGGCCTCCTGCAGAATCAACTTCCTGATCCCTGGGTCGTTACGCACATATACGCAGTCCTCAAACCATAGGGTGTCGTGCTCATCCTCACGAAATCCTTTAACCTTTCCTTTGCTCATCCTCTCCTTTATAGAGGCAACCTCCTCGTCAGTTATCTGAGCTTCTCTGATTTTATCCATAAGGGTAGACTGAATCTCCAGTGTTGCTACATGGCCTCTCGGAACTATCTCCAAACATAGTTCTCGTAAGTCCTCGGCTAACTCCTTTGGTAAATCCTCCGTCATTAGGGTGTTGACATGGCTCTTACGGCTTAGCGCATCGGCTACCACGTTAGCCTTTCCGGGATGATAATGCAATCTCATGTCGTAGTCCTTAATGAGTTCCAGCCATCTCCTTTGCCTGAGATTCATCTCCTTCTGAGTGAATATATACTTCAAACTCTTGTGATCCGTATATACTTCACAATGGTTTCCGATGAGAAAATGTCTCCAAGTCTTCAATGCATGAACTACGGCTGCTAACTCCAAATCATGTGTGGCATAGTTCGTTTCATGAGGTTTCAGTTGTCGTGAAGCATACGAAACAACTCTTCCTTCCTGCATAAGAACTGCTCCAAGTCCTCGACGTGAAGCGTCGCAGTACACCTCGTAGTCCTTTCGTTGATCTGGCAAAATCAACACGGATGATGAGACCAAACGTTTCTTTAATTCCTGGAAACTGACCTCACACTCTTCTGTCCAATTGAACTTGGTATCCTTCTTTAACAACTCCGTCATTGGTTTTGCAATCCTCGAGAAATTCTCAAACTTGGTATCCTTCTTTAACAACTCCGTCATTGGTTTTGCAATCCTCGAGAAGTTCTCAATAAATCTCCGGTAGTATCCTGCAAGTCCAAGAAAACTCCGGATCTCTCCAACTGTTGTCGGTGCTTCCCAATTTGTCACAGTGTCAACCTTGGTGGGATCTACTACTATTCCTTCTCCGGATATAACGTGTCCTAGGAATCCAACTTCCTTCAACCAAAACTCGCATTTGCTAAACTTGGCATACAACTGATGTTCTCAGAGCTTCTCCAATACTAAACGCAAATGCTCTGCATGTTCCTCTTCATCCTTTGAGAAGATCCATATATCATCTATGAACACCACGACGAACTTATCCAAAAACTCCATAAACACCTTGTTCATCAGGTTCATAAAGTATGCTGGTGCGTTAGTCAGACCAAAAGACATAACGGTATACTCGTACAACCCATACCTGGTGGTAAAGGCCGTTTTAGGTATATCCTGCTCTCGAATCTTCAATTGATGGTACCCTGATCGCAGATCGATCTTGGAAAATACCTTAGCTCCTTGCAACCTATCGAACTGATCATTGATCATCGGCAGGGGGTACTTGTTCTTGATTGTTACTTCATTCAACCCTCGATAATCAACAACCATTCTTAACGATCCGTCCTTCTTCTCCACTAGAAGTACTGGCGAACCCCAAGGCGAAGAACTTGGGCGAATGTAACCTTTATCCAGTAACTCCTTAATCTGTTTCTTAATCTCCTCCAAATCCTTTGCGGGCATCCTGTATGGTCTCTTAGAAATTGGCCCTGTGCCTGGCAAAAGCTCAATCAAAAACTCAATATCTCTATCTGGTGGCATGCCTGGCAGTTCCTCTGGAAATACGTCAGGGAAATCTTTCACCACTGGTACTTCCTCCTGAACAACTCCTGATAAAGAATTTACTCTGTTCCTTTTCGGCACATGCCGGGATACATACTTGATCCTTCTTCCTTCTGGTGTGGTAAGCAAAATGGACTTACTGACGCATTCAATATTCCCTTCGTACTTAGATAACCAATCCATGCCTAATATCACATCCAATCCTTGAGATTCCAATACTATTAGGTCTGAAGGGAAGGTGTAGTTACCAATCCTTAATGGCAACTGTTCACACCATAACTTAGCCATATACTCTGCCCCAGGTGAGGTTACTAACATGGGTTTCCTAAGGGCTTGGGTTGGCAGCGTATACTTATCCACAAATCCCCTTGAAATGTATGAATGTGTTGCACCCGTATCAAAAAGAACGAGTGCAGTAAAGGACTTAACTAAAAACTTACCTATTACTGCATTTGGCTGAGCTTCAACCTCCTCCACGCTAACGTGGTTCACTTGCCCCCTATTGAAAGGGTTCGGCTTCTTTCCAGAGCTTACACTGCCATTTCCATTCTGGGCTTCTGGACATTCATTGGCGTAATGTCCCGTCTTCTGGCACTTAAAGCAGGTGACTTGACTCAGGTCTCGCTTGGCTAGAGTTGTTGGGTTGGTGCGGTTCTGTCCGTTGCTTCCTCCATTCCCATTCCCATTCTTGGGGCCACTATGATTGTGCGAGCTACCTCCTCCATGGGTATGTTGAAATTGTTCTACCGTTTTAGGGGTAAAACGTGGCTTCTGTTGAGCTCCAGAATTGTACTTTCCTTGTCCATACTTCCTCTTGCGACTTTCAATCTGTTGGTGCTTCCCTTCAATCATTAGAGCTCGATCAACTAGTTCCTGGTAGTTGTTGAAGCTTGCTACCATCAACTGTACGCTCATCTCATCATTCAGCCCTTCCATAAATCTTTCTTTCTTAGCGACATCTGTGGCCACATCATCTGGGGCATAACGTGATAGAGTACTAAACTCATCTACGTACTGAGCCACAATACGATTTCCTTGGCGCAAGTTGCGAAACTCCCTCTTCTTCATGCTCATAGCTCCAGTTGAGACATGGGCGGTACGAAAAGCTTGCTGAAACTGATACCAAGTAACATTGGCTATGGGAAAAGTGGTTGTGTAATTCTCCTACCATGCTGCGGCTGGTCCAGACAACTGATGTGCGGCAAAACGCACCTTCTCAGCATCTGAGCAGTTAGCAGCGGACAAATCCCTTCCAATCTTGCGCAGCCAGTCATCAGCGACTATTGGTTCAATGCTACTAGCAAACACCGGTGGTTGTAACCTTAAGAAACGGGTCAGGTTATCCACGGGTGGTGGTGGTGGAGGGTTGTTGTTGTTGTGGTTGTTCTGAGTGTTCTGGACAAGAAGTTGCATCAAGGTGTTCTCCTGCTGGATCAACTGAGTGAGCTCAAGGGGAAACTCAAATCTGGGCTCACGTCTTGGAGGCATCTGATGGGTGTAGAGGGAAGAGATTAGAATAGAAAAGAGGTCTAAGGGAAAATCACTACCCAAATGCACATGAGACAAACACAAACATATCACACCAATATCAATTCAAAACAAGGGCTTACACAGATCTAACGTTACAAAAGTGCTCTAAGTCTACTAAATGGGAAAAACTACTAGTGATAGGAAGGTCTTCTAGATCGGCAGAGGATTCCATGATGTCAGCTCCAGCTTCATCTTCATAGTCCTCATCATCGCTATCATCGGGGTCTGAGTCCGTGTCGTCAAGGATGATGTAATCTTCAGGACATATCTCCTTGGGTTCTTCTTCCTCTTCTTCCCCTCCTGGTGCTGGATCTCCCATAAATACTCCTAGCTTTCATGTCAAATCATCATTCTTCTCCACTAGTATCAACATCTCCTCCTCGTATTCGTCGCGTGTAGACTTGAGTTCCTCCTCGAACTCCAAGTTTCTGGTTAGTGCTTTCTTCAAGTCTATCATCCCTGCACACATCTGGTGCTCCTGGTGACGAATGTGCTAGTTTAACTCTTGAATGAACGCGGCAATGGATCTGTCCTTCCGGGTGTCGATCATGTCCCATCGCTCATCTCGACGTCCACAAATCTGGTAGATGGTGTCCTTTAGCTCCTTCTTGTAGATTTCTCCAATCCTTCCCATAGTGATGTGGGCTGCCATGCTCTTGCCTAGGCTCCAAGTAGGTGCATTAAAGGAAAATTCTATGGGTGTGGTGACGGGCATGAACGTCCTTCCTAGAACTTGAGCTTGAATCAACCAGCGCTCCTCTTCAGGTAAAGTGGCGTTGTAGGTTCCGGTGAAACCGGGTAGTCCGATGTTTAGATATCTGGTGACTTCCTTCAGGTGTCTTCCAAATGGTGTATCATCATCAGGTTGCGTGAAGTTGTTCCTTGCATCCGCCATCCTAAAAGAGTAGAAAAGATGAGGAGTCAGAAAAGAGAAGAGTGAATAGTGCTCTCGGGTTTTAGCTTAGTGGTCGTGTCCTACAGTCAGCGCGTGCTTTGATACCATCTTGTAGCGACCAGACCTCAAACAGTCTGATCTCTGTGCATCAGTGTCATCCCTGGACCAGTAATGCTGACACGCACAGTACTTGAAGGAATTATAACAGAGTGGCAATCACACACTTATTACATCGATAGTTCCAACGATGAACTTATTACAATAAAAATGGCTTGAGGCCATCTAACACGATAACAGCGGAAGGCTTGGAAGATAAGTGAGTCCATCAACTCCAACGGCATCACTGAGTATAGAACCACGACCTAAGAGGCACCTTACTCGTCGTCTGAAAAGTCTGCAACATGAACGTTGCAGCCCGAAAACGGGCCAGCACATAGAATATGCTGGCAAATTAACACATAGAGAGTAACAAAAGTAAAGCTATACTATATGCAATATGGCTGGTGGAAAGCTCTATGGTTACAGTTTTTGCGTAAAGCCAATTTTTCCCTACTGCAAAGGAATAGATTTTAATTAACTATCATGGTAGTTGAAACATCATTGAGAAGATAGACATCCCCTCAATCCTAATTAATCATTGAAACCCAACAATAATAATTAAAGTAACATGATGAGATTCACATGATAATCCAAGTACTAGATACTCAAGACGTCCTTAACCGGGGACACGGCTAATCACGATCAGTTTGTACACTCTGCAAAGGTTTGCGCACTTTTCCCCACAAGACTCGATCTCCTCCGTTGGGATTCTCGCACTACATGTTGTTTGAGAAACGGATGACCGAGACACAGTCTTTCAGAAGCACAAGCACCTTACGAACGGGTGGACCGTACCAACCTACATCCCCTACATCTGCTAGTCCACCACTATAAGAGTTCGCACGACTTAGTCAACTATGCTAGAGCCCATAATAGCTTTTGGCTGCACATGGAAGTTTCTAGTATGAATAATCTCATGATTCCTTTGAGCCTGGGTGGCGGTCCATAAAGAAAAACAGGCAATCGCTGGAATACCCAGGTGCCTCAATCCACCCAGATGTATATTTAAGTTGCCACCTTAAGTTGAACCATTAATTAACAATCTCACATATGTCATGGATACACTCACCCAATCCACGTCGACGAGCATAGCATAACCTATTAGCAAACGTAGAAGTAACTCCCAAGGGTTTGAAAATAATGCAGGTAATAGGTTGTAATGCCTAGGATGGGACTATACCTCCTACGTGTCGAGGCACGACTTAAAGGTATAAGCCCATTCTGGAATGATCGCAAGTTCGGTATCTTTGCACATCTCATGTAAAAATAGGGATGAAAGGGAAAAAGATAGTTGGCTTACACTCGCCACGTCACACAATTCATTACATAGCCAAACATCATTCAAATAACATCACAACCCGTCTACGGGTGAAGATCCAAATGAAAGATACCAAACATACATAAAGCCACAGGTCTGAATCGCCCCTAGTAGAAACCACTACTGATCATCGGGGTAGTTGTCGGGACCCCGATCCTAAGTCACACAGGTCTAGCCTGTAACACATCATATCACTTTGCGGCCTCACGCACGGTATCCCCACGGGTGCCACCTTACCTGGCCCGGGACCGTTTGCGCATTTTGGCACACGTATATGATAGTGTCGCTAGCATCCATATGACAGAGAACCCGGGCCGACATGACCAGTTATAAACCAAAAGTGGCACTAAATTACAGAGACAGGCATACATGACCCAGCAACGAACGTGTCGGTCATCAACGTATGAACCCAAGTCGTAGCAAGCTACAAGGACTTAAAGGAACAACGCGTGACATTTCCCCTAAGGGACAGACACAGGAACGAAGAAGGACACATGCCGGCCAGCCTAAGTGTTCCGGAGCAGTAGCAAGCTACCAAGGCTCAGTGGAAGCACTAGGAGACATTTCCCTGTAAGATAGGCTACCAAAGGTAAACAACTAGGTGTCGGATCCCACACATAGCAATACACATTACACGTACGCATAACATGCAAGTATGTGTTGTACAACATGGCATCACAACATAACTCAACAACTCATATAGATAAAGGCCCAAAATAGCCATCATAGCATTTATTACAATCAGAGGTCACATGACCCAACATACAGAGCATACAGGCAACGGAAGCATAACATGTCTGGGTACAGACAACTACAAATGAAAAAGGCTGGGAAGCCTGACTATCTACAAGACCCTCCCAAGGGCACAAGACCGTAGCTGAGGTAACAAGCTAAACGTCGAAGTCCACGCGGAACAACTAGCGAGACTGAAGTCTCTCTGCAAAACATAAATTAAGCAAACGTGAGTACAAAGGTACTCAGCAAGACTTACATGAGAACTAACTACATATGCATCAGTATCAACAAAGGGGTGGTGGAGTTTGACTGCAGCAAGCCAGCTTTGACTCGGTGGCTATCCTAAACTACGACTGCAAGTAACTCTTTGAGGTGGCGCACACGAGTCCACATATTCACCAAACAATACACCACTATGGATCCGCTCCCGTCTCCCTACGAGAAGGACATCCATAGCACTCACACTTTTCTTGAGTATTTTAGAGTATCCACTTTCGATTGTCTATGTACCACGTAAGCATCCAAGAAGTCCATAACCGCGGACCCGGCTATTCGAATAGATCATGTTAACCCTGCAGGGGTGTACTTCTTCACACACGCTCTTGCCACTTACTGCCATGTACACGGCGTGTATCTCGGCAACCTTCAAGCGGAAGCCTGGCGAGGGTGTCGGCCATGACCTGACTAACCACACAAGTCTCTCGTCCAGGTTTATCGCCTATTCGGGTTCCATCCGTGGGGAGATCCGGCCGGGGTGTCGCTCACGGCCCCAAACGATGTGCGCAGGGTTCCCAAGCCCACCTCGACGGATGGATCTACGCTTGGTACACCGTGCCACGGTGCCTAGTCTGCCCCAAGCCCACATGTACCGTGTGCCACTTGGTAGACTACTAACACTACCTACAAACACCAGAAACTAGTTGCAACTCCTGGACAGAGATCGAGTTGATTAATAAGTCGAGAGGGGCACTTAAGCATTCCAATGCGTGGTAGTAGCTTTGTCATTGGACAACTTACACAGAACTCAGTTCTTAAGGACGGTTCCAGTGAGACAACCCACCATGTACTCCTACATGGCCTCTCACCGCTACCTTTACCAAATCGTGTTCACACACTTAGCTCTCAACAGTAGGGCATGTTCACCACTTTCCAATTCATCCCCAATAAATCAGACCTGACACAACTCTAAGCAATAGCAGGCATAACCAGAAAGCATGAATGAGTAGGCACAACATGGCTCAAACAACTCCTACTCATACTAGTGGGTTTCAACTATTTACTGTGGCAATGACAGGTCATGCAGTGGAAAGGGGTTCAACTACCACAGCAGGTAACAGTTGAGGCGTTGTTGCCCTAATGCAGTAAAAGAGAGCAAGAGCGAGAGAGTGGGATTGTATCGGAATGCTCAATGGGGTTTGCTTGCCTGGCACTTCTGAAGATAACATTGGGTCTTCATCGGTGTCATCGATCACATCGTCGGAACACATCTACTGAAAGGGAACAACACCGGCAACAGAGAAAGAAACACAATCAATGCAATGCACAATATGATGCATGATCATGACATGGTATTATGTTGTGACTTGAGCTAATGCAACTAGCAACATGTTAAATGAAGTTGGTTTGAATCCAAGATTCAAATTCAAACTCCATATGTGATTATTTAAATGCCATTTAATTGATTTGACCTGATCAGCAGGTTTAACTTGTTCAAACATGCATGAAAATGCCATAAACAGATTCCTTGGATTTTTCTGATCATTTTTCATATATAAATTTTATATGATTTTTAGAAGTTTTAGCTATTTTCTGAAATAAATAAACCATTTCTGATTTATTTAAAATTCCAGAAAACACTTATTGCATCAGCATGACGTCACTATGATGTCAGCAGTCAACAGGGGCTGGTCCAGGTCAAACCTGACGTGTGGGGTCCACACGTCAGTGACACAGCAGTTAAACAGGCTTAACTAAACTTAACAGAAGATTAAACTAAACTAAATAGGCACAGGGGCCCACATGTCAGTCTCTCAGGGCCTAACTAAGTTTAGTTTTAAACTAAACAAATTAGACAGGGGGCTGACCCCACCTGTCATTGGCTCATAAAACTAAGCACCGTAGTTAGCACTTAATTAACAACCTAAGCTAATTAGTCCAACGCCGGCCCCACATGTCAGTGACACAGAGGGAGGGGTCCAGCCGTGGTCAAAGGTGGTCAAACCCACCGGCGGCTCGACACCGGCGAGTCCAGTCATGGCGGCGAGGTGCGGAAACCTCCACGGGGCTCGGATCGATGCTCTGAGGGCATAAATGAGACGCTGGCGATGTGCCGCGTCGGATGGTGGTGGTCTCCTGGCCTGGGGTGGCCGGAAACAGCGCCGGCGGCGGGATTTGCGGCGGCCGGAGCTCGGGTCTGTGCGGGTTTGGGGTTGTGGTGCACTAGGAGGGGAGAGGGTGTGTGCGTTCGGCTCCTGGGAGCACGGTGAGCACGTTGGGATGCTCATCCGCGGGCTGTGGCAACAACGGCCACGGCGGCGGCAAGCTCAGCGGCGGCCGGGGTTTTGCCGCGGCGGAGCTATGGCCTAGAGGTCATGCGCGGCTAGGGGAGGAGGGGGAAACGGCTCGGGGGTTCACGGTGAGTGCAGAGGCGTCGACGTGGGCTCGGGGGAGGCTCGGAGCAGAGCAGGGCGTCGAGGGGGATCTCCGGCGACGGCGGTCGGGGACAAGCTCAGTGAGGGCGGTGCAGGGCAGACGAGCGCTTGCGGCTCGGACTTCTCGATGAAGCAGTTGACGGCGGAGCTCTCGGGCATGGCGCTGCAGCGAGGGGGCGACGGTGGCCACGGTGGTGACGAGCGGCGGCGACGGACGCGAGCGAGGGAAGCGGGGAAGAGAGACAGAGGAGGGGAAGGAACACAGGGAGAGGCCGAGGGGGTTCCAGGGTGTGCGTGGCGTCCATAGCGACGTTTGAGAGGGGCAGGCAGGCAAGGGGAGAGGAGGTGGCCATGGCGTGTGGCCGCGGGCGCCAAGCACGTGCTCGTCCTCCTGGCAAGGAGGAAGACGACAGGGAGGAGGCGGTGGCGGGCTGGGCCGCCAGCTGGGCCATTTCGGCTGGGCCACTAGGTAGAAGGCCGAGGTACTTCCACTCTCTCTCTCTCTTTTCTAAAAATAGATTCTGTTTTCTATTTTCTGTTTTTGTTTTGCTTTATTAAAAATGCTAGAGCATTTTCATAAATCATGAAAATATTTGTGGGCACATATTGAATTAATTTCAATAGCCCTCAACTAGTTTCACAATTATTAGAGCATTTAAACTATTTATAGAATTTAAATGCTCCAATTCAAATACAATATGGATTAATTCAAAAATCTAGAATGGTCCTAGAAATATGTGCTACATTTTTGGCAGAGGTTTTTAATCAATCCAAAAATGATGAACTTTTCCAAAGGGCATTTTGGGTTCATTGAAAAAGATTTTAATTTGACCCTAGTTGAATTTATTTGGTGCTAGGGTTTGAACATCCCCATTTCCAGTTCATTTAAAAATTTAAACATGATGACATGATGATCAGGCAAGGACCACAGGGGTTGATCTAGGGATGTGACAACTCACCCCCACTAAAACAAGAATCTCGTCCCGAGATTCAAGCGTAGGGTAAGAGATCAGAGGGGACACAAGCTAGCACAATCTTCAGGATCCAAATTTCCTTCTCGGAGATATTGATTTATTGCATCATATTGATCTTGTCATCCTTGCTTTGAGATCTTCATCCAACCAGATGATAACGGAGACATACTCTGTAGAAATCGATCTTCCCGGAGATCGAGGAACTCAAGATCAACTTATGGTGTGAGACATTGAAACATCTCTTGAGCTGAGACACGGAACACACATCCAGGGGGATGGAGAGAAACAAATGATGAAGGTTCACTTGGTAGGCACTAATTACACACCTAAGAAAATGGTGATCAATGTCACCAGACGGGACACCTTGGAGAAGGTGACTCGTAGAGTTATTCCCTTAAGTGGCAAAAAGAATTACTTTTGATATAGAGATCTTTGAAATTCCCTATACCAGCCTGAGGCAGATCACAATCGATCATTTGACGGAGTCCGTAAGAATGACATTCTCGGGCCAGAATGGATGATGTGGACTACCTTGTTGAAGACAACACAAGGGATGATTTTGGTTATCATCGGAAATGGATGGGACCCATGGCAAGTCCATTGCTGAAGATAATCCTGAACAGCAGTGATTGAGAACGGTAACCTATGGAAAATTGGCACATTGGCGGTGCAAGCTGGGAACAAAATGCAAATGCTGGGAATGATTCTGGTAACTGGGAAGAAACCCAACAGTAGAGAGTAAATCTACTCTTTGCGAGGGTATAATATAATTAAGAACACTGGAAGCAATCCCGGTTAGTGTCGAGGATAACACCTAGTGCTTGTGCGTGCTCTCAAGAACTTGAGCATTCCCATATTCATCAAGGTTTTACCAATATCCGTGTCAAGGATCGTGGCAACACCACATACTACCATGATGAATAATAATGGACGATGCAGATGCAAAGGAAGACAACACTTTCTCAGATTTCACCTTAGCGGAGTCAAGGGACAAAATCTGGATGATCAACCGAGAGACATTTAGCACTCCGCTTCTAATGTTCTCCTTGATGTGCTAGGTACCACGGTCAATGCTTAAAAGCATCAACATGGCCATCAAGTAAAGGTCGGACTTCGGGAGCACAAAAATCCATAAGGAACAACTGGGGAGTAAATCCTACGAAGTCCTTATGGGGAGGTGGCCAACTTCTTCAATCAAGATACTACAACAATAGGTCTTCCGGCTGGGTGGGTTGGCCACGACATCCACTTTACCGGTAATCGAGAGACCAATATTATAGCTCTTGGGAAATGCACCAACCATCATAACTGCCTGAGATTCAGTTCCGGTTGGGGTCAGGATATTCCAGACTCATCTACTCTAGAAGGAAAATGAAAGTTTGCAACACAATTCGACGAGACGACGTTGCGAGATTCTTGGGAATGAACTGCGATAGTAAGCTCCAAAACATGAGCTAGTTCTGCTACAAACTTGTGAACACGTTGTCCAAGACAAGCATGACCACGTAGTAGTCTTATGATAAAACACTACCGAGTTCAGGTGGGAACCATCATCAAGGATATCGAAGTCCTTGCATAAGTCTAGCTCTTAAGAATAAACTTCTTCTCCTTGAACAAATCAATCAGTGGCTTGGTGTGCTAGGGATACATATAGAGTGAAGGTTGCAAGTCTCCAAACCACAGAATACTTCGCACGTATGCATGACTGACTTGGGATGATTCCACCGGAAGCAAAACAAACTCTCTCGAACTCACGGCAGCAACTTGCATCAATTACACATGAATTAGGGAAAGTCCCTTCTCTCATCCAGCATATACCTCGTGAACGGAACACGAAGGCAATGCTTACAAAGTTTCCAACACTAGCTTAATGTCCTAGAAAATCATGGAGAAGGTAGCAGTGTTGCTGATGGGCTCAACAACAATTCATCCAGGTTTCCATGGAGATGGAATTCCATAATTATGTGAACAATTGACAGTATTGGTCAGACCAAGGGGATATAATGGTGTATGCTCGAGGGATCAACCCCAAGTAAGACAACATTATGAATATCGTTGGTTCTAATTTGATTTAATGATAGCCCATACTCAAATCAAAGTTTTGGACAAGACAATAGATCCAACAATTGATCACGGAGATCAGTCGATGAAGATATCATCTATCTTAAATACATACTCAAGATATCCCTTTGGAGTGAGCTATGTGGTTTAAGCTTTTATCTTCCAACCCTCCAAGTTGTTGCTTAGCTTAACCAACTAGTTCAGGGGTATCCAACACAGATTCTTGGAGAAGGGGTGGTTTATAAGAAAACCAACTTGATCACGAACTCAACATAACGGTCAGGGAGAAACCTGGTAATACTTCCGAGAAGATATTCGGAAAATCACGGACCACCGATATGTTCCTGAGCTCGGGAACAATCTTGCTTTTCAGGACAGGACGATATGATCAAATAAGCAAGGGATTGAATAATCCTAACCCATTGATCGAAGAGTGCACCAGGGAAGATGGACTAGTAGCACGATCGATCTTAGAATGGTGATTTGGTAACCAACACACTAAGAATGAGATTATCGTCCATTTGCTACCAAGCAACGAAGTTGCTAGGAGTATTGATTTCACACATCACAATTCACTTGTCAGTATTCCGGTTACAATAACACGGAGGCCGAGGAATGAACGATGATGGCGAGAAGTATCACCTTATCAAAAGTTCATAGGAGGTGGTGCAATTCCCATGACATTCTTGATATAACGATGGTAATACTCCAAGGTAGAACAGAACAAAAACCGGATTGTCATTTTGATCTGTGGAGTACAACTTCTTTGACCCAATCCTAGGAATGGATGAGGTACTGGAGTTTGTTTCTCCTAGTCATTCCAGATTAGAATGGCTTGACAGACCACAAGAATAAAAGGCATCGACGAACACGAGTGCACAACTACTCCTGACTATCAACTGATAGATGAAGGTCGGAAAATAACTGAAGGGAGACAACTCAAGGAACATATAACTTTCTGAGTTGCGGATGCATAGATTAGTGTGTCAAACTAGTTCAACATATTTCTTCCGGATAACCTATGCAGAAAGGTAGGACTGGCAGAGTCACAATATGAATGAAGTACTACTCAAGAGCACTCTGGTTGTGATCTTTTGGTTTAGAAGAACTTCTGCCAAGGACGGTTCATGGTATTGGAAGAACGATAACCACGGACCTCGAGGACTATCACAAAGTTACTAATATCCTAAAGGGACGAGTAAATACTACCAACAAGAGGTAAGTGGAGTGAGTCTTCGGTTCAAGAACCCAGGAATAGAATGCCTACTAACTAAATGGCATCACGGGATGCTTTCGAGAATAATGGCCAGAATCATCACACTGGAAATATAAAGCATTGCTGCATTACTTGGTGATTCTCGAAGACACCTAGGGTCATAATAATAACTCCAACACACGTGTCGAGGTAACGAAGTACCTCCACACATCGATTAGTGTGATTAACCTGGCCTAAAAGGACATCGGAAACAGGGAGGAAAGGTTTGCAAATGCATCAGACTATTTAGAAACCTGGGATGACTCGAACAGCATAACGGCTGCAAATGCTCGAAAATACTTTTGAGATCCAAGCAAAAGGGTAGCATATCCACTTAACATCATACTGTCATGGTTCTGAGACCAACAGTTGAACAAATAGAAGTAGTAGAAACTGAACTGAGGGTTGAATCCACAATAACGTGATCCTGATAAATAGATTGAGAATCCTAGTTCTTAATCCCCGTAGAAAGAAGAAGGTGACTCAGATCAGAAGGTCATAGGGCAAAGGAGTAAAAAGAGCCTTACGTTCCCTTCCACAAAGAATTCCCTTACATAACTAAAGAGTTTCTAGACACGACTTCGACCAGTTTGGCTTACTAATCCTACAGGCAGTCAGGCTCTGATACCAAAGCTGTCGGGACCCGGATCCTAAGTCACACAGGTCTAGCCTGTAACACATCATATCACTTTGCGGCCTCACACACGGTATCCCCACGGGTGCCACCTTACCTGGCCCGGGACCGTTTGCGCATTTTGGCACACGTATATCATATTGTTGCTAGCATCCATATGACAGAGAACCCGGGCCGACACGACCAGTTATAAACCAAAAGTGGCACTAAATTACAGAGACATGCATACATGACCCAGCAACGAACGTGTCGGTCATCAACGTATGAACCCAAGTCGTAGCAAGCTACAAGGACTTAAAGGGACAACGCGTGACATTTCCCCTAAGGGACAGACACAGGAACGAAGAAGGACACATGCCGGCCAGCCTAAGTGTTCCGGAGCAGTAGCAAGTGACCAAGGCTCAGTGGAAGCACTAGGAGACATTTCCCTGTAAGATAGGCTACCAAAGGTAAACAACTAGGTGTCAGATCCCACACATAGCAATACACATTACACGTACGCATAACATGCAAGTATGTGTTGTACAACATGGCATCACAACATAACTCAACAACTCATATAGATAAAGGCCCAGAAGAGCCATCATAGCATTTATTACAATCAGAGGTCACATGACCCAACATACAGAGCATACAGGCAACGGAAGCATAACATGTCTGGGTACAGACAACTACAAATGAAAAAGGCTGGGAAGCCTGACTATCTACAAGACCCTCCCAAGGGCACAAGACCGTAGCTGAGGTAACAAGCTAAACGTCGAAGTCCACGCGGAACCACTAGCGAGACTGGAGTCTCTCTGCAAAACATAAATTAAGCAAACGTGAGTACAAAGGTACTCAGCAAGACTTACATGAGAACTAACTACATATGCATCAGTATCAACAAAGGGGTGGTGGAGTTTGACTGCAGCAAGCCAGCTTTGACTCGGTGGCTATCCTAAACTACGACTTCAAGTAACTCTTTGAGGTGGCGCACACGAGTCCACATATTCACCAAACAATACACCACTATGGATCCGCTCCCATCTCCCTACGAGAAGGCCATCCATATCACTCACACTTGTCTTGAGTATTTTAGAGTATCCACTTTCGATTGTCTATGTACCACGTAAGCATCCAAGAAGTCCATAACCGCGGACCCGGCTATTCGAATATATCATGTTAACCCTGCAGGGGTGTACTTCTTCACACACGCTCTCGCCACTTACCGCCATGTACACGTCGTGTATCTCGGCAACCTTCAAGCGGAAGCCTGGCGAGGGTGTCAGCCATGACCTGACTAACCACACAAGTCTCTCGTCCAGGTTTATCCCCTATTCGGGTTCCATCCGTGGGGAGATCCGGCCGAGGTGTCGCTCACGGCCCCAAACGATGTGCGCAAGGTTCCCAAGCCCACCTCGACGGATGGATCTACGCTTTGTACACCGTGCCACGGTGCCTAGTCTGCCCCAAGCCCACATGTACCGTGTGCCACTTGGTAGACTACTAACACTACCTACAAACACCAGAAACTAGTTGCAACTCCTGGACAGAGATTGAGTTGATTAATAAGTCGAGAGGGGCACTTAAGCATTCCAATGCGTGGTAGTAGCTTTGTCATTGGACAACTTACACAGAACTCAGTTCTTAAGGACGGTTCCAGTGAGACAACCCACCATGTACTCCTACATGGCCTCTCACCGCTACCTTTACCAAATCGTGTTCACACACTTAGCTCTCAACAGTAGGGCATGTTCACCACATTCCAATTCATCCCCGATGAATCAGACCTGACACAACTCTAAGCAATAGCAGGCATAACCAGAAAGCATGAATGAGTAGGCACAACATGGCTCAAACAACTCCTACTCATACTAGTGGGTTTCAACTATTTACTATGGCAATGACAGGTCATGCAGTGGAAAGGGGTTCAACTACCGCAGCAGGTAACAGTTGAGGCGTTGTTGTCCTAATGCAGTAAAAGAGAGCAAGAGCGAGGGAGTGGGATTGTATCGGAATGCTCAATGGGGTTTGCTTGCCTGGCACTTCAGAAGATAACATTGGGTCTTCATCGGTGTCATCGATCACATCGTCGGAACACGTCTACTGAAAGGGAACAACACCGGCAACAGAGAAAGAAACACAATCAATGCAATGCACAATATGATGCATGATCGTGACATGGCATTATGTTGTGATTTGAGCTAATGCAACTAGCAACATGTTAAATGAAGTTGGTTTGAATCCAAGATTCAAATTCAAACTCCATATGTGATTATTTAAATGCCATTTAATTGATTTGACCTGATCAGCAGGTTTAACTTGTTCAAACATGCATGAAAATGCCATAAACAGATTCCTTGTATTTTTCTGATCATTTTTCATATATAAATTATTTTCATCTGAGCTACGGTTGATTTTATATGATTTTTAGAAGTTTTAGCTATTTTCTGAAATAAATAAACCATTTCTGATTTATTTAAAATTCCAGAAAACACTTATTGCGTCAGCATGACGTCACTGTGATGTCAGCAGTCAACAGGGGCTGGTCCAGGTCAAACCTGACGTGTGGGGTCCACACGTCAGTGACACAGCAGTTAAACAGGCTTAACTAAACTTAACAGAAGATTAAACTAAACTAAATAGGCACAGGGGCCCACATGTCAGTCTCTCAGGGCCTAACTAAGTTTAGTTTTAAACTAAACAAATTAGACAGGGGGCTGACCCCACCTGTCATTGGCTCATAAAACTAAGCACTGTAGTTAGCACTTAATTAACAACCTAAGCTAATTAGTCCAACGCCGGCCCCACATGTCAGTGACACAGAGGGGGGGTCCACCCGTGGTCAAAGGTGGTCAAACCCACCGGCGGCTCGACGCCGGCGAGTCCAGTCACGGCGGCGAGGTGCGGAAATCCTCCACGGGGCTCGGATCGATGCTCTGAGGGCATAAATGAGACGCTGGCGATGTGCCGTGTCGGATGGTGGTGGTCTACTGGCCTGGGGTGGCCGGTAATAGCGCCGGCGGCGGGATTTGCGGTGGCCGGAGCTCGGGTCTGTGCGGGTTTGGGGTTGTGGTGCACTAGGAGGGGAGAGGGTGCGTGCGTTCGGCTCCTGGGAGCACGGTGAGCACGTTGGGATGCTCATCCGCGGGCTGTGGCAACTATGGCCACGGCGGCAAGCTCATCTGCGGCCGGGGTTCTGCCGCGGCGGAGCTATGGCCTAGAGGTCATGCGCGGCTAGGGGAGGAGGGGGAAACAGCTCGGGGGCTCACGGTGAGTGCAGAGGCGTCGACGTGGGCTCGGGGGAGGCTCGGAGCAGAGCAGAGCGTCGAGGGGGATCTCCGGCGACGGCGGTCAGGGACAAGCTCAGTGAGGGCGGTGCAGGGCAGACGAGCGCTTGCGGCTCAGACTTCTCGATGAAGCAGTTGACGGCGGAGCTCTCGGGCATGGCGCTGCAGCGAGGGGGCGACGGTGGCCGCGGTGGTGACGAGCGGCGACGACGGACGCGAGCGAGGGAAGCGGGGAAGAGAGACAGAGGAGGGGAAGGAACACAGCGGGAGGCCGAGGGGGTTCCAGGGTGTGCGTGGCGTCCATAGCGACGTTTGAGAGGGGCAGGCAGGCAAGGGGAGAGGAGGTGGCCATGGCGTGTGGCCGCGGGCGCCGGGCACGCGCTTGTCCTCCTGGCAAGGAGGAAGACGACAGGGAGGAGGCGGTGGCGGGCTGGGCCGCCAGCTGGGCCATTTCGGCTGGGCCACTAGGTAGAAGGCCCAGGTACTTCCACTCTCTCTTTTCTAAAAATAGTTTCTGTTTTCTATTTTCTGTTTTTGTTTTGCTTTATTAAAAATGCTAGAGCATTTTCATAAATCATGAAAATATTTGTGGGCACATATTGAATTAATTTCAATAGCCCTCAACTAGTTTCACAATTATTAGAGCATTTAAAGTATTTATAGAATTTAAATGCTCCAATTCAAATACAATATGGATTAATTCAAAAATCCAGAATGGTCCTAGAAATATGTGCAACATTTTTGGCAGAGGTTTTTAATCAATCCAAAAATGATGAACTTTTCCAAAGGGCATTTTGGGTTCATTGAAAAAGATTTTAATTTGACCCTAGTTGAATTTATTTGGTGCTAGGGTTTGAACATCCCCATTTCCAGTTCATTTAAAAATTTAAACATGATGACATGATGATCAGGCAAGGACCACCGGGGTTGATCTAGGGATGTGATAGTAGTGCACATAGTAACGGCTACGTTCTTCATCGTACTCCCAGTATAGCTCGGAGCCGTCACCTGAGTAGCTCACCATAGTACCTGCATCTGGTGTGGTGTAGAATCTATGAGCCACAGAGGACTCAGCAATCCCGTTCCCGGGTAACACAACTATCCAAGCCTTGGGTGTGGAACAAGGCTAAAGAAAGAATAAGAGATTGCAGCAGCACTAGCACTAACTTACGTAAAAGAGAGCGAGAAGAGAAGTGCCTCGGACGATAAGGTGATCACGAAGTGATCCTAACTAAAACACGTCAAACATAACCCCACTGTGTTCACTTCCCGAACCCCTTTCGGAAAATGACCGTCACGGTACTCACGCTGGTAGTGTGTTCTGAACATGGTGTCAAGTTTCTACAACCGGATATTAACAAATTCCCATCTGCCACATAACCGCGGGCACGGCTTTCGAAAGTTCAAAACCCTGCAGGGGTGTTCCAACTTGGCCCATGACAAGCCCATGATCCGCGGAGTCGCAACTCCAAGGTGGGAAGGCCCGAGTATCCTCGGAATCCCGTGCTCAAGATACTCCGACTAAGGTAAGGCTAATCCAGCAAATCCTCCCGGCGTGCCGACACCCTGACAGTAGCCGCGCGTATCTAGTCTCAGGCCACGACCGGATGGGCGATTCTACAGGTAATACCAGATACCTCGGGTTTCCCCAAGGCGGCCCCGCAGAACCCCTGGTTTGGACCAACACTCATGTGGTGCACTGGCCCGGGTAGTTGATTAATAAAAGGGGATAGCTAGTCCCTATGCAAGTTTTTAGTTATTAGGCAAATGGAGTACCAATGTTGGGACTTGCTGGAAAAGACTTAGCGCTAAGCGGTTTATCGAGGGGGTCCCATAACCCCAACCGTGTGAGGAACGCATAATCAAGGAACATAACACCGGTTTATACGGTTCCTAGGGCGGCATGAGTGGAACAAAACACCAAGCAAGAGGCTTAGCCTTCCACCCATTGCGAAATATATTGATGATTTAATTAAAGAGTTAATATAGTGTGATATCCCAACAAGCTTCAACAAGAAGCAAGAATCTTCAAATCTTCTCCTGCAACTAGCGATGCTATAAGAGGGGCTGAGCGATGCCTACGTAGCCAATCAAAGGTTTGCATAGGTTGGGTGGTTAAACAGATTCATGGTTACAATAGGAGGCTGAGAGACAAACATGGGCATCGAGGCAATAAGCTAAAGAGCGAGACTTCTAGCAATAGGCAAAGATAGTAATGATATCTGGGTCAGGTCATCTTGCCTGTCGAGTCGTCGATGGGATCGTAAGAGGGCTCCTCGTTCTTAACCTCGGTAGTAACCTCGTTCTCGTACTCGGTCTCGGCTTCCGGCTCTACTGAACACAAAACACACGAGGCACGAAATAAAACAAGATGCAATGCGCAAACTACAGGATGCATGGCTGATGCACTAAGGAAGCACTACAGATATACTTAGGATGCACAGAAAGACAACATAGGAAACACAGAGATACAGCACAAGGAACATGACAATATGCATCAAGCAAGATACTTCAAAACAAGCTAACAAGATGATATTATGAATCTAAATGCAAAACCACACAAGTTTCATATAGGACTTGCTCAAAACGGAGCAACGGACTAAAAGATACACCCGAAACAAGAAACAAGCAAAGCTGAAAATAACAGCCACATAGCAACTTCGGAGCAAGAAATATATACTCTACCGCACTCAAACATCATGACAAGAAGCATGGATATGAAGTAGACATATCCTATAGCAAACAACTCCATTGGAGCATCCCCATAGGAGGCATGGATCAATAGCAACAAGCTACAACATTTTGAACATGACAACAAAAACCTGACAGCAGTAATTTATAGCAACTTGGGAGCAAGAGTTAAATATGCTACAGCCACCCAAATAAGCATGTTAGAGCATGAATGGATAGCCAACAACATATACAACAAGGAATCATCAATAGTCACCCCAAAACTAACATGGATTTGCCTAGAACAACAAGCAAACATAGCATCCGGATATTACAGATTCCAGACTTAGTGAAATTTCACTAAGTGTTAAAACAGCAGTATTATCATGGCATGTTTGTGAGCAAGTTTAAGTCACCTCAAATCATAACATGGCAAGAGGTTTGCACCACAGCAAAGTACACATGATGGGGAGTCCAAAACATATAAGCACGCAACATGGGGACAACCATATCATTAGCAACGAGCTCCTCAACTAGGCATCTCGTAACAAGTTTAACAAACTAACAGCCACAAGCACTTTTGCAAAGGAGATAAACATCGCCATATGAATTCTATCATGCAAGCTAAAGCAACCAACATGTAGAGCATCTCATGATGAACATGTGGACATATCATTTGCTTCATTTGGATAAACATGCACCAAGTTATCACATCACAAACATGGCATGAAAACAACTAATAGTAGCAGTTTATAACAAGTAGCACTCTTCTCATGAAGATTAAGACATCTAGATGGACTCAAACATGTATGACACAATGGAACAAAACATAGTACATGTCACCACGATCATTTTGACATATCATACACACAAAACGGACATGCACACAAAAAGATATTGCTATCACAAGAATGCATCAGACACTGAAAATCTAAACACTTAGAAGAAAAACGATGGTCAACCTCCACGGGTTGGGTCAACGGGTCGGTGGAGCGGGCGCGCGGGTCGCGGGTCGGTGGATCCGGTCAACGGGCGCCGGTGCGGGTTGGATCGGGTCGCGGGAAGCGGGTCCTCGCCCGTTAGGGTTTCGGGCGCCCAGATCGGGATGCCCAGGCGCGGCGCTGGATCCCGATCCCAGCGATCCGATCGGCGCGAGTGAGGCCGGCGTCGGGCGCAGCTCCGGCCGGAGGGCCCGTCGGCGGCGAGGTCGGACGAGGGCCGGCGGCGGGGTCGGTGAAGCCGGCGAGGCGCCGAGAGGAGGCGGCAGCCTTGTCGCCCGGCGGCGGCGCGGCTGGAACGGCGGCGGAGGGCGGCAGCCGACGGCGGGGCTGGAGGATCCGGCGGCGGGGCTGGCGAAGCGAGCTCGCGGCGGCCGCGGCGGAGAGCCTCGGCGGGGGGAAGACGAAGGGCGGCGGGGTCGGGCGACCTCGGCCCAGATCTGCGGCGGCGGCGGGCCGGCGCTGGGCCCCGCGGGCCCACGCGGTGGGAGCGGCGGCGGTGGAAGCACGGTGCGGCGGCGGTGGAAGCACTAGGGTTTTGGACGCAAAATTGGAGGGGGTGGACGTTTATATAGGCTCAAGGAGCTAGGAGAGTCCAAATGAGGAGCGGGTTTCAGCCACGAGATCACAATTGAACGGCCTAGATGATGGGAAGGGTTAGAGCTGGGTTGGTGGGCTGTTGGAGGGGGGTCTTGGGCCTCAAAGAGGAGGTACTTTTAGCCCAGGAGGATAACTGTTGGAGTACCAAACGAACTCCAAACGCGACGAAACTTGATAGGCGGGTTACACGTATCAAAACAACATCGCACGACAAGTCTCACGCCATTCCGGAAATGTTACACGGCCAAACACGAAAGAAGGACTCCGGGATGCCACGGGCACGTGTGAGAGCGTCGAAACTCGAAACGGACAACGGGAAGGAATGAGTGGGGCCGGATGCAAACGACAACACAAATGCAATGCAATGCACATGACAACATGACATGGATGAATGCACACACGCACACGACAAAACGACGAAAACCCGAAAAGACGAAGAACCCGGAATGGAACTGATGAAGCCAAAGTTATATATATTGCCAAAAAGGGAAAGTATTACATCCGGGGCATTACATAGGTACTACCTCAATCTACTTCCCAGTCCCACATGTTATTATATCCTACTCATGCAATGTGTTTGAGGATAATACTAATGCAATGAAAACTGAGTATTGGAAGTATGATCAAAGTGTTACTTGCATTGCTGATGATCCGCAAAACCTAGAGATTCAAAGTAGCAAGCGGCGCACTCCGGGTACTCTATCGCAAACAAACAAATACAGAATAAGCACTTAACTAATGCACGGGTAAAACTCAAATAAGAGAACTAACCAGAAAGTTCAACTTAAGAACTCCGGTTTGCAAAAGAAACAAACCAAACGAAACAACTAAAGTCAAACGGCGAAAGAGAAACAACTACCGTACCAATCTGGACCTAAGTCCAAATTTAACAACGGCAAACGCTTGGGTGACTAGGTTAAATGGAAAGAGGGTTTCGAGATGAAACTCCAGGCGCTTGAATCGCCTGATTCCGATAAACGAGCAAAAAGATAAACTAGAACGAATATCGAATCAGAAATTGCGATCAGAAAAAAAAACTACGAAAAGAAAACTAAAAACAGCTTAACAAACGGGTGTTCGTGAGCTGAGACTAAACGACGAATTCGTTCATTAAAACGAACGAACGGGTGAACGCTCGCTAATTAACTAAACTGGGAGAGAGAAGAAGCCATCTAGATACTAGCTATGGACCCGAAGGTCTGTGGTAAACTACTCACAACTCATGGTGAGGCGATGATGATGATGAAGAAGCACTCTGTGGTAGATCCCCCCTCCGACGGAGCTCCGGAACAGGCCCCAAGATGGGATCTCACGGGAACAGAAGGTTACGGCGGTGGAACTAGGGTTTTCTCTTCTCCTCTGATGCTTTCGGGGCACGTAGGCTTATATAGGAGGAAGGAGGGCACCGAGGGCCTTACGTGGGACCCACGAGGTAGGGGGCATGCCCTAGGGGGGGCGCCCCACCCTCGTGGGCACCTCGTGGCCCCTACTCCGTGGTTCTCAAGTCTCTCGTGCGTGATTTTCTCCAAAAATATCTCTCCTGAAGGTTTCATTCCGTTTGGACTCCGTTTGATATTCCTTTTCTGCAAAACCCTGAAACATGCAAAAAAACAGCAATCTGGACTGGGCCTTTGGGTTAGTAGGTTAGTCCCAAAAATAATATAAAAGTGTATGACAAAGCCCATTAAACATCCAAAACATCATAAATAATAGCATGGAACAAACAAAAATTATAGATACGTTGGAGACGTATCAAAAGGCACTGCGAGCTATGGGATTCACTACATCGGGTATCCAAGGGTACTGGAGGGTAATAGTGACTCAAACTGGATATCTGATGCTGATGAGATTAAGGCCACAAGTTTTGCAAGCGGACCATCTTAACGAGGTCAACTATGGAAGCAGAACTCACAGCATTAGACACAGCCAGTGTTGAAGCAAAGTGCCTTCATGAGCTTTTGATGGACTTACATATGGTTGAAAAAACCAGTACCCCATATCCTGATGAACTGTGATAAGCAAACTGTGATCGTCAAGATAAACAGTGAAGTCATCAAGGCATGTGAAGAGGAGATTGAAATCTGTCTGAAAATGGAAGAACTCCGGAGTTATTCCGCTGGATTACATCCAAACATCGAAAAACTTGGCAGATCTCTTCACAAAGGGTTTATGACGTAATATGACAAATAATGCATCGATGGAGATGGATTGGAGACCCACCGCATGAGTTGTCCACAGTGGTAAACCACTCTATGTGATTGGAGATCCCGTGAAGTAGAAGTGGAAGACAAGCTGTTGGTCAGCTGGGAGGAGAGTATCCCTATATTAATTATCCCACTCCGTGAAGATGCAATACTTTCCTGATCTGCATGGCAGGTTGATACTTATCTTAATGTGTTCCAAGTGGCTTACTCGGGTAAGCAGAGATTTTGCCCTGCAGAGTATCTCCTGAGGAACACACCTATATGAATTTGACTGTTAACATCGTAGTCTATGAGAATTGGATGGTCTCTAATAAATTCATGAAAGGCCCTGGAGTATGATGTATACGCTCCACCCACGGGGACGCTTTGCGGCAGCCCAATATCGGTCAAGAATTTGTGTGAAACTAGTCTCGCAGAAAACTTGTAGTTCAAGGCATAGTCCACTATTTAAGTTGTGATCTAGTGTAGCATAAATCTCTGAGTGGAAGTGTCGGGGAAACTGATCCACCCACGAACACCTATGGGGACGGAGCCCCTTTTCGGTATGGCAAGGGGGCGGAGATTGCACAAAGAGCGGATCGAGGCAAGCACACGAGCAGTTTACCCAGGTTCGGGCCGCACGGATGCATAAAACCCTACTCCTGCTCTGGTTTGTATTGAGTTCTTGGCTCGGGAGCGCTGGAAGCTACAGTGCTCTTCGAGACCGAGCGTGAGAGTGTTTGAATGTCTCACCCGGATCGGAACCCCCCTTACGTTGCGCATGGGCCTCCTTTTATAGGCTCAAGGGGTCACCGCCAGGTGGCAACGCAGATGAGGGTAAAATGTAAAAAGGGGGGTAGTTGGAACAGTGTTCCATACCTAACCCTGATGGCAGGGGACAAGGGCATTAAATGCCCGTCGCCGTCGCCCAAACAGTGCAAAAAGTGGTCGTCAGGGGAGCCACCGTCCGCCACGACGGTAGCCTTGTCATCGCTGCTTGCCACCGTGTACCCCTGGCTGCACAGCCTTCCGCCACGTGCGCCTGGGATGGTCCCAGAGCGACACGTGGGTGGATGCGCTGGAGCGTGGGTACTGAGTGGAAGCTTGCCGCGGCAAGTGTCTTGCCGCGGTTGCCATCTTGTCGCTTCCGGGAGCTTGTCGCTCACCGGGCCTTGCCGGGACGCGTGGCGCGTCGCGGCAAGTTTCTTGAGATGCCTCGGAGGGCCTTCCCGGCAAGCTCCTCTTGCCAGGGTCTTGTGCCTTGAGTGGTTTTGTGCCTTGAGTGGCCTTCCCGGCAAGCTCCTCTTGCCGGGGCCTTGTCTCCTTGCCTTGGATACTTTGTTCTTGAATGGCTCCAAAGGAATCATAAAGGACCTCGGTGGTCGCCCGGCAGGCCTTGTCGCGGGACGCTGCAACTGCCCGTGCACAAGTTCGGGATACTAAGGTACCCCTACTTTAGTACACCGATAAGAGCCCCCGGGCCTGGGCCATACACGGTGCCAAGCGCTGTTGGGCCAGGCCAAAAACAATGCACGGGCACGCGCGGCCTGCGGCACGCCGTATCACACTCCGTATCCACCGCGCCCTTCCTTAACGACACGCGTTTAATGCGGCGTCGTGGGAGAGATCGTGGGGGTGTTCTTTAATTGGAAATGTGAAACGTCCGCCCCCTCCCCCCTTATAAGCAGGGGAAACAGGGGCAGTTCGTCCATCCGCCCGTTGCTTGCTTCAATCCTCAGAAACCTCCGCCGCTCCCCTCCTTCCCGAAGGCCGAAAGAGAGCAGCGCTCCGCCCCCCGTCGCCACCAGCACCACCAGCGCCGTCGACCTCCCCCACCGCATCCGCCATGGCTCCGAAAGGCCAGAAGGGGAAGTCCGCGAAGTCGGCCGAGGCGCTGTGGCTCGCGGCGCTGCGGAAGAAGAAAGTTGTCTTCCCCCGCATGCTTGTCGCAAAGAAGCTGAGGGAGGAATACTACCTCTTCTGGTCGAGGGAGACGCGGGCGCATCCGCGCACCAAGGTATTCCCAGCCGTTGCTTGCGAGATGTTTCCGAATGGCTACGCATTCTTCGCCCTGTTCTTCTACTGCGGGCTCTGCCCGCCCTTCTCCGAATTCTTCTGCGACATCATGAACACCTACGGGTTCCACCTCCTTGACTTCACCCCCAACGCCGTTCTGACCATGGCCGTTTTCGCACATCTGTGTGAAAACTTTGTCGGAGTCTTCCCCAATGTAGCTCTTTTCCGTCACTACTTCACGCCTCGAGTTGAGGGAGGAGAGCCTCTGTCCGGCGGGATCTCCTGGGTCTCGAGGACCCACAAGAAGGAAGCGTATCTAAAGGGAGAGCTCCGCGGAAAATGGGATGAGTGGAGATCCAATTGGTGTTGGATTGTAGAGGAGAACCCGCAGCCATTCACCGCCCGGCGCCAAGCCCCAGTAGTACGCGGCAACGACTGGAGCGACTTGGCCCCGGAGGATAGTAGATTGAAGATTGCCACTGCCCGGATCCTTCGCCTCAGGCTTGCCGGGCTCACTGTAGGAGCAGTTGGCGCAGACTTTCTCCGCCGCCGCATCGCCCCTTTGCAGGAGAGGAAGAGGCCCGCCTGGGAGTTCGAGAATGCGGCAGATATCATGAGGCTGCGCCCGGGCCTCAACTATAACTTCACGGTCTTGGAGCTCAACGGGATGCTTCAGGAGTTGTCCAAGTACGACCCCGACCATCCCGAATGGTTCGTGTTGCCGAGGGGCGTAGTTCCGTTGTGTAACAACTCATCACTCAGCCGCATCCGTGCAATGATGCCGCTGTGCGACTCGCACGGGATCGACCCCACTTGGCAAGAGCCTACCGACGAAGCTGTGCAGGCATTCTTCGACAACTTGGAAGAAACGCCAGTTAACTCCGACGAGAAGAAGGGCCTCACCCGCGACACCACCGACAGGGAGATGGCGTACATCGCCACCAGGCTGGAAGAGGCGGCGGCGGCCGCGGCCGCGGGAGAGTTCGGATACACCGTGGAGGAGGCGGAGGCAGCGGAGGCGACAAGCCTTGCCAAGCGAGAAGAGTTTTTCAAAGCGGGGAAGCCTGCCGGGCAAGACACCGAGACAAAGCGAGCCCGCCGAGCAGGGCGTCGGGTCGAGCGGGCCCGCCGAGCAGGGCGTCGAATTGAGCGGGCCTGCTGAGGACACGAGCGGCTCGCTGGAGATCGACTCCTCTTCCTCCTCGTCTTCAGGCAGCTCGCCACCACCAGCAGAGCCTCCAGCTCCGCTAAGGAGGCGTCTCCGCAAGGCCGGGGACGCGACAGAGCGGCAGACGGGTCAACAGCCGCCGCGCCGCGCGACACGCGCCACCGCGGCAAGCAAGGCTGCCACGGGAGCACCTCGTGCTTCTGCGGCGACCGGAGCGGGATCCTCTCGGACCGCCGCTTCTGCTCCTGTCGCTCCTCACGCCACGGCGGCAGCCGGAGCGGGGTCGTCTCAGACCACCGCCCCTGCTTTCGCCAAGCGGCCAAGGGAGCCCACTCCTCCGCTTCCTCGCGCCGGGACGCGTGAGCCAGACTTTGACTTCTCTGCGCTCAACTCCGACGAGGAAGAAGAAGAGTAAGACTTTGTTATTCTTGTATTTCTTCGATTTTCTGTTGTTTTCTGCCTCGTATCTCATTTGCCTCTTCTCTGAACATGTTCCTTTTCAGAACTTTGGCCGAGAGGGCGGCGAAGAGAGCCAAGGTCCCGGTGATCGTCATCGAGGATGAGCCTGCCGCGACAGCAGGGGGGGCGCCTAAGACAAACTTGCCGGACCCGGCAACTGTTCTTCAGAGCAGCCCCCAGCGCAGCCCCCAGCGTAAGTGTGATTCGTCTTCTGCGGTTAGGCGGGCGTGGGTGCTTCTTCTTTACTGATGTCTTGTTCGTTGATTCGTGTAGGAGCAGAGCAGCAGCACCAGGAGCGCCAGGAGACCGCCCACGACATGCCGCACGCTTCGACCACACCGCCAAGGGGAAGCTCTCCGGCAAGGGAGAGTCCTCCGCCATGGACGAATACTCCGCCAAGGGCGAGTTCTCTGGCGAGGGATAGCACTAGCGGCCCTCCGTCGGCGGGATCTACAACCACACCGCCGAGGGAGAGCTCCCCGGCAAGGAACCTCACCGAGGAGCCGGCCCGCGCAGGTAATCCCTCTGCTTCATGCTTCCCTTGGCTTTTCCTCTATCGATTCTTCTTTTTGGATATTTGCTTGACTGTTCTTCTTTTCTTTTCTTCCGTCAGACCCATCCCCAGGCGAGCCAATGGAGACGGAGGTCATTGTTGACGACGCTGCCGTTGCCGAAGAAACGGTCGGTGCAGACGATCCCGCCGGCGCAGAGGCCGCTAAGGCTACCGCAGCAGCCGGTGAAGGGGCTGGCGATCGCACTGGCGGCCCTGAGGCCGCAGGAGCGCCAGGCGCTACACCGACCGCCGAGCCCTCCGCCGCTGTCGCAGCCCCCAGCTCCGACGAGCTCGAGCCAGGCGCCTACTTAAAGGCCGGCGACGACGTCTTCATCCAGCTGCCCTGGGCGTCCATGTCCAGGGCGCCGGTCGAGGGAGAGGTCTTCGATGGAGAGGTGCTTGCCTCCGTCGGGCTGAAGCTTGTCGACGCGCCGAGCAGCAGCAGTGAGCCTGAGGAGGAGCGGCTGCTGCGCAAGCTGCTGTCGCTTTACCGTGCCCGGTAGGCCAAGCTGGAGTCCCGTGAGGCTCTTGCTGCGAAGGCGGGAGCTGATATCGAGAAGCGCGCGGAGGAGCTCCGGGCCATCAACCAAGCAGCTCTTCGGTCCTTGGCAGAGGAGCGGGAGCGACTTGCCGAGGAGCAGCAGGCCTTCATCCTCGAGAAGGCTGAAGTGGAGGAACAGCAGCGGCTTGCCGCCGAGAAACTGTCCACGCTGGAGGGTGAGCTGGCGCAGCGGAAGGTCAACCTCGACGGTCACGAGGAGGAACTTGCCGCGCGCGAGCAGTCGCTTGGCGGAGCTTTCCAGGAAGCAAAGGATGCTGCCGCAGCTGCCGAGACCGCCAAGAAGGAGTTGGAGATGAGGGTGGCGCAACTGGAGGCCAACCTCAGGACGAGCGGCGAGGAGGTTGCCGCACTCAAGCTCGAGCGAGAGAAGGACGCCCACAGCCACTCGGAGCTGCAGGTTCGCCTCGCCGAGAAGGGCAAGGAGCTCACCGCCGCCAAGGACTCCAACGCCGATCTCGAGCTGAAGCTGGCGACTCTGACCAAGACGCTGGACGGCGCCACAGAGCGGGAGGCGGCCCTGAAGGAGGAGGTCAGGGCCGATAAGGCATTGCTGGAGAGCGCCGCCATCACCCAAAACAACTTCAGGGCGACCGTCGAGCACTGGATGGAAGGTCTTGTGAACGCTGCCGCGGACATCGACAGGGAGCTGGCGCAGCTGGGGGCGGAGTATCTCGGGTACTCCACCGACGAGAACCTCCACCCCAGCGCCAAGCTCACTCTGTTCTTCAGAGGCGTGAAGACGGCCCTCCAGCAGCTCCGGGAAAGGATCCCAAAGCAACTGGCGGACGAGTCGCACAAACTCTACACGGGAGCCTTGCAAAAGGTGTTGGTGAAGGTGGCCTTCCGCAACCCGGGCCTCAACCTCACCAACGTCCTTAGGAGCTTGCCGCCGGGCACTGATCAGGAGGCGCTCAAGGCCCTTGTCGCACCCATTGTGGACAAGGTGAGCGGCATCAAGAGGGTTGAGGGTGATCGCGCGGACTAGGCTTGCCCATTTTCTTCTTTCCTTGTCGCTGCCAACCATGTTATGAACAACAGTCTATTAGAACTGCGACAAGTCACTTTGTAATATAACTCTATTTTGGGTAGTAATTGCAACGTTATTTCCTTTACTTGATTTCCTTGCTTTGTATGCCTTTACCCTACGCTTTTAGGGAACTTGCCGGTGCAGGCACCTTTGCCGCGAGCGCTGAGTGCGGAACTTCAGCAGCCTGCTGGCGGTGCTGTTACCGACAAGAAACCTTGTCGCAACTAGTTGCAGCACGCTTAAGTTGTTGAGCGAACTCGAAAACGAAGTAAGGGCGCGACACTAGTCGCAGCACACTTAAGTCGTTGAGCGTGCTCGAAACAAAGTAAGGGCGCGGCTAGCCATGAGTTGGTTCCTCCGCGCACAGGTTTTCCATACAAAGTGCGGTCGTTCAAGGAAGATAACTTAAAAATTTAAAAATTTGATTGCTCAAACTTTGGCAACTTAACTTTTGTGTCGTTCGCTTCCCGGCAAGGCGAAACTTTCTTGAACGGTGCTTGGTCCATATCACTATCTTCTCCTCCCCCCCCCCCCTCGGCAAACTTGTGCGCGAGGGAACCTTCTTTTCCTTGAGAAAAAAGAAAGAAGAGAAACTACAGATACGGAACTTTGCATCTCGTTATTGCTTACCGGGGGTAGGTGCTGCACAAAGTGTCAGATAATGCATGCAAGAAAATAAGAAGCATGAAATGACAAGATGTGCGGAGCACATGAGCTTTAGTGATGCACGGGGTCTGCGCCCGGCTTTGTACAAAGGATTACATGCAACAGCGGCAAGACTTGTACAAAAGGAGGTTGCCGGAGCAGATCACGACAACCGCGCCTTACGGGTAAAACTTGCGAAGATGGTCAATGTTCCAGGAGTTGCTCACCGGTAAGCCATCTTCGGTCTCAAGGCGGACTGCGCCGGGCCTAGTGACTCGTTTCACCCGGTAAGGGCCTTCCCACTTCGGCGTCAACTTGTTGGAATTCTTGGTGGACTAAACGCGCCGAAGAACAAGGTCGCCTTCCTCGAGACTTCTGGCGTTAACTTTGCGGCTATGGTAGCGGCGCAAAGCTTGCTGGTATCGAGCAGCTTGTACAGCAGCCTGAAGACGGTCCTCCTCAAGGAGCAGCGCGTCATCTTGTCGCAGCTGCTCTTGCTCGAGCTCATCATAAGCGAGCACTCGAGGTGATCCGTATACGAGTTCCGTGGGGAGAACTGCCTCTGCTCCATAGACTAGAGCGAAAGGTGTCTGTCCAGTGGCTCGATTTGGCGTCGTCCTGATCGACCAAAGAATCACTGGCAGCTCCTCGATCCAGTTTCTTCCGCACTTGTGCAGCCTGTCGAAAGTTCTGGTCTTGAGGCCACGCAACACTTCAGCATTCGCCCTCTCCGCTTGACCGTTGCTTCTCGGGTGAGCAACAGAAGCGAAGCAGACCTTGGCGCCAAGATCTTGGACGTACTGCATGAAGGTGCGGCTCGTGAATTGTGTACCGTTGTCGGTGATGATCCTGTTAGGGATCCCGAAGCGGCAAACAATCGACCTGAAGAACTTGACTGCTGACTGTGCGGTCACCTTCCTCACTGGTTCCACTTCCGGCCACTTTGTGAACTTGTCGATTGCAACGTACAAGTACTCAAAGCCCCCGGCTGCGCGAGGGAAGGGGCCGAGGATGTCGAGCCCCCAGACCGAAAATGGCCAGGATAAAGGGATCGTCTGGAGAGCTTGAGCTGGTTGGTGTATCTGCTTGGAATGGAACTGGCACGCTTCACACTTGGTCACTTCTGCAGTTGCATCCTGGAGGGCTTCTGGCCAAAAGAAACCTTGCCGGAATGCTTTGCCGGCATGTGCCCTTGCGCCAATGTAGTGACCACATATGCCTCCATGTATTTCTGCCAACAGCTTCTGTCCATCTTCCCGGGGAATACATTTCAATTTCACACCGTTGAGTCTTCTTCTGTACAGTGTGTTGTCAACAAACTGGTACATACTTGACTGCCGGGCTACTCTTTCTGCTTCTTCTTGTTCTTCGGGAAGTTCTCCGGTCTGGAGAAAACGGATGATCTGCTGCGCCCATGCTGGAGCTTGTGGCTCGACAACAAGGACTAAAGGCACATTTGCTGCTGCGGGAACATCCGCTTCTACGGCGAGGACCTGCGGCTCAGCCGGAGCTTGATGTTCCCCGGCAAGCTTGCCGGAGCAAAACTTGTCGGGAGCGTTTGCTTCAACGGAACAAACCCTAGGGCTTGCCGGAGCAGACTGCTCCTCAGCATTCTTGGCATTGATCTTGGGGACTTTCTTGGCGGCGGCTTTGGGAAGCTCTGCCGGAAAGTAGTCACCAGAAATCAACTTCCTCTTCTTGCTCTATCCAGTTGACGGTGTTACGGATGGCTGAGTTAGCTTGAGCACAAAGATCCCTGGTTCCACAGGTAACTTAAGTGCGGCGCACTTTGACAAGCCGTCAGCAATGTCGTTCTGAGCTCTTGAGACGTGCTCCATCTGTAGGCCGTCAAAGTGCTCTTCAAGCTTTCTCACTTCATCAACGTAAGCTTCCATCAACGGACTCTGGTAATTCTTGTTCACTTGGCGGACGACGAGTTGTGAGTCACCCCTGACGATGAGCTTCTTGATCCCAAGGTCTGCCGCGATCCTGAGACCGGCAAGCAAACCCTCATACTCTGCAGTATTGTTTGTCGCTTGCTCCTTGGGAAAGTGCATCTGGACTACGTACTTGAGGTGCTCTCCGGTGGGTGCGACAAGCAGCACACCAGCACCAGCGCCTTGCAGCGAGAAGGCAGCATCAAAGTACATCAGCCACTCTTTGCTCGCTTCTTTGACGGGGATGCTCGTTTCTGGAATCTCTTCATCTGGTGTTGGCGTCCACTCCGCTATGAACTTTGCCAATGCTCTGCTTTGGATAGTTGAAGTGCTTTCAAACTTGAGGGCAAAGCTTGACAGTTCCAGTGCCCACTCAACAATCCTGCCTGTTGCTTCTGGATTCTGCAGTATCCTCTTCAGCGGAAAGCGAGTGACAACTGTTATCTCATGTGCTTGGAAGTAATGGCGCAGCTTTCTCGAGGTCATGAGAAGGCCGAAAAGCAACTTCTGCACACCGGAGTACCTTGATCTAGCCCCCTGCAGAAGGGAGCTGACAAAGTAAACTGGGCGCTGCACCATTTTCTTCCGTACCTCCTCTTGCACCTGCGCAGATCCATCCTTGTCGGGACCAGAGCTTGTCGGGGAAGCCCCCTGCTTGTCGCTGGACGTGCTTGCCGCGGTTGCTGGCTCGTCATCTGCCTCTCTCTCCGCTACTAACGCAGCACTAACCACTTGATTGGTTGCCGCACTACTAGGAAAAGGGCTATAGATGGAATTGACACTAATGGCGCAACAGACATGCGGTGCGCCATTAGTATATACTAATGGCGCACCATGTGTTGGTGCGCCATTAGTATCCAAATACTAATGGCGCACCGTTGACGTGGTGCGCCATTAGTAACAATTTTTTTTTCATATTTTTCTCAAAACTACTAATGGAGCACCAGTGGATAGTGCGCCATTAGTAGTTGAACTACTAATGGCGCACCACATCCACGGTGCGCCATTAGTAATTTTTTTTCAAATTTTTTATTTATTTATTTTTAATTTTATTTTCAAAAAATACTAATGGCGCACCGTGGGAGTGGTGCGCCATTAGTAGTTCAACTTACTAATGGCGCACCACTCCCACGGTGCGCCGTTAGTATTTTATGTAGCTATTTTGTTTTTATTTTTTTTATTTTATTTTCAAAAAATACTAATGGCGCACCGTGGGAGTGGTGCGCCATTAGTAGTTGAACTACTAATGGCGCACCACTACCACGGTGCGCCATTAGTAACTTGGCCATTACTGCACCCCACCCCCCCCCCACCCCGTGGACCGCCTTTTCCAGTTCAAAAAATAATAAAACAAAATGATGTAAATGTCAAAAAAATAAAAGAAAATAAGTTTCCCATGTGATACGTGGTCTACTTGTTGGGAAAATTTACAAATATGAATTTTGACTTTATTTGCAAAATATGTCTGGAATTTAGTAAAACGGGTATAACTTTTGCATACGAACTCGGATTAAAAAGTTTTTTATATGAAAAATCATCTACTCGAAAAGTTACATCCGAATTTAACCGGGGGAACCCCGTTAAACATTTTCAAAATCCCCAAAAACCTAATAGAAAAAAGTTACGGGGCTTTTAAGATCTACAGGCAAAAAAATTCAAAAAAAATCAAACTTACTAGTGGCGCACCATTTGCTAGGTGCGCCACTAGTAACAGAAAAAAAATATAAAATATTCGAAAAAAAAATTATAATTTTTTTTCAAAAATATGATACGTAATATGAACGGGAGGTTTGAAATATATTTTCAAAATTTCATCATACTCATGAACATTAACAAACTCCTAGACATCAAGAAGTGCGTGTGAAGTGAGCTGGTGTTGGGGTTGGATAGAACTACGAAGTTAAGCGTGCTCGGGCTGAAGTAGTGTGAGGATGGGTGACCTTATGGGAAGTTTGACCACAGAGTGCGATTTGACTTGAGATTAAGCAAATTGACCCCATATTAAGCCATAATGATCTGTGATTAAGAAAAAAAATAAAAAAATTGGAAAAAAAATTTAAAAAAAAAATTTAAAAAAAATTTACTAATGGCGCACTTCTATGTAGTGCGCCATTAGTATGTCAAAGCACCTGGGTATAGATGACCCCCTGCGAGGCATACTAATGGCGCACCGTGCACTATACTAATGGCGCATTAGTGGTGCGCCATTAGTATGCCAGATACTAATGGCGCACCAGAGGTGCGCCATTAGTAAATAATACTAATCGCGTGCTACTAATGGCGCACCAGAGGTGCGCCATTAATGGGCAAAACCGGTGCGCCATTAGTAGCCCTTTTTCTAGTAGTGCCGCTAGGTACAACAACAACTTCTCTTGTGGTTTAGGTGCGACAAGTATTGGAGTGGAGGACAGGTACCTCTTCAAGTCTTGCAGCGCAGCCTCCGCTTCCGGAGTCCATTTCATTGGACCTGCCTTTTTCAAAATTTTGAAAAACGGCAGGGCGCGCTCAGCTGACTTAGAGATAAACCTGCTAAGAGCAGCCACGCAACCTGCAAGCCTCCGCACATCCTTGACGCGCTTCGGTGCTTCAATCTGCTCAATGGCCTTGATCTTGTCGGGGTTGGCTTCAATTCCCCGCCGAGACACGAAGAACCCGAGAAGCTTGCCGGAAGGAACTCCGAACACGCACTTCTCGGGGTTGAGCTTGAGTTGGATCTTGCGCAGATTTGCGAAGGTTTCGTCTAAATCTTGAATCAGGGTAGCCCTGTCCTTGCTCTTGACCACTATATCATCCATGTACGCTTCCACATTTCTATGAATTTGTGGTTCAAAAGCTGTATGGACCACCCTTGCAAATGTTGAACCGGCATTCTTCAATCCGAAAGGCATGCGTATGAAGCAGTAAGTGCCACATGGAGTAATGAACGCGGTCTTCTCCTCATCTTCTTCAGTCATGAAGATCTGATGATATCCTGAGTATGCGTCAAGAAACGAAAGCAAATCACATCCGGATGTGGAGTCAACAATCTGGTCAATGCACGGCAAGGGAAATGGATCCTTTGGACAAGCTTTATTGACATCGGTAAAGCCGATACAAAGCCTCCACTTCCCGTTCACCTTGCGCACGACTACAGGATTGGCCAACCACGTAGGATGGAGCACTCCTCTGACAAGGCCTGCTGCTTCCAGTTTCTTGATTTCTTCTGCTATGAATTCTTGGCGCTCCACTGCTTGTTTCCTAACTTTCTGCTTGACGGGCCGCGCGTGAGGACAGACGGCAAGCTTGTGCTCAATTACTTTCCTGGAAACACCGGGGATGTCAGACGGCTGCCATGCAAACACGTCGACGTTCGCCCGCAGGAAAGCAACGAGCGCGCTTTCCTATTTAGGATCAAGCGTGGCACTGATGGTAAAAGTACCACCAGTGCCGTCCTCCTTGGCGGACACCTTCTTTGTCTCTGGCGGAGCTGCCATCGTCTTCTTACACTTGCCGGTGGAGCTCGATGGTGCGTCCTCGACGGTAGCGCAGCACTCCGAAGAGGTGCGCTTGCCGGATTGGGCCCCAGAGCTCTTGCCGGACTTGGTTTTCTTCTTCCCTTCGGGAGCTTCAGCGGCAAGTGTTTGTCGATCTATTGCGGCTGCTGCTTCCCGGTAGATCTTGTCGGCGCAGATAAGGGCATCCTTCTTGTCGCCAGGGACAGAGATGACGCTTATCGGGCCGGGCATCTTCAACATGTTGTAGGCGTAGTGAGAGGCTGCCATGAACTTGGCGAGTGCTGGACGGCCAAGTATCCCATTGTAAGGCAACGGGAAATCGGCAACGTCAAAAGTGACCCTCTCAGTCCTGAAGTTCAGCTCGCCGCCAAACGTCACTGGCAGTGTGATCTTCCCCTTCGGCTTGCTCCTTCCCGGGTTGATCCCTTGGAATGTGCCGGTTTCTTCGAGCTCGCTGTCAGGGATTTGGAGTTTGTGGAGCACAGCGGAGGAGATTAGGTTCAAGTCGGCCCTGCCGTCAACTAACATCTTTGTGACTTTGAGGTTGCGGATAGTTGGTGAGACCAACATCGGCAAGCACCCGACCGCAGTTGTGCGATCAGGGTGGTCCTCAATATCGGCCCTGCCGTCAACTAACATTTTAGAAGTTTGCGCGATTCGACAGGTGGTTCTGCTGCATTGACTTCCCGCACCCACTGTTTGAGTTGGCGGTGTGAAGTGTGCAGAGAAGCACCGCCGTCAACGCACAAAACTTCCGTGGCTTTCTGAAACTCCTGCTCGCTGGTCTCACCATCATCCATGTCCTCGTCGTCATCGTCGTCTTCGTCCTTGTCGCGGCCGCGGGGTGGTCTGTCTCCTTGCCGCTGCTTGGCCTTGCCGCGGCGTCCTCCCCGGCCGTTGAATGGCCGCTTCTTGCCGGATCCCTCACCACCTCCTTGGGCCTTCTCCTTGTTGCGCCGCTCGTACTCAGCCTTCTGCTGCTCGGCGAGCTGCTCAACCCTCTTGCAGTTCTGGAGGTCATGACCCTTGGTGCGGTGGATCTTGCAATACTGCTCGTCGGTGCCGTCCTGCTTGTCGGCGGCCGCCACAGCTTGGCAGTTGGTGCATGCGGCAGTCTCCTTGCCGGAGCTACCAACTTTGGCTTTCTTGGCGCCAGCTTCCTTGCCGGACTGCTCAACGACTAGCACTTCTTTGTTTTTCTTCTTCCTGTTGTTCCGCCGCCGGTTTTTCTTTGCCGGGGCGGCATCCTCACTGTCAGATCCCCCTGCTCCTGTATCCTCTCCGGGGAGTTTCCTCCCCTCCTCAGCGCGTGCACACTTGTCGGCCAGGGCGTACAACTCGCTGACATCCCTGATCTTGCACATCGCCATCTCCTCCCTCATCCTGCGGTTACGCACGTTCTGGTGGAACGCGCTGATAACCGCGGCAGGGTGGACGTCTGGGATGTTGTGCTGGACACGGCTGAACCTCTGGATATACTTGTGCAGGGGCTCTCCTTCCTTCTGGGCGAGCAGGTGAAGGTCACTCTCCTGGCCATGAGGTTTGTGGCCGCCTGTAAAGGCACCGACAAACTGATGACAGAGATCTGCCCAAGAAAAAATGGAGTTGTCCGGCAAGTGCATAAGCCAGGACCTGACGTTGGGTTTGAGTACAAGAGGGAAGTAGTTGGCAAGGATCTTCTCGTCTCGCCCCCCAGCAGCTTGCACCGCAATGGTGTAGATGCTGAGGAACTCCGACGGGTGCGTCTTGCCGTCGTACTTCTCCGGCACGTCTGGCTTGAAATTCTTCATGTTGGGCCACTGGACTTGCCGCAGCTCACGAGTGAACGCAGGACAACCTACCGCGTACGGCAAGTTGCCTGGTCCCCCTGGCGCTTGCATGTCGACAGTGGGCCCAGCGCGCTGGTTTGACTGACGCCGCGCTTCTCTTCGGCGCTCGATGCGAGTACGAGCGTCTTCGTGTCGGCGATCTTGAAGAACTTGGCGATGATCGCGATGAGCTCGCGGATCCGATGACGCGGTGGAGTCGCTGTCGAGGTTGACCCGGCGAGTCGGCGATCTTGGCCTTCGGGGTGGAGAGTGCACGGTGGTTGCACCCCCACCGGTCTTGTCGCCATCAGCCCGCGCCTGGCTGACTTGTCGCGGCCGCGATGTGCTCGGCTGCTGCGGAGTGTCGCCGTTGGCGAAGGCGATGAGACTCTGAATGATGGCCCTCCAGTCGTCGGCCTTGTCTGCCGCTGGAGGGAAGTTTAGGAGCAGTTGAGCTCGTGCTAGAGCTTCTGCTGGAGTGGCGGGTAGCGGTGGCGAACGGTGCGAGGAGCGGGACATGCTCGGACTTCTAACCGTGTTAGAAGGAGCAGCATCCCGTCCAGGCGATCGTGCCTTGCTCGTGCCGGCACGTTGGTGTGCATGCTGGCCTTGAGCGTCCCGAGATCCGCCGGCTTGGCTTTGGCCCAGCAAACGTATGGTACCATGGGTACCATGACGCTGCCGGTCCCGCACCTCCTGAGACGGGCGCGGTGCATGTACGAACGCCGAGGTCTTGGAGTGGGCCCGATCGTCTGCCTTGTCCTTGGACTTGGCGGCGCCGTGAGTTCCCTCGTCGACGTCCGTTCTTCCGCCGGCGTCTACCCCACCAGCCGTTGGCTCCGGCGGTGGTGGGATCGATGCGGACGGACCTGCTGCCTCCGAAGCTTTCTTCTTCGGCGTCATGTTGATGAAGAAGTTGAAGATCTAGCCCGTGTGCAGGACGGATTAGGTTCACACAACCTCGACGCACCCCCTACCTGGCGTGCCAAAGATGTCGGGGAAACTGATCCACCCACGAACACCTATGGGGACGGAGCCCCTTTTTAGTACGGCAAGGGGCGGAGATTGCACAAAGAGCGGATCGACGCGAGCACACGAGCAGTTTACCCAGGTTCGGGCCGCACGGATGCGTAAAACCCTACTCCTGCTCTGGTTTGTATTGAGTTCTTGGATCGGGATCGCTGGAAGCTACAGTGCTCTTCGAGACCGAGCGTGAGAGTGTTTGAATGTCTAACCCGGATCGGAACCCCCCTTACATTGCGCATGGGCCTCCTTTTATAGGCTCAAGGGGTCACCGACAGGTGGCAACGCAGATGAGGGTAAAAATGTAAAAAGGGGGGTAGTTGGAACAGTGTTCCATACCTAACCCTGACGGCAGGGGACAAGGGCATTAAATGCCCGTCGCCGTCGCCCAAACAGTGCAAAAAGTGGCCGTCGGGGGCGCCACCGTCCGCCACGACGGTAGCCTTGTCATCACTGCTTGCCACCGTGTACCCCTGGTTGCACAGCCTTCCGCCACGTGCGCCTGGGATGGTCCCAGAGCGACACGTGGGTGGATGCGCTGGAGCGTGGGTACTGAGTGGAAGCTTGTCGCGGCAAGCGTCTTGCCGCGGTTGCCATCTTGTCGCTTTCGGGAGCTTGTCGCTCACCGGGCCTTGCCGGGACACGTGGCGCGTCGCGGCAAGTTTCTTGAGATGCCTCGGAGGGCCTTCCCGGCAAGCTCCTCTTGCCAGGGTCTTGTGCCTTGAGTGGTTTTGTGCCTTGAGTGGCCTTCCCGGCAAGCTCCTCTTGCCGGGGCCTTGTCTCCTTGCCTTGGATACTTTGTTCTTGAATGGCTCCAAAGGAATCATAAAGGACCTCGGTGGTCGCCCGGCAGGCCTTGCCGCGGGACGCTGCAACTGCCCGTGCACAAGTTCGGGATACTAAGGTATCCCTACTTTAGTACACCGACAGGAAGTTCAACTTTATAGTCTACACTGAGCACCGGTATATAAACAATGTTTTGGAACTAAATAATGAGATGTGCCAATGAGACTTTGTGGGGGTTTGTTGGAATTTTGCTAGTAGGCCTTTTGCCCAAAGCCCAACTAAAATTCTCTTGGCCCATTCATGCTTAGCTAGTGAGTGGTGTGAGTGGGACTAAAGTTTAGTCCCACCACGGTAATTGAGAGAGAGTTGCACCTCTTTATACGGTAGGATCTTCTACCACTTGTATGAGCATGAGAAGATGAGACCTACACGTGCGCTCCTCCTCCTCGCTCGCCTCACCACGCCACGCCTCGTCACGACGCGCCGCGGGTTGCGGGAATGAGACGAGGACAGAGCTATGCACGTTGGGTTTTCTCCATGACCTACCCGGCCCGCATTATATAGTCAGACAGACGTCTACCCTAGCTGCCGCATCGTATGGTTTCGCACCACCGTTCCAGAGCATTGCGCCGCCACGCAAGTCTTCTCCATTCCTCCTTCCGGCATGCACCACGAGAAGGGACAGCAAACCTTCGGAACGCCGCCTCTCGTGATCCTGTACGGGAGAGGGGCAAAGCGCACTCGCGTGACTGCTGGCAGCGACGACTTTTTCCCCGACCTCGCCAACCTCATCCTCAACGACATGGGCGATAACATCAACGCTGACGGTGTTGCTTCCGCTGCACTGTATGTGATTCTATCCTTCTTGTTTGAGGTCGTGATAGAATTCATGTTTCTAGTATGTGCCCTAGATGTGATCTGTTCATCTACTATGCTAGTTTGCATGATTAGTTTAATATCTGCTATTGTTGTCATGATTTATCTTTTGTTTATTCGGATTAAATCTCATGGTGATTTGCTCATATTTCCAACACTTATTTCTATGGAGCATCAGTTATATAAAGAGTTCTGGAGTCTGTGCATCACCTTGACTTGATGATCTGACAGCATCTCGTCTAATTTAAACATGATCACTGTCGTAAAAAACAGGAAGCGTCTCCTGGAGCAGGAGGCTACGTGCCGTGGTGCTGTAGTGGCAGCAGGATGGCGGACGATGAGGGCAAAGCGAAAAAGTGTTTTTACCCGTGGCGGGAGGTACCGGTAGAGCATTCACCGTCAAACGTTGCTTTGAGATTGATCTAGCTGAAGACCCCATCATGCTTTATTTTTGTCTTTTATAGCAATACAACTCTTATACAAACATATATACTTCAGTGGACAGGGGCACAACAGCACTTTTTGTCAGATGTCAGGTTGAGAGCAAACATGTGCACCACGGCTGCATGCAGACACTTAAATACATGCACTTTGTTTTTCATGTGACATTTTAAAAGATTAATAACTTTTGAACTAAATATCCAGTTTTGAAACTTTTTATATTTTTGAATTCAGGGCGGCAAGACCTTCAAAACAAGATCAATCTTGGATACACTTTGTCTAGTTTGAATTTAATCGTTTCACTCATTTCAGAAAATGCATTTTAGTTAGTTTCACATTTCACTAGTTTCAGAAAACCTTTCAATCAGTTTCACATTTCACTAGATTCGGAAAACACATTACACCCATTTACAAAAGATAGATTTCACTCATTTTAAAAATCACATTATATTACACTATATTTATCGTATTTCACACCAAAATATGTTTCATGTGTATGGAAAACAAATTTCACTCATCTAAGGAAAATAATTTCACACGGTTGAGAAAACATACTTCACTCAATTGAGAAAACATATTTCAAAATAGATTTCACTCAATGAAAAAGACTAATTTCAATTATTTCAAAAACCTAATTTACTAGTTTCAGAAAACCTTTCAGTCAGTTTCACATTTAACTAGAATCGGAAAACACATTACATCCATTTACAAAAGTTAGATTTCACTCATTTTAGAAATCACATTTCACTATATTTAACGTATTTCACACCGAAATACTCCCTCTGTACCTAAATATATGGCGTTGGGCCGTGTAGTTTACACTCCCCCAACGACATATATTCAGGTACACAGGGAGTATATGTCATGTACATGGAAAACAAATTTCACTCATCTAAAGAAATGCATCCAAATTTGGTCTTATTCTAAAACTCTTGGCTTCAGGAATTCAAATATATAAAATATTTCAAAAATAACAGTATGGTTTAAAAGATAAAGTTGATTGAAAATACTAGGCCTCCTTTGGTTCATAGGATACAATTATCATAGGAATAGGAAATTTATAGGAAATGAGATGACATGTATCTCAAATCCTATGAGTAGGAATAAAAAAGGAGATGTCATTTGGTTCACACCAAAGGAATTTTTCCATTGAGTCTAGGCTCATTTTTATTTTCCTATGAAATGTGGAGGATAGGAACCAATCCTATGTAGGAATAGGAATCCATTCCTATGAACCAAAGGGCTCTAAAGGAGAAATTATTATAAGAATCCTATCCTATAGAATTCATATGAAATTCCTCCAAACCAAAGGAGGCCTAAAGAGAAAATAAAAGGAAAGGATTTGTACCACGGCACCATATGCAACGTCAGGATAGTCTCTCTCTCTCACCTCGCTTGGGTCTCATCGATCTGACATTGATTTGACTTAAAACAGAAATATAAGAAATTATTTACATCAATACTTTGATATACACATACATATGGTCCCACACCTTTACATATGGCAGTAAGGCATTGGTGAGAGAATCACTGGTAGCTCCAAGCACCGGTAATAAACACTTTGCGGAGGGCAAAGCCGAGTGCGCGTGCTTGATGTGATTTGATTTGACGAGCGCAATCCCTGTGTCTCGTCGACCTCAAACCCCGTCCGTGGTCACCATGCTGCGTAGCCGGAGTTGACCGCCCCCCCCTTTTTTTGCGAGAAAAACTTCCAATCTATTCATCTTCAATCATGGTAGTACAACGAAAACTAGAAATAATAAAAATGTCATCCAAATCCGTAGACCACCTAGCGACGACTACAAGCACTGTAGCGAGCCGAAGGCGCGCTGCTGTCATCGCCCCTCCCTCTCTGGAGCGAGGCAAACTTTGTTGTAGTAGACAGTCGGGAAGTCGTCGTGCTAAGGCCCATAGAACCAACACACCAGAACAGCAACCGCCGCCGATGAAGAGTGTAGATCAAAAGGATCCAACCTGAAGATACACGAACGAAGACGAACGACGGATAGATCCGAGAAAATCCACCAAAGATAGATCCACCAGAGACAAACCTCCACAAGCCTACCGATGACGCTAGACACATTGTTGGGGAACGTAGCAGAATTCAAAAAAAAATACGCTTCACCAAGATCAATCTAAGGAGTCATCTAGCAACGAGTATAAAGGAGTGCATCTACATACCCTTTGTAGATCGCGAGCGGAAGCGTTCGAAGTAACGTGGATGATGGAGTCGTACTCGTCGTGATCCCTATCACCGATTATTCCAGCGCCGAACGGACGGCACCTCCGTGTTCAACACACGTACGGTACAGCGACGTCTCCTCCTTATTGATCCAGCAAGGGGGGAGGAGAGGTTGATGGAGATCCAGCAGCACGACGGCATGGTGGTGGATGCAACGGGAAAATCTGCAGGGCTTCGCCAAGACCCTGCGGGAGGAGGGAGAGGTATAACGGGGGGGGGAGAGGCGCCAGGGGCTGAGGTGCGGCTGCCCTCTCTCCCCCACTATATATAAGGGCCAAGAGGGGCGCCGGCCCTAGGAGATTGGATCTCCTAGTGGGGGCGGCGGCCAAGGGGGTGGCTTGCCCCCCAAGCCTAGGGGGCGCCCCCCACCCCTAGGGTTCCCAACCCAAGGCGCAGGGGGGAGGCTCAAGGGGGGTGCGCCAGCCCACTAAGGGCTGGTCCCCCTCCCTCTACGGCCCATGGGGCCCTCCGGGATGGGTGGCCACACCCAATGGACCCTCGGGACCCTTCCGGTGGTCCCAATACACTACCGGTGACCCCCGGAACTCTCCCGATGGCCGAAACTGGACATCCTATATATCGTTCTTTACCTCCGGACCATTCTGGAACTCCTCGTGACATCCGGGATCTCATCCGGGGCTCCAAACAACATTCGAGTTACCGTGTGCATATATCGCTACAACCCTAGCGTCACCGAACCTTAAGTGTGTAGACCCTACGGGTTCGGGAGACACGTAGACATGACCGAGACGACTCTTCGGCCAATAACCAATAGCGGGATCTGGATACCCATGTTGGTTCCTACATGTTCCTCGATGATCTCATCGGATGAACCACGATGTCAAGGATTCACTCAATCCCGTATGCAATTCCCTTTGTCTATCGGTATAGTACTTGCCCGAGATTCGATCGTCGGTATACCGATACCTTGTTCAATCTCGTCATGGCAAGTCTCTTTACTCGTTCCGTAATCCATCATCCTGTGACCAACTCCTTAGTCACATTGAGCTTATAATGATGATGTCTTACCGAGTGGGCCCAGAGATACCTCTCCGTCATACGGAGTGACAAATCCCAGTCTTGGTTCGTGCCAACTCAACAGACACTTTTGAAGATACCCGTTGCGTACCTTAATAGCCACCCAGTTACATTGTGACGTTTGGCACACCCAAAGTATTCCTACAGCATCCGGGAGTTGCACAACCTCATGGTCTAAGGAACAGATACTTGACACTGGAAAAGCTTTAGCATTACGAACTACACGATCTTGTGCTAGGCTTAGGATTGGGTCTTGTCCATCACATCATTCTCCTAATGATGTGATCCCGTTATCAATGACATCCAATGTCCATGGTCAGGAAACCGTGACCATCTGTTGATCATAGAGCTAGTAACTAGAGGCTTACCAGGGACATGTTGTGGTCTATGTATTCACACGTGTATCGCTGTTTCCGCACAATACAATTCAAGCATGAATAACAGACAATTATCATGAACAAGGAAATACAATAATAACCATTTTATTATTGCCCCTAGGGCACATTTCCAACAGTCTCCCACTTGCACTAGAGTCAATAATCTAGTTACATTGTGATGAATCGAACACCCATAGAGTTTTTGGGTTGATCATGTTTTGCCCGTGGAAGAGGTTTAGTCAACGGATCTGCGACATTCAGATCTGTATGCACTTTACAAATATCTATGTCTCCATCTTGAACATAATTCCGGATGGAGTTGAAACGGCGCTTGATGTGCTTGGTCTTCTTGTGAAACCTGGGCTCCTTGGCAATGGCAATAGCTCCAGTGTTGTCACAGAAGAGAGTCATCGGGCTTGACGCGCTTGGGATGACTCCTAGGTCGGTGATGAACTCCTTCATCCAGACTCCTTCCTGCGCTGCTTCGCAAGCAGCTATGTACTCCGCTTCACATGTAGAATGCGCCACGACGCTCTGCTTGAAATTGCACCAGCTGACTGCTCCACCATTCAAAATATACACGTATCCAGTTTGTGACTTGGAGTCATCCAGATCTTTGTCGAAGCTAGCATCGACGTAACCCTTTACGACGAGCTCTTCGTCACCTCCATAAATGAGAAACATATTCGTAGTCCTCTTCAGGTACTTCAGGATATCTTGACTGCTGTCCAGTGTTCCATACCGGGATCACTTTGGTACCTCCCTACCAAACTTATGGCAAGGTTCACATCAGGTCTGGTACACAGCATGGCATACATAATAGAACATATGGATGAGGCTTAGGGGATGACACTCATCTTTTCTTCATCTTCTGCCGTGGTCGGGGATTGAGCCGTGCTCAATCTCATACCTTGCAAAACAGGCAAGAACCCTTTCTTGGACTGATCCATATTGAACTTCTTCAATATCTTGTCAAGGTATGTGCTTTGTGAAAGACCAATGAGGCGTCTTGATCCATCTCTATAGATCTTGATGCCTAATATGTAAGCAGCTTCTCCAAGGTCCTTCATTGAAAAACTCTTATTCAAGTAGGCCTTTATGCTCTCCAAGAATTCTATATCATTTCCCATCAGCAGTATGGCATCCACATATAATATGAGAAATGCTACAGAGCTCCCACTCACTTTCTTGTAAATACAGGCTTCTCCCCAAGTCTGTATAAAACCAAACGCTTTGATCACATCATTAAAGCGAATATTCCAACTCCGAGATGCTTGCACCAGCCCGTAGATCGAGCGCTGGAACTTGCATACCTTGTTAGCATTTTCAGGATCGACAAAACCTTCCGACTGCATCATATACAGTTCTTCCTTGAGGAAGCCATTAAGGAATGCCATTTTGACGTCCATTTGCCATATCTCATAATCATAGAATGCGGCAATTGCTAACATGATTCAGACAGACTTCAGCATCGCTACGGGAGAGAAAGTCTCGTCGTAGTCAATCCCTTGAACTTGTCGATAACCTTTAGCGACAAGCCGAGCCTTATAGATGGTCACATTACCATCCGCGTCTGTCTTCTTCTTAAATATCCATTTATTTTCTATGGCGTGCCGATCATCAGGCAAGTCCACCAAAGTCCATACTTTGTTTTCATACATGGATCCTATCTCGGATTTCATGGCTTAAAGCCATTTGTTGGAATCCGGGCCCGCCATCGCTTCTTCATAGTTCGAAGGTTCACCGTTGTCTAACAACATGATTTCCATGACAGGGTTGCCGTACCACTCTAGTGCGGAACGTGTCCTTGTGGACCTTCGAAGTTTGGTAGTAACTTGATCTGTATCTTCATGATCATCATCATTAACTTCATCCCTTGTCGGTGCAAGCACCTCAGGAACAATTTCCCGTGATGCACTACTTTCCGGTTCGGGAGGGGTGACTGTCACCTCATCAAGTTCTACTTTCCTTCCACTCACTTCTTTCGAGAGAAACTCTTTCTCCAGAAAGGATCCATTCTTGGCAACGAAGACCTTGCCTTCGGATCTGAGGTAGAAGGTGTACTCAATCGTTTCCTTTGGGTATCCTATGAAGACGCATTTTTCCGATTTGGGTTCGAGCTTTTCGGGTTGAAGTTTCTTGACATAAGCATCGCAACCCCAAACTTTCAGAAACGACAGCTTAGGTTTCTTGCCAAACCAAAGTTCATACAGTGTCGTCTCAACGGATTTTGACTGAGCCCTATTTAAAGTGAATGCGGCAGTCTCTAAAGCATAACCCCAAAAAGATAGCGGTAAGTCGGTGAGAGACATCATAGATCACACCATGTCCAACAGAGTATGATTTCGACGTTCGAACAAACCATTACGCTGAGGTGTTCCGGGCGGTGTCAATTGTGAAACAATTCCACACTTCCTTAGGTGCGTGCCAAATTCGTGACTTAAATATTCACCCCCACGATCCGATCGTAAGAACTTTATTTTTCTGTCACGTTGATTCTCAACGTCATTCTAAAATTCCTTGAACTTTTCAAAGGTCTCAGACTTGTGTTTCATCAAGTAGACATACCCATATCTACTCAAGTCATCTGTGAGGGTGAGAACATAACGATAGCCTCCGCGAGCTTCAACACTCATTGGACCGCACACATCGGTATGTATGATTTCCAATAAGTTGGTCGCCCGCTCCATTGTTCCGGAGAACGGAGTCTTGGTCATCTTGCCTAAGAGGCATGGTTCGCACGTGTCAAATGATTCATAATCAAGAGACTCTAGAAGTCCATCTGCAAGGAGCTTCTTCATACGTTTGACACCAATATGACCAAGGCGGCAATGCCACAAGTATGTGGGACTATCATTATCAACTTTACATCTTTTGGCATTCACACTATGAATATGTGTATCATCACGTTCGAGATTCATCAAAAATAAACCATTGACCAGTGGGGCATGACCATAAAACATATCTCTCATATAAATAGAACAACCATTATTCTCGGATTTAAATGAGTAGCCATCTCGCATCAAACGAGATCCAGATACAATGTTCATGCTCGAAGCTGGTACTAAATAACAATTATTAAGGTTTAAAACTAATCCCGAGGGTAGATGTAGAGGTAGCGTGCCTACGACGACCACATCGACCTTGGAACCATTCCCGACGTGCATCGTCACCTCGTCCTTCGCCAGTCTCCGCTTATTCCGCAGCTCCTGCTTTGAGTTACAAATGTGAGCAACTACACCGGTATCAAATACCCAGGAGCTACTACGAGCGCTGGTAAGGTACACATCAATAACATGTATATCATATATATGTAATGCCCAGGATGTTGATACGTCCAAAACGTATCTATAATTTCTGCTTGCTCCATGCCTCTTTTGTGTGATATTGCTATGATATTTATGCACTTCCATACACTTTTGATCATATTTGGACTAACCTATTAACTCAGTGCACCACAGTGCCAGTTCCTGTTTTCTGCTGTTTTTCTATTTCAGGTTTCCCCCATATTAAAAGTGCCCTAAAAATTCCGGGAAAAATACAGGAAAAATCAGCGTATCGGGAGCTTCCAGAAAAACCAAAGCAGGGCCAGAGGGGAGCCTGGGGTGGCCCAGGCGGCCACCCGGCGCGGCCCCACCCCTGGCCGCGCCAGGGGGGCGCCTGGGGCCCCACCTCTGCCTCTGGTGACCCCCTTTTGCATATATATTGCTCGTGTCCTGAAACCCTCTAGGACGGAACCCTTTTTTACGATCTCGCCTCTGTTCCGCCGCCGCCGCGCTCCCAAGATCGGGAGCACCAGGAGAACTCTTCCCGGCACCCTGTCGGAGGGGAGAACCACCACCGGGAGCTTCTCCACCACCATGGACGCTTCCCTGATGAGTTGTGAGTAGTCTCCCTTGGACCATGGGTCCATGACCAGTAGCTATGTGATGTTCTCCTCCCCTCTTTGTTCTTCATGGATTAGACCTCGTGAGCTGCCCTACATGATCGAGGCACATATGTAATCTTTATGCTGTTGCTCTGCTGAGTTTGTTGGGATCCGATGGATTATGAGATTATGTTCAGATTGTGTGTGAGTAATATATTTGATTCACCTCTTTTATATTTATGTTCTTGAGTAATTCTTGCATGTTCTCCATTGCTGTTTATTGCTTTGGCCGAGTAGTAGGTAGTAACTCCAAGAGGGAACGTTATGCTTGATTGTGGGCTCATGCCCCTCGATGACTAGTTTGAGTGACAGAAACATGAGTCTAGCGGATGTGATGTTACCACAAGGGGGAAAACAACGGTGCTTGTACTTGCGGGTGCAAGGATTGTTTACTTTACGCAAAGTTCTTTTAATGCAGTTGTCTGTTGCTTTGAGTTTACACTTTGGGTGGGACTCGCAACTTAATACCAGCGAGATGTTCTGGATAGATATCTCAAGGTGGATGATTAGTAGTAGATGCAGATGGATTTTGGTCTACTTGCCTTGGCGTACCGCCCATGCTTTTGAGCCTCTACCTTTCTTTACAGCATAGTTAGCATTGGTTTGCGCACATAATCCTGTCAATTGCCCAGCTGTAATTTGTTTACCTCGCTTAGTTGTTTTATCGTCTTTTGGGAGAGAGACATCACTAGTGAACATCATGGGACCCCGGTCCATATTACCATCACTGATCACACCCGCTATTTACTTCTATTCTTATTTCCTAGTTGCAGTCATACCTATCACTATTATCTCTTGCGTTTGATCCTCTGTAAACGACAAGGCCGGAGGGATTGACAACCTCTCTGTACTCGTTGGGAGCAAAGTTATTTGTATCTGTGTGCAGGTCCTGTCAAGCAAAAGTTTCTGGCGCCATTGACACCTTCTTGTCGACCCTCGGAGTCTCACGGGATTCGATCCTTGGTATCTTTGCCAAGGGAAATTTGCCGCTACGCTACATCTCAAACCTTCCACTTGGGGTAACCAACAAGGGGCGAGAAGCCATCAAGCAAGTTTCTGGCGCCGTTGCCGGGGACTCCACTCTTCAAGATAGGGGAGTTGCACGCTATCTTTTATCTTTGCTTTTTAGTCTTGTTAGTTTACCTTTCAGTTTTTGCTTTAGTGTCCCTTACCAAAAAATCACAAAAATAGTTATCTTGTTTTTAGTTGGCATTATGTCTAGTCCTTTTGCCTTTGGTGAGGCAGAAGTGCTCACCTTTAAACAAAGAGGTGGTGAAAGTCTAAAAAATGCTTGGTATAGAATTAATGATTCTCATAAAAGAGCCACCAAGAAGCAATCTACTACTATCCTGCTTAGAAATTTTTATGTTGGAATTACTTCTTGTAATAGGTTTATTCTAGTTCTGCTATCAATGGAAATTTCCTAGAAGCCCCAGTTTGGGAATCTCTTAGTATTATGGAAAATCTTGTTGGAAATCCCCCTGTCGTTAGCATTCAAGAGGACATTACCCTAGCTCACATTATGAAAAAACTTGAAAAGATAGAGCTAGAGATGCCAAGCATTAATAAGATAAATGAGTTGGACCGTAAGATCCAAGGGAATTTGAATAGGCTTGATAGCTCCATGCATAAAATTCTCAAAACTTTGGAGACCATCAAATCCCATGACTTGGATTCTTCTAGGATAGACAAGATTGAGGAAATCTTTGACACTTTAGGAACTACCTTCTCCTCAATCAAAGCCAAAAAGGTAGAAACTCCGGCAAAGAAGGAACCTAAGTTCATTTACGTTCCAAAGGCTCCTCGTTCCAAAAGTAATCCATCTATTGCCAAAGGGGTTGAAACTGTGAAGACTTTGGAAGAAATACCTCTCTTTGATAAATTTATAAATGAATCTTCCATTGACTTGCCACCTTTTGGTTTTCTCCCTAGAAGTATCTTTATTAGGCCTTTATTTGAAAGTCCTCTTAAGACTAGGTGTACTATTGAAGAGCTTTTTGATGATCTTGATGATGGTTCAATTGATACAACTTGATCTCTTTGCATTATGCCTAGCTTAAAGGCATAAAAGAAAGCGCTTTTGGGAGGCAGCCCACAATGAATAAAGTTTTATTTTGCTTTTTTTGTGTCTTGATGTTTGTTACTACAGTAGCATCATCATTGTATCTTTTCTTTTCGGCTTTGTGCCAAGTTTAGCCTCTGATTGCAAGAAAGTTCAAAAGTTGTTACGTGCAGTCCAGAAAACAGATTCTGTCCTTGGACAGAAAAATTCGTATAAAATCACCAGATCATCTTTTTGATCTGAATTTTTTTGACAGCGTGCTCTATACAATTGGCTTTCGGGCATCTGTTCTGAGTTTTTTTATTTGAGTTGCAGAAGTGCCCTCAAAAAATTATTTACTACCTGCTGGCCTGTTTTTCACAGATTCTGTCCTGTTTTGCCTTTTCTTCGTTTTGCAAACCTTGAGCTTGCTTTTTCTTTGCAAAAACCTTTTGGCAATCTTGAGAAACAGTAGCCCTTCAAGATTATCTTTATTTCCAGCAAGGAAAAATTATTTTATTATGGGTACTAACCTCGCTAATCAGATTATGATGAGTTATGTATGAAGGGAGTTTTCAAGTGTGCGAGGGAAGATGATAAAAAGATTCAGGAGGGTCAAACGCTCAAGCTTGGGGATGCCCCCGTGCACCCCCAAGAAATATTCAAGAAGACTCAAGCGTTTAAGCTTGGGGATGCCCCCGTGCATCCCCTTCTCCATCAACAATTATCAGTTCGTCTTTCGTTCCACTATATTTTAATCACTTCATGCGTTATGTGCTATGCTTGGAGCGTCTTGCTTTTAGTTTCCTTTTTAGTTTTCTTTAGCTTTGCTTGCTGTTCATAACGAGTTAGAACCCAGCTTTCTTTGTGTGGAGGAGAAACACGCTCCACTTCAACCTAGAACACAACATAGGATTTTCATGCTTATCTTTGTTGTGTGTGTTCTTTGTCTTTCCATAGCTACTGTCATGTTTAGCTCTTAGTTTTCATGCTTTTATTTTTAAAGAGCTTTTGTTTAGTTGGTTGCTGAACTCTCTTGAGTTTTCATGTTTATCTTGTTAAAAGAGTTTGTCTGTTACACTGAGTTGTGTGTCTTAACTTAAAGTAGGTAATTGAGGTTGCTATTTAATTTTAGTAGTAACTTGCAATAGTTTTGAGGTATTGCCATGAGTAATGTCTGAACTTTTGGTGTCAAGAGCTTTAGCCTATTAGTGATAGATGTCGTATTTTGGGCAATCCGTGTTTATTTTCGAAAACCTACAAAATAGTTGAGAACTTTAGCTACTAAATGGATCACTAATCTTTGGAGGGATCGAATATTAGAGTACACTCACGTACCATGGGTCGAGGATGCGCAAGGGTAACCAAACCCCCATACACACCTCCTCGGGGTACTTGTCTATTTGAGAACCTCCTAATTAGATTGAGAGTTACCGATAATAAGTGCATGAGTTCTTCGGACTAATGTGAGTATTCGAAAGTTGACACTTCCACCTAACCATATTTTTCTAGCCTCTTCGGTACCGTGCATTGCCCTTTCTCACCTCGAGAGTTGGCGCATACTTCGCCGGTGCATCCAAATCCTTGGCACGATGCGCTCTGTCATCATAAGCCTCATTATATCCTTCCTCAAAACAGCCACCATACCTACCTATTAAGGCATTTCCATAGCCTTTCCGAGATACATTGACATGCAACATCTATCTTCTCATGACTTGATCTTCATGTCATACATGCTTTTTGCTTGATCGATGAGCCGCATGCTATTTGGGCCTTGCCCTAATCATTGCTACATGACGCGCTAGTATCATTGCATATCCTGCTACACTGGCAGAGGCATACATTTGCATACATCATGATAGTTTCATTTTCTTTATGTTGAGTACTTTTGTAAAGTGTGAAAGATCTTCTATACTTCTTGTAATACATAGAGTGTTGCCCCTAAAGTGAGGAAAATATCCCAAAGAGGACAAATCAAAAGATCCCAAAGAGGACAAAATCAAAAGATCCCAAAGAGGACAAATGAGAGATAAATAGAAAGAGCCATTGAGGCCACACAAAAAATAAAAAAAAATAGAAAAAAGAGAAAAAGAAATAAAAAGAGAGAAGGGGGCACACTACTATTTCTTTTGAGAGATCCACACTCGTACTCCATCTTATACCTTGTACTCCATAGAGATTATCATTCATGCATATAGCTATGTGGGGACCTTTACACTATAGAACTTGGCTTGTATATTCCAATGATGAGCCTCCTCAAAAGAGCTCTAGGTCTTCTTGAGCAAGCAAGTTGGATGCACCCCCACTAGTTCCATTGGAGAGCTTACCTTAGCTCATATGTGCATCCGTTGCATGGCAATCCCTACTCCTCACATCATATCTATCATTTGGCTTTCTCTCGCCGATGATTGTCCTCATTGATGTGAGCCTTTCACACCTTTTTTGTCTTCCCCCTCTATCATTTTTCTCTCTTTGCCATCCTAAGTGTCGACTTTCTTGCTTACGCTCATCCATTGCATGAGTGCTCAAAATATCGAAAGGGAGTGGATCATTTTGACTTGTACCTGGCTGACGGTCTGGGGATGAGTCAAGATAAGATTCCAAAGAAGACCAAGTGTGAAACTTTAGTAGATTAAGTTCTCAACAATATAAAAACTATGTTTTACTCTCTCATATATCCCTATCCCCTTTCTTGCACGCAAACACCATTTGGAGACATTCGAGTCACGAACAGCGAGAGCTCTTGCACCTTTATGTTCTTATGTTGCTTGTTACAATGCTAATATAGACTCTTGCTTGTTATGACTTGAATTGAATTACATGCCTTGCTGGCTTTACTTAAAAGTTCTTATATGGTTGATAGCATGTCACCACAGAAATTATGCTTGTTATCATTTACCTACTCGAGGACGAGCAGGAATTAAGCTTGGGGATGTTGATACGTCCAAAACGTATCTATAATTTCTGCTTGCTCCATGCCTCTTTTGTGTGATATTGCTATGATATTTATGCACTTCCATACACTTTTGATCATATTTGGACTAACCTATTAACTCAGTGCACCACAGTGCCAGTTCCTGTTTTCTGTTGTTTTTCTATTTCAGGTTTCCCCCATATTAAAAGTGCCCTAAAAATTCCGGGAAAAATACAGGAAAAATCAGCGTATCGGGAGCTTCCAGAAAAACCAAAGTAGGGCCAGATGGGAGCCTGGGGTGGCCCAGGCGGCCACCCGGCGCGGCCCCACCCCTGGCCGCGCCAGGGGGGGCGCCTGGGGCCCCACCTCCGCCTCTGGTGACCCCCTTTTGCATATATATTGCTCGCGTCCCGAAACCCTCGAGGACGGAACCCTTTTTACGATCTCGCCTCTGTTCCGCCGCCGCCGCGCTCCCAAGATCGGGAGCACCAGGAGAACTCTTCCCGGCACCCTGCCGGAGGGGAGAACCACCACCGGGAGCTTCTCCACCACCATGGACGCTTCCCGGATGAGTTGTGAGTAGTCTCCCTTGGACCATGGGTCCATGACCAGTAGCTATGTGATGTTCTCCTCCCCTCTTTGTTCTTCATGGATTAGACCTCGTGAGCTGCCCTACATGATCGAGGCACATATGTAATCTTTATGTTGTTGCTTTGCTGAGTTTGCTGGGATCCGATGGATTATGAGATTATGTTCAGATTGTGTGTGAGTAATATATTTGATTCACCTCTTTTATATTTATGTTCTTGAGTAATTCTTGCATGTTCTCCATTGTTGTTTATTGCTTTGGCCGAGTAGTAGGTAGTAACTCCAAGAGGGAACGTTATGCTTGATTGTGGGTTCATGCCCCTCGATGACTAGTTTGAGTGACAGAAACATGAGTCTAGGGGATGTGTTGTTGCCACAAGGGGGAAAACAACGGTGCTTGTACTTGTGGGTGCAAGGATTGTTTACTTTCCGCAAAGTTCTTTTAATGCAGTTGTCTGTTGCTTTGAGTTTACACTTTGGGTGGGACTCACAACTTAATACCAGCGAGATGTTCTGGATAGATATCTCAAGGTGGATGATTAGTAGTAGATGCAGATGGATTTCGGTCTACTTGCCTTGGCGTACCGCCCATGCTTTTGAGCCTCTGCCTTTCTTTACAGCATAGTTAGCATTGGTTTGTGCACATAATCCTGTCAATTGCCTAGCTGTAATTTGTTTACCTCGCTTAGCTGTTTTATCGTCTTTTGGGAGAGAGATATCACTAGTGAACATCATGGGACCCCGGTCCATATTACCATCACTGATCACACCCGCTATTTACTTCCTGTTCTTATTTCCTAGTTGCAGTCATACCTATCACTATTATCTCTTGCGTTTGATCCTTTGTAAACGACAAGGCCGGAGGGATTGACAACCTCTCTGTACTCGTTGGGAGCAAAGTTATTTGTATCTGTGTGCAGGTCCTGTCAAGCAAAAGTTTCTGGAGCTATTGACACCTTCTTGTCGACCCTCGAAGTCTCACGGGATTCGATCCTTGGTATCTTTGCCCAGGGAAATTTGCCGCTACGCTACATCTCAAACCTTCCACTTGGGGTAACCAACGAGGGGCGAGAAGCCATCAGATGGGACTATACCTCCTACATGTCGAGGCACGACTTAAAGGTATAAGCACATTCTGGAATGATCTCAAGTTCGGTATCTTTGCACATCTCATGTAAAAATAGGGATGAAAAGAAAAAGAGATAGTTAGCTTACACTCGCCACGTCACACAATCCATTACATAGTCAAACATCATCCAAATAACATCACAACCCGGCTATGGGTGAAGATCCAAATGAAAGTTACCAAAATACATAAAGCCACAGGTTCGGATCGCCCCTAGTAGAAACCACTACTGATCATCGGGATAGTGCACATAGTATCGGCTACGTTCTTCATCGTACTCCCAGTACAGCTCTGTGCCGTCACCTGAGTAGTTCACCATGGTACCTCTATCTGGTGTGGTGTAGAATCTGTGAGCCACAGAGGACTCAGCAATCCCGTTCCCGGGTAACAGAACTATCTAAGCCTTGGATGTGGAACAAGGCTGAAGAAAGATAAAAAGGTTGCAGCAGCACTAGCACTAGCTTACGTGTTTAGAGCGAGAAGAGAAGTGCCACGAGCGACAAGGTGATCACGGAGTGATCCTATCTAAGCATGTCAATCATAACCCCACCGTGTTCACTTCCCGAACCCCTTTCGGAAAATGACCGTCATGGTACTCACGCTGGTAGTGTGTTCTGAACAAGGTGTCAAGTTTTCTACAACCGGATATTAACAAATTCCCATCTACCACATAACCGCGGGCACGGCTTTCGAAAGTTCAAAACCCTGCAGGGGTGTTCCAACTTGGCCCATTACAAGCCCACGATCCGCGGAGTCGCAACTCCAAGGTGGGAAGGCCTGAGTATTCTCGGAATCCCGTGCTCAAAATACTCCGACTAAGGTAAGACTAATCCAGCAAATCCTCCCGGCGTGCCGATGATACGTCCAAAACGTATCTATAATTTCTGCTTGCACCATGCCCTTTTTGTGTGATATTGCTATGATATTTATACACTTCCATACACTTTTGATCATATTTGGACTAACCTATTAACTCAGTGCACCCAGTGCCAGTTTTTGTTTTCGGCTGTTTTTGTATTTCAGGTTTTCACATTACGAGAACTGCCAGAAAAAATCCAGAAAAAATCAGCATCCCGGAAGCTTCCATGCGGCCAAAGTAGGGCCGGAGGGGACCCACAGGTGCTCCAGGCGGCCTGCCCACGCCCCCCGCCCCTGGCCGTGCCGGGGGGGCGCCTGGGCACCCCTGACCCCCTCTGATGCCCCCCTTTGGCATATATTTAAAGCGTGTCACGGAAACCCTGATTCCGGGCCCCTTTTCTCCAGACGCAATTCCGATCTTCGCCGCCATCGCCATCAAGCTTCGGGGGACTAGAATTCCTGCGCCGGCACCCTGCCGGGATGGGGAAGTGCCCCGGATTCATCTCCATCGATGTTGCTTCCTCCCTCCATGATGCGGGAGTAGTTCCTCCTCGGTGCTGAGGTTCTTACCAGTAGCTATGTGGTCAATTCTCTCTCCCATGATGTGATCTTCTTTGTGACCATAGGCTATGTTAATCTAGGGTGATCCCATGATATTTCCCCTTCCTCTATGTATTGGATTGATGTACTCACTTGTCTTTATCTAGTATAATCCCCGAGACCAAGGTGACAGCGGTCTATTGGACATGGATTAGAAAAGTATTTTCATGAGTGATTTCCTCTCTTGTGTGTTGATTGAAGATTGAGAGTCTCTTGGTGCTTGTCTTTGACTATCCTTTAGATATGTTATGGTGATTGTGGGACTCTCTTTGGATGGCCGCGGTGACATTGGGAAATCCTTAGATTGAGAACTACGAACTTTGAGGTGTGCTTTTGTAGCCCTACATAATTCTCGTCCTCTCTTGACCACGAAGGAATGACCTCCGAGTGTGTCCCCTTTGCATGTTTTATGGGAAATATCATGTGATTCGATTATGTTAATGTTGTTGGGAGTTGCCACTAGTGAAAGTATGAACCCTAGGCCTTGTTTCCACCATTGCAATACCATTTGTGCTCACGTTTACCACCTGTTTGCTTGCTGCACTTTTTATTACAGATTTATATTACTTTGTTTTGCCATCCATATCACTTGCCATTTAACATCTCTTCGCCGAACTAGTTCACCTATACATCTAACAAGTGTATTAGGTGTGTTGGGGACACAAGAGACTTCTTGTATCTTAGTTGCAGGGTTGCTTGAGAGAGACCATCTTCAACCTCTACTTCCTTGAGTTCGATAAACCTTAGGTCATCCACTTGAGGGAAATTGCCGCTGTCCTACAAACCTCTGTGCTTGGAGGCCCAACATAGTCTACAAGAGTAGAAGCATGTGTAGACATCAAGCTATTTCTGGCGCCGTTGCCGGGGAGGTGAGCGCTTGAAGGTATATCTTTAGATCTTGCAATTAAACCTTTTTGTTTCTTGTTTTTATTTCACTAGTTATGCTTATGGACAACCTTGCTATTGGATCGTTGCTTGCGGGAAGACGCCCCACACCTGTGGTGGTTGCTCCTCCCCCTACTGAAATTGTGCCCGATAAAATACCAGCTGGTATTATCGATTATGTTTTGGCTGATCGTTATGCAGGAGACAGACATCCCGGTGAACACTTGCTATATCTGTCACAACTATGTTCATTATTTAAGCTTGCAGGTGTATCAAGGGAGTTTGTCATGAGGAAATTATTTGCCTTGTCACTGAAAGGAAAAGCATTGGAATGGTATAGTCTACTAAATGACTCTCACCTGCTGGAGTGAGAAGAGATCCAGTCTCTCTTTTACTCCAAGTTTTATCCTCTTCATGAAGTCCATGAGAATAGGAATTATGTTTATAATTTTTATCCTCATGACGGAGAGAGCATAGCTCAAGCTTGGGGGAGACTGAAAACGTTAATGCTAAAATGTCCTAACCATGGGCTCCCCAAAGATATGATTATTACTAATTTCTATGCGAGGCTTTCTCGACAGGATAAAGATTTGCTCGACGCTTCCTCTATGGGTTCTTTCACAAACAAAAAGATTGATGCTAAATGGGAACTCCTTGAAAGAATTCAACGCAACACTGAAGATTGGGAGATCGACAAAGGTAAAGAGCCAGGTATAATTTATGAGTATGATTGCATTAAGTCCTTTGTTGAAACTACAAGTTTTAACAAGTTTAGTGCTAAGTTTGGGCTTGATTCTCAACTCCTTGTTGATTTCCTCAAATCTTTTGCTTCACATCTTAATATGCCTAAGGAGGATTGGGTCAAGTATCATAAACCTTTTAAAGAGACTTGCAAAGAAAATGAAATTGTTCATGATGATTGCAACATGCATGATCCAATTCCTAAAAATGAAGTTTTATATAAGCATGTTAATTTTTGTGGAGTGGATAGACCTTGTGAAAGGCCTATGATTGAAGAAGAGAAGTATTGTAAGCAACATAAGCATGAAAGAACAATCACTTGGGTCAGAGATTTAAATGAAATTGCTAGAGAATTGTGTGACCTTTATCCTTTTACTTGTGAACTTTGCCGTATAGAGGGTCACTTTAATTTTCAATGCATGAATTTTCAAAACATAACTGTTAACCGGTTGTGTGATAACATGATCACCTCTGATCTTTATGATGAGCTTATGTTATTTTTGATGTGTGAAGAGTTATCAGAAAAGACTTCTTGGCTGGATGATAATGCAATAGGAATAAAAAACACTTTGCAAAATTGCCATCTCTATTGTGTTGTTAATTGCCATGAAAATGATTGCATAGGTAAGATTATAAAGGAGGGAACTTTACCAAAGTATAAAAATGTCTCCTATATTTCTGCTAATAAAAAGGAGAGTTTCTCCCAAGTTTCCCCTATTGTTTCTAATGATAAACCAGGATATGTGGAGAAGCTTCATCTCCAACCACTCCCTCCTAAGGTTAAGAAGAAGAAAAAGAAGAGGAGGAGGAAGAGGAGCAAGAAAGAAGAAGAATGGGTATCAACCTGGCCTGAGCATATTCCTCCCATCAACTTTTATCCTAACGATTGTAAGTTTAAAGAAGAAGGTGAAGTTTATTGCCTTAATTATCGTCTTGATGATACGTCCGTAGGTACTATTGAAGATGATTTTGATTATGATATGCATGTTACTTATTGTGATTGGGAAAATGATGATAATGCTACTTATGATCATGAAAATCTTTTTGGTACCAACTCTGAAAGTGATGATATGGGAAGCTCTAAGCTTGGGGATGATAGGATTGCAAATCCTTTACCCACTAGTGATGTGATAATTGATAATTCTTTTGCTAGTAAGAATAAAGACAACATGATTACAAATATAGTTGCTAGCAATGATAATGCTCTTCTCTACTATGATGATGTCATAACTCCAACCTATAGTGATTATAAAGGTACCTATGACATAAGGAGAAATTATCCTTATGAAACTTGTAATAATCATGGAGGGAATTACTCCCTTGTTGAACACCACCCTCCTAATACACAATTAATCTATAGTGTTCAAGTTGTTTATGATAGTCCTACTCCCACTATTACCAATGAGAAAGATTATGCTTATGTGGAGAGTAAGAGTACCTTTTTGCATGTGGATCATGGTAACAATGCTTTATGTGATGCTTATATTGTTGAGTTCATCCATGATGCCACTGAAATTTATAATGAGAGAGGGAGACTTGGTTCTAAATATCTTAATAATAAGAAGTTTCCTCTCTTTATGGTGAATATTTTGAAGTTATGCTTGTTTTGCCTTCCTATGCTAGTTGCTTTGTGCTTCAATGAATTATTCTATTGCAATATTCCTATGCATAGGAAGCATGTTAGGCTTAAATGTGTTTGGTATTTGCTTCTTGATGCTCTCTTTTGTTCTTCAGCTCTTATTCCTACGAGAGCATCATTAAAGTCGTAAGCCTATCTTTATGGCTATAAAGAAAGAGCTCTAGGGAGACAACCCTTGTTATGTTTACTTTCAGTTTTAGTGGTCTAGATGTTTGTTACTACTGTAGCAACATCATTGTATCTTTATTTTTCAGCTTTGTGCCAAGTTTAGCCTCTGATTGCAAGAAAGTTCAAAAGTTGTGACGTGCTGTCCAGGAAACAGATTCTGTCCTTGGATAGAAAAATTCGTATAAAATCACCAGATCATCTTTTTGGTCTGAATTTTTTCGACAGCGTGCTCTATATAATTTTCTTTCGTGCATCTGTTTTGAGTTTTTTTATTAGAGTTGCAGAAGTGCCCGGAAAAATCATTTACTACCTGCTGTTCTGTTTTTCACAGATTATGTCCTGTTTTGCCTTTCCTTCATTTTGCAAACCTAGAGCTTGCTTTTCCTTTGCAAAAACCTTTTGGCAATCTTGAGAAACAGTAGAAATTCAAGAATATCTTTATTTCCAGGAAGGAACGATTATTTTATTATGGGTACTAACCTCGCTAATCAGATTATGATGAGTTATGTATGAAGGGAGTTTTCAAGTGTGCGAGGGAAGATGATAAAAAGATTCAGGAGTGTCAGACGCTCAAGCTTGGGGATGCCCCCATGCACCCCCAAGAAATATTCAAGGAGACTCAAGCGTCTAAGCTTGGGGATGCCCCCGTGCATCCCCTTCTCCATCAACATTATCAGTTCGTCCTTCGTTCCATTATATTTTAATCACTTCATGTGTTATGTGCTATGCTTGGAGCGTCTTGTTTTAGTTTTCCTTTTAGTTTTCTTTAGCTTTTCATAACGAGTCGGAACTCAACTTTCTTTATGTGGGAGAGAAACACGCTCCACTTCTACCTAGAACATAACATAGAATTTGCATGTCTATCTTTGCTGTGTGTGTTATTTGTCTTTTAATAGCTACTATCATGCTTAGCTCTTAACTTTCATGCTTATCTTTTTAAAGAGCTTTTGTTTAGTTGGTTGCTTGAACTCTCTTTAGTTATCATGTTTATCTTATTAAGAGAGTTTGCTTCCGTTGCATTGGTTGATATGTCTATGATAAAGATGATGCGTGCATAATGGCGCTTAGTAGTTCATGTTTTCTTATGGTTAGTCTCAAATAGCTGGGGGGTTCCCAATGTGTTATTGGAGTACCAACATGATTTGTTTGCCTATGATGTGGTATGGTTTAGTAATATCTTCCTTCAAAGAATTTATTTTGATTGACTTGGCGTATGCTCACGCATATTTAAGACTGTAAAGAAAGTCTGTCAAGCCTTGATGATCTTTTGTTTCTGAGTAGCGATATAACTTCCATGCCTGATTCAATGTTGCTTTGTCGCTCTGCATGATTATGACCGTCATTGCTCTCTTAGTTGGTCGCTCCCAGTCTTTTGCTAACCTTCGCCTGTACTAAGCGGACTGACTGCTTGTGCATCCACATCCTTTTAATCCAGTTATGCCATATGAGTCCACCATATCTTCCTACATGGTATTTACCTGCCATTCCTAACGGAGACTTGCATGTACCATCTCGAAATTATTCAAAGAAAAAGCATTCCTAATTTGTGCCTCTGTTTTAAGTTCATGAGGAAGTAGTAGTTAATTCATGATCTTTTTAAGTTGGACAAGCTTCACCCCGGGATTGCATGTATAATGTGCAAACCCATAATACGAGAAGGAACTGGCATTGAGTGCGCCTGGCTCAAAAAGATAATATAACAAACAAACCCTCCTTCACGCTTTGTTCATGAGAAATCAGAAAACTTTGGCAGTGATAAACAAAGGAGATTAAGAGGATGTGATCGTCCTCATTCGGGAGCCGTTCCTCGAAACTTGTCCATCTCAAGAAGTGATTGAGTTGTCTGCTAGCATTCGTTGACGAAACATGCATGATCTAAAAAAAATTATTACCTCTGTTTTAAAACCAAGAGCTCTGGTACATGTTTTGTCTTTGTTTCCGATTACGGGATTTCAACCTTGCCAACAAAAGCCACGGTTCGAGAGTCTCCACCTTCTTTTAAAAGCACCAACTACTGAGAGCATGATTGTCATTCTGAGTGTAATGTGCATTGTCCGAAAGTAGCATTGTCTTTTGCATGATTGTGATATCGTTTATTTTGAAATCATTGTATCTAGTCATCACTCAAACCTTGGAGGTGCCCCTGCATCTATGTTTTGCTTCACTAAAGGGGGCAAGCGAGATATCACTCTATCATATTTGCACATCATGTTCATTACAAATCTTTTGAGTATTTCAGTATCATATTGTAAAACTTTCAGTTCTTTGTGATTTTCTCATTAGGCAACTTAATTACTACAGATTCATTGTCTCAGTAAGCACTTGTCATGTGACTGTGAAAAGTTCTTATATGGTTAATAGCATGTCACCACAGAAATTATGCTTGTTATCATTTACCTACTCGAGGACGAGCAGGAATTAAGCTTGGGGATGTCGATACGTCCAAAACGTATCTATAATTTCTGCTTGCTCCATGCCCTTTTTGTGTGATATTGCTTTGATATTTATACACTTCCATACACTTTTGATCATATTTGGACTAACCTATTAACTCAGTGCACCCCAGTGCCAGTTTCTGTTTTCGGCTGTTTTTGTATTTCAGGTTTTCACATTACGAGAACTGCCAGAAAAAATCCAGAAAAAATATATAAAAATCAGCGTTCCGGAAGCTTCCATGCGGCCAAAGTAGGGCCGGAGGGGACCCACACGGCCTCCAAGCGGCCTGCCCACGCGGCCCCCCTGGCCGCGCCTGGGCACCGCTCACCCCCTCCGATGCCCCCCTTTGGCATATATTTAAAGCGTGTCGCGGAAACCCTGATTCCGGACCCCTTTTCTCCAGACGCGATTCCGATCTCCGCCGCCATCGCCATCAAGCTTCGGGGTACCAGAATTCCTGCGCCGGCACCCTGCCGGGACGGGGAAGTGCCCCCGGATTCATCTCCATCGACGTTGCTTCCTCCCTCCATGATGCGGGAGTAGTTCCTCCTTGGGGCTGAGGTTCTTACCAGTAGCTATGTGGTCAATTCTCTCTCCCATGATGTGATCTTCGCTGTGACCATAGGCTATGTTAATCTAGGGTGATCCCATGATATTTCCCCTTCCTCTATGTATTGGATTGATGTACTCACTTGTCTTTATCTAGTATAATCCCCGAGACCAAGATGACAGCGGTCTATTGGACATGGATTAGAAAAGTATTTTCATGAGTGATTTCCTCTCTTGTGTGTTGATTGAAGATTGAGAGTCTCTTGGTGCTTGTCTTTGACTATCCTTTAGATATGTTGTGGTGATTGTGGGACTCTCTTTGGATGGCCGCGGTGACATTGGGAAATCCTTAGATTGAGAACTACGAACTTTGAGGTGTGCTTTTGTAGCCCTACATAATTCTCGTCCTCTCTTGACCACGAAGGAATGACCTCCGAGTGTGTCCCCTTTGCATGTTTTATGGGAAATATCATGTGATTCGATTATGTTAATGTTGTTGGGAGTTGCCACTAGTGAAAGTATGAACCCTGGGCCTTGTTTCCACCATTGCAATACCATTTGTGCTCACGTTTACCACTTGTTTGCTTGCTGCACTTTTTATTACAGATTTATATTACTTTGTTTTGCCATCCATATCACTTGCCATTTAACATCTCTTCGCCGAACTAGTGCACCTATACATCTAACAAGTGTATTAGGTGTGTTGGGGACACAAGAGACTTCTTGTATCTTAGTTGCAGGGTTGCTTGAGAGAGACCATCTTCAACCTCTACTTCCCTGAGTTCGATAAACCTTAGGTCATCCACTTGAGGGAAATTGCCGCTGTCCTACAAACCTCTGCGCTTGGAGGCCCAACATAGTCTACAAGAGTAGAAGCGTGTGTAGACATCAGCCGACACCCTGATAGTAGCCGCGTGTATCTCGTCTCAGGCCACGACCGGATGGGACAAGCTACGGGTTTTTACCAGCCCTCGGGTTCCCCCAAGGTGGCCCCGTAGGTTGCCCAGTTTGGACCAACACTCATGTGGAGCACTGGCCCGGGTTGTTGATTAAGAAGAGGGTTAATTACTCCCTATGCAAGTTTTTAGTTGTTTAGGCAAATAGTACCAATGTTGGGATTTGCTGGAAAAGACTTAGCGCTAAGCGGTTTATCGAGGGGGTCCCATAACCCCAACCGTGTGAGGAACGCAAAATCAAGGAACATAACACCGGTTTATACGGTTCCTAGGGCGGCATGAGTGGAACAAATCACCGAGCAAGAGGCTCAGCCTTCCAACCATTACCAATATATAGATGAGTTAGTTTAAGAGTTTATATAGTGTGATATCCCAACAATAGCTTCAACATGAAGCAAGAATCTTCAAATCTTCTCCTGCAACTAGCAATGCTATAAGAGGGGCTGAGCGAAGCTTACTTAGCCAAACAAAGGTTTGCATAGGTTGGGTGGTTAAATAGATTCATGGTTACAATAGGAGGCTGACAAGAAAACATGGGCATCGAGGCAATAAGCTAAAGAGCGAGACTTCTAGCTATAGGCAAAGATAGTAATGATATCTGGGTCAGGTCATCTTGCATGTCGAGTCGTCGATGGAATCGTAAGACGGCTCCTCGTTCTCAACCTCGATAGTAACCTCGTTCTCATACTCGGTTTCGGCTTCCGGCTCTACTCAACACAAGAACACACGAGGCACGAAATCAAACAAGGTGCAATGCGCAAACTACAGGATGCATGTATGATGCACTTAGGATGCACTGCAGATGCACTTAGGATGCACAACATGATAACATAGGAAGCACAGAGAAACAGCACAAGAACAAGACAATATGCTCAAGCAAGTAGGATGCAAGACAAGTCTATTTAGGATGCAAAACAAGGCAAGGAAGGAAGCACAGAGAAACAACACAATAAACAACAGGTTTAAATGAGGCCGAAAACTACTTAAGACAAGTCCGGTAAGTCCTCATAAGCATAGTTTGAAATTAGTCCAGATCTGAACAACCCTTAAGTTAAAGTTGATAAACAGCAAGTTAACATGCACCATGACAATCTACACGAAATTCTAGTCAAGTTTCATATAAAGTTTGTTTAAAACGGAGCTACGGTCTAAAAGATATGATCAAAACAAGATAAGCATGGCAATGGTGCAAGATGCACCCAAACATCAAGCAAACATACTCCAAACATGTTAACAAGATGATATTATGAATCTACATGCAAAATCACACAAGTTTCATGTAGGGCATGCTCAAAACGGAGTAACGGGCTAAAAGATACACCCGAAACAAGAAAACAAAGCAAAGCTGAAATTAACAGCCACATAGCAACTTTGGAGCAAGAAATATATACTCTACAGCACTCAAACATGGTGACAAGAAGAATGGACATGAAGTAGACATATCCTACAGCAAACAACTCCATTGCAGCAACTCTATAGGAGGCATGGATCAATAGCAACAAGCTACAACATTTTGATCATGACAATAAAAACCTGACAGTAATATTTTATAGCAACTTGGGAGCAAGAATTAAATATGCTACAGCAACCCAAATGAGCATGTGAGGGCATGGATGGATAGACAACAACATATACAACAAGGAATGATCAAAGGCCACCCCAACACTAACATGTATTTGCCTAGGACAACAAGCAAACATAGCATCAGGATATTACAGATTCCAGACTTAGTGAAATTTCACTAAGTGTTAAAATAGTAACATTATCATGGCATGTTTGTGAGCATGTTTAAGTCACCTCAAGGCATATCATGGCAAAAGGTTTGCACCACAGCAAAGAACACATGAAGGAGAATCTAAAACATATGGGCATGCAACATGGGGGCAAACACATCAATAGCAACGAGCTCCTCAACTAGGCATCTCGTAACAAGTTACAAAACCTAACAGCCACATGCACTTTTGCAACAGAGATAAACATGGCAATATGAACTCTAACATGCATGCTATAGCAACCAACATGTAGAGCATCTCATGATGAACATTTTGACATATCATTTGCTTCATTTGGATAAACATGCACCAAGTTATCACATCTCAAACATGGCATGAAAATGACTAGTAGCAGCAGTTTATATCAAGTAGCACTCTTGTCATGAAGATTAAGACATCTAGATGGACTCAAACATGCATGACACAATGAAACAAAACATAGTACACATCACCATGATCATTTTGACATATCATATGCACAAAACGGACATACACACAAAAAGTTATAGGCATCACAAGAATGCATCAAACAACAAAAATAACAACAAAAGACTTAGGGAAAATGGGGTCAACCTCCTCGCGGGTCAACGGCGGATCGGGCCGGGAAGTGGAGCGGGTCCGCGGGTCAACGGCGAAACGGGCGCGGCCCGTTAGGGTTAGCCCAGCCGGCGGATCGGGCTCCCGATCCAGATCGGCGGCGGCGGGATCTGAAGAGGCCGGCGGCGGCTGCAGCCCTGGCCTCCAGCGACGGTGAGGGGGTGCCGGCTGGCGAGGGGCCCGGCACCGGCGGCGGCGAGCGCGGCCAAGGCCCGGCGGCGGCGAGATCTGCGAGGGCCGGCGGGGCGACGAGGTCTGGCACCGGCGGCGGCGCACGGCGGCGGGCTCCGGCGAGCTGCTCGCGGCGGAGGTCGAAGCGCGCGCGGGTGGCGTGTGGAGGCGACGGGCCCGGAGGGCGGCGGCGGCGGGCCGGGAATGGGCCTGCGGGCCCGCGCGGCGGCGGAGGCGGATGGCTGGCGCGGCGGATGTGTCCGGTGGCGGGCGGACACGTCCGCCCGGCACGGTTTTCGAGGCGAGGCTGGAGGAGGAAGGAGACTGGGTTTTTTTGGACGAAAATGGCAAGGGGGGCGTTTTTTATAGGCACAAGGAGCTAGGAGACTCCAAATGGGGAGCGGTTTTCGGCCACGCGATCACAATTCGACGACCGAGATGATGGGAAGGGTTGTGCTGGGTTGGTGGGCTGTTGTGGAGGGGGTCTTGGGCCTCAAAGAAGAGGTTCTTTTAGCCCACTAGGTTAACCGTTGGAGTACCAAACGAACTCCAAACGCGACGAAACTTGACAGGCGGCCCACACGTACCAAAACAACATCGCACAACAAGTCTCACGCCAATCCTGAAACGTTACTCGGACAAACACGAAAGAAGGACTCGGGGATGCCACGGCCACGTGTGAGAGCGTCGGAACTCGAAACGGACAACGGGAAGAGACAAGTGAGACCGGATGCAAGTGACAACACAAATGCAATGCAATGCACATGACAACATGACATGGATGAAATGCACACACGCACACGACAAAACGAAGAAACCCGAAATGAAAGAAGAACCCGGAAGGAAATGATGAAGCCAAAGTTTATATATATTGCCATATAGGGAAAGTGTTACATCCGGGGCATTACAAACTCTCCTCTACTACGAAAAGATATCGTCCCGAGATCTAGGACTGGAAGAACGAAGGGTACTCGGAACGAAGGTGATCTTCTCGTTCCCACGTAGCTTCTCGGTCGGTATGGTGTGACCACTTGACTTTCAAGAACTTGATTGACTTGTTGCGGGTCTTGCACTCGGTTTCTTCAAGAATAGCAACGGGGTGCTCTCGGTAAGACAAGTCTTGTTGAAGATCAATCTCCTCAAACGGAATAGTGCGTTCAGGAGCCTTGAAGCACTTGTGGAGTTGAGACACGTGAAACACATCATGAACATTAGCGAAGTTGGAAGGGAGATCAAGTTGATAGGCTAGATCGCCTCTTTTGCCAAGGATCTTGAAAGGGCCCACGTATCTTGGAGCAAGCTTGCCTTTGATACCGAATCTTTGGGTGCCTTTCATAGGAGAAACACGGAGATAGACATGATCACCAATGTTGAAGGCCAAATCACGATGCTTGTCGTCATAGTAGCTCTTCTGACGCGACTGAGCAGCCTTGAGATTCTCATGTATGACTTTGCACATTTCTTCGGCTTCTGAGATCAACTCATTGCCAAGAAGTTGACGTTCACCAGTCTCGGACCAGTTGAGAGGAGTACGGCACTTTCTGCCATAGAGGATTTCAAACGGAGCTTTGTCGGCACTTGCTTGGAAACTGGTGTTGCAAGAGAACTCGGCAAATGGGAGACAGTCTTCCCACTTCATGACAAAAGATATGACACAAGCTCTGAGCATGTCTTCTAGAATCTGGTTCACTCTCTCGACTTGACCTCTAGTCTGAGGGTGAAACGCAGTGCTGAAACGGATCTTAGTGCCCATGGCAGACTGAAAGGAGTCCCAGAACTTGGATGTGAACAAACTTCCACGGTCTGAGGAGATAACTTGAGGAATGCCATGTAAGGACACAATTCTGGAAGTGTACAACTCTGCCAGCTGAGCTGCATTGATGGATTCTTTGACTAGAAGGAAGTGAGCTACTTTGGTAAGCTTGTCAATGACAACAAATATCGAATCATTCCCCTTCTTGGACTTGGCAAAGCCAGTGAGAAATCCATTTCAATGTGGTCGAATTTCCACTCGGGAATAGGAAGAGGTTGGAGAAGACCGGCTGGACATTGATGCTCTGCCTTCACTCTTCTGCAGACATCACATTCATTCACGAATTGGGCAATCTTCCTTTTCATGCGAGTCCACCAGTAAGATTGCTTGAGGTCTTGGTACATCTTGGAACTTCCAGGATGAATCGAGAGGAGGGAGTCATGTGCTTCGTTCATTATGAGCTTCCTGAGATCACCCTTGGGAACCACAAGTCTGTCCTCAAAGAACAAGGTATCTCTCTCATCAACGCGATAGCACTTGTATTTGGGAGTACCCTTTGCAATACCATGTTTCACTTTCTGCACCATAGCATCACTGAGTTGGGCCTCACGGATCTGATCTTCCAAGGTAGGAGCAACTTGAAGATTTGCAAGAAAGCCTTGCGGAACAACTTGGAGGTTGAGCTTCCTGAATGCTTCACAAAACTCAGGCTGAAACGGCTTGATAAGGAGACTGTTGCAATATGCCTTTCTGCTCAAGGCATCTGCAATGACATTGGCCTTGCCAGGTGTGTATTCGATGCTTGGATCATACTCTTGGATCATCTCAACCCAACGAGTCTGGCGAAGGTTCAAGTTCGGCTGTGTGAAGATGTACTTCAAGCTCTTGTGATCGGTGAAGATGTCGACTTTTCTGCCCAACAGAAGGTGTCTCCACGTGATCAAGGCGTGTACCACAGCTGCTAGCTCGAGATCATGTGTGGGGTAGTTCTTCTCACTTGGCTTCAATTGACGAGAAGTGTATGCCACAATCTTCTTGTCCTGCATTAGCACACCACCAAGTCCTTGAAGAGAAGCATCACAGAATACTTCATAGGGCTTGGACTCATCTGGAGGGGTAAGAACTGGAGCAGAGATGAGCTTTACTTTGAGAGTTCTGAATGCCACATCACAATCCGGAGACCAGTTGTACTTGACATTCTTCTGCAGCAAGTTGGAGAGAGGCTTGGCAATCTTGGAGAAGTTCTCAACGAACCTTCTGTAATAGCTAGCAAGACCAAGGAAGCTTCGGAGTTGCTTGACGTTCTGAGGGGGTTCCCAGTTGACAATTGCTTCAACTTTCTCGGGGTTGACCGCAATATCGTCAGCGGAGATGATATGGCCCAGATATAAGACCTTATCGAGCCAGAATTCGCACTTGGAGAACTTGGCATAGAACTTATGTTCACGGAGTCTGTCGAGAACCAGACGGAGGTGCTTTTCGTGATCCTCTTCATTCTTGGACAATACCAAGATGTCATCCAGATACACAAGCACAAATTCGTTGGTGTAGGGGTTGAAAATGTAGTGCATCATTCTCGAGAAGGTAGGTGGAGCATTAGCGAGGCCAAAAGACATGACTGTATATTCATAGGAGCCGTAGCTTGTTCTGAATGCAGTCTTGTGAATATCTTCTTCACGAATGCGGATCTGGTGATAACCCATCCAGAGATCGAGCTTAGAGAACACTTTTGCTCCTTTGAGCTGCTCGAACAATTCATTGATGTTGGGGAGCGGATACTTGTTCTTTATTGTCTTCTTGTTCTATTAAGTTCATCTAATCAAATTTAATGAACTCCCACTCAGATTGACATATCTCTAGTCATCTAAGTGATACATGATCCAAATCGACTAGCCCGTGTCCGATCATCACGTGAGACGGACTAGTCATCAACGGTGAACATCTTCATGTTGATCGTATCTTCTATACGACTCATGTTCGACCTTTCGGTCTTTCGTGTTCTGAGGCCATGTCTGTACATGCTAGGCTCGTCAAGTGAACCCTAAGTGTATTGCGTGTGTAAATCTGGCTTACACCAATTGTATGCGAACGTTAGAGCCTATCACACCCGATCATCACGTGGTGCTTCGGAACAACGATCCTTAGCAACGGTGCATAGTTAGGGGAAACACAATTCTTGAAATTTTTAGTGAGAGATCATCTTATTTTCAACCGTCGTTCTAAGTAAACAAGATGCATAAACATGATAAACATCACATGCAATCAAATAAAGTGACATGATATGGCCAATATCATTTTGCTCCTTTGATCTCCATCTTCGGGGCACCATGATCATCTTTGTCATCGGCATGACACCATGATCTCCATCATCATGATCTCCATCATCGTGTCTTCATGAAGTCGTCTCGCCAAATATTACTTCTACTACTATGGCTAACGTTTAGCAATAAAGTAAAGTAATTACATGGCGTTATTCAGTGACACGCAGGTCATACAATAAATTAAGACAACTCCTATGGCTCCTGCCGGTTGTCATTCTCATCGACATGCAAGTCGTGATTCCCTATTACAAGAACATGATCAATCTCATACATCACATATATCATTCATCACATCTTCTTGGCCATATCACATCACATAGCACATGCTGCAAGAACAAGTTAGACGTCCTCTAATTGTTGTTGCAAGTTTTTACGTGGCTTCTATAGGTTTCTAGCAAGAACGTTTCTTACCTACGCCAAAACCACAACGTGATATGTCAATTTCTATTTACCCTTCACAAGGACCCTTTTCATCGAATCCGATTCGACTAAAGTGGGAGAGACAGACACCCGCCAGCCACCTTATGCAACTAGTGCATGTCAGTCGGTGGAACCAGTCTCACGTAAGCGTACGTTAAGGTCGGTCCGGGCCGCTTCATCCCACGATGCCGCCATATCAAGATTGGACTAGTAGCGGCAAGAGAATTGAACGAAATCAACGCCCACAACTTGTTTGTGTTCTACTCGTGCAAGATGCTATGCAAAGACCTAGCTCAGATGCCACTGTTAGGGAACATAGCAGAATTCAAAAAAATTCTACGCTTCACCAAGATCAATCTAAGGAGTCATCTAGCAACGAGTATAAAGGAGTGCATCTACATACCCTTTGTAGATCACGAGCGGAAGCGTTCGAAGGAACGTGGATGATGGAGTCGTACTCGTCGTGATCCCTATCACCGATGATCCCAGCGCCGAACGGACGGCCCCTCCGTGTTCAACACACGTACGGTACAACGACGTCTCCTCCTTCTTGATCCAGAAAGGGGGGAGGAGAGGTTGATGGAGATCCAGCAGCACGACGGCATGGTGGTGGATGCAACGGGAAAAGCTGCAGGGCTTCGCCAAGACCCTACGGGAGGAGGGAGAGGTGTAACGGGGGGAAGAGGCGCCAGGGGCTGAGATGCGGCTGCCCTCTCTCCCCCCCCCCCCACTATATATAGGGGCCAAGGGGGGGCGCCGGCCCTAGGAGATTGGATCTCCTAGGGGGGCGGCGGCCAAGGGGGTGGCTTGCCCCCCAAGCCTAGGGAGCGCCCCCCACCCCTAGGGTTCCCAACCCTAGGCGCAGGGGGAGGCCCAAAGGGGGTGCGCCAGCCCACTAGGGGTTGGTCCCCCTCCCCCTACGGCCCATGGGGCCCTCCGGGATGGGTGGCCCCACCCGGTGGACCCCTGGGACCCTTCCGGTGGTCCCGGTACACTACCGGTGACCCTCGGAACTCTCCCGATGGCCGAAATTGGACTTCCTATATATCATTCTTTACCTCCGTACCATTCCGGACGTCCGAGATCTCATCCGAGACTCCGAACAACATTCGGGTTACCATGTGCATATATCTCTACAACCCTAGCGTCACCGAACCTTAAGTGTGTAGACCCTACGGGTTCGGGAGACACGTAGACATGACCGAGACGACTCTCAGGCCAATAACCAACAGCGGGATCTGGATACCCATGTTGGTTCCTATGTGTTCCTCGATGATCTCATCGGATGAACCACGATGTCAAGGATTCACTCAATCCCGTATGCAATTCCCTTTGTCTATCGGTATAGTACTTGCCCGAGATTCGATCATCGGTATACCGATACCTTGTTCAATCTCGTCATTGCAAGTCTCTTTACTCGTTCCGTAATCCATCATCCCGTGACCAACTCCTTAGTCACATTGAGCTCATAATGATGATGTCTTACCGAGTGGGCCCAGATATACCTCTCCGTCATACGGAGTGACAAATCCCAGTCTTGGTTCGTGCCAACTCAACAGACACTTTTGGAGATACCCGTTGCGTACCTTTATAGGCACCCAGTTACGTTGTGACGTTTGGCACACCCAAAGTATTCCTACGGCATCCGAGAGTTGCACAACCTCATGGTCTAAGGAACAGATACTTGACACTGGAAAAGCTTTAGCATTATGAACTACACAATCTTGTGCTAGGCTTAGGATTGGGTCTTGTCCATCATATCATTCTCCTAATGATGTGATCCCGTTATCAATGACATCCAATGTCCATGGTCAGGAAACCGTGACCATCTGTTGATCAACGAGCTAGTAACTAGAGGCTTACCAGGGACACGTTGTGGTCTATGTATTCACACGTGTATCGTTGTTTCCGCACAATACAATTCAAGCATGAATAACAGACAATTATCATGAACAAGGAAATATAATAATAACCATTTTATTATTGCCTCTAGGGCATATTTCCAACACGCATCACCAGAACGGGGACTAGGTGGGGAGACCTTTATTCCATCTTCAGGGAGCCGCCGCCGTCTCAACTTCCTGAGCAGGACACAAACTCTAACAAAGCTTGAAAAAAGATCTAAAAACGGAGTCCTCCCACCGGCAAGTTCCGAGATCCACTCCGCCTCCATGGCCCTAAGGCCACCGGAGACGGGACGGACCGCCGGCGGCGCCGGTGGGAGGCGGCGGCTGGCTAGGTCAGGCGAGTTCGCTAGGTTCGCTAGGTCACGGCTCCGATGCCAAATTCATTGATATTGACCGCCCCCCTTACTTCTTCCTGGTTGAATGCCTGATCGAGTTACCGTTGGAAGCAGCTCTGGAGGTGTCTCACGGAAAACCCTATGCGCCGCACGCACAGGCGAAGCCCCGCATCGCTAGCAATGGGCCAACCCATTATACAAAATCTAGCCAGCCGATTTTGGGACCTTCTAGAAGGTTTCGTGAATCATTTTTTTGACCTATTTTCCTGTTTCTTCTTGGTTTTTTGGTTTTTCATTTTCCGCTTTTCTGTTTCTTTTTTTCTTTTTTGTTTGTTTTTCCACTTTTCGTTTATTTTTTCCTTTTCAAGTTTAATTTTTAAAAGATCATCTTTCGAAAATTGTTTGAAATTTTGGAAAAAAATCCTGTTTTTAAAAAACGTTCAAAATTTCAAAAAATGGTCATGTTTATAAAACTGTTCATAAATTGAAAAAGTCTTCGAATTTTTGAAAAATTGTCGTGGATATAAAAAATGTTCTTGTTTTACAAAAAATGTTGAATGTTTTCATTTCAAATTTTTGACAATTTTCAAAAAAAATTCCTATTTTAAAAAATTATTGACAAATTTCAAAAATTGTTCACGTTTTCATTTTTTCCCATGAGTTTCAAAACTTCAAAAAATGTTCACAAGTTTCCTAAGAATCGTGCTTTCAAATTTTGTTCGGGAATTTTAAAATATGTTTGTGTTACCCAATTTTGTTTTGGAATCTGTACCGGTTTAAAAAAATATTCATGATTTTCAAAAAATGTTCATGTTTTAAAGAAATATAGTTTTTCAAAATATTGTTCACAATTTTGGAAAGTGTTTTGCGTCTCACAGTACATTTCATTTTGAAAAAAATGCTTTCAAAATCCCTAAATTAATTTGGATCTGTGCAGCGTGTTTGGTTCTTTATGTTTGATGCTCCAGTATGGCCATATACGACTGCTAGCTCAGCTGGTAGGAACGCGTCGTTTGTAGTAGCGAATCATGTGTTCGAATCCGCACGATGCAATTTTTCTTTTTGAGCTACAGTGTGTGTTTTGTGTCGGTCGCTATCTTCATGGGCCGGCCCAGTCGAAGATCCGCCTGTGCGAAACCTCAGCAACTTGACAGGGAGCGTGTCACATAGGAAGTCCCGTGTCTCACCGAGTTGAAGGCGATGTCAGAGGAGAGTGGTGGAGGAAGAATTGGGCCACCATGGCCCATAGGGGAGGTGCCCCACTTTTCCAAGTGGGGGGGGGGGGGCTTTCCCCTTGGTCAGCGCAACAAGAGGGCCCCTCCTCCCTTCTCCAAGCTGTATATGCTAGAGGATTTTGGCCCTTTGGGATACACAAGTTTTGGAGCATCCTCTAGCTCTCTAATACTAGTTCTAATTGAGATAATTGGAGCTAGTCTAGTTTCTCCAATCTTCATAATTAGAAGCGTTGCCGAATCGTGAATATCGTATGCTTGCATTTTATAGAGAGGTCGTGCTTTCGTTTTCGAGGGGTCATTCATGGGCGGTTCGCGGAATCGTTCATCTACAGTTTGAGGGACTCCTTCGATCTACACCGACTCGTCTACTTTCGTTGCTACTTGGAGTCGGTAACGATCATGATCCATACCTCTTCTCCATCTTCATATTGTTCCTGAGTTTTCTACTATGTTTCTTAACAGTGGTAAACCAACCTATTGTTGGGGAACATAGTATTTTAAAATTTTCCTACGATCACGCAAGATCTATCTACCAGATGCATAGCAACGAGAGGGAAGAGTGTGTCTACGTACCCTCGTAGACCGGCAGCGGAAGCGTCAAGTGACGCGGTTGATGTAGTCGAACTTCTTCACGATTCAACCGATCAAGCACCGAACGTACGGCACCTCCGCGTTCAGCACACGTTCAGCTTGATGACGTCCCACGAGCTCTTGATCCAGTTGAGCTTCACGGGAGAGTTTCGTCAGCACGACGGCGTGGTGACGGATATGATGTATTCACCGGCGCAGGGCTTCGCCTAAGCACCGCGACGGTATGACCGAGGTGTGTTTCTGTGGAGGGGAGCACCGCACACGGCTAAAACAATTCAACTTGTGTGTCTTTGGGTGCCCCCCTGCCCCCGTATATAAAGGAGCAAGGGGGGAGGCCGGCCGGCCCTTGTTTGGTGCGGCTAGAGGAGCAATCCTACTAGGAATGGGATTGCAATCCTATTCCTAGTAGGAATCACCAAAGAAGGAAGAGAGGGAAAGGAAAAGAGGGAGAGGTGGCGCCCCCCAATCCTAGTCCAACTAGGAACCCTAGGTGGGGCGCCGGCCAGCCCTATGGGCTGCCTCTCTCTTTCCCTTAAGGCCCACTATGGACCATCCCCCTTCGTAGGGGGTTCCGGTAACCCCCTCCGGCAATCCCGTTAAATCCGAAACTTTTCCGGAACACTTCCGGTGTCCGAATATAGTCGTCCAATATATCAATCTTTATGTCTCGGACATTCCGAGACTCCTCGTCATGTCCGTGATCTCATCCGGGACTCCGAACTACCTTCGGTACATCAAAACTCATAAACTCATAATACCGATCGTCATCAAACGTTAAGCGTGCGGACCCTACGGGTTCGAGAACTATGTAGACATGACCGAGACTCATCTCCGGTCAATAACCAATAGCGGAACCTGGATGTTCATATTGGCTCCTACATATTCTACGAAGATCTTTTATCAGTCAAAACCGCATAACAACATACGTTGTTCCTTTTGTCAACGGTATGTTACTTGCCCGAGATTCGATCGTCGGTATCTCTATACCTAGTTCAATCTCGTTACCGGCAAGTCTCTTTACTCGTTCCGTAACACATCATCTTGTGACTAACTCATTAGTCTTTTGCTTGCAAGGCTTATTGTGATGTGTGTTACCGAGAGGGCCCAGAGATACCTCTCGACACTCGGAGTGACAAATCCTAATCTTGATCTATGCCAACACCACGAATACTTTCGGAGACACCTGTAGAGCATCTTTATGATCACCCAGTTACGTTGTGACGTTTGATAGCACACAAGGTGTTCCTACGGTATTCGGGAGTTGCATAATCTCATAGTCATAGGAACATGTATAAGTCATGAAGAAAGCAATAGCAGTAAAACTAAACGATCATAGTGCTATGCTAACGGATGGGTCTTGTCCATCACATCATTCTCCTAATGATGTGATCCCGTTGATCAAATGACAACTCATGTCTATGGCTAGGAAACATAACCATCTTTGATCAATGAGCTAGTCTAGTAGAGGCATACTAAGGACATACTGTTTTGTCTATGTATTCACACATGTATTAAGTTTCCGGTTAATACAATTCTAGCATGAATAATAAACATTTATCATGATATAAGGAAATAAATAATAACTTTATTATTGCCTCTAGGGCATATTTCCTTCAGTCTCCCACTTGCACTAGAGTCAATAATCTAGCTCACATCGCCATGTGATTTAATACCGATAGTTCACATCGTTATGTGAATAACACCCATAGTTCACATCGCCATGTGACCAACACCCAAAGGGTACTAAGGTGTGATCATGTTTTGCTTCGTGAGAGAAGTTTAGTCAACGGGTCTGTCATATTCAGATCCGTATGTATTTCGCAAATTTCTATGTCTACAATGCTCTGCATGGAGCTACTCTAGCTAATTGCTCCCACTTTCAATATGCATCCAGATTGATACTTAGAGTCATCTGGATTTAGTGTCAAAGCTTGCATCGGCGTAACCCTTTATGACAAACTCTTTATCACCTCCATAATCGAGAAAAAATTCCTTAGTCATCCATTTACTAAGGATAATTTTGACCGCTGTACAGTGATCTACTCCTGGATCACTATTGTACCCCTTTGACAAACTCATGGCAAGGTACACAACATGTTTGGTACACAGCATGGCATACTTTATAGAACCTATGGCTGAGGCATAGGGAATGACTTTTCATTCTCTCTATATTTTTCTGCCGTGGTCTGGCTTTGAGTCTTACTCAACTTCACACCTTTCAAGTCAGGCAAGAACTTCTTCTTTGACTGATCCATTTTGAACTACTTCAAAATCTTATCAAGGTATGTACTCATCGAAAGTCTTATCAAGCGTCTTGATCTATCTCTATAGATCTTGATGCCCAATATGTAAGCAGCTTCACCAAGGTCTTTCTTTGAAAAACTCCTTTCAAACACTCCTTTATGCTTTCCAGAAAATTCTACATCATTTCCGATCGACAATATGTCATTCACATATACTTATCAGAAAGGTTGTAGTGCTCCCACTCACTTCTTGTAAATACATGCTTCATCGCAAGTCTGTATAAATCTATATGCTTTGATCAACTTATCAAAGCGTATATTCCAACTCCGAGATGCTTGCACCAGTCCATAGATGGATCGCTGGAGCTTGCACATTTTGTTAGCACCTTTAGGATTGACAAAACCTTCTGGTTGCATCATATACAAGTCTTCTTTAATAAATCCATTAAAGAATGCAGTTTTGGTATCCATTTGCCAGATTTCATAAAATGCGGCAATTGCTAACATGATTCGGACAGACTTAAGCATCGCTACGGGTGAGAAAGTCTCATCGTAGTCAACTCCTTGAACTTGTTGAAAAACTTTCGCAACAAGTCGAGCTTTGTAAACAGTAACATTACCGTCAGCGTCAGTCTTCCTCTTGAAGATCCATTTATTTTCGATGGCTTGCCGATCATCGGGCAAGTCAACCAAAGTCCACACTTTGTTCTCATACATGGATCCCATCTCAGATTTCATGGCTTCAAGCCATTTTGCGGAATCTGGGCTCATCATCGCTTCCTCATAGTTCGCAGGTTCATCATGGTCTAGTAACATGATTTCCAGAACTGGGTTGCCGTACCACTCTGGTGCGGAACGTACTCTGGTTGATCTACGACGTTCAGCAGAAACTTGATCCGAAGTTTCATGATCATCATCATTAACTTCCTCACTGATTGGTGTAGGAATCACTGGAACAATTTTCTGTGATGTACTACTTTCCAATCCGGGAGAAGGTACAATTACCTCATCAAGTTCTACTTTCCTCCCACTCATTTCTTTCGAGAGAAACTCCTTCTCTAGAAAGGATCCATTCTTAGCAACGAATATCTTGCCTTCGGATCTGTGATAGAAGGTGTACCCAACAGTCTCTTTTGGGTATCCTATGAAGACACATTTCTCCGACTTGGGTTCGAGCTTATCAGGTTGAAGCTTTTTCACATAAGCATCGCAGCCCCAAACTTTAAGAAACGACAACTTTGGTTTATTGCCAAACCATAGTTCATAAGGTGTCGTATCAACGGATTTAGATGGTGCCCTATTTAACGTGAATGCAGCTGTCTCTAATGCATAACCCCAAAAGCGATAGTAGTAGATCGGTAAGAGACATCATCGATCGCACCATATCTAATAAAGTACGGTTATGATGTTCAGACACACCATTACACTATGGTGTTCCAGATGGCGTGAGTAGTGAAACTATTTCACATTGTTTTTACTAAAGGCCAAACTCGCTAACTCAAATATTTTACCTCTATGATCATATCGTAGAAACTCTTATTTTCTTGTTACGATGATTCTCCACTTCACTCTGAAATTCTTTGAACTTTTCAAATGTTTCAGACTTGTGCTTCATTAAGTAGATATACCCATATCTGCTCAAATCATCAGTGAAGGTCAGAAAATAACGATACCCGCCGCGAGCTTCAACACTCATTGGTCCACATACATATGTATGTATGATCTCCAACAAATCTGTTGCTCGCTCCACAGTTCCGGAGAACGGAGTTTTAGTCATCTTGCCCATGAGGCATGGTTCGCAAGCACCAAGTGATTCATAATCAAGTGATTCCAAAAGTCCATCACTATGGAGTTTCTTCATGCGCTTTACACCAATATGACCTAAACGGCAGTGCCACAAATAAGTTGCACTATCATTATTAACCTTGCATCTTTTGTCTTCAATATTATGAATATGTGTATCACCACGATCGAGATCCAACAAACCATTTTCATTGGGTGTATGACCATAGAAGGTTTTATTCATGTAAACAGAACAACAATTATTCTCTAACTTACATGAATAACCGTATTGCAATAAACATGATCAAATCATATTCATGCTCAACACCAAATAACACTTATTTAGGTTCAACACTAATCCCGAAAGTATAGGGAGTGTGCGATGATGATCATATCAATCTTGGAACTACTTCCAATACACATCGTCACTTCATCCTTTAACTAGTTTCTGTTCATTATGCAACTCCCATTTCGAGTTACTACTCTTTAGCAACTGAACCAATATCAAATACCGAGGGGTTGCTATGAACACTAGTAAAATACACATCAATAATCTGTATATCAAATATACCTTTGTTCACTTTGCCATCCTTCTTATCCGCCAAATATCTAGGGCAGTTCCACTTCTAGTGACCATTTCCTTTGCAGTAGAAGCACTTGTTTCAGGCTTGAGTTTAGCTTTGAGTTTCTTCACGGGAGTGACAACTTGCTTGTCATTCTTCTTGAAGTTCCCCTTCTATCCCTTTGCCCTTTACTTGAAACAAGTGGTCTGGTTAACCATCAACACTTGATGCTCTTTCTTGATTTCTACCTTCGCCGATTTCAGCATCGTGAAGAGCTCGGGAATTACTTTCATCATCCCTTGCATATTATAGTTCATCACGAAGTTCTACTAACTTGGTGATAGTGTCTAGAGAACTTTGTCAATTACTATCTTATCTGGAAGATTAACTCCCACTTGATTCAAGCAATTGTACTACCCAGACAATCTGAGCACATGCTCACTGGTTGAGCTATTCTCCTCCATCTTGTAGGCAAAGTACTGTCAGAGGTCTTATACCTCTCGACACGGGCATGAGTATGAAATACTAATTTCAACTCTTGGAACATCTCATATGCTCCGTGGCGTTTCAAAACGTTTTTGAAGTCCCGGTTATAAGCCGTAAAGCATGGTGCACTAAACTATCAAGTAGTCATCATATCAAGCTTTTGTCAAAACGTTCATAACGTCTACATCTGCTCCTGCAATAGGTCTGTCACCTAGCGGTGCATCAAGGACATAATTCTTCTATGCAGCAATGAGGATAATCCTCAGATCACGGAACAATTCCGCATCATTGCTACTAACATCTTTCAACTTGGTTTTCTCTAGGAACATATGAAAAAAAAACGGGGAGCAACATCGCGAGCTATTGATCTACAACATAGATATGCTAATACTACCAGGACTAACTTCATGATAAATTAAAGTTCAATTTAATCATATTACTTAAGAACTCCCACTTAGATAGACATCCCTCCGGTCATCTAAATGATCACGTGATCCAAATCAACTAAACCATTTCCGATCATCACGTGAGATGGAGTAGTTTCAATGGTGAACATCTTATGTTGATCATATCTACTATATGATTCACGCTCGACCTTTCGATCTCCAGTGTTCCGAGGCCATATCTGCATATGCTAGGCTCGTCAAGTTTAACCCGAGTATTCTGCATGTGCAAAACTGGCTTACACCCGTTGTATTTGAACGTAGAGCTTATCACACCCGATCATCACGTGGTGTCTCGGCACGACGAACTTTCGCAACGGTGCATACTTAGGGAGAACACTTATACCTTGAAATTTAGTAAGGGATCATCTTATAATGCTACCGTCGTACTAAGCAAAATAAGAAGCATAATAAGATAAACATCACATGCAATCAAAATATGTGACATGATATGGCCATCACCATCTTGTGCTTTTGATCTCCATCTCCAAAGCACCTTCATGATCACCTTCGTCACCGGCGCGACACCTTGATCTCCATCGTAGCATCGTTGTTGTCTCGCCAACTATTGCTTCTACGACTATCGCTACCGCTTAGTGATAAAGTAAAGCAATTACATGGCGATTGCATTTCATACAATAAAGCGACAACCATATGGCTCCTGCCAGTTGCCGATAACTTTACAAAACATGATCATTTCATACAAAACCGTATAACTCATCATGTCTTGACCATATCACATCACAACATGCCCTGCAAAAACAGGTTAGACGTCCTCTACTTTGTTGTTGCAAGTTTTACGTGGCTGCTACGGGCTTAGCAAGAACCGTTCTTACCTACGCATACAAAACCACAACGATGTTTCGTCAAGTATGTGCTGTTTTAACCTTCACAAGGACCGGGCGTAGCCACACTTGATTCAGCTAAAGTGAGAGAGACAGACACCCGCCAGTCACCTTTAAGCAACGAGTGCTCGTAACGGTGAAACCAGTCTCGCGTAAGCGTACGCGTAATGTCGGTCCGGGCCGCTTCATCCCACAATACCGCCGAAGCAAAGTATGACATGCTGGTAAACAGTATGACTAGTATCGTCCACAACTCATTGTGTTCTACTCGTGCATATCATCTACGCATAGACCTGGCTCATGATGCCACTGTTGGGGAACGTAGTATTTTAAAATTTTCCTACGATCACGCAAGATCTATCTACCAGATGCATAGCAACGAGAGGGAAGAGTGTGTCTACGTACCCTCGTAGACCGGCAGCGGAAGCGTCAAGTGACGCGGTTGATGTAGTCGAACTTCTTCACGATTCAACCGATCAAGCACCGAACGTACGGCACCTCCGCGTTCAGCACACGTTCAGCTTGATGACGTCCCACGAGCTCTTGATCCAGTTGAGCTTCACGGGAGAGTTTCGTCAGCACGACGGCGTGGTGACGGATATGATGTATTCACCGGCGCAGGGCTTCGCCTAAGCACCGCGACGGTATGACCGAGGTGTGTTTCTGTGGAGGGGAGCACCGCACACGGCTAAAACAATTCAACTTGTGTGTCTTTGGGTGCCCCCCTGCCCCCGTATATAAAGGAGCAAGGGGGGAGGCCGGCCGGCCCTTGTTTGGTGCGGCTAGAGGAGCAATCCTACTAGGAATAGGATTGCAATCCTATTCCTAGTAGGAATCACCAAAGAAGGAAGAGAGGGAAAGGAAAAGAGGGAGAGGTGGCGCCCCCCAATCCTAGTCCAACTAGGAACCCTAGGTGGGGCGCCGGCCAGCCCTATGGGCTGCCTCTCTCTTTCCCTTAAGGCCCACTATGGACCATCCCCCTTCGTAGGGGGTTCCGGTAACCCCCTCCGGCAATCCCGTTAAATCCGAAACTTTTCCGGAACACTTCCGGTGTCCGAATATAGTCGTCCAATATATCAATCTTTATGTCTCGGACATTCCGAGACTCCTCGTCATGTCCGTGATCTCATCCGGGACTCCGAACTACCTTCGGTACATCAAAAACTCATAAACTCATAATACCGATCGTCATCAAACGTTAAGCGTGCGGACCCTACGGGTTCGAGAACTATGTAGACATGACCGAGACTCATCTCCGGTCAATAACCAATAGCGGAACCTGGATGTTCATATTGGCTCCTACATATTCTATGAAGATCTTTTATCGGTCAAAACCGCATAACAACATACGTTGTTCCTTTTGTCATCGGTATGTTACTTGCCCGAGATTCGATCGTCGGTATCTCCATACCTAGTTCAATCTCGTTACCGGCAAGTCTCTTTACTCGTTCCGTAACACATCATCTCATGACTAACTCATTAGTCTTTTGCTTGCAAGGCTTATTGTGATGTGTGTTACCGAGAGGGCCCAGAGATACCTCTCCGACACTCGGAGTGACAAATCCTAATCTTGATCTATGCCAACACCACGAATACTTTCGGAGACACCTGTAGAGCATCTTTATGATCACCCAGTTACGTTGTGACGTTTGATAGCACACAAGGTGTTCCTACGGTATTCGGGAGTTGCATAATCTCATAGTCATAGGAACATGTATAAGTCATGAAGAAAGCAATAGCAGTAAAACTAAACGATCATAGTGCTATGCTAACGGATGGGTCTTGTCCATCACATCATTCTCCTAATGATGTGATCACGTTGATCAAATGACAACTCATGTCTATGGCTAGGAAACATAACCATCTTTGATCAATGAGCTAGTCTAGTAGAGGCATACTAGGGACATACTGTTTTGTCTATGTATTCACACATGTACTAAGTTTCCGGTTAATACAATTCTAGCATGAATAAAAGACATTTATCATGATATAAGGAAATACAAATAATCATCTTTATTATTGCCTCTAGGGCATATTTCCTTCAGTCTCCCACTTGCACTAGAGTCAATAATCTTGCTCACATCGCCATGTGATTTAATACCGATAGTTCACATCGTTATGTGAATAACACCCATAGTTCACATCACCATGTGACCAACACCCAAAGGGTTTACTAGAGTCAATAATCTAGTTCACATCGCTATGTGATTAATACCCAAGAGTAATAAGGTGTGATCATGTTTTGCTTGTGAGAGAAGTTTAGTCAACGGGTCTGTCACATTCAGATCCGTATGTATTTCGCAAATTTCTATGTCTACAATGCTCTGCATGGAGCTACTCTAGCTAATTGCTCCCACTTTCAATACGCATCCAGATTGATACTTAGAGTCATCTGGATTTAGTGTCAAAGCTTGCATCGGCGTAACCCTTTACGACGAACTCTTTATCACCTCCATAATCGAGAAATATTTCCTTAGTCATCCAATTACTAAGGATAATTTTGACCGCTGTACAGTGATCTACTCCTGGATCACTATTGTACCTCCCTGTCAAACTCATGGCAAGGTACACAACGTGTTTTGTACACAGCATGGCATACTTTATAGAACCTATGGCTGAGGCATAGGGAATGACTTTCATTCTCTCTATAATTTTCTGCCGTGGTCTGGCTTTGAGTCTTACTCAACTTCATACCTTACAAGTCACGCAAGAACTCCTTCTTTGACTGATCCATTTTGAACTACTTCAAAATCTTATCAAGGTATGTACTCATCGAAAGTCTTATCAAGCGTCTTGATCTATCTCTATAGATCTTGATGCCCAATATGTAAGCAGCTTCACCAAGGTCTTTCTTTGAAAAAACTCCTTTCAAACACTCCTTTATGCTTTCCAGAAAATTCTACATCATTTCCGATCGACAATATGTCATTCACATATACTTATCAGAAAGGTTGTAGTGCTCCCACTCACTTCTTGTAAATACAGGCTTCACCGCAAGTCTGTATAAATCTATATGCTTTGATCAACTTATCAAAGCGTATATTCCAACTCCGAGATGCTTGCACCAGTCCATAGATGGATCGCTGGAGCTTGCACATTTTGTTAGCACCTTTAGGATTGACAAAACCTTCTGGTTGCATCATATACAACTCTTCTTTGAGATATCCATTCAGGAATGCAGTTTTGACATCCATTTGCCAGATTTCATAATCATAAAATGCGGCAATTGCTAACATGATTCGGACAGACTTAAGCATCGCTACAGGTGAGAAAGTCTCATCGTAGTCAACTCCTTGAACTTGTCGAAACCCTTTCGCAACAAGTCGAGCTTTGTAAACAGTAACATTACCGTCTGCGTCGGTCTTCCTCTTGAAGATCCATTTATTTTCGATGGCCTGCCGATCATCGGGCAAGTCAACCAAAGTCCACACTTTGTTCTCATACATGGATCCCATCTCAGATTTCATGGCCTCAAGCCATTTTGCGGAATCTGGGCTCATCATCGCTTCCTCATAGTTCGTAGGTTCATCATGGTCTAGTAACATGATTTCTAGAACTGGGTTGCCGTACCACTCTGGTGCGGAACGTAATCTGGTTGATCTACGACGTTCAGCAGAAACTTGATCCGAAGTTTCATGATCATCATCATTAACTTCCTCACTGATTGGTGTAGGAATCACTGGAACAATTTTCTGTGATGTACTACATTCCAATTCGGGAGAAGGTACAGTTACCTCATCAAGTTCTACTTTCCTCCCACTCACTTCTTTCGAGAGAAACTCCTTCTCTAGAAAGGATCCATTCTTAGCAACGAATATCTTGCCTTCGGATCTGTGATAGAAGGTGTACCCAACAGTCTCTTTTGGGTATCCTATGAAGACACATTTCTCCGACTTGGGTTCGAGCTTATCAGGTTGAAGCTTTTTCACATAAGCATCGCAGCCCCAAACTTTAAGAAACGACAACTTTGGTTTATTGCCAAACCATAGTTCATAAGGTGTCGTATCAACGGATTTAGATGGTGCCCTATTTAACGTGAATGCAGCTGTCTCTAATGCATAACCCCAAAAGCGATAGTAGTAGATCGGTAAGAGACATCATCGATCGCACCATATCTAATAAAGTACGGTTATGATGTTCAGACACACCATTACACTATGGTGTTCCAGATGGCGTGAGTAGTGAAACTATTTCACATTGTTTTTACTAAAGGCCAAACTCGCTAACTCAAATATTTTACCTCTATGATCATATCGTAGAAACTCTTATTTTCTTGTTACGATGATTCTCCACTTCACTCTGAAATTCTTTGAACTTTTCAAATGTTTCAGACTTGTGCTTCATTAAGTAGATATACCCATATCTGCTCAAATCATCAGTGAAGGTCAGAAAATAACGATACCCGCCGCGAGCTTCAACACTCATTGGTCCACATACATATGTATGTATGATCTCCAACAAATCTGTTGCTCGCTCCACAGTTCCGGAGAACGGAGTTTTAGTCATCTTGCCCATGAGGCATGGTTCGCAAGCACCAAGTGATTCATAATCAAGTGATTCCAAAAGTCCATCACTATGGAGTTTCTTCATGCGCTTTACACCAATATGACCTAAACGGCAGTGCCACAAATAAGTTGCACTATCATTATTAACCTTGCATCTTTTGTCTTCAATATTATGAATATGTGTATCACCACGATCGAGATCCAACAAACCATTTTCATTGGGTGTATGACCATAGAAGGTTTTATTCATGTAAACAGAACAACAATTATTCTCTAACTTACATGAATAACCGTATTGCAATAAACATGATCAAATCATATTCATGCTCAACACCAAATAACACTTATTTAGGTTCAACACTAATCCCGAAAGTATAGGGAGTGTGCGATGATGATCATATCAATCTTGGAACTACTTCCAATACACATCGTCACTTCATCCTTTAACTAGTTTCTGTTCATTATGCAACTCCCATTTCGAGTTACTACTCTTTAGCAACTCAACCAATATCAAATACCGAGGGGTTGCTATGAACACTAGTAAAATACACATCAATAATCTGTATATCAAATATACCTTTGTTCACTTTGCCATCCTTCTTATCCGCCAAATATCTAGGGCAGTTCCACTTCTAGTGACCATTTCCTTTGCAGTAGAAGCACTTGTTTCAGGCTTGTGTTTAGCTTTGGGTTTCTTCACGGGAGTGACAACTTGCTTGTCATTCTTCTTGAAGTTCCCCTTCTATCTCTTTGCCCTTTACTTGAAACAAGTGGTCTGGTTAACCATCAACACTTGATGCTCTTTCTTGATTTCTACCTTCGCCGATTTCAGCATCGTGAAGAGCTCGGGAATTACTTTCGTCATCCCTTGCATATTATAGTTCATCACGAAGTTCTACTAACTTGGTGATAGTGTCTAGAGAACTTTGTCAATTACTATCTTATCTGGAAGATTAACTCCCACTTGATTCAAGCAATTGTACTACCCAGACAATCTGAGCACATGCTCACTGGTTGAGCTATTCTCCTCCATCTTGTAGGCAAAGTACTGTCAGAGGTCTTATACCTCTCGACACGGGCATGAGTATGAAATACTAATTTCAACTCTTGGAACATCTCATATGCTCCGTGGCGTTTCAAAATGTTTTTGAAGTCCCGGTTATAAGCCGTAAAGCATGGTGCACTAAACTATCAAGTAGTCATCATATCAAGCTTTTGTCAAAACGTTCATAACGTCTACATCTGCTCCTGCAATAGGTCTGTCACCTAGCGGTGCATCAAGGACATAATTCTTCTATGCAGCAATGAGGATAATCCTCAGATCACGGAACAATTCCGCATCATTGCTACTAACATCTTTCAACTTGGTTTTCTCTAGGAACATATGAAAAAAAAACGGGGAGCAACATCGCGAGCTATTGATCTACAACATAGATATGCTAATACTACCAGGACTAACTTCATGATAAATTAAAGTTCAATTTAATCATATTACTTAAGAACTCCCACTTAGATAGACATCCCTCCGGTCATCTAAATGATCACGTGATCCAAATCAACTAAACCATGTCCGATCATCACGTGAGATGGAGTAGTTTCAATGGTGAACATCTTATGTTGATCATATCTACTATATGATTCACGCTCGACCTTTTGGTCTCCAGTGTTCCGAGGCCATATCTGTATATGCTAGGCTCGTCAAGTTTAACCCGAGTATTCTGCGTGTGCAAAACTGGCTTACACCCGTTGTATTTGAACGTAGAGCTTATCACACCCGATCATCACGTGGTGTCTCGGCACGACGAACTTTCGCAACGGTGCATACTCAGGGAGAACACTTATACCTTGAAATTTAGTAAGGGATCATCTTATAATGCTACCGTCGTTCTAAGCAAAATAAGAAGCATAATAAGATAAACATCACATGCAATCAAAATATGTGACATGATATGGCCATCATCATCTTGTGCTATTGATCTCCATCTTCAAAGCACCGTCATGATCACCTTTGTCACCGGCTTGACACCTTGATCTTCATCGTAGTATCGTTGTCGTCTCGCCAACTATTGCTTCCACGACTATCGCTACCGTTTAGTGATAAAGTAAAGCAATTACATGGCGATTGCATTTCATACAATAAAGCGACAACCATATGGCTCCTGCCAGTTGCCGATAACTTTACAAAACATGATCATCTCATACAAAATCGTATAACTCATGTCTTGACCATATCACATCACAACATGCCCTGCAAAAACAAGTTAGACGTCCTCTACTTTGTTTGTTGCAAGTTTTACGTGGCTGCTACGGGCTTAGCAAGAACCGTTCTTACCTATGCATACAAAACCACAACGATGTTTCGTCAAGTATGTGCTGTTTTAACCTTCACAAGGACCGGGCGTAGCCACACTTGATTCAGCTAAAGTGAGAGAGACAGACACCCGCCAGTCACCTTTAAGCAACGAGTGCTCGTAACAGTGAAACCAGTCTCGCGTAAGCGTACGCGTAATGTCGGTCCGGGCCGCTTCATCTCACAATACCGCCGAAGCAAAGTATGACATGCTGGTAAGCAGTATGACTAGTATCGTCCACAATCTCATTGTGTTCTACTCGTGCATATCATCTACGCATAGACCTGGCTCATGATGCCACTGTTGGGGAACGTAGTATTTTAAAATTTTCCTACGATCACGCAAGATCTACCTACCAGATGCATAGCAACGAGAGGGGAAAGTGTGTCTACGTACCCTCGTAGACCGGGAGCGGAAGCGTCAAGTGACGCGGTTGATGTTGTCGAACTTCTTCGCGATCCAACCGATCAAGCACCGAACGTACGGCACCTCCGCGTTCAGCACACGTTCAGCTTGATGACGTCCCACGAGCTCTTGATCCAGTTGAGCTTCACGGGAGAGTTTCGTCAGCACGACGGCGTGGTGACGGATATGATGTGTTCATCGGCGCAGGGCTTCGCCTAAGCTCCGCGACGGTATGACCGAGGTGTGATTCTGTGGAGGGGGGCACCGCACACGGCTAAAACAATTCAACTTGTGTGTCTTTGGGTGCCCCCCTGCCCCCGTATATAAAGGAGCAAGGGAGGAGGGGCCGGCCACCTCCTATGGTGCGGCTAGGGAGGGGACTCCTACTAGGAATAGGATTGCAATCCTATTCCTAGTAGGATTCACCGGAAGGAAGAAGGGGGAAAGGATTAGGAGAGGTGGCGCCCCCCCCAATCCTAGTCCAACTAGGATTCCTAGGTGGGGGCGCCGGCCAGCCCTATGGGCTGCCTCTCTCTCACCCTTTAGGCCCACTATGGACCATCCCCTCTCGTAGGGGGTTCCGGTAACCCCCTCCAGCATTCCCGATAAATCCGAAACTTTTCCGGTATACTTCCGGTGTCCGAATATAGCCGTCCAATATATCAATCTTTATGTCTCGGACATTCCGAGACTCCTCGTCATGTCCGTGATCTCATCCGGGACTCCGAACTACCTTTGGTACATCAATACTCAAAAACTCATAATACCGATCGTCATCAAACGTTAAGCGTGCGGACCCTACGGGTTCGAGAACTATGTAGACATGACCGAGACTCATCTCTGGTCAATAACCAATAGCGGAACCTGGATGTTTATATTGGCTCCTACATATTCTACGAAGATCTTTTATCGGTCAGAACCGCATAACAACATACGTTGTTCCTTTTGTCAAACGGTATGTTACTTGCCCGAGATTCGATCGTCGGTATCTTTATACCTAGTTCAATCTCGTTGCCGGCAAGTCTCTTTACTCGTTCCGTAACACATCATCTCGTGACTAACTCATTAGTCTTTTTGCTTGCAAGGCTTATTATGATGTGTGTTACCGAGAGGGCCCAGAGATACCTCTCCGACACTCGGAGTGACAAATCCTAATCTTGATCTATGCCAACACCACGAATACTTTCGGAGACACCTGTAGAGCATCTTTATGATCACCCAGTTACGTTGTGACGTTTGATAGCACACAAGGTGTTCCTACGGTATTCGGGAGTTGCATAATCTCATAGTCATAGGAACATGTATAAGTCATGAAGAAAGCAATGGCAGTTAAACTAAACGATCATAGTGCTATGCTAACGGATGGGTCTTGTCCATCACATCATTCTCCTAATGATGTGATCCCGTTGATCAAATGACAACTCATGTCTATGGCTAGGAAACATAACCATCTTTGATCAATGAGCTAGTCTAGTAGAGGCATACTAGGGACATACTGTTTTGTCTATGTATCCACACATGTACTAAGTTTCCGGTTAATACAATTCTAGCATGAATAAAAGACATTTATCATGATATAAGGAAATACAAATAACATCTTTATTATTGCCTCTAGGGCATATTTCCTTCAGTCTCCCACTTGAACTAGAGTCAATAATCTAGATTACAAAGTGATGATCCTCACACCCATGGAGTCTTGGTGCTGATCATGTTTTGCCCGTGGAAGAGGCTTAGTCAACGGGTCTGCAACATTCAGATCCGTATGTATTTTGCAAATCTCTATGTCTCCCTCCTTGACTAGATCGCGGATGGAATTGAAGCGTCTTTTGATGTGCTTTCTTCTCTTGTGAAACCTGGATTCCTTCGCCAAGGCTATGGCTCCAGTGTTGTCACAAAAGATTTTCATTGGACCCGATGCACTAGGTACTACACCTAGATCGGATATGAACTCCTTCATCCAGACTCCTTCATTTGCTGCTTCCGAAGCAGCTATGTATTCCGCTTCACACGTAGATCCCGCCACGATGCTCTGCTTGGAACTGCACCAGCTGACAGCTCCACCGTTCAATAAAAATACATATCCGGTTTGTGACTTTGAGTCATCCGGATCAGTGTCAAAGCTAGAATCGACGTAACCGTTTACGACGAGCTCTTTGTCACCTCCATATACGAGAAACATATCCTTTGTTCTTTTCAGATACTTTAGGATGTTTTTGACCGCTGTCCAGTGATCCACTCCTGGATTACTTTGGTACCTCCCTGCTAGAATTATAGCAAGACACACATCAGGTCTGGTACACAGCATTGCATACATGATAGATCCTATGGCTGAGGCATAGGGAATGACTTTCATTTTCTCTCTATCTTCTGCAGTGGTCGGGCATTGAGTCTTACTCAACTTCATACCTTGTAAAACAGGCAAGAACCCTTTCTTTGACTGATCCATTTTGAACTTCTTCAAAATCTTATCAAGGTATGTGCTTTGTGAAAGTCCAATTAAGCGTCTTGATCTATGTCTATAGATCTTGATACCTACTCCCTCTGTAAACTAATATAAGAGCATTTAGATTACTAAAGTAGTGATCTAAACGCTCTTATATTAGTTTACGGAGGGAGTAATATATAAGCAGCTTCACCGAGGTCTTTCATTGAAAAACTTTTATTCAAGTATCCTTTTATGCTATCCAGAAATTCTATATCATTTCCAATCAACAATATGTCATCTACATATAATATTAGAAATGCTATAGAGCTCCCACTCACTTTCTTGTAAATACAGGCTTCTCCAAAAGTCTGTATAAAACCATATGCTTTGATCACCTCATCAAAGCGTATATTCCAACTCCGAGATGCTTGCACCAGTCCATAGATGGATCGCTGGAGCTTGCATACTTTGTTAGCACCTTTTGGATCGACAAAACCTTCTGGTTGCATCATATACAACTCTTCTTTGAGATATCCATTTAGGAATGCAGTTTTGACATCCATTTGCCAGATTTCATAATCATAAAATGCGGCAATTGCTAACATGATTCGGACAGACTTAAGCATCGCTACAGTTGAGAAAGTCTCATCGTAGTCAACTCCTTGAACTTGTCGAAAACCTTTCGCAACAAGTCGAGCTTTGTAAATAGTAATATTACCGTCTGCGTCGGTCTTCCTCTTGAAGATCCATTTATTTTCGATGGCTTGCCGATCATCGGGCAAGTCAACCAAAGTCCATACTTTGTTCTCATACATGGATCCCATCTCAGATTTCATGGCTTCAAGCCATTTTGCGGAATCTGGGCTCATCATCGCTTCCTCATAGTTCGTAGGTTCATCATGGTCTAGTAACATGATTTCCAGAACTGGGTTGCCGTACCACTCTGGTGCGGAACGTACTCTGGTTGATCTACGACGTTCAGTAGAAACTTGATCCGAAGTTTCATGATCATTATCATTAACTTCCTCACTAATTGGTGTAGGAATCACTGGAACAATTTCCTGTGATGTACTATTTTCCAATATGGGAGAAGGTATAATTACCTCATCAAGTTCTACTTTCCTCCCACTCACTTCTTTCGAGAGAAACTCTTTTTCTAGAAAGGATCCGTTCTTAGCAACGAATATTTTGCCTTCGGATCTGTGATAGAAGGTGTACCCAACAGTTTCTTTTGGGTATCCTATGAAGACACATTTTTCCGACTTGGGTTCGAGCTTATCAGGTTGAAGTGTTTTCACATAAGCATCGCAGCCCCAAACTTTAAGAAACGACAACTTTGGTTTCTTGCCAAACCATAGTTCATAAGGCGTCGTATCAACGGATTTAGATGGTGCCCTATTTAACGTGAATGCAGCTGTCTCTAAAGCATAACCCCAAAACGATAGTGGTAAATCGGTAAGAGACATCATAGATCGCACCATATCCAATAAAGTACGGTTACGATGTTCGGACACACCATTACGTTGTGGTGTTCCAGGTGGCGTGAGTTGTGAAACTATTCCACATTGTTTCAAATGAAGACCAAACTCGTAACTCAAATATTCTCCTCCACGATCAGATCGTAGGAACTTTATTTTCTTGTTACGATGATTCTCTACTTCACTCTGAAATTCTTTGAACTTTTCAAATGTTTCAGACTTGTGTTTCATTAAGTAGATATGCCCATATCTGCTCAAATCATCAGTGAAGGTCAGAAAATAACGATACCCGCCGCGAGCATCAACACTCATTGGTCCACATACATCAGTATGTATGATTTCCAACAAATCTGTTGCTCGCTCCATGGTTCCAGAGAACGGAGTTTTAGTCATCTTGCCCATGAGGCATGGTTCGCAAGCACCAAGTGATTCATAATCAAGTGATTCCAAAAGTCCATCTTTATGGAGTTTCTTCATGCGTTTTACACCAATATGACCTAAACGGCAGTGCCACAAATAAGTTGCACTATCATTATTAACCTTGCATCTTTTGGTTTCAATATTATGAATATGTGTATCACTACAATCGAGATCCAGTAAGAATAGACCACTCTTTAAGGGTGCATGACCATAAAAGATATTATTCATCAAAATGGAACAACCATTATTCTCTGATTTAAATGAATAACCGTCTCGCAATAAACAAGATCCAGATATAATGTTCATGCTCAACGCTGGCACCAAATAACAATTATTTAGGTCTAAAACTAATCCCGAAGGTAGATGTAGAGGTAGCGTGCCGATGGCAATCACATCGACTTTGGAACCGTTTCCCACGCGCATCGTCACCTCGTCCTTAGCTAATCTTCGTTTAATCCGTAGTCCCTGTTTCGAGTTACAAATATTAGCAACCGAACCGGTATCAAATACCCAGGTACTACTACGAGCATTAGTAAGGTACACATCAATAACATGTATATCACATATACCTTTGTTCATCTTGCCATCCTTCTTATCCGCCAAATACTTGGGGCAGTTCCGCTTCCAGTGTCCAGTCCCCTTGCAGTAGAAGCACTCAGTTTCAGGCTTGGCTCCAGACTTGGGTTTCTTCGTGGAAGTAGCAACTGTCTTGCTATTCTTCTTGAAGTTCCCCTTCTTTCCCTTGCCCTTTTTCTTGAAACTAGTGGTCTTGTTAACCATCAACACTTGATGCTCCTTCTTGATTTCTACCTCCGCAGCCTTGAGCATAGCGAAGAGCTCGGGAATTGTCTTTTGCATCCCTTGCATATTATAGTTCATCACAAAGCCTTTATAGCTTGGTGGCAGTGATTGAAGAACTCTATCAATAACACTATCCTCGTCAACTTTGCAACCAAGTTGAGTCATATGATTGTAGTACCCAGACATTCTGAGCAAGTGTTCACTGATAGAACTATTCTCCTCCATCTTGCAGCTGTAGAACTTATTGGAAATCTCATATTTCTCAATTCGGGCATTTGCTTGAAATATTAACTTCAACTCCTGGAACATCTCATATGGTCCATGACGTTGAAAACGTCGTTGAAGTCCCGGTTCTAAGCCGTAAAGCATGGCACACTGAACTATCGTGTAGTCATCAGACCGCGATTGCCAGACGTTCAAAGCATCTACATTAGCGGGAGGGGGCTTGTCACCTAGCGGTGCTTCAAGGACATAATTCTTCTGTGCAGCAATGAGGATAATCCTCAGGTTACGGACCCAGTCCGTGTAATTGCTACCATCATCTTTCAACTTAGCTTTCTCTAGGAATGCATTAAAATTCAAAGGAACGGTAGCACGGGCCATTGATCTACAACAACATAGATATGCAAAAACTATCAGGACTAAGTTCATGATAAATTAAAGTTCAATTTAATCATATTAATTTAAAGAACTCCCACTTAGATAGACATCCCTCCGGTCATCTAAATGATCACGTGATCCAAATCAACTAAACCATGTCTGATCATCACGTGAGATGGAGTAGTTTCAATGGTGAACATCTTATGTTGATCATATCTACTATATGATTCACGCTCGACCTTTCGGTCTCCAGTGTTCCGAGGCCATATCTGCATATGCTAGGCTCGTCAAGTTTAACCCGAGTATTCTGCATGTGCAAAACTGGCTTACACCCGTTGTATTTGAACGTAGAGCTTATCACACCCGATCATCACGTGGTGTCTCGGCACGACGAACTTTCGCAACGGTGCATACTTAGGGAGAACACTTATACCTTGAAATTTAGTAAGGGATCATCTTATAATGCTACCGTCGTACTAAGCAAAATAAGAAGCATAATAAGATAAACATCACATGCAATCAAAATATGTGACATGATATGGCCATCACCATCTTGTGCTTTTGATCTCCATCTCCAAAGCACCTTCATGATCACCTTCGTCACCGGCGCGACATCTTGATCTCCATCGTAGCATCGTTGTTGTCTCGCCAACTATTGCTTCTACGACTATCGCTACCGCTTAGTGATAAAGTAAAGCAATTACATGGCGATTGCATTTCATACAATAAAGCGACAACCATATGGCTCCTGCCAGTTGCCGATAACTTTACAAAACATGATCATTTCATACAAAACCGTATAACTCATCATGTCTTGACCATATCACATCACAACATGCCCTGCAAAAACAGGTTAGACGTCCTCTACTTTGTTGTTGCAAGTTTTACGTGGCTGCTACGGGCTTAGCAAGAACCGTTCTTACCTACGCATACAAAACCACAACGATGTTTCGTCAAGTATGTGCTGTTTTAACCTTCACAAGGACCGGGCGTAGCCACACTTGATTCAGCTAAAGTGAGAGAGACAGACACCCGCCAGTCACCTTTAAGCAACGAGTGCTCGTAACGGTGAAACCAGTCTCGCGTAAGCGTACGCGTAATGTCGGTCCGGGCCGCTTCATCCCACAATACCGCCGAAGCAAAGTATGACATGCTGGTAAACAGTATGACTAGTATCGTCCACAACTCATTGTGTTCTACTCGTGCATATCATCTACGCATAGACCTGGCTCATGATGCCACTGTTGGGGAACGTAGTATTTTAAAATTTTCCTACGATCACGCAAGATCTATCTACCAGATGCATAGCAACGAGAGGGAAGAGTGTGTCTACGTACCCTCGTAGACCGGCAGCGGAAGCGTCAAGTGACGCGGTTGATGTAGTCGAACTTCTTCACGATTCAACCGATCAAGCACCGAACGTACGGCACCTCCGCGTTCAGCACACGTTCAGCTTGATGACGTCCCACGAGCTCTTGATCCAGTTGAGCTTCACGGGAGAGTTTCGTCAGCACGACGGCGTGGTGACGGATATGATGTATTCACCGGCGCAGGGCTTCGCCTAAGCACCGCGACGGTATGACCGAGGTGTGTTTCTGTGGAGGGGGGCACCGCACACGGCTGGAACAATTCAACTTGTGTGTCTTTGGGTGCCCCCTAAGGAGCAAGGGGGGAGGCCGGCCGGCCCTTGTTTGGTGCGGCTAGGGGTGCAATCCTACTAGGAATAGGATTGCAATCCTATTCCTAGTAGGAACCACCAAAGAAGGAAGAGAGGGAATAGGAAAAGAAGAAGAGGTGGCGCCCCCCAACTCCTAGTCCAACTAGGAACCCTAGGTGGGGCGCCGGCCAGCCCTATGGGCTGCCTCTCTCTTTTCCATAAGGCCCACTATGGACCATCCCCCTTCGTAGGGGGTTCCGGTAACCCCCTCCGGCAATCCCGTTAAATCCGAAACTTTTCCGGTATACTTCCGGTGTCCGAATATAGTCGTCCAATATATCAATCTTTATGTCTCGGACATTCCGAGACTCCTCGTCATGTCCGTGATCTCATCCGGGACTCCGAACTACCTTCGGTACATCAATACTCATAAACTCATAATACCGATCATCATCAAACGTTAAGCGTGCGGACCCTACGGGTTCGAGAACTATGTAGACATGACCGAGACTCATCTCCGGTCAATAACCAATAGCGGAACCTGGATGTTCATATTGGCTCCTACATATTCTACGAAGATCTATTATCGGTCAGAACCGCATAACAACATACGTTGTTCCTTTTGTCAACGGTATGTTACTTGCCCGAGATTCGATCATCGGTATCTCTATACCTAGTTCAATCTCGTTACTGGCAAGTCTCTTTACTCGTTCCGTAACTCATCATCTCGTGACTAACTCATTAGTCTTTTGCTTGCAAGGCTTATTGTGATGTGTGTTACCGAGAGGGCCCAGAGATACCTCTCCGACACTCGGAGTGACAAATCCTAATCTTGATCTATGCCAACACCACGAATACTTTTGGAGACACCTGTAGAGCATCTTTATGATCACCCAGTTACGTTGTGACGTTTGATAGCACACAAGGTGTTCCTACGGTATTCGGGAGTTGCATAATCTCATAGTCATAGGAACATGTATAAGTCATGAAGAAAGCAATAGCAGTAAAACTAAACGATCATAGTGCTATGCTAACGGATGGGTCTTGTCCATCACATCATTCTCCTAATGATGTGATCCCGTTGATCAAATGACAACTCATGTCTATGGCTAGGAAACATAACCATCTTTGATCAATGAGCTAGTCTAGTAGAGGCATACTAGGGACATACTGTTTTTGTCTATGTATCCACACATGTACTAAGTTTCCGGTTAATACAATTCTAGCATGAATAAAAGACATTTATCATGATATAAGGAAATATAAATAACAACTTTATTATTGCCTCTAGGGCATATTTCCTTCACCTATGTGATCGGAGATCCCGTGAAGTAGGACCTGGGAAAAACAAGGCAGTGGTGAACTAAGAAGAGTAACTTTACTAACCCACTCCGTTGGAGATATAATACTCTCGACTTTACTAACCCACTCCATTGGAGATATAATACTCTCGAAAATTGTATGGGAGGTTAACTACTGTCTTAATGTGTTCCAAAGCTTATATAAGCAAAATGCTATCCTATAGAGCGATCTTTGGAGGAACACACATATATCAGCTCGACTGTTGGTCATAGTTTATGAGATTGGGGTGATCTCTAGCAAGCTCATGAATACTGAGGAGTGTGACTAATATGCTCCACCCGAGGGGCCATCCTTCATCAGGCTAGTACTAGTAAGACATTTGGTGAAACTTCTTTATGCCAAACTGGAAATTCAAGGATTAGTCTATTGTTCAGTTATGAAGGAGTGTAGCTTCTTGCTCTAGGTGGAGTTCAACCTTATCAGGTCTCCATTGAAATACTAGTATATCAAAGCACTGTTTGAAACAAGAGGACAAAATGGGCCCTGGAAATCTAGTCGAGGGTTGTTGGAATATAGGGTGGGCCTTGCACCCATCTAACAATTTCAGAAAAATCTATTAGGGCCCATATGGGTTTTATGGCAATGGGTGTAGTGGGAAGTTTAATCTCATATTGCAAGTTTGGAGAGAAGTTGGACCTCCTTATAAGGGATTCTCTTCCACATACTATTGGAGCTTGAGAAGAGAAGTGGTTCCCGTGCGCTTCTCCTCCGTCGCCCTTGTTGGAAGTATGCCCTAGAGGCAATAATATTGTATTATTATATTTCCATAGTTAAGAGGTTATATACTATGCTATAACTGCTATGATCCTGGAATATGTGATTTTGTGGAAAACTCATATGCACGTGTAGAATGATAAAATATGATTCGAAGTCTCGCCTCTAAGACTAGCTCAAGTGTTGTTCGATCATGTTTTCCGAATCTTGAGATATCGTTAAGAGTAATGATAGTCTCAAACAACTTTCAGAGTGTGACGTTAGAAGAACAATCATATTGAATCGACCCAAACTTGTTTGTTATACTTTGAGATAATAACATGGAGTGTTAACGTGTGTTTACTTCCTTAGACCATGATATTATCGTAGTCTCTTCTTACCGTACGATGGGCTTTAGGGTTGCGCAAACGTCATCTGTAACACGGTAATCATAACGACAACTTACGTATTCATCGGAAAGTCTGACAAGGGACACGATAGCTCGAGAGTGCAATTTTCTCCTCCGATGATGACGAGATATTCTTAGGGCCCTATAGGCGTGACGACATCCATCATCGTCTGGCCAGACACGTCACGGGGATGCCGAAATATGACAACGAGAAAGAAGAACGAAACCGATAACGAGGAGACCGGTATAGTGAGCATGCGCATGGCTCAAGAAGATACCAATATATATATCACACATCGGGTTTTGTAAAGTATCATGAAGAAATAATATCACATGATAACCAAACGTTCACTCGAATGTCGTTCGTGTAATCATAGGGATCGTCGAATGTCATTCGTGTAACATACTGATCGATATGGACATCCACGGTTTCCTTCATGTCTATGTTTTACCCGACCTACAGGATCACAAGCTTAAGTTAATCATGATCTGTTGAGTGTTAGTAGGAGAGTATCGAGAATATATTTGTGGAATTGTTTCATTAATATTCGGAATAGCTTCGGGAAGAACCGCAAAATTGGATTTTTGGGGATGCCCTTGAGTTTTACAAGTGATTGGCCTCTGATCCATCTTAATTCTGTTTGAAGTCGTCTGACTTGTTGTAGGCTCGGTGATGACTTATGAACAGAGAACTCCTACCTAGGAATAAGATTGTGCCGCGCATTACAAGCATACAGGATCATTCTAGGCCTGGAGAGAACCTAGGAGATTGTACTTCAGATGATGAAACAGGTACTACAATAGAAGCCCCTGCATTGTTGCAAGACTCCGCAACATGCTAATAATCACAAAGCAGAACAAAGCAGAACACAAATCCTAATAATCCCTTAATGCTAGATTTCAGCCAACGAACGATGATGCCATTGGCATCGATCATTCTTCCCTGCCTAGTACTGTACCTAGTACTACTTGGTTATGCGGCGGTGGCGGTGGCGCACTCGACGTCGCTGGCGCTCACCCTCTTGGCCTTGACGGTCTGCTTGTACGAGTACCGGGCGGCGACGAGCACGTAGAAGCCCAGGTTGACGGCGGAGATGGCCGCGAGCAGCCAGTAGAAGAGGTCCAGCCTGCTCCGGCTCAGGTCCTTGCCGAACCACCCGTCCCGCCGCCCGCCGTGCGAGCTCACGTGGTCCGCCGCCGCGATCACCAGGCTGCTCAGGAAGCTCCCGGCGCCGATCACGCTCAGGTACAGCCCGATGCCCAGGCTGCGCATGCTGTCCGGCACCTGGTCGTAGAAGTACTCCTGGAGCCCCACCAGCGCGAACCCGTCGGCCACGCCCATCAGCGCGAACTGCGGCACCAGCCAGAATACCGACATGGTGGCGGTGGAGTGCAGGCGGCGACGCTCGACGACCGCGGCCACGGCCATGGCCACCACGGCGAGCGCCATGCCGACGCCGATGCGCCGAAGGACGCTGAGCCCGCGCTCCGTCCCAGTCACGCGGCGCAGGCACGGCTCCAGCACCTTGTCGTAGAGCGCCACGGTGGCGATCATGGCGATGGCAGCCAGCGCAAAGATGGACGCCGGCGGGAGCACGAAGTGGGGGCCCATGCGGCGGTCCATCACGCTGCCCTGCTTGACGAAGAAGGTGGACACCTGCGCCGTCGTGATGCCGAACGGGAGCGTGGTCACCCAGATGGGCACCATCGACACCACCAGCTTCGTCTCCTCCACCTGCGTCAACGTGGCCAGCCGCCACGCCCCGCGCCGCCCCTCGCCATCATGCTCCACGATTGCCGCCTTGTCGAGACACCGGAGCTGGTCGGTGTGGCAGAGCAGCCTCTTCTTGCCGCCGTCCTCCTCGTTCAGCTCACCGACGTCGGTTGGCAGCCGAAGGCGCCGCTTCCTGACGGCGGCCACGACAACCCGCAGCATCGGCGTGAGCGGGCTGCCCTGCGGCACCCTGTACCGGTACGTCCGCCACCCCGCGAGGTACACGACGAGGGAGCACCCCATGACTGCAGCGAGCAGCACCGTGGCGGCACCCCATCCGACACGCTCCTGGACATACACGACGACGGTGACCCCGAGCAGCACCCCGGAGCAGAGCGCGCAGTTCCACCAGTTGAAGTAGGACATTTTCTGCAGCCGCTCGCCGGCGTGGCCGTCGTCGAACTGGTCACCGCCAAAGCTCTCGAGCGCCGGCTTGTGCCCCCCGGTGCCGACGGACACGAGGTAGATCCCGACGAAGAAGAGCGTCTCGTGGACCCGCGGCACGGAGCCGCCGGCCGGCCTGAGGCCCGGCGTCAGCTGCGCCACGGCGAGCACGACGAGACCGAGGAGGTAGACGACGGTGGAGAGGAGCACGGTGCGGAAGCGGCCGAGGTAGGCGTCGGCGAGGAAGCCCCCGAGGAGCGGCATGAGCGTGGTGACGCTCATCCAGTAGTTAGAGTTCTCGGCGGCGACCTTCATGTCCTGGTGCAGCACCTTGGTGAGGTAGATCATGAGGCTGGTGGCGATGCCGAAGTAGCTGAGCCGCTCGCTGAACTCGATCACTGCATCAACCAACCCCAAGATTCAACGCAAGGAGAACGCTTACACGCCGACATACATCAACCAACCAACCAACAAAACGAAGAGATCTGGGGAGGGAGCATACGGATGATGAACATGGCGGCCTTCCAGGAGCCGGTGGCGGCGCGGAGGGGCGGGCGGCCGCGGTGGTCGACGGAGGAGTCGTCGACCCACCGCTCCTCCTCGGCGCCGTGGCGGAAGCTGAGACAGCCGAGCTGCTGGCGCGGCTTGGTCTTGGTCATCGCGGAATCAATGCCTTTCCGGACGACAGAATCGCGGTTTCTTTCTACTTCGGCGGAGGGCAGCACGTAGTCGACCGACCGACTGGTGCGTGGTCGCTGCTGGCGGTGTGAGGCTGGGAAGAAAAGGTGGCGCTATATAGGGGGTCGCCCGTGTGGGGTAGTACAGGAAGCGCGGCTGCTAGTGCGGCATGGCCGGGGCGAAGCAGGCAGGGGAAACTGGGGACGAAAGACTGACGGGCGGCCAACGAATCGCTTGGGGGACTGTTTTTTGTTTTATGGTTTTTTTGCGTGTGCCTATCTGCAAAAGTGCCACACTTGCACTGACAGCCAGTGTAATCGTGGCAAATTAAGCAGTACGTAAATGCTGCGGCCCCGGAGTAATTGAGTACTCCCTCTGTAAACTAATAGTATCACTAATCTAAACGATCTTATATTAGTTTACAGATGTAGTATGTTTTACGCACGTTTTATGCAATGGCGTTACTTTGACTTGTTATTAATACATGCCAGTTATTACAAGATGATAATGCAAGATGTCAAACCCATCTCTTCCATCATTTCCTTTGTTTCTAAATATAAGACTTTTTTAGAGATTTTAATACGGTATTGTATATAGACATATTTCAGAGTATAGATTCACTCATTTTGCTTCGTATATAATCCATATTGATATCTCTAAATGATTTATATTTATATTTAGGAATGGAGAGAGTAGCAGTTAATAAAAGCTTAAAATCTTGATATGCACCTGCGTGTTCGTGAAAAGTTCTGAAATCCCGCACGGATATTAAACAAAATCGAGATAAATCTGACGGCATTAATGTCAGAAAATTAGTTTTGACTGTACGCTTTCTAGAAGGTGTGATGCACTCACTGGGTATTTACGATCGAGCCGAGGCGGTGTGTGTACGCCAGCGGCTAGTCCGTCCGAGACCAGCTGACCCTGCATCAGTCGTCGGGTGTCCGCTGAACGGGGAAGAAACGGACGTGCTTTGCCAGCAGAACGGGACACGCATCAGTCGTCGTCCGTCAGTGTAACAGCAGTAACGTCCGTCAGTGTTGACTTGCATGTGACAGCAGGAGCAGGAGCGTATGCATAATAGAGAAATCACATTACGTATATACATTCACTCTGCTCATTTAGACACCAGTATACAGCACACGCCAGCCACCGTATTATTCGTCCATTTATTTAGAGCGAGTATAATACGCCACTACAGCACGCACCAGGAGTATTGCGCTGGCTCTGACTTTTTGCATGCGCGGCGCGGCACGAAAAGCACGTGTTTCCATGAGCGGGGCGGGCCCGGATGCCGCATCGGACGGCCGGTGATGCGTGCAGGGCGTCCACGTGACGCCGTCAGCCATCCGATGAACGCCGTGTCCTCTCCTCTTTCCAGATGCTCCATCCATCCACTTGGTCCTGTGATGCGATTCGGATGGCTGGCTGGCTGCGTACGTACAGTTGGCGTTTCGCGACGAGTGCATGGTGCGGGCGCAGTTTTTTATGTCTCGCTTCTAGCGAGACCGAGGTTAGCCTCGCGTCAGGTAGAACGCGAGTTGGGCCGGTCCAGGCGTGCGGGAGGCCATATCCTCGTTTTCTTTTAATTATTTTACTTCACGTTTTTTGTGTTCGGTTTTTTCTTTATTTTTTTCAATTTCGTTCATACTTCCAAATATTATAAATGAATATATTACAAAGAACACTTTCCATAAAATATTTCAGTGGAAAGGTTGAACAAGCATTTGAAAAATGTTCGACATGTATAGAGAAAATGTTTCTCATGTATGCGAAAAATGTATATAAAAATATTCAATGCTTGTGAAAAATGTTGAACATGTATTTAACTTGTATTTGAAAAATGTTGATCAAGCATTTGAAAAAAAATTAAATGTGTATGTTTTTTTGACCCTATACTAAAAACAATTAATCTTGTAACTGCAAAATGGTAATCAAGCATTTGAAAAAAATGCTGATTGTGTATAGAAAAAAATGTTAATCTTGTATCCTAAAAATATTAAATGTGAATTAGATAATTGTACTCCCTCCATAAACTAATATAAGAGCGTTTAGAATACTAAAATAGTGATCTAAACACTCTTATATTAATTTATAGAGGGAGTATTTGATACATGGACTGCTACGCATCCGCCGGCTGATCTTTTTAAAAGATTGGCCGGCTCGCGGGCCATCAGATCTGGTGTATCGACGCCCTTCATCGTTCTTTAGGGTGGCGCCCTTCATCATTGCAACATAGGTGTTGCTGCAAAAAAAACTGCAATAGAGCTCTTGTTGCATTTTTGTTTGGAACTGAGATTTTGTTGCAGATTTTTTTTGCAACAAAGGCTTTGTTGCAGAATTTTGTTTTTCATCTTCATCTTTTTACAAACTTTTTTAAACTGCGATTTTTCTCGGATTTTTTTTTTTGCATCAAAGGCTTTGTTGCAGAATATTATTTTCTGTCTTATTTTTTGCAATATAGCTAATGTTACAGAAGAAATTGTGCAACAATGATGATGTTGCAGAAATGGCAAAAAGAAAATCGTTAGAAGCCAGTAGCATGTCACGTGGGACATATGTTGCGCGAGCGTCGTGGCAGACGAAATGAAGGGAGTAGTACTAGTTGGGCAGCAATGCAATATGATGTGGAAGGTTGTAAGTCAAAACGTGCACGTACTCGTCTGAATGTTGTGCGACATATATATTGAAAGTATCAACCTGTGGACCATAGGGCATGCATGCTTCCGTGTGAACTCTTTCAGCACGACCCGAGTGAAATTGCCATGAAACGAACCGACGGTGCAGCGCCCGGCGGACGCGCGGGTTATGATCAGCCGACTGATTAATAACATTTCCTATTAGATATGTAGCAAAAATGCGTATAGAAAAACAGTAAAAACGGAAGAAAACAAACAAAACAGCTGAAAAACGAGAATGAAACAATAAAAATCAAAGCTGAGAAAGATACAACGAAGACCAAAAGAAAAACAAAGATAAAGAACAGAAAAGAAAAACTCAGTGAAAAGAGAGAGAAAAACAAATAAACCCGGTAAAAAAACAAAACAAAAAAACCCGGATAACCAATGGAAACACCGGCTTCTACCGCAACTTGTTCGTGCCCTACCATTGAACATGAACATGTCTATGACCTAGTGTTATGCGGTGAGGCCTAGCATCCAAGAGACCACGGTTCGATCCCTACATCATCATTTTCTCTCTCTTTTCTATTTCATTTCAGTTTGCGCTGATGGATTGTCGTGTTACTGTGGATACTTCAGGAGAGAGTTCCTCCTATCGCTTATAGCGAGCTATAGCTCTCGCGGCATGGTGCAACATTTGCTTGAATCTCTTGGTCTTCCGAGCTAGATAGCATAGCACACCATTTCATATATTTTTGGGTTCTTCATTTCATATATTTTTGGGTTCTTCATCTGCAATGGGCCCATAGGCTGGCATGACACCTAGAGCAGAAACCGGCCTTGGGGGCCATGGGCCGACTAACTTTGTTCGAAGCGAGCCCGTCAAAATTACTTTACTCGAAATCACTAGTTAAGGGTTATCCCTTGCAAAGCTCACCCCATCCTCTTAGGTGCTAACAAGTGGCGCATTACGTGTGCGCCATTTGTTGCAGCCTTGTAGTTCTCCTTCTTTTCATAGATATGTTTATCTTGAACTATGTGTCCAAACACTGAATTGTTGTAGGGAGATGAACTTCAACTCCAAAGGATGCTCCAACTCTTGATGGACTACATCAACATTGAGCAATCATAACAAGTTCGACTACATGATCAAGTTCAACACCAACCCAAGGTATGCATTTTCCATCTTAGAGAAGCTTTACTCCAAGTCATGAGTTAAAGCAACTCAACAAGATGTGAATACATCAAGACGCTCAAATGAAAACTGGCAACCCCGTTTTGAGCTTAAACGATGAGTATGACCTATGATCAAGTGTTTTCACTTGACTCCTAAGTCAATATACTCTAACATAGGTGACTATGTCGCCGACCATCTCTAGATGGGGTTCTCTAGTGTTTCTATCCCTTATCTTGCATTTTCTTTGCATTCTTCTTACTATTGTGTTTACCTTCAAATACAAAAAAAACTTCATCTAAATTCGATTTGTTTCTATTCTTTTCTGATTTGACCTATCCACCAAACTCATGGCCAATCCTTATGCAAATTCCTTGAAAATCCTTGTGAGATTTCATTTGCAAAGTGAGCTGAGTTGCCAAAATGTGTTCTTCTCCAGTGAGCTCGGTTCCACCGATTCTAGCATATTGGCCAGACCGAAGCACAAGTCTTACTTGTACACAGCCCATCGGTGATACCGAAACGAACTGACTCAGTCTCTCTGATATGCTCTGTCTATGTCTGCCTCATCTTGGCGTCACCGACTGATATTACTCGGCGCCACCAAGTCACTGCTAAGAAAACTTTTTTTCATGTTCTATTGGACATTTTCTTCAGCTCCACTCAATGATTATTTTTCTCTGTTTACATCATGAGCTGCATTCTGCCTTGTTTGTGTCTCTCCAAGACCATTCTCATCTGACTCATATCCCTGAAGGACCCTTCTTGGAAATTGATGTCAAAGGGGGAGAGAAAGCTCTCTTTGAGATTAAGAGAGAGAGCACATCAAAGCTTAAGGGGGAGAGAAAGCTCCTTTTGAGATTGAGACGTAATAATGTTATAAGAGGGGAGAAGTCACATGTCTTTAAGAGAGAAAAGACATGTTAGTATCTGTTTTGAGATATTCTTATTGGATCATTCATGTGATCATTTTTGCCCTGATTGACTTATTTGTTGCTCTGATTTTATCTCACCCTATCTTCTCCCATTATATAATGACAGATTCAGGGGGAGAAAGAATCCATGTGTAATGGGAGAAAAATCCTTAAAACTTATTGCAAATCTTTAAGTCCTTGGGGACATGTCTATATGTGAAATAAGTACTCACTTTGTGATACTCACCTATTACATGTCATCCCAGTCTTGGTAATCTTGTGGTACTTGAAATCTTTCTTGTTTGAAGTCTTCATGTGTTATCTAACCTTGTTTTCTCAAGTTTGCTTCTTCAAGAATCAGCTCAAAGACCATAAGGTAAGTATGTGCATCACACTCATGTGCATGGTGATCTCTTGTCTTTGCACATATTGTTGGCAAGAGAGAACCATGTATATGAAGATTCATGTCTCATCATTTCTGCTCTGGTGCATATGACCAAGATACATGTAACTCATTACTTACTATGCCATGTCATGTATCCTCATGCTGTTCAAATTCTATCATTATATGAGTGCATACATGTAGGGGGGCTCATGCAAGTTACATGTTCTTCCAAAGCTTTAGTTACTACTCTTTGAATCATTTACTTGAAGCTTTGATGTATGTTGTCATCAGTTATCAACAAGGGGGAGATTGAAAGCACAAGTGCTCACTAGGTGATTTTGGTAATTAATGTCAACATATCTCTTATTGGACTAATAGTTTCATCTAGTATATTTCAGGAAAGTTCAACAGTGGCACAACAAGGACAAGAGGATGCGGAACCCCTTCAAAATGCTAAGGACAAATGTTGGCAAAAGCTAAATACTCTTCATTTTATTTTAGTGATCCAAGATCACATTGAGTCCATAGGAAAGCCAATACTATTAAAAGGGGATGAGGTGTTGTTTAATGATATGGTTGCTCAAGTGCTCGGTGATATTGCTCCACAACCTTCAGCCACTTTCTCCATCCAAATATGTCCAAACCCTATTTCCAAACTCAGCCCCGCCGATTCTTTCCATATGGAGCCACCGAGTTCACTTGACATAGCTGTTGCGAGAAACCCTAACAAGTCGGTTCGACCGATATGGATCTCGGTCTCACCGAGATGGCCTTGCCAAAGAGCTGTGATCAGTTGCATTAACTTCAGTCTCACCGAGTTTATGCAATATGTCTCACCGAGTTGGCTTGACAGATTCTCTGTTGCCTATTGCTTCACTTCGGTTTCACCGAGTTGATGCAATCGGCACCACTGAGATGATGTTTGCCCTAAGCCCTAGCACATTGGTCCCATCGAATTTTACCAGTTGGTCCCACCGAGATTCCTAACGTTCACATGTTTGAAATGATTGGTCTCACCGAGTTGCATTATTCGGTCCCACCGAGACTGGTCAATGTGTTTAACGGTTGGATTTTGTGTGGAGGCTATATATACCCATCCCCCCTCTCCATCAGTGAGAGAGCCATCAGAACGCGCCTACATTTCCACCATTCATTTTCTGAGAGAGAACCACCTACTCATGTGTTGAGATCAAGACATTCCATTCGTGCCATTTGAACCTTGATTTCTAGCCTTCCCCAAGTTGCTTTGCACTCCAATTCTTCTTCCAGCATATCTAAATTTGTGAGAAAGAGTTGGTGTTGGGGAGACTATCAGTTGAAGCACAAGAGCGAGGAGTTCATCATCAACACACCATCTATTACCTTTTGGAGAGTGGTGTATCCTATATCGGTTAGGTGTCGCTTGGGAGCCTCCGACATATTGTGGAGTTGAACCAAGAAGTTTGTAAGGGCCGCCTACTTCGTGAAGATCTACCCGAGTGAGAGAAGTCCTTCGTGGACGATGGCCATAGTGGGATAGACAAGGTTGCTTCTTCGTGTACCCATCGGGGGTGGAGCCCTTCGTGGACTCGTGATAACCCACAAGTGTAGGGGATCGCAACAGTTTTCAAGGGTAGAGTATTCAACCCAAATTTATTGATTCGACACAAGGGGATCCAAAGAATACTCTCAAGTATTAGCAGTCGAGTTGTCAATTCAACCACACCTGGAAGACTTAATATCTGCAGCAAGGTAATTTAGTAGCAAAGTAATATGGAAGTAACGGTAACAATGACAAAAGTAGTGACAGTAGTTTTTGTAGTGATTGTAACAGTAGCAGTGGTAAAGTAAATAAGCAACAAGCAATATGTGAAAAGCTCGTAGGCATTGGATCAGTGATGGATAATTATGTTGGATGTGATTCCTCATGTAATAGTTATAACATAGGGTGACACAGAACTAGCTCCAGTTCATCAATGTAATGTAGGCATGTATTCCAAATATAGTCATACGTGCTTATGGGAAAGAACTTGCATGACATCTTTTGTCCTACCCTCCCGTGGCAGCGGGGTCCTATTGGAAACTAAGGGATATTAAGGCCTCCTTTTAATAGAGTACCGGACCAAAGCATTAACACACAGTGAATACATGAACTCCTCAAACTACGGTCATCACCGGGAGTGGTCCCGATTATTGTCACTTCGGGGTTGCCGGATCATAACACATAGTAGGTGACTATTGACTTGCAAGATAGGATCAAGAACACACATATATTCATGAAAACATAATAGGTTCAGATCTGAAATCATGGCACTCGGGCCCTAATGACAAGCATTAAGCATAGCAAAGTCATAACAACATCAATCTTAGAACATAGTGGATACTAGGGATCAAACCCTAACAAAACTAACTCGATTACATGGTAAATCTCATCCAACCCATCACCGTCCAGCAAGCTATGATGGGATTACTCATGCACGGCGGTGAGCATCATGGAATTGGTGATGGAGGAAGGTTGATGATGACGACGGCGACGATCTCCACTCTCCGGAGCCCCGAACGGACTCCAGATCAGCCTTCCCTAGAGAGATTAGGGCTTGGAGGCGGCTCTGTATCGTAAAACGCAATAAATCCTTCTCTTTGATTTTTTCTCTCCCCGAAAGTGAATATATGGAGTCGGGGGTGATGTCGGTGGAGCCTCAGGGGGGCCACAAGGCAGGGGGCGCGCCCCCCACCCTCGTGGACAGGGTGTGGGCCCCCTGGTCTGGTTCTTTCCGTAGGTATTTTTTATATATTCCAAAATAAAGCTCCGTTGATTTTCAGGTCATTCCGAGAACTTTTATTTCTGCACAAAAATAACACAATGGCAGTTCTGCTGAAAACAGCGTCAGTCCGGATTAGTTACATTCAATTCATTCAAGTTAGAGTCCAAACCAAGGGCAAAAGTGTTTGGAAAAGTAGATACGTTGGAGATGTATCAACTCCCCCAAACTTAAACCTTTGCTTGTGCTCAAGCAATTCAGTTGATAAACTGAAAGTGATAAAGAAAAACTTTGACAAACTATGTTTGCTCTTGTTGCTGCAAATATGTAAAGCCAGCATTCAAGTTTTCAGCAAAGGTCATGAACTAACCACATTCACAATAACTTTCAGGTCTCATGTCTACTCATATTAATGACATAATCAACTAGCGAGCGATAATAATAAATCTCGGATGACAACACTTTCTCAAAACAATCATAATATGATATAACAAGATGGTATCTCGCTAGCCCTTTCCGAGACCGCAAAACATAAATGCAGAGCACCTCTGAAGATCAAGGACTGACTAGACATTGTAATTCATGGTAAAAGAGATCCAGTCACAATCATACTCAATGTAAATTAATAGCAATACATGCAAATGACAGCGGTGCTCTCCAACTGGTGCTTTTTAATAAGAGGATGATGACTCAACATAAAAGTAAATAGATAGGCCCTTCGCAGAGGGGAGCAGGAATTTGTAGAGGTGCGAGAGCTCGATTTTGAAATAGAGATGAATAATATTTTGAGCGGTATACTTTCATTGTCAACATAACAACCAAGAGATCTCGATATCTTCCATGCTACACACATTATAGGCGGTTCCCAAACAGAATGCTAAAGTTTATACTCCCCCAACCACCAACAAGCACACTCCACGGCTGACCCGAAACAATGGGTACTGTCCATACCAACAACAGCCCTGGGGGAGTTTTGTTTAATTATTATGATTTGAGCATGGGACTGGGCATCCCGGTTACCAGCCCTTTCTCAGGAATGATGAGCGGAGTCCACTCATCATGAGAATAACCCACCTAGCATGGAAGATATAGACATCCCTAGTGATACATGAGCTGTTCGAGCATACAAAACAGAATATCATTTGAAGGTTTGGAGTTTGGCACATACAAATTTACTTGGAACGGCAGGTAGATACCGCATATAGGAAGGTATGGTGGACTCATATGGAATAACTTTGGGGTTTATGGAAGTGGATGCACAAACAGTATTCCCGCTTAGTACAAGTGAAGGCTAGAAAGAGACTGGGAAGCGACCAACTAGAGAGCATAAACAGTCATGAATATGCATTAAAATTAATCAGCAATGAATGCAAGCATGAGTAGGATATAAATCACCATGAACATAAATATCATGGAGGCTATGTTGATTTTGTTTCCACTACATGCGTGAACATGTGCCAAGTCAAACCACTTGAATCGTTCAAAGGAGGATACCACCCTATCATACCACATCACAACCATTTTAATATCATGTTGGCACGCAAGGTAAACCATTATAAACTCCAAGCTAATTAAGCATGGCATGAACAACTATGATGTCTAATTTTCATTGCAAGCATGTTTCATTCATAATAGGCTGAATCAGGAACGATGGACTATCATATTTACAAAAACAAGAGAGGTCGAGTTCATACCAGCTTTTCTCATCTCAATCAATTCATCATATATCGTCATTATTGCCTTTCACTCACACGACTGAACGATGTGGATAATAATAATGGTGCATGTGCATTGGACTAAGCTGGAATCTGCAAGCATTTAATACAAGGGAGAAGACAAAGTAATATGGCTCAAGGTTAAATCAACAGTAGTGCATATAAGAGCCACTAAACATTTTCATCATGGTCTTCTCCTCTTGACCCCCAAAGAAAAGAAAAGAAACTATTTACACGGGAAAGCTCCCAACAAGAAAAAGAAGAATGAGAAATCTTTTTGGGTTTTTTTTAATTACTACTACTACAGGCATGGAAAGTAGACTAGCTAAAAGCTACAACTATTTTTTTGTTTTTCTTAAGGTTTTTCTAACACACAAGAAAAATACTAAGAAAAGAAAAGAAGCTAGCATGGATAGTACAATGAAAAAGTATGAGGACCGACTACTGGAATAAGTGTGTGAACATGAATGTAATGTTGGTGAGAAATACGTACTCCCCCAAGCTTAGGTTTTTGGCCTAAGCTGGTCTATGGCCAGTACTGGCCTGACGGATATCCAAAGACGTAGTTGGGGTTGTACTGAGATGCAGCGGCTACTGCCTGACGAGCTGCATCTTGAAGACGAGTCGCCTTCGTCCTCTTCTCATACTCATTCGCGTCCTCACTGGTTATAATATATCTCACTTTTGCCTGAAAGTCAAAGAAAGTAGGAGCAGGGAGAGCAATATGGACAGTGAGACGCCTGTCAAAGATTAGTTGATACTGGAGGGATTGTTCATCCCTCTCTACGAACTGATGGCGAATCATGGCATTAAAATCTAGAAAAGCAGGAGGCAACTTCACATCATTCTTGTGTATGGGCACATGAGGATAATTAGCCAAGCGATTTGCATAAATTCCACCAAACAAATCACCATTTAAACCATTAAGATGTAACCTACGTGCAACAATGGCCCCAAAATTATATTGTCTATCACCTAACACCGCACTTTTGAGGACACTAAGATCGGGTACGCACATGTGGCAAGCCTCATCTTTACCGTTAATGCATCTACCAATGAAGAGAGCAAAATAATGTATAGCAGGGAAATGAATGCTCCCTATGGTAGCTTGGGTGACTTCTCTAGATTCCCCCACAGTGATACTAGCTAGAAAGTCCTTATACTCAGATTTGCGATGTTGACCAACATTACCCCACTGTGGGAGTTTACAAGCATCTTTAAAATCTTCTAAGTCCATAGTATAAGATTTATCATAGAGATCAAACAAGACAGTGCGAGAATTACGTGAAGATGTAAATCTAAACCTTCTCACAAAGGAATCAGTTAGGTACTGGTATTGAGGGCACTTATCTGACACGAAGTCCTCAATATTCGCATTACGCACATATGTGTAAAATTATTCCTTGATACCTGCCTGGATCATAAACTCCTCTAACGACCATTCACGGGGCCGCACTTGAGCTTCCCTTGGTAGTTCATCGTCCGGCTCACGTATCGCGAGCCTTGATCCTTGCTTCCTTGAGGAACCACATTGGTAGATTTTCCTATGCATTTTTTTTCAAAAATTTCTGAAATTTTTAGTGACTCAAAATAAAATTGAACCAAACTCAACAAGATTGATAGCAACTACTCCCACAAGTGCTTAGAGACTATATCATGCATTAGAACTACTTGGAATGTAATGCCCCGGATGTAATACTTTCCCTTTTGGGTATATAATATATCTCCGGCTTCATCTATTTCCATTTCGGGTTCTTTGTCTTTCGGGCTTTCGTCGTTTTGTTGTGTGAGTGTGTGGCATTCATTCATATCATGTAGACATGTGCATTGCTTTGCATCTGTGTTGTGGGTTGCATCCGGTTCCGTGTGTTTCTTCCCGTTGTCCGTTTCGCGTTCCGGAGCTCCCTCACGTGTCCGTGACGTCCCGTAGCCTACTTTGTTGTTCGGGCGTTTTTCGTTACCGGTGTGCCGCGAGGTTGTTGTGTGTGTGTGTTGTTGTTTTGTTGTGTGCAACCCGCCTCTCAAATCTCGTCTCGTTTGGACTCCGTTGACTTTTCCATCCGTTGTCCGTGTGGGTCCGAAGTGCCCTTACTTCGTGTCCCGGAAATACCCCTACTGCTTTCTTTTATCTCCGTCTAGGCCCTTTTATTCTATCCCCGCGATCGGGTCCGTTGGATCACGATCGGAGGGCTCCTAGCACCCCTAAAACTCCCCCTAACCCTAAAAACTGCTACATATAGACCCCGAGCGGGCGCCTCCGCCACCGGGCCGCCGCCCCGCTTCGCTCCACCAGGCGCTTCGCCAGCGCCGTCCCCCCGCCAGAGCGGGCCCTCCATCGCCTCCCTCGCCGGCCCATCGCTGCAGGCCGCCCCCAGGCGCCAGGCCGCCGCGGGTGGGCCCTCGCGCCAGCTCCACCGGGCCGCCAGCCGCGCCCGCCCCGCTGGGCCCTCTGCCGCTATCCGGATCGGGCCGCCAGACCGCCAGTTCCACCGGGCCGCCGCCACTGTTCATCCGCGGCCCGTACTGTTCCTCCAGATCCGATCTGGAGAGGTACCTTTTTTTTCCCTAAGTCCCAGATCTGCTTATCTGAAATCCAAACTTTGAACTGCTGTAATTTCTTGCCTGTGGCTCCGTTTTGCGCGTGTAGCATGTCCAGATGTTCGTGGAGATGCCCTCTACGTTTTACCTGTTGTAGTCATGCATGTTAGATGTCATCTAGACACTTGTTTTGCTGTTGCAAGAGTGCATCATGATATAAACTGCTGTTATGTGTTATTTTCATGCCACCTTTGACATGTGATATCTTTTAGCTCGTTTGTCCAAACGATGCAAATGACATGTCCACGTGTTCGTCTTGCCACGAACTACGTGTTGTGTGTGATAGGTTGCATGGTAGATTTATTGTTTCCTTGTTGTCACCGTTGCAAAGTGCCATGTTCACATGTTGTGTTTTCACTTGTTATGAAATGCCATCTTGATGAGCTCGTTGCAATCGTTGTGTTCACCTCAATGATGCATGCTTGTGTGTTTTGGGATCACCGTCATATGTACTATGATGAGGTGCTTACCCTTTGCCATGTTTAGTTTCGAGGTGTCTTAAACATGCTCTTTTTGATGCTATGATGATATTGCTGTTTTAGGACTTAGTGAAATTTCACTAAGTCTGAAATCTGTAACGTTCCGATGCCATGTTCTTGTGATGTTGTAGGACAAAGCATGATAGTTTTGGGGTGGATTTTGATTGTTCCTTGTAGTATATATTGTTGTCTTTCCATTCATGTCCTCACATGTCCATTTGAGTGGTTGTAGCATGTTTATCTTTTGCTCCAAACTTTCAATAAAATTCTGCTGCCAGAATTTTATTTCAAAGTTCAATATGTCCAAGATCATTGCTAATGATCCGTGACTCCGTTGGGGGTGCACTTTGGACCTAGTTGCTGTACTTTATATCTAGTTTATGTTCAAGTCCTTTGCCATGCTTTTTGGGTGCTGTAGATTAATTATTTTGAGCTCCCAAGTTGCTATGTTGCTGTAAATTTCAGTTTTCGCTCAAATCTTGTTTCGGGCATAACTTTTAGCCCGTAACTCCGATTTCAGCGATTCTTATATCAAACTTGGGTGATTTTCTGTGTAGATTAATAATATCAGGTTGTTATCTTGTTTTGAGGTGTTTTGCTTGAGTGATGTTTTCCGTGCTCCATGTGCATCCCTAGTGCATCCATCATGCATTCATGTTTTTCGAGTGCGCATTGCATCGTGTTGATTGGTGCTTGGTGTGTTGTTGTGTTTAGAGCCGGAAGCTGAGACCGGGAACGAAGTTGAGCACGAGTTTTCCAACGAGGTTGAGCACGAGGACCCTTCTTACGATCCGAACGAATTCTCTTCAGGCAAGATGACCGAACCCCGATAACCTTACTATCTTTGCCTATTGCTAGTAGTCTCGATCTATAGTTTTGCCTCGATGCCCATGTTCTTCTTGTTAGCCTCCTACTTGTAACCAATTGCCATGTTTAACCACCCTACCTATGCAAACCGTTGCTTGGCTAAGTACGCTTCGCTCAGCCCTTCTTATAGCGTTGCTAGTTGCAGGTGAAGTGAAGATGCTTGCTTCATGTTGAACTTTGGTTGGGTTATATCACACTATATAAATGCTTAAAACTGAAATCATCTATATATTGGCAAGGGTGGAAGGCTAAGCCTTTTGCTTGGTGTTTTGTTCCACTCATGCCGTTAGGATCCGTATAAGCCGGTTTTATGTTCCTTGATCATGCGTTCCTAACACGGTTGGGGTGTATGGGACCCCCTCGATAAACCGCTAAGTGCTAAGTCTTTTCCAGCAAGTCCCAACATTGGTACTATTTGCCTAATAACAAACTAAACATGCATAGGGAGTAATTAGCCCTCTTTCTTAATCAACAACCCCGGGCCAGTGCTCCACATGAGTGTTGGTCCGAAACGAGCGGACTGCGGGGCCACCTCAAGGAAACTCGAGGTTTGGTAAAAACCCGTAGGATGTCTCATCCGGTCGTGTCCTGAGACCTAGATACGCGCGGCTACTATCAGGGTGTCGACACGCCGGGAGGATTTGCTGGATTAGCCTTACCTTAGCTCGGTATATCTTGAGCACGGGATTCCGAGGATACTCGGGTCTTCCCACTTTGGAGTTGCGACTCCGCGGATCGTGGGCTTGTAATGGGTCAAGTTGGAACACCCCTGCAGGGTTTGAACTTTCGAAAGCCGTGCCCGCGGTTATGTGGCAGATGGGAGCTTGTTAATTCCGGTTGTAGATAACTTGACACAATGTTACTAATACACTACCAGCGTGTGTTCCGTGACTGTCAATTTCCGAATAGGGATTCGGGAGTTGAACACGGAGGGGTTATGCTTGTGAGCTTGTAGCTAGGATCACTTCGTGGTCACTTCTCGCGATGCCTTCTCTTCTCGCTCTCTCTTGCGTAAGCTAGATGCTAGTTGCTGCTGCAGACTTGTTCTTTCTTCAGCCTTTCCCTCACCCAAAGGCTTTGATAGTTCTGTTACCCGGGAACGGGATTGCTGAGTCCTCTGTGGCTCACAGTTACTTCACACCAGATGCAGGTCCAGCTATGAGCTATCCAGGTGATGGCACCGAGCTGGATTGGGAGTACGACGAGGAGCGTAGTCGTTACTACGTGCGCTACCCGGACGATCAGTAGTGGAGTCTCTTACTAGGATTCGATCCGCCTGTGGTTGTTTTATTTATCTGAGTTTGGTACTTTGACATTTGGCTTTTGCCCTTAGAGGGTTGTAGTGCTCTTAATGTATGATGTTTGAGACTTGTACTGTTATTCTGTGACGTGGCGATTGTAAGCCAACTATTTTCAGTTTACTATCCCTCTTTTACATGAGTTGTGCAAAGATTACCAAACTTGAGATCATTCTAGGATGGACTTATGCCTTTAAGTCGTGCCTCGACACGTAGGAGGTATAACTCCATCCTGGGCATTACAAGTTGGTATTCAGAGCCTTCTCCGACCTAGGAGCCCCCACTATTTGATCGAACCGTTGACGGTTGAGTCTAGGCACACACTGAAAACTTTTTGAGTCCTATATTATATCGGAGAGTAGGATTTCTTTGCTTCTCATCCCCTTTTTCTCTGGTGAGGACTCCTGACGTCTACTCTTGTCTCTCCTATCTTCAAAATTTGCACAAAATTTTTTTTTTAGGAATCCCGCGAGTATTCTGGGATTGTTTCGATGTTCTTGTGACAAGGATATTGTTCCCGATGCCTCCTGTTACCGAGGAGTTGAGCTTCGGGGTATCATTGTAACAAGCATATCGCGACAGTACTAAATACTTAAGACGGCCGACATCGAAAATCTCCCCTATACGGCCAGTGGCAAGATAACCCCGACATCACCCAGTACTGGGGAGGTAGTTCAGGAGTATTGCCATAGCTTGTTATAGTGGATGCTTTTCGAAGGTCCGAGGTACACAGTTTCCGAGAAAGACTGGTTATGTGTTGAAGGATGGATACACCTGGATGTAGGTTAGAGTTGATTGCGTGGTGCTTCCCGTGTATCCCCAACACCTGATTGCATAACTGGAATCTTTCGGAAAACTATAGGTGGGTTTTATCCAGTAGATCGTAGGCATTCTTCCAACGAATGCAGGTTAGCGAGTTCGGGGTTCGACATTGAGTGAAGGGGTTATATGACCGAGGTTACTATCAGGAGTTGCATCTTAAAGGATCCTTGGCTATGCTGATCCGGGGATTGCAAAACCTTTTCGTAACGCGTTCATATGCTTTCAGCACAAAGATGTTAGAACGAAACTCCTCTCTTGTGTTTGTTCTTTTCCGTACCTTGTTGTTTTATTATTTTATCCTTTTGATCCCTATGTGGCTTCTCGTGAAGACTGATGTTATCAATTAACTAAGAAATTCATTCGTTCCTCTTGTTCGGATGATTTCATTCGTTCTATTGTTCGAATGATTAATGTGAAGACTTGTTGCAATTCATTCCTTTGATTCAGCTTATTCCTTTTGTCAATCAATTGCTGATTCGTGGTCATCTCTTACAGGATGGCTCCGAAAAAGGTTCCGAATGCCAACCCAGAGGTGGAAGAGGTCCCAGAACGTCCTCCTTCCCCTCCTCCTCCGCCTGAGGCTTGGAGAGCAATTATGCAGACTACTGCTCAGAACACTCAGTTGATGATGCAGATGATGCAGATGATGCAAGCTAATCAAGCTAATCAAGCTAATCAGGGCGTTCCAATGAACCAAGGCAACTTCTTCCAGCAGCACCATGCTACCCTCAACCAGTTCTTGGCCAACAATCCTAAAGCTTTCAGTTACTGTGTCGACCCTCTTGATGCTGAAGATTGGCTGACAGATATCAAGAAGCATTTTGAGTGCAGTAACGTGAAAGAAGATGACTATGTGAAGTTTGCAGCCTTCCAACTGAAAGATCAAGCAGCTGACTGGTGGCAGCAGTACAAAGACTCAAGGCCGGGTCAAGTGATCTCGTGGGAGAATTTCTGCAAGGATTTCCGCTCGCATCACATTCCTACTAGTGTTATCGAGGGTATGCGTGAGCAATTCCGCAACCTCAAGCAGGGCTCCATGTCAGTCTATCAGTATAATGTCAAGTTCCAAAACCTCGCTCGCTATGCAAAGCAAGACATTCCTGATGCAAAGAGCAAAATCTATCAGTTCCGTGGAGGTCTCAAAGATGAACTTCAGCTTGCTCTCACTTTGTTCGAGCCAGACGAATTCGATAAGTTCTATAATATGGCTTTGAAACAAGAAGCAGCTCAGCTTAAGATGGAGGCTTCTAAGAAGAGAATTCGAGATGCTGTTCACTCTACCTCATCGTCTCAGTTGGCTGCGAAACAACAGAAATTCTGGCTTCCTCCTCCTCCAATGATTCGAGCTCCATACAACAACTCCAGCAACTTCAACAACTCCAACAACAAGAACTCTAGTGGTCGTGGTTTCTCCCACCCACCCAACCCAAGCAACCAGTCGAAGAAGCAGTTTCATTCTCAAGGCTCCAAGTCCAGTGGCTCTCAGTTCCGTCCTCTCTCAGAAGTGACTTGCAACAAATGCACTCAGAAGGGTCACTATGCCAACAGATGTCCGAATCCAAAGCGTCTTCCTCCTCCTCCACCTGTGAGTTCAGCTATTGTCAGGCATGATCCAAAGGCAGCAAGGGTCAATCTGATGAATGCAGCACAAGCAGAGGCTTCTTCTGATGTCATTCTGGGTAACCTTCCAGTGAACTCTTTTCCAGCTAAAGTGTTATTTGATTCGGGTGCTTCACATTCTTTCATGTCATTCCCTTTTGCATCCAAGTATAATGTGGGCACTATGCCCTTGCCAAGGGAGTTGCAAGTGATTTCTCCGGGAAGATGCATGACTTCTAGATTATATGCTCCGGATATTTCCATTCGCATGGGGGATTATCGATTTTTGGCTTCTCCGGTGGTTCTTGGTCATTCTGATATCGACCTCATTCTCGGAATGGATTGGCTTTCTCAGCATGATGCTCACATTGATTGTGCTCAAAAGGAAGTCAAATTGACTCATTCTGATGAAGATGTGATTATCTTCGCCTCCAGGGATAATACTATTCGGCTTTTCTCTCTTAATGATAAGGGTGAGATTAATGCCATAGAGCAAATTCCAGTGGTGAATGAATATCAAGATGTCTTTCCAGAAGATCTTCCAGGCATGCCTCCACACCGTCAGGTCGAGTTTGTCATTGAACTCGAGCCGGGCACCGAACCTGCTTGCCGGCGTCCATACAAGCTCTCTCCGGATGAATTGAAGGAATTGAAGAAGCAGCTTGATAAGCAGGAGAGTATGGGTCTCATCAGACCGAGTACTTCTCCGTGGGGCTGTGCTGTCTTATTTGTCAAGAAGAAAGATGGCACGGAGCGTCTCTGTGTTGACTACCGGCCATTGAACAAGAAGACGATTAAGAACAAGTATCCGCTCCCCAACATCAACGAACTCTTTGAGCAGCTCAAAGGAGCTAAAGTGTTCTCTAAGCTTGACCTCCGAATGGGCTATCATCAAATTCGCATTCGCGAGGAAGACATTCCCAAGACGGCCTTCAGAACGAGCTACGGTTCATATGAGTATACCGTCATGTCCTTCGGTCTCGCTAATGCTCCTCCTACCTTTTCAAGGATGATGCATTACATCTTCAACCCCTATACTGGCGAATTCGTGCTTGTGTATCTGGATGATATTCTGGTGTTTTCCAAGAATGAAGAAGATCACGAAAAGCACTTGCGTCTGGTTCTTGATCGACTCCGAGAGCATAAATTCTATGCCAAGTTCTCAAAGTGCGAGTTTTGGCTCGATAAGGTTTTGTACCTGGGCCACATCATCTCAGCTGACGGTATTGCGGTTAATCCCGAGAAAGTTGAAGCAATTGTCAACTGGGAAGCTCCTCAGAACGTCAAGCAGCTCCGCAGTTTTCTGGGTCTTGCCAGCTATTGCAGAAGGTTTGTGGAGAACTTCTCCAAGATTGCCAAGCCTCTTTCCAACCTCCTTCAGAAGAATGTCAAATACTTTTGGCCTCCCGAGTGTGAAGTGGCTTTCAAAACCCTCAAAGAGAAGCTTGTCTCAGCTCCAGTTCTGACTCCTCCGGATGAAACCAAGCCCTATGAAGTGTTCTGTGACGCTTCTCTTCAAGGTCTTGGTGGTGTGCTTATGCAAGATAAGAAAATTGTGGCATATACTTCTCGGCAGCTCAAGCCCAGTGAGAAGAACTATCCCACACATGATCTCGAGCTAGCAGCTGTGGTACATGCTCTGATTACGTGGAGACATCTGTTGTTGGGCAGAAAGGTCGACATCTTCACCGATCACAAGAGTTTGAAGTACATCTTCACACAGCCGCATCTGAACCTCCGCCAGACTCGTTGGGTCGAGATGATCCAAGAGTACAACCCCAGCATTGAATACACTCCAGGCAAGGCGAATGTCATTGCAGATGCTTTGAGCAGAAAGGCATATTGCAACAGCCTTCTTATCAAGCCACACCAGCCTGAGCTTTGTGAAGCTTTCAGGAAGCTCAACCTTCAAGTTGTTCCGCAGGGTTTTCTTGCAAATCTCCAAATTGCTCCTACCTTGGAAGATCAAGTCCGTGAGGCCCAGCTCAGTGATACCATGGTGAAGAAGGTGAAACATGGGATTGCAAAGGGCACTCCAAAATACAAGTGCTTCCGTGTTGATGAGAGAGATACCTTGTTCTTCGAGGACAGACTCGTTGTTCCCAAAGGTGATCTCAGGAAGCTCATAATGGAAGAAGCTCATGATTCTCTCCTTTCCATTCATCCTGGCAGTTCCAAGATGTACCAAGATCTCAAGTAGTCTTACTGGTGGACACGCATGAAAAGGGAAATTGCCCAATTCGTGAATGAATGTGATGTATGCAGAAGAGTGAAAGCAGAACATCAACGTCCAGCCGGTCTTCTCCAACCTCTTCCTATTCCTGAGTGGAAGTTCGACCACATTGAAATGGACTTCGTCACTGGCTTTCCAAAATCCAAGCGAGGAAATGATGCTATCTTTGTGGTGATTGACAAGCTTACCAAAGTCGCTCACTTTCTTCCAGTCAAAGAATCAATCAATGCAGCTCAACTTGCAGAGATGTACACTTCCAGAATTGTGTCCCTACATGGCATTCCTCAAGTGATATCCTCAGACCGTGGCAGCTTGTTCACATCAAGGTTCTGGGACTCCTTTCAGTCCGCCATGGGCACGAAGATCAGGTTCAGCATTGCCTTTCACCCTCAGACTAGTGGTCAAGTCGAGCGTGTGAATCAGATCCTTGAAGATATGCTAAGAGCCTGTGTCATCTCCTTCGGCATGAAATGGGAAGACTGTCTTCCATTTGCCGAGTTCTCTTACAACAACAGCTTCCAAGCAAGTGCAGGCAAAGCACCGTTTGAAATTCTCTATGGCAGAAAGTGCCGTACCCCTCTCAACTGGTCTGAAACAGGCGAACGCCAACTTCTTGGCAATGATTTGATCTCTGAAGCCGAAGAAATGTGCAAAGTCATACGTGAGAACCTCAAGGCCGCTCAGTCGCGTCAGAAGAGCTACTATGACGGCAAGCATCGTGATTTGGCTTTCGACATCGGTGATCATGTCTATCTCCGAGTTTCTCCGATGAAAGGAACCCAGAGATTCGGTATCAAAGGAAAGCTTGCTCCTAGATACGTCGGGCCTTTCAAGATTCTTGGCAAAAGAGGCGATCTAGCCTATCAGCTCGAGCTCCCTTCCAACTTTGCAAATGTTCATGATGTCTTCCATGTGTCTCAACTTCGCAAATGCTTCAAGGCACCTGAGCGCATGATTCCGTTTGAGGAGATTGATCTTCAACAAGACCTTTCCTACCGAGAGCATCCAGTTGCAATTCTCGAAGAAACCGAACGCAAGACTCGCAACAAGTCCATCAAGTTTCTGAAAGTCAAGTGGTCACATCACACAGACCGAGAAGCTACCTGGGAACGAGAAGATCATCTTCGTTCCGAGTACCCTTCCTTTTTCCAGTCCTAGATCTCGGGACGAGATCTTTTTGTAGTAGAGGAGAGTTTGTAATGCCCCGGATGTAATACTTTCCCTTTTGGGTATATAATATATCTCCGGCTTCATCTATTTCCATTTCGGGTTCTTTGTCTTTCGGGCTTTCGTCGTTTTGTTGTGTGAGTGTGTGGCATTCATTCATATCATGTAGACATGTGCATTGCTTTGCATCTGTGTTGTGGGTTGCATCCGGTTCCGTGTGTTTCTTCCCATTGTCCGTTTCGCGTTCCGGAGCTCCCTCACGTGTCCGTGACGTCCCGTAGGCCTACTTTGTTGTTCGGGCGTTTTTCGTTACCGGTGTGCCGCGAGGTTGTTGTGTGTGTTGTTATTTTGTTGTGTGCAACCCGCCTCTCAAATCTCGTCTCGTTTGGACTTCGTTGACTTTTCCATCCGTTGTCCGTGTGGGTCCGAAGTGCCCTTACTTCGTGTCCCGAAAATACCCCTACTGCTTTCTTTTATCTCCGTCTAGGCCCTTTTATTCTATCCCCGCGATCGGGTCCGTTGGATCACGACCGGAGGGCTCCTAGCGCCCCTAAAACTCCCCCTAACCCTAAAAACTGCTACATATAGACCCCCTAGTCTATTTGGGCATCCCCTTCTTCTTCCTCCTCTCTCCCCTCTTTTTTTTTCTTTTTCTACTTCAGATCCAAGAAATCTTCTCAGATCCCGAGTGGATCCATCGGATCCATCCGCCGCCGCTATTTTTCCTCTGGCTCGAAGCCACCGCAGCGCCGAAGTCAACGCCAGGAGGTCGCCCCGCCGGATCCCTGCGATCCCCTCCCGCGCGTCGACCGACCGGGCCTTCCCACTTGGCGCCGCATCGGCCTGGCCGGGGGACCACTTCCCCGTGGGCCGCGCAGGCACCCCGGCCCAGCTCCTCCCTCTCCGCCCGAGCGGGCGCCTCCGCCACCGGGCCGCCGCCCCGCTTCGCTCCACCAGGCGCTTCGCCAGCACCGTCCCCCCGCCCGAGCGGGCCCTCCATCGCCTTCCTCGCCGGCCCATCGCTGCAGGCCGCCCCCAGGCGCCAGGCCGCCGCGGGTGGGCCCTCGCGCCAGCTCCACCGGGCCGCCAGCCGCGCCCGCCCCGCTGGGCCCTCTGCCGCTATCCGGATCGGGCCGCCAGACCGCCAGTTCCACCGGGCCGCCGCCACTGTTCATCCGCGGCCCGTACTGTTCCTCCAGATCCGATCTGGAGAGGTACCTTTTTTTCCCTAAGTCCCAGATCTGCTTATCTGAAATCCAAACTTTGAACTGCTGTAATTTCTTGCCTGTGGCTCCGTTTTGCGCGTGTAGCATGTCCAGATGTTCGTGGAGATGCCCTCTACGTTTTACCTGTTGTAGTCATGCATGTTAGATGTCATCTAGACACTTGTTTTGCTGTTGCAAGAGTGCATCATGATATAAACTGCTGTTATGTGTTATTTTCATGCCACCTTTGACATGTGATATCTTTTAGCTCGTTTGTCCAAACGATGCAAATGACATGTCCACGTGTTCGTCTTGCCACGAACTACGTGTTGTGTGTGATAGGTTGCATGGTAGATTTATTGTTTCCTTGTTGTCACCATTGCAAAGTGCCATGTTCACATGTTGTGTTTTCACTTGTTATGAAATGCCATCTTGATGAGCTCGTTGCAATCGTTGTGTTCACCTCAATGATGCATGCTTGTGTGTTTTGGGATCACCGTCATATGTACTTTGATGAGGTGCTTACCCTTTGCCATGTTTATTTTCGAGGTGTCTTAAACATGCTCTTTTTGATGCTATGATGATATTGCTGTTTTAGGACTTAGTGAAATTTCACTAAGTCTGAAATCTGTAACGTTCCGATGCCATGTTCGTGTGATGTTGTAGGACAAAGCATGATAGTTTTGGGGTGGATTTTGATTGTTCCTTGTAGTATATATTGTTGTCTTTCCATTCATGTCCTCACATGTCCATTTGAGTGGCTGTAGCATGTTTATCTTTTGCTCCAAACTTTCAATAAAATTCTGCTGCCAGAATTTTATTTCAAAGTTCAATATGTCCAAGATCATTGCTAATGATCCGTGACTCCGTTGGGGGTGCACTTTGGACCTAGTTGCTGTACTTTATATCTAGTTTATGTTCAAGTCCTTTTCCATGCTTTTTGGGTGCTGTAGATTAATTATTTTGAGCTCCCAAGTTGCTATGTTGCTGTAAATTTCAGTTTTCGCTCAAATCTTGTTTCGGGCATAACTTTTAGCCCGTAACTCCGATTTCAGCGATTCTTATATCAAACTTGGGTGATTTTCTGTGTAGATTAATAATATCAGGTTGTTATCTTGTTTTGAGGTGTTTTGCTTGAGTGATGTTTTCCGTGCTCCATGTGCATCCCTAGTGCATCCATCATGCATTCATGTTTTTCGAGTGCGCATTGCATCGTGTTGATTGGTGCTTGGTGTGTTGTTGTGTTTAGAGCCGGAAGCTGAGACCGGGAACGAAGTTGAGCACGAGTTTTCCAACGAGGTTGAGCACGAGGACCCTTCTTACGATCCGAACGAATTCTCTTCAGGCAAGATGACCGAACCCCGATAACCTTACTATCTTTGCCTATTGCTAGTAGTCTCGATCTATAGTTTTGCCTCGATGCCCATGTTCTTCTTGTCAGCCTCCTACTTGTAACCAATTGCCATGTTTAACCACCCTACCTATGCAAACCGTTGCGTGGCTAAGTACGCTTCGCTCAGCCCTTCTTATAGCGTTGCTAGTTGCAGGTGAAGTGAAGATGCTTGCTTCATGTTGAAGTTTGGTTGGGTTATATCACACTATATAAATGCTTAAAACTGAAATCATCTATATATTGGCAAGGGTGGAAGGCTAAGCCTTTTGCTTGGTGTTTTGTTCCACTCATGCCGTTAGGATCCGTATAAGCCGGTTTTATGTTCCTTGATTATGCGTTCCTAACACGGTTGGGGTGTATGGGACCCCCTCGATAAACCGCTAAGTGCTAAGTCTTTTCCAGCAAGTCCCAACATTGGTACTATTTGCCTAATAACAAACTAAACATGCATAGGGAGTAATTAACCCTCTTTCTTAATCAACAACCCCGGGCCAGTGCTCCACATGAGTGTTGGTCCGAAACGAGCGGACTGCGGGGCCACCTCAAGGAAACTCGAGGTTTGGTAAAAACCCGTAGGATGTCTCATCCGGTCGTGTCCTGAGACCTAGATACGCGCGGCTACTATCAGGGTGTCGACACGCCGGGAGGATTTGCTGGATTAGCCTTACCTTAGCTCGGTATATCTTGAGCACGGGATTCCGAGGATACTCGGGTCTTCCCACTTTGGAGTTGCGACTCCGCGGATCGTGGGCTTGTAATGGGTCAAGTTGGAACACCCCTGCAGGGTTTGAACTTTCGAAAGCCGTGCCCGCGGTTATGTGGCAGATGGGAGCTTGTTAATTCCGGTTGTAGATAACTTGACACAATGTTACTAATACACTACCAGCGTGTGTTCCGTGACTGTCAATTTCCGAATAGGGATTCGGGAGTTGAACACGGAGGGGTTATGCTTGTGAGCTTGTAGCTAGGATCACTTCGTGATCACTTCTCACGATGCCTTCTCTTCTCGCTCTCTCTTGCGTAAGCTAGATGCTAGTTGCTGCTGCAGACTTGTTCTTTCTTCAGCCTTTCCCTCACCCAAAGGCTTTGATAGTTCTGTTACCCGGGAACGGGATTGCTGAGTCCTCTGTGGCTCATAGTTACTTCACACCAGATGCAGGTCCAGCTATGAGCTATCCAGGTGATGGCACCGAGCTGGATTGGGAGTACGACGAGGAGCGTAGTCGTTACTACGTGCGCTACCCGGACGATCAGTAGTGGAGTCTCTTACTAGGATTCGATCCGCCTGTGGTTGTTTTATTTATCTGAGTTTGGTACTTTTGACATTTTGCTTTTGCCCTTAGAGGGTTGTAGTGCTCTTAATGTATGATGTTTGAGACTTGTACTGTTATTCTGTGACGTGGCGATTGTAAGCCAACTATTTTCAGTTTACTATCCCTCTTTTACATGAGTTGTGCAAAGATTACCAAACTTGAGATCATTCTAGGATGGACTTATGCCTTTAAGTCGTGCCTCGACACGTAGGAGGTATAACTCCATCCTGGGCATTACATGGAACCACATAAATTTGACATGCAAGCTCAAGAACATGGTCACCTAAGCAGCAAAAATTTGTAATAAATAAAGCACTAGAACAAAAACTAATTGGACCATTGGAGGAGTCACATACCGAAGAACAATCTCCCCAAACAGTTTTGTGAATGGAGCTTTGAGCAAGGAGATCGAAAATGGCAGCAAGATGAGCTAGAACTCGTGCTTGAGCTGGTTGGTGATTTTTTTGGGAGGAAGAAGGAGTGTGTGGGTGTTGGAGTAAGTGGAGGGGGCCATGTGGGGCTCACGAGGCAGGGGCGCGCCCTGTACCCTCGTGGCCAGGTGCTGGCTCCCCCTGCTGTGTTCTCAGTGCCAAATATTCTTAAATATTCTGGAAAAAAAAGCATATTTCATTTTCGGGGCAGTTGGAGAACTTTTATTTTCGGGGTATTTTTTATTGCACGGATAACTCAGAAAACAGACAGGAAATACTATTTTTGCTTTATTTAATCTAATTAAGAGAAAGTAAAAGGAGGATACAGAGAGTTGTGCTTTCTAAATTCAACCATCTCATGCCCATTAAAAGGAATCCATTAATAAGGTTGATCAGGTCTTGTTAATAAACTCTTTCTGAATAACATGAAACCGGAGAATTTTAGAATGACACTAGGTTACCTCAATGGGGGTATGTATATCCCCAACAATAAGAATTTCTTCTTGACAGTAGGAAGAGGAAATTTAAAACCTCCAATAGTAACCGTTGAAAATTTTCCAATAGAATTGATACTATGGACCTAAGGTTGTTTCCTCGGAAAGTGTACCGTATGCTCATTGCCATTGACATGAAAAGTGACATTGCCTTTGTTGCAATCAATAACAACCCTTGCAGTATTCAAAAAGGGTCTACCAAGGATAATAGACATATATCGTCCTCGGGAATATCAAGGATAACAAACTCCGTTAGAATAGTAACATTTGCAACCACAACAGGCACATCCTCACAAATACCGACAGGTATAGCAGTTGATTTATCGGCCATTGCAAAGATATTTCAGTAGGTGTCAACTTATTCAAACCAAGTCTACGATATAAAGAGAGAGGCATAACACTAACACCAGCTCTAAGATCACATAAAGCAGTTTTAACATAGTTCCTTTTAATGGAGCATGGTATAGTTGGTACTCCTGGATCTCCTAGTTTCTTTGGTATTCCACCTTTAAAAGTATAATTGGCAAGCATGGTAAAAATTTCAACTTTAGGCATCTTTCTTTTATTTGTGATAATGTCTTTCATATACTTAGCATACAGATTTGTTTTGAGCATATCAGTCAAACGCATACGCAAAAAGATAGGTCTAATCATTTCAGCAAAGCGCTCAACGTCCTCATCATCCTTTTTGTTGAATGATTTAGGAGGGAAAGGCATGGGTTTCTGAACCCATGGTTCTCTTTCCTTACCATGCTTCCTAGCAACAAAGTCTCTCTTATCATAACGTTGATTCTATGATTGTGGGTTATCAAGATCAATAGCGGATTCAATCTCTACATCATTGTCATTGCTAGGTTGAGCATCATCATGATCATCATTAACATTATCACTAGGTTCATGTTCATTACCAGATTGTGTTTCAGCATCAGAGATAGAGATATCGTTGGGTTCTCAGGTGTGTCAGCAACAGGTTCACTAGAAGCATGCAAAGTCCTATCATCTTTCTTTTTCTTCTTCTTAGAAGAACTAGGTGCATCTATATTAGCTCTCTGAGAATCTTGCTTAATTATCTTAGGGTGGCTTTCAGGATACAGAGGTTCCTGAGTCATTTTAACATCTCTAGTCACAACTCTAATAGCATTATCATTTTTCTTACTATTTAATTCATTGAGCAAAACATTTTGTGCTTTAAGTACTTGTTCTACTTGAGTGGTAACCATGGAAGCATGTTTACTAATGAGTTTCAATTCACCTTTAACTCTAGACATATAATCACTCAAGCGTTCGATCATATAAGCATTGCGTTGCAATTGTCTACCAACATAAGCATTGAAGTTTTCTTGTGTCACAATAAAATTGTCAAACTCATCTAAGCATTGTCTAGCAGACTTATAACGAGGAATATCACCGACATAAAATCTATAGAGAGAAATTACCTTTACTACCTTTGTTGGGTTATCAAGACCATGTATTTCTTCAATAGGTGGTAAATTCTTAACATCTCTAGCTTTAATACATTTTTCTTTCATAGATTTCTTTGCTTCTTGCATATCTTCAGGACTGAGAAATGATACGTCTCCAACGTATCTATAATTTTTGATTGTTCCATGCTATTATTTATAAAGTCTTGGATGTTTAATGGGCTTTATCATTCACTTTTATATCATTTTTGGGACTAACCTACTAACCCAAAGGCCTAGTCCAGATTGCTGTTTTTTGCCTGTTTCAGGGTTTTGCAGAAAAAGAATATCAAACGGAGTCCAGACGGAATGAAACCTTCACGAGAGATATTTTTGGAGAAAATCATGCACAAAGAACTTGAGAACCACGTCAAAAAAGCCACGAGGGGCCCACGAGGGTGGGGGCGCGCCCTGGGGCGCGCCCCCTGCCTCGTGGAGCCCCCGTGACTCCCCCGGTGCCCTCCTTCTTCCTATATAAGTCCACATACCCCAGAAACTCCGTGAACAGAGAGAAACCCCTAATTCCACCACCGTACCTTCTGTTCCCGTGGAGATCCCATCCTGGAGCCTCTTCCGGAGCTCCACCGGAGAGGGATCCATCACGGAGGCCTTCATCATCATCATCATCATCATCGCCCTCACCATGAGTTGTGAGTAGTTTACCTCAGACCTTCGGGTCCATAGCTAGTATCTAGATGGCTTCTTCTCTCTCTCTGGATCTCAGTACAAAGTTCTCCTCGGTCTTCGAGGAGATCTATTCGATGTAATCTCTTTTTGCGGTGTGTTTATCGAGATCCGATGAATTGTGAGTTTATGATCAAGGTTATCTATGAAAGATATTTGGTTCTTCTCTGAACTTTTTATGTGTGCTCATAATATCCTTGCAAGTCTCTTCGAATTATTGGTTTGGTTTGGCCTACTAGATCTATAGTTCTTGCAATGGGAGAAGTGCTTGGCTTTGGGTTCAATCATGCGGTGTCCTTGCCCAGTGATAGTAGGGGCAGCAAGGCACATATTGTATTGTTGCCATCGAGGATAAAAAGATGGGGTTTATATCATATTGCTTGAGTTTATCCCTCTACATCATGTCAACTTGCTTAAGGCGTTACTCTGTTCTTATGAACTCAATACACTAGATGCATGCTGGATAGCGGTCGATGTGTGGAGTAATAGTAGTAGAAGCAGGCAGGAGTCGGTCTACTTGTCTCGGACGTGATGCCTATATACAATATCATGCCTAGATAGTCTCATAATTATTCACTTTTTTATCAATTGCTCGACAGTAATTTGTTTACCCGCCGTAGAATATCGCTATCATGAGAGAAGCCACTAGAGAAAACTATGGCTCCCGGGTCTATTCTCAACATATCAATCTACATCTACTTTACTTTTATCGCTTTTATTTGTGCTACCTCTTGAGCTTGCGTTGTATTCCCTCGAAGAGGAAAGGGAGATGCAGCACAGTAGCGTAAGTATTTCCCTCAGTTTTTGAGAACCAAGGTATCAATCCAGTAGGAGACCACGCGCCAGTCCCTCGCACCTGCACAAACAAATAAGAACTTCGCAGCCAACGCGATAAGGGGTTGTCAATCCCTTTACGGTCACTTACGAGAGTGATATCTGATAGAGATGATAATTATATTTTTGGTATTTTTAGTTTAATAAAACAACAAATAAAAGCGGTAAAAGTAAAGTAGATGTTGATTGATATGTTGAGAATAGACCCGGGGGCCATCGTTTTCTGTAGTGGCTTCTCTCATGATAGCAGTATTCTACGGCGGGTAAACAAATTACTGTCGAGCAATTGATAGAAAAGCGAATAATTATGAGACTATCTAGGCATGATCATTGTATATAGGCATCATGTCCGAGACTAGTAGATCGACTCCTGCCTGCATCTACTACTTTTACTCCACACATCGAACGCTATCCAGCATGCATCTAGTGTATAGAGTTCATACGAACAGAGTAACGCCTTAAGCAAGATGACATGATGTAGAGGGATAAACTTGATACGTCTCCAACGTATCTATAATTTTTTATTGTTCCATGCTATTATTTATGAAGTGTTAGATGTTTAATGGGCTTTATCATTCACTTTTATATCATTTTTGGGACTAACCTACTAACCCAAAAGCCCAGTCCAGATTGCTGTTTTTGCCTATTTCCGGGTTTTGCAGAAAAGGAATATCAAACGGAGTCAAAACGGAATGAAACCTTCGCAGGAGATATTTTTGGAGAAAACCACGCGAGATAAACTTCGGGGCCAAGCCAGAGGACATGGGACCCACCCTCGAGGGTGGGGGCGCGCCCCCCTGCCTCGAGGGCAGTGGACCCGAAGGTCTGTGGTAAACTACTCACAACTCATGGTGAGGGCGATGATGATGAAGAAGAAGGCCTCCGCGATGGATCCCCCTCCCGGAAGAGGCTCCAAGATGGGATCTCCATGGGAACAGAAGCTACGGCGGTGGAATTAGGGTTTTCTCTCTGCGTCTGGAGTTTGTGGGATACGTAGGTATATATAGGAAGAAGGGGGGCACCGTGGGCCGTGTGGGCCAGCCTCGAGGCAGGGGGGCGCGCCCCCCACCCTCGGGGGTGGCTCCTCTGTCCCCTGGCTTGGCCCTGAAGTCTTTCATGCGTGATTTCCTCCAAAAATATCTCTCACGAAGGTTTCATTCCGTTTGGACTCCGTTTGATATTCCTTTTCTGCAAAACCCTGAAATAGGCAAAAAAAACAGCAATCTGGACTGGGCCTTTGGGTTAGTAGGTTAGTCCCAAAAATGATATAAAAGTGAATGATAAAGCCCATTAAACATCCAAGACTTCATAAATAATAGCATGGAACAATCAAAAATTATAGATACGTTGGAGACGTATCAAGCATCCCCAAGCTTAATTCCTGCTTGTCCTCGAGTAGGTAAATGATAAAGAAAGATTTTTTATGTGGAATGCTAACCAATATAGTTTTTCAATGTAATTCTCTTAATTGTGGCATGAATGTTCAGATCTGAAGGTTTCAAGATAAAAGTCTATATTGACACAAGAAATAGCAATAATTCAAGCAATACTAACAAAGCAATCATGTCTTCTCAAAATACTATGGCTAAAGAAAGTTATCCCTACAAAATCATATAGTGTTGGCTATGCTCCCTTATTATCACACTAAATATTCATATCATGCACAACCCCGATTTCAGCCAAGCATTTGTTTTCATGCTCTATCTTTTCAAACCTTTCAACTTTCACGCAATACATGAGCGTGAGCCATGGACATAACACTATGGGTGGAATAGAGGTGGTTGTGGAGAATACAAAAAGAGGGAGATATTCTCACATCGACTAGGCGTATCAACGGGCTATGGAGATGCCCATCAATAGATATCAATGTGAGTGAGTAGGGATTGCCATGCAACGGATGCACTAGAGCTAAATATGAATGAAAGCTCAACAAAAGAAACTAGTGGGTGTGCATCCAACTTGCTTGCTCACGAAGACCTAGGGCATTTGAGGAAGCCCGTCGTTGGAATATACAAGCCAAGTTCTATAACGAATCCCACTTGTATATGAAAGTGACTAAGCATGAGACTCTCTACAATGAAGAACATGGTGCTGCTTTGAAGCACAAGTGTGGAAAAAGATAGTAGCAATTGTCCCTTTTTTATTTTCCTTTTTTGGGCCTTTCTTTTTTCTTTGGCCTTTTTTCTTTCCTTTTTATTCCTTTTTTTTGCGGAGGGGCTTTATAGATTTAGCCTTTCCTCCCATGGGACAATGCTCTAATAATGATGATCGTCACACTTTCATTACAACTCGATACTACAACAACAAAGTATGACTCTATATGAATGCCTCCGGCGGTGTACCGGTATGTGCAATGAAACAAGAGTGACATGTATGATAAATTATGCATGGTGGCCTTGCCACAAATACGATGTAAACTACATGATTGATGGCTTCTCGCCCCTCGTTGGTTACCCCAAGTGGAAGGTTTGAGATGTAGCGTAACGGCTAGTTTCCCTTGGCAAGATACCAAGGATCGAATCCCGTGAGACTCCGAGGGTCGACAAGAAGGTGTCAACGGCTAACGGCGCCAGATACTTAGCGGTTGACAGGACCTGCACACAGATACAAATAACTTTGCTCCCAACGAGTACAAAGAGGTTGTCAATCCCTCCGACCTTGTCGTTTACAAAGGATCAAACACAAGAGATAATAGTGATAGGTATGACTGCAACTAGAAAATAAGAACGGGAAGTAAATATAGGGTGTGATCGGGGATGGTAATATGGACCGGGGTCCCATGATGTTCACTAGTGATGTCTCTCTCCCAAAAGACGATAAAACAGCTAAGCGAGGTAAACAAATTACAGCTGGGCAATTGACAGGATTATGTGCGCAAACCAATGCTAACTATGTTGTAAAGAAAGGTAGAGGCTCAAAAGCATGGGCGGTACGCCAAGGCAAGTAGACCGAAATCCATCTGCATCTACTACTAATCATCCACCTTGAGATATCTATCCAGAACATCTCGCTGGTATTAAGTTGCGAATCCCACCCAAAGTGTAAACTCAAAGCAACAGACAACTGCATTAAAAGAACTTTGCGTAAAGTAAACAATCCTTGCACCCGCAAGTACAAGCACCGTTGTTTCCCCCCTTGTGGCAACATCACATCCTCTAGACTCATGTTTCTGTCACTCAAACTAGTCATCAAGGGGCATGAACCCACAATCAAGCATAACGTTCCCTCTTGGAGTTACTACCTACTACTTGGCCAAAGCAATAAACAGCAACGGAGAACATGCAAGAATTACTCAAGAACATAAATATAAAAGAGGTGAATCAAATATATTACTCACACACAATCTGAACATAATCTCATAATCTATCGGATCCCAGCAAACTCAGCAGAGCAACAACATAAAGATTACATATGTGCCTCGATCATGTAGGGCAGCTCACGAGGTCTAATCCATGAAGAACAAAGAGGGGAGGAGAACATCACATAGCTACTGGTCATGGACACATGTTCCAAGGAGGACTACTCACGACTCATCCGGGAAGCGTCCATGGTGGTGGAGAAGCTCCCGGTGGTGATTCTCCCCTCCGGCAGGGTGCCGGGAAGAGTTCTCCTGGTGCTCCCGATCTTGGAAGCGTGGCGGCGGCGGAACAGAGGCTAGATCGTAAAAAAGGGTTCCGTCCTCGAGGGTTTCGGGACGCGAGGAGTATATATGCCAAAGGGGGTCACCAGAAGCAGAGAGGGGGGCCCAGGCGCCCCCCTAGGGCGGCCAGGGGTGGGGCCGCCTGGGCTGGCTGCCTGGGCTGCCCCTGGCTCCCCTCTGGCCCCACTTTGGTTTTTCTTGAAGCTCCCGTTACGCTGATTTTTCCTGTATTTTTTCCGGAATTTTTAGGGCACTTTTAATATGGGGGAAACCTGAAATAGAAAAACAACAGAAAACAGGAACTGGCACTGTGGTGCACTGAGTTAATAGGTTAGTCCAAATATGATCAAAAGTGTATGGAAGTGCATAAATATCATAGCAATATCACACAAAAGAGGCATGGAGCAAGCAGAAATTATAGATACATTTTGGACGTATCAACATCCCCAAGCTTAATTCCTGCTCGTCCTCGAGTAGGTAAATGATAACAAGCATAATTTCTGTGGTGACATGCTATCAACCATATAAGAACTTTTAAGTAAAGCAATCAAGGCATGTAATTCAATTCAAGTCATAACAAGCAAGAGTCTATATTAGTATTGTAACAAGTAACATAAGAACATAAAGGTGCAAGAGCTCTCGCTGTCCGTGACTCGAATGTCTCCAAATGGTGTTTGCGTGCAAGAAAGGGGATAGGGATATATGAGAGAGTAAAACATAGTTTTTTTATTGTTGAGAACTTAATCTACTAAAGTTTCACACTTGGCCTTCTTTGGAATCTTATCTTGACTCATCCCCAGACCGTCAGCCAGGTACAAGTCAAAATGATCCACTCCCTTTAGATATTTTGAGCACTCATGCAATGGATGAGCGTAAGGAAGAAAGTCGACACTTAGGATGGCAAAGAGAGAAAAATGATAGAGGGGGAAGACAAAAAAGGTGTGAAAGGTTCACATCAATGAGGACAATCATCGGCGAGAGAAAGCCAAATGATAAATATGATGTGAGGAGTAGGGATTGCCATGCAACGGATGCACATATGAGCTAAGGTAAGCTCTCGAATGGAACTAGTGGGGGTGCATCCAACTTGCTTGCTCAAGAAGACCTAGAGCTCTTTTGAGGAGGCTCATCATTGGAATATACAAGCCAAGTTCTATAGTGTAAAGGTCCCCACATAGCTATATGCATGAATGATAATCTCTATGGAGCACAAGGTATAAGATGGAGTACGAGTGTGGATCTCTCAAAAGAAATAGTAGTGTGCCCCCTTCTCTCTTTTTATTTCTTTTTCTCTTTTTTTCTATTTTTTTTATTTTTTTTTTGTGGCCTCAATGGCTCTTTCTATTTATCTCTCATTTGTCCACTTTGGGATCTTTTGATTTTGTCCTCTTTGGGATCTTTTGATTTGTCCTCTTTGGGATCTTTTCCTCACTTTAGGGGCAACACTCTATATATTACAAGAAGTATAGAAGATCTTTCACACTTTACAAAAAGTACTCAACATAAAGAAAATGAAACTATCATGATGTATGCAAATGTATGCCTCTGCCGGTGTAGCAGGATATGCAATGATACTAGCGCGTCATGTAGCAATGATTAGGGCAGGGTCCAGCTAGCATGCGGCTCATCGATCAAGCAAAAAGCATTTATGACATGAAGATCAAGTCATGAGAAGATGGCTGTTGCATGGCAATGTATCTCGGAAAGGCTATGGAAATGCCTTGATAGGTAGGTATGGTGGCTGTTTTGAGGAAGGATATAATGAGGCTTATGATGACAGAGTGTATCGTGCCAAGGATTTGGATGCACCGGCGAAGTATGCGCCAACTCTCGAGGTGAGAAAGGGCAATGCACGGTACCGAAGAGGCTAGAAAAATATGGCTAGGTGGAAGTGTCAACTTTCGAATACTCACATTAGTCCGAAGAACTCATGCACTTATTATCGGTAACTCTCAATCTAATTAGGAGGTTCACAAAGAGACAAGTACCCCGAGGAGGAGTGTATGGGGGTTTGGTTATCCTTGCGCATCCTCGACTCATGGTACGTGAGTGTACTCTAATATTCGATCCCTCCAAAGATTAGTGATCCATTTAGTAGCTAAAGTTCTCAACTATTTTGTAGGTTTTCGAAAATAAACACGGATTGCCCAAAATACGACGTCTATCACTAATAGGCTAAAGCTCTTGTCACCAAAAGTTCAGACATTACTCATGGCAATACCTCAAAACTATTGCAAGTTACTACTAAAATGAAATAGCAACCTCAGTTACCTACTTTAAGTTAAGACACACAACTCAGTGCAACAGGCAAACTCTCTTAGCAAGGTAAACATGAAAACTTAAGAGAGTTCAGCAACCAACTAAACAAAAGCTCTTTAAAAAGAAAAGCATGAAAACTAAGAGCTAAACATGACAGCAGCTATGGAAAGAGAAAGAACACACACAACAAAGATAAGCATGAAAATCCTATGTTGTGTTCTAGGTTGAAGTGGAGCGTGTTTCTCTCCCACACAAAGAAAGCTGGGTTCTAACTTGTTATGAACAGCAAGCAAAGCTAAAGAAAACTAAAAAGGAAACTAAGAGCAAGACGCTCCAAGCATAGCACATAACGCATGAAGTGATTAAAATATAGTGGAACGAAAGACGAACTGATAATTGTTGATGAAGAAGGGGATGCACGGGGGCATCCCCAAGCTTAGACGCTTGAGTCTTCTTGAATATTTCTTGGGGGTGCACGGGGGCATCCCCAAGCTTGAGCGTTTGACCCTCCTGGATCTTCTTTTATCATCTTCCCTCGCACACTTGAAAACTCCCTTCATACATAACTCATCATAATCTGATTAGCGAGGTTAGTACCCATAATAAAATAAATTTTTTCCTACTGGAAATAAGGATAATCTTGAAGAGCTACTGTTTCTCAAGATTTCCAAAAGGTTTTTGCAAAGAAAAAGCAAGCTCAAGGTTTGCAAAACGAAGAAAAGGCAAAACAGGACAGAATCTGTGAAAAACAGACCAGCAGGTAGTAAATAATTTTTTCGGGGCACTTCTGCTACTCAAATCAAAAAACTTAGAACAGACGCCCGAAAGCCAATTGTATAGAGCACGCTGTCAAAGAAATTCAGATCCAAAATATGATCTGGTGATTTTATACGAATTTTTCTGTCCAAGGACAGAATCTGTTTTCTGGACTGCACGTCACAACTTTTGAACTTTCTTGCAATCGGAGGCTAAACTTGGCACAAAGCTGAAAAGTAAAGATACAATGATGATGCTACTGTAGTAAAAAACATCAAGACACAACAAAAGCAAAATAAAACCTAATTCGTTGTGGGCTGCCTCCCAAAAGCGCTTTCTTTTATGCCTTTAAGCTAGGCATAATGCAAAGAGAGAGGATCAAGTTTTATCAAGAGTAAAAGAATAGCTAGCCCGTGTAACGGACTCAAAAGGCAACTTAATCTTCTTTCTAGGGAAGTGTTCCATTCCTTTGTTGAGAGGAAATTGGAATTTTATATTCCCCTCTTTCATGTCAATGATAGCACCAACGGTGCGAAGAAAAGGACGTCCCAAAATAATTGGACATGAAGGTTCACATTCAATATCCATAATAGTAAAATCAACGGGAACATAATTGTCATTGACAATGATAAGAACATCGTCGACCTTCCCCAAAGGTTTCTTTACGGAAGAATCAACAAGACGAACACCAAAAGAACAAGGATCAAAAGATTTCAATTTAAGCATATCATACATTCTTTTGGGCATAACGGAGGTACTAGTTCCAACATCACATAAAGCATAGCAAGAGAAGTTATTCAACTTAATTTTAATCATAGGATCCCAACCATCTTCTAGCTTTCTAGGTATGGAGGCTTCTACCCTAAGCTTCTCCTCCCTAGCTTTGATAAGAGCATTAGTGATATGCTCTGTGAAGGCAAGGTTAAGTGTGCTAGTGTGGGGATCTCTAGACATTTTGTGAAGAAAATCAATAACTTCAGAAAGGGTGCAATTATCAAAATCAAGGTCACTACTATCAAGTAAAGTGGTAGTGGTGTCCTTTAGGCTCACTTGTTTGGTAGCTTCTATGGTCATAGGAGTTTCTACGGTTGAGGTCATAGCATCACCATTAATAGGTCCAATGGGACCAGGAGTGCATTGGGTGCTAAGAGTTTGGATATCCTCAACAACTTGGATAGTAGCAACAGTGTGGTGGGTAGGAAGGCTCTTAATCCTATCTTCTTCCTCCTTTTCTCTAGCCCATCTCTCTTTAAGTTTAGCCATCATCCTAATGTTTTCATTAATTTGCACTTGAATAGCATTCATAGGAGTGATCTTCCTCTCCTCAAGAGGAGAAGTTCTAATTTTTAGCAACTCTACCTCATGGGCTAAATTGTCTACTGTCGGGGGAAACTGTCCTCCCACGAGCACCTATGGGACCGGAGCCCCTTCTATGTTGCGGTAAGGGAGCGGCGTCACACGGAGGGAGCACGGAGAGCAGATCGAGGAGCACACGCGGGCAGTTTACCCAGGTTCGGGCCGCGATGACGCGTAAAACCCTACTCCTGCTTTTGTTGTATTTAGTTCTTGGGCTCGGGAGCTTGAAGATCTACAGTACCAGCTACACCGAGCGAGGGAATGAGCGAGTTTCTGGGATCGAACCCCCTCTACGTTGTGCATGGGCCTCCTTTTATAGCTCAAAAGGGGTCACCGAGATGTGTCAACGTAGAGGAGGGCAAAAATGTAAAATCAGTGGTGGTTGTAACAGTGTATGAACAGTGGTCTTCACCTAACTTTGACGGTGGGGGACAAGGGCATTGAATGCCCGTCGCCGTCGCCTCAAAAGCGCCCGTCCATGCGTCTCCGTTTGCCACGGCGATAGCTTCGTCACCGCAGCTTGCCACCGTGTACCCTAGGCTGCACAGCCATCCGCCACGTGCCCCTGGAAGGGCCCCAGGGCGACGCGTTGCCAGATGAGCTGGAGCGCAGGCACACAACATAAGTTCCCCCGGCAAGCACCCTGCCGGGGTCGCAACCTTGCCGGGCCCGGAAGCTTGCCGCCCTCCGGGTCCTGCCGGGGCGCATGATGCGCCACGACATACCTTCTTGAAGTGCCGTTCTTTTGGCCTTCCTGGCAAGCTCCTCTTGCCAGGGTCTTGTGCTGGAATAATAACTTTGAGCCTGGTGCGGCCATCCCAGCAAGCTCCTCTTGTCGGGGTCTTGTCTTCTAACTTGAATACTTTGTTCTTGAATGGCTTGAAGGGGTCTGGAGCGGGCTTTGGCGGGCGCGTGGTGAGCCAGACCACGGGACGCTGCTACTGCCCGTGCACAAGTCGGGATACTAAGGTACCCCTACTTTAGTACACCGACAGGAGCCCCCGGGCCCGGGCCACACACGGTGCCGAGCGCTGTTGGGCCAGGCCCAGAATAGTGCACAGGCACACGCGGCCCACGGCGCGCCGTTTCCTACTCCATATTCGCCGCATCTTTCCCTAACGGCACGCGTCGATTCCGGCGTCGTGGGAGAGATCATGAACTGTTTCTTTAATGGGGAAATGCGGAACGTCCCCCACTTCCCCCTTAAAAGCAGAGGAAACAGGGGCAGTTTCCCCCATCGTCTTCATTGTGCCTTGAGTCCTCAGAAACCCCCGCCGCACCCTGCTTCTGCCCTTCCTCCATCGTCTTCCCCACCCGCCGTGCCGCCGTCCTCCCTCGCCGCCCCCGCCATGGCCCCGAAGAGCGACCAGGAGAAGAGCGACAAGGCGAAGAGCGACAAGGCGAAGAAGGAAAAGTCTGAGCAGGCGGCGAAGCTGGCAGCCATGCGGAGAAAGAGGGTGGTCTTCCCGCCAAGGCTCGGCCCGAGGGAGCTGCGGGACAAGTACTACTTGTTCTGGGCGAGGGAGACGAAGGATCATCCCCACACCCAAGTCCTCCCCGCCGTGGCCGTCGACATGTTCCCGGGAGGTTACTACTTCTTCGCAGCATTCTTCTATTGCGGTCTTTGCCCTCCGTACTCGGAGTTCTTCTGCGATGTGATGAATACGTACGGCTTCCGTCTCTTAGATTTCACCCCAAATGTCGTTCTCACCTTGGTCGTTTTCGCACATCTGTGCGAAAACTACGTTGGGGTCCACCCAAATGTAGCTCTTTTCCGCCACTTCTTCACGCCTAGAGTAGAGTCCGGATCCCCCCTCTCCGGCGGCATCTCTTGGATCTTCAGGCTGAACAAGAAGGAGGCATACTTGAAGGGAGAGCTCCGCGGCAAGTGGGAGGAGTGGAGGGCAGATTGGTGTTGGATTCTTGAAAAGGAGCCCGAGCAGTTTACCTTGCCGCGCCAGACTGCCATAGTGCGCGGCAAGGATTGGAGTGACCTGGCTCCGGAGGACGACAAGCTGCAGATCGCCCTAACTAGGATTCTTCGTCTTCGGGCTGCCAATCTGACTGTGGGTGAAGTTGGAGCTGATTTCCTCCGCCGCCGCATTGCCCCTCTGCAGGAAAGGAAGAGGCCTGCTTGGGAGTTCGAAAACGCGGCAGACCGCATGAGGCTGCGCCCCGGGTTGAACTACAACTTCACCGTCTTGGAGCTGAAGGGGATGGTCCGGGAGCTGTTCAAACACGACCCCAAGCACCCGGAGTGGTTCAAACCGTCGACCAGAGTAGTTCCCTTGTCCAACAATACTGCCCTCAGTGCCATCCGCGCGGTAATGCCTGAGTGCGACTCCCACGGGGTCGTCCCCACTTGGCTGGAGCCTTCAGTGGAAACCGTGCAAGCCTTCTTCGACAACTTGGTTGAAAAACCACGCAACGCCGATGAGAGGAAGGGGCTCACCCGGGAGACCACCGCGCGGGATGTGGCGTACATTGCCTCCAGGATGGAGGAGGCCGCCGCGGCAGCAGCGGCAGGCGAGTTTGGATACACTGTTGATGAAGCGGAGGCGGCGGACGCGGTGAGCCAGGCCGAGGAGGAGGAAATCCTTAAGCTACTGCAGACCACGCCCGAGGAGTTTGTCGGGGAGCCTACCGGGGAGCCTGCCGGGATTGGCGAGGCTGCCGGGCAGGGTACTGAGTCCAGCGGGCCTGCCGAGGAGGAGGAGGAGGAGGCCGAGTCCGGTGATTCTGATGAAGACTCCGGCGGATCCCTGAATCTTGACGACGACGCCTCCTCATCCTCGGAGAACTCTCCGCCACCACCAAGTCCTCCGGCACAGCAGAAGAAGCGCCTCCGCAAGGTAGCTGAGATGACGAGGCCACAGGCGCCCCGACAGCAACCGAAGCGCCGGGCGACGTGCGCCACCACGACGAGCAAAGTCGTCAAGGAGGTGCCTCGTGCCCGAGCGACAAGCGGAGGGGGGTCTTCCCGGAGTGGCTCGGGGATTCCTTCTGCTCCTCGGTCCTCAGCGACGACCGGTGCTGGGTCTTCGCAGCCCGCAGCCCCGGAGCCCACCAAGTGCCCGAGGGAGCCTTCTCCTCCAGCTCCTCGCGCTGGAGCGTGCGAGGCGGGGTTCGACTTCTCCGCCCTCAGCTCCGATGAAGAGGAGGAAGAGTAAGTATTTGCAATTTTTATTTCCTTCGATTTTGTCTTGATTTCTCTTGTTCGATTCTGATCTTGTTTTGGCTTCCAGGACCTTGACCCAGAGGATGGCGAAGAGGGCCAAGATCCCTGTGGTCGATCTCGAGGACGATGAGCCCGCCGCAGCGGCAGGGGACGCGCCGGCGACGGACTTGCCGGACCAGCCTGCTGCTCCGGAGTGCAGCCCCCAGCGCAGCCCCCGGCGTAAGTCCGGTATTCATTTTTTCTGCTTGACGGGCGCGCTTGAGTTTATAATCCTTATTGATGTCTTGATGTCTTGATGTCTTGATGTCTTGTGCAGAAGTGGGGCCGCAGCCGCAGGAACACCAGGAGGTCGCCCCCGACGAGCCGCTTGCTCCACCCTCCCCGCCAAGGACGAGCTCCCCGGCAAGGGACGGTGCTCCGCCAAGGATGGGTACTCCGCCAAGGGCGAGTACCCCGCCAAGGGCGAGCACCCCGCCAAGGGTGGACTCCCCGCCAAGGGAGGGCACCGGAGGCCCTCCGCCGGCGGGGGCTTCTTCTACGCCGCCAAGGGATAACTCCCCGGCGAGGGACCCCGTCATCGAAGAGGCCCGCGCAGGTAAGCCCTTGTACTTTCTTCTTCTTGAATTCTTCTTTTTGGATATTTGCTTGACAAATCTTTCTTTTCTTTTTCTTCTGTTGTCAGACCCGCCCGCTCCGGAGCCGATGGAGACGGAAACCATTGTCGAGGAGGAGGTGCGCGGCGAGACTGGCGACGGCACCGCCGCGGAAGGAACGGTCGGCGCCGACGAGCCAGCTGCCGAGGAGACTGCCCCAACCGCCGACGCCGCGGCTGGGGAAGGGACCGGCGACCATACCGCTGGCCCGGAGGCCGCGGGAGCGCCGGACGCTGCACCGGCCGCCGACCCCTCCGCCTCCGCACCTGGGGCGGGTATCTATCTGGAGGCCGCCAACGGGGTCTTCATCCAAGTCCCGTGGGCGTCTTCATCAAGGGCACCCGCGGAGGGAGAAACGTTCGACGGAGAAGTCCTCGCCTCCGCCGGGTTGAAGGTCGTCGATGCGCCCGGCAGCAGTGACGAGCCCGAAGAGGAGCGACTCCTTCGCCGGCCCCTGTCCTTGTACCGGGCCAGGCAGGCGAAGTTGGAGTCTCGGGAGGCTCTGGCTGCCAAGGCTGGTGCTGACTTGGAGACGTGCGCCGCGGAGCTCCGTGCCGCCAACCAGGCGGCCCTCCGGAACCTGGCGGAGGAGCGCGAAGAGCTTGCCGGGGCAAGCAAGCATTCGTCCTCGAAAAGGCCGAGGTCGAGGAGCAGCAGCGACTGGCCGCCGAGGAGCTGTCTCGGCGGGAAGGAGAACTCAACCAGCGGAAGGTCGACCTCGACAACCACGAGGACGACCTCACCGCCCGGGAACAAGCCATCGACGGGGCTCTGCGGGAGGCGAGGGACGCCGCTGCTGTCGCAGAGACTGCTAAGAAGGATCTGGAGGCCAGGGTGGCGCAGATGGAGATGTTCTTGAAGGCGAGTGAAGACAGGGTCACCGCGCTCAACGTGGAGCGGGAGAAGGATGCCCACACCAACTCGGAGCTGCAAATCCGCCTCTCCGAGAAGGGTAAAGAGCTCACTGATGCCAGGGACTCCATTGCTGATTTAGAGCTGAAGGTATCCACCCTTACTGACTCGCTTGACGCTGCCCGGGACCGCGAGACGAAACTGAAGGACGATCTCCGCACTGAGAGGGCCCTGCTGGAAAGCACCGCCTGCTCGCAAAACCATTTCCAGCAGACGGTGGAGCGGTGGACTGAGGAGCTCGTCGCCTCCGCCGCCAACATCGACATGGAGATGATGGCGTTGAGGGCGAAGCATCTCGTGTACTCCCCCGACGAGAACCTCCCTCACAGCGCCAAACTGAGTCTGTTCTTCAGGGGAGTGGCGCCGGCGCTTGCGCGGCTGCGGGAGAAGATCCCTGTGCAGCTGGCCGACGAGGCGCGTCGGCTTTGCATGGGCACCATGGAGTGGGTGCTGTCGAAGATCGTCTACCGCAACCCCGGGATCAACCTCGTCAACGTCCTCCGGACCCTGCCGCCCGAAGCTGATCAGGAGGCGTTGAAGGCCCAAGTCGCCCACATCGTCGCCAAGGTGGGCAAGATCCAGAGGATCAACGAAGACCGAAGAGACTAGGCACCTTGCTTCCCTCGCCGCTGTGAATTAAGTCATAGGCAGTAGTCGTTTAGAACAGCGGCAAGTTATCTCTGTAATATATACTTTTGTTTCGGGTAATCAATGCAGTGTTATCTCCCTTGTTTTTGGTCCTTCACTTTGTATGTTTTTCACCCTACGCTTTTAAGGGAACTTGCCGGCATGGGGCCTTTGCCGCGAGCGCTGAGTGCGGGACTCTTAGCGGCCTGCTAGCAAAGACCTTGTCGGCAAGAAACCTTGCCGCAGCTAGTCACAACACACTTAGATTGCTGAGCGAACTCGAAAACAAAGTAAGGGCGCGACACTTGTCGCAGCTCACTTAAGCCGTTGAGCGTGCTCGAAACAAAGTAAGGGCGCGGCTAGCCACGGGTAGGTTCCTCCGCGCACAGGTTTTCCATACAAAGCGTGGTTGTTCAAGGAAGATAACTAAAATTTAAAAATTTGAATGCTCAAACTTTGGTAACTTAGCTTTTATGGGTTGTTTGCTTCCCGATAAGGCTTCTCTTTTTCTTGAACAGCACTTGGTCCATACTTCTATCTCCTTCCCCCCGGCAAACTTGTGCGCGAGGAACACTTCTTCTGCTTCAGAGAGAAAGGCAAAAAGAGGAGGAAATACAAATATGGAGCCTTGCGGTTTGTTACTGCTTACCGGGGATATGTGCTGCACAAAATGTCAGAAGATACATGCAAGCGAGAAAGAAAGGCATGAAATGACAAATGGTGCAAAGCACAAAAGTTTTACTGATGCACGGGGTCTGCGCCCGGCTTTGTACAAAGGTTTACATGCAACAGCGGCAAGACTTGTACAAAAGGTGGTTGCCGGAGCGGATCACGGCAACAGCGCCTCATGGGTGAAACTTGCGAAGATGCTCGATGTTCCAGGAGTTGCTCACCGGTATGCCTTCTTCGGTCTCAAGGCGGACAGCGCCGGGCCTTGTGACTTGTCTCACCCGATAAGGGCCTTCCCACTTCGGCGTCAACTTGTTGGAATTCTTGGCGGACTGAACATGCCGAAGAACAAGGTCGCCTTCCTCGAGACTCCTGGCCTTGACCTTGCGGCTATGATAGCGACGCAAGGCTTGCTGGTATCGAGCAGCTCGTACAGCAGCCTAGAGACGGTCCTCCTCGAGGAGCAATGCATCATCTTGCCGCAGTTGCTCTTGCTCGAGCTCGTCGTAAGCGAGCACTCGAGGAGCCCCGTATACGAGTTCCGTGGGGAGAACTGCCTCTGCTCCATAGACAAGAGCAAAGGTTGTCTGTCCGGTGGCTCGATTTGGTGTCGTTCTGATTGACCAAAGAGCCGCCGGCAACTCTTCTATCCAGTTTCTTCCGCACTTCTGCAGCCTGTCGAAGGTTCTTGTCTTGAGCCCGCGCAGCACTTCAGCATTGGCCCTCTCTGCTTGACCATTGCTCCTTGGGTGAGCGACGGAAGCAAAGCAGACCTTGGCGCCAAGGTCTTGGACGTACTGCATGAAGGTGCGACTTGTGAACTGTGTGCCGTTGTCGGTGATGATCCTGTTAGGGATTCCGAAACGGCAAACAATTGACCTGAAGAACTTCACTGCTGACTGTGCTGTCACCTTTCTCACCGGTTCCACTTCTGGCCACTTTGTGAACTTGTCGATTGCAACGTACAAGTACTCAAAGCCCCCGGCTGCACGGGGAAAGGGGCCGAGGATATCGAGCCCCCAGACCGAGAAGGGCCAGGACAAAGGGATCGTCTGGAGAGCTTGAGCTGGCTGGTGAATCTGCTTCGCATGGAACTGGCATGCTTCACACTTGGTTACTTGTGCAGTTGCATCTTGGAGGGCTTCTGGCCAAAAGAAACCTTGCCGGAACGCCTTCCCGGCAAGTGCTCTCGCGCCAATGTGATGACCACATATGCCTCCGTGTATCTCTGCCAATAGCTTATGTCCATCTTCCCGGGAAATGCACTTCAATCTGACACCATTGAGTCTTCTTCTGTACAGTTCATTTCCAACGAACTGGTACATACTTGACTGTCTGGTAATCCTTTCTATCTCTTCTGGTTCTTCGGGAAGTTCTCCAGTTTGAAGAAAACGGACGATTTGTTGCGCCCATGCTGGAGCCTGAGGCTCGACAACAAGGACTAAAGGCATCAAGGCTGTTGCGGGAACCTCAGCTTCTATGACAAGAACCTGTGATTCTGCCGGAGCTGAGTGTTCCCCGGCAAGCCTGCCGGGGCAAGGCTTGTCGGGAACGCCTGCTTCAACTGTACAGACCCTTGGGTCCGCAGGAGCAGACTGTTCCTCAGCATCTTGGTTGCTGATCTTGGGGATCTTGGCGGCGGTCTCCGGAAGATCCGTCGGCAAGTAGTCACCGGAGACCAACTTCCTCTTCTTGCTTTGCCCAACTGATGGTGTAACGGATGGCTGAGTTAGCTTGAGCACGAAGATCCCTGGTTCCACAGGTAACTTCATTGCACCACACTTTGAGAGGCCATCTGCGATATCATTCTGAGCTCTTGGAACGTGCTCCATCTGTAGGCCTTCAAAGTGTTCTTCAAGCTTCCTCACTTCATCGACATAAGCTTCCATCAGAGGGCTCTGGTAACTCTTGTTCACTTGTCGGACCACCAACTGTGAGTCTCCCCGCACAATCAACTTCTTGATCCCAAGTTCGGCCGCAATTCTGAGACCGGCAAGCAAACCTTCATACTCTGCAGTATTGTTTGTCGCTTGCTCCTTGGGAAAGTGCATTTGAACAACATACTTGAGGTGCTCTCCGGTGGGCGCTATGAGTAACACGCCGGCGCCGGCGCCTTGCAGCGAGAAGGCACCATCAAAGTACATTATCCACTCCTTGCTTGCTTCTTGGACGGGGATGTTTATCTCTGGAACTTCTTCATCTGGTGTTGGAGTCCATTCTGCTATGAATTCTGCCAAAGCTCTGCTCTGGATAGTTGAGGTACTCTCAAACTTGAGACCAAAGCTTGACAGTTCCAGTGCCCACTCGACGATCCTGCCTGTTGCTTCTGGATTCTGCAATATCCTCTTCAACGGAAAGCGAGTGACCACCGTTATCTCGTGTGCTTGGAAGTAATGGCGCAGCTTTCTTGAGGCCATGAGGAGGCCAAAAAGCAACTTTTGCACCCCAGAGTACCTTGACCTAGCCCCCTGCAGGAGGGAACTTACAAAATAAACTGGGCGCTGCACCATCTTCTTTCGCACTTCTCCTTGTTCCTGCGCAGACTTGTCCTTGTCGGGGCCAGAGCTTGTCGGGGAAGCTCCTTGCTTGTCGCTGGATGCGCTTGCCGGGGATGTGGGTTCCTCATCCGCCTCCCTCTCCGCTACTAACGCAGCACTAACCACTTGATTGGTTGCCGCTAAGTACAGCAGCAACTTCTCTTGTGGCCTAGGTGCGACAAGTATCGGAGTGGAGGACAGGTATCCTTTCAAGTCTTGCAGCGCTGCCTTCGCTTCCGGAGTCCATTTCATAGGACCCGCCTTTTTCAAGATTTTGAAGAAAGGTAGGGCGCGTTCTGCAGACTTTGAAATGAATCTGCTGAGGGCAGCCACACAACCAGCAAGTCTCCTTACGTCCTTGACGCGCTTCGGGGCTTCGATCTGCTCGATGGCTTTTATCTTGTCGGGATTGGCTTCAATCCCCCTCTGGGACACAAAGAACCCGAGAAGCTTGCCGGAGGGGACTCCGAAAACGCACTTCTCGGGGTTCAACTTGAGTTGTATCTTGCGCAGATTCTCAAACGTTTCTTCTAGATCTTGAACCAGGGTATCTCTGCTCTTGCTCTTGACCACTATATCATCCATGTAGGCTTCTACATTCTTGTGTATCTGTGGCTCAAAAGCAGTGTGCACCACCCTTGCAAACGTTGAGCCCGCATTCTTCAATCCAAAGGGCATGCGTATAAAGCAATATGTGCCGCATGGAGTAATGAATGCGGTCTTCTCTTCATCTTCCTTGGCCATGAATATCTGGTGGTAACCTGAGTATGCATCAAGAAATGAAAGCAACTCACATCCGGCGGTGGAGTCAACAATCTGGTCAATGCGCGGCAAGGGAAATGGATCCTTAGGACAAGCTTTATTCACATCGGTGAAGTCTATACAAAGTCTCCACTTCCAATTAGCCTTGCGCACGACAACTGGATTGGCCAACCATGTGGGATGTAGTACACCTCTAACCAGGCCTGCTGCTTCCAACTTCTTGATTTCTTCAGCTATAAACTCTTGGCGCTCCACTGCTTGCTTCCTGACCTTCTGCTTGACGGGCCGCGCATGAGGACAAACAGCAAGCTTGTGCTCAATTACCTCCCTGGGAACACCGGGGATGTCAGATGGTTGCCATGCAAACACATCGACATCCGCCCGCAGGAAGGCAACGAGCGCGCTTTCCTATTTAGGGTCGAGCGTAGCACTGATGGTGAAGGTACCACCAGTGCCGTCCTCCTTGGCGGACACCTTCTTGGTTGCCGGTGGAGCTGCCATTCCTTTCTTGCACTTGCCAGTGGAGCTCGATGGTGCGTCCTCGACGGCAGCGCAACACTCCGAAGAGGTGCGTTTGCCGGAGTGGGCTCCAGAGCTCTTACCGGACTTGGTCTTGGTCTTCCCCCCGGGAGCTTCAGCGGCAAGTGTTTTGCTGTCTGCCGCGGCTGCTGCATCCCGGTAGATCTTGTCGGCGAAATAAGCGCATCCTTCTTGTCGCCGGGGACAGAGATGACGCTTATCGGCCCTGGCATCTTGAGCATGTTGTACGCGTAGTGGGAAGCTGCCATGAACTTGGCGAGCGCAGGACGGCCAAGTATCCCATTGTATGGCAACGGGATATCGGCAACGTCGAACGTGATCCTCTCCGTCCTGAAGTTGAGCTCTCCACCAAAGGTCACTGGCAGCGTGACCTTTCCCTTCGGCTTGCTCCTTCCCGGGTTGATCCCTTGGAACGTCCCGGTTTCCTCGAGCTCGCTGTCGGGGATCTGTAGTTTCTTGATAACAGCGGAGGAGATCAAGTTGAGGCCGGCCCCGCCGTCAACCAACATCTTGGTGACCTTGAGGTTGCGGATAGTTGGTGAAACCAACATCGGCAAACACCCGACCGCAGTTGTGCGGTCGGGGTGGTCCTCAAGGTCGAAGATGATGGGCGTGCCGGACCATTTCAGCAGCCTGCGCGACTCGACGGGTGGCTCAGCTGCATTCACTTCCCGCACCCATTGCTTGAGTTGGCGGTGGGAAGTGTGCAGAGAGGCACCTCCATCGACGCACAGGACTTCTGTGGCCTTCTGGAACTCCTGCTCGCTGTTGTCTCCTTCATCCATATCCTCGTCATCGTCCTCGTCTTCATCCTTGTCGCGGCCCCGGGGAGGTCTGTCTCCTTGCCGCTGCTTGGCCTTGCTGCGGCGTCCTCCCCGGCCATTGAACGGCCGCTTCTTGCTGGGCTCTCCTCCGCCTCCTTGGGCCTTCTCCTTGTCGCGACGCTCGTATTCAGCCTTCTGCTGCTCTACGAGGTACTCTACCCATTTGTAGTTTTGGAGGTCGTGGCCCTTGGTGCGGTGGATCTTGCAGTACTGCTTGTCGGAGCCGTCCTGCTTGTCGGCTGCTGCTACAGGGGCGGGCTCCTTGCCGGAGCCACCAGCCTGTGTCTTCTTGGCGGGAGCCTCCTTGCCGGACTGCTCGACAACTAGTACTTCCTTGTTCTTCTTCTTCTTGTTTCGCCGCCGGCCTTTCCTTGTCGGGGCGGCATCCTCGCTATCACTTCCTCCTGCGCCGGTATCCTCTCCGGGGAGTCTCCTCCCCTCTTCAGCGCGTGCACATTTGTCAGCCAGAGCGTAAAGCTCGCTGACATCCCGGATCTTGGTCATGACCATCTCCTCCCTCATCCGGCGGTTACGCACGTTCTGGTGGAACGCGCTGATAACCGCGGCAGGGTGGACATCGGGAATGTTGTGCTGAACGCGGCTGAACCTTTGGATGTACTTGCGCAGGGACTCTCCCTCCTTCTGGGCAAGGATGTGGAGATCGATCTCCTGGCCGTGGGGTTTGTGGCCGCCCGTAAAGGCGCCGACAAACTGGTGGCACAAATCCGCCCATGAAGAGATGGAGTTCTCCGGCAAGTGCATAAGCCAAGATCTGACGTTTGGCTTAAGCACGAGCGGGAAATAGTTGGCTAGGATCTTCTCGTCGCGTCCCCCGGCAACTCGCACTGCTATGGTGTAGATGCTAAGGAACTCCGAGGGATGGGTCTTGCCGTCGTACTTCTCGGGTACGTCGGGATTAAAGTTCTTCATGCTGGGCCACTGGACTTGCCGCAGCTCTCGGGTAAACGCAGGGCAGCCTGCCGCGTACGGCAAGTCGCCTGGTTCACCGGGCGCGTGCATGTCGACAGCGGTCCCAGCGCGCTGATCAGATTGCCTTCGAGCTTCTCGTCGACGCTCGATGCGGGTTCGAGCGTCCTCTTGTCGCCTGTCGTCGAGGACTTGGCGCTGATCGCGGCGAGCTCGTGGATCCGACGATGCCGTGGAGTCGTCATCGACGTTGATCCGGCGGGGCGGCGATTTCTGCTTCCGCGGCGGGGAGTGCACGGTAGTTGCACCCCCGGCGGTCTTGTCTCCATCGGCCTTCGCTTGGTCGAGTTGCCGCGGGCGTGATGTTGCCGGTTGCTGCGGCGTGTCATTGTTGGCGAAGGCGATGAGGCTCTGAATCGTGGCCCTCCAGTCTTCGGCCTTGTCTGCCGCTGGAGGGAAATCGAGGAGTAGCTGAGCCCTGGCTAGGGCTTCTGCTGGAGAGGAGGGAAACGGTGGCGAACGGTGCGAGGAGCGAGATATGCTCGGACTTCTAACGGGGTTAGAAGGAGCAGGGTCTCGCCCCGGTGACCGCGCCTTGCTCGTACCAGCACGCTGGCCTTGAGCGTCCCGCAACCCACCGGTTTGGGCTTGTCCCAGCAGACGGATGGCACCGTGGGTACCGCGTCGCTGCTGGCCCGGCACCTCCTGAGAGGGACGGGGTGCGTGCACGGACACCGAGGCTTTGGAGTTCGCCCGGTCGTCCGTCTTGTCCTTGGACTTGGTGGCGCCGTGGGTTTCCCCACTGGCGTCCACCCTTCCGCCAGCGTCTCCTCCACCAACCGTCGGTTCTGGTGGTGGTGGGATCGACGCGGACGGGCCTCCGACCTCCGAGGCCTTCTTCTTCGGAGGCATGCTGACGTAGCCAGTGAAGTTGACGAAGTTGGAGAGGTTGATGAAGAATGCGCCCGCGTGAGCGCCGGATCAGGTTCGCACAACCTCGACGCCCCCTACCTGGCGCGCCAAAGATGTCGGGGGAAACTGTCCTCCCACGAGCACCTATGGGACCGGAGCCCCTTCTACGTTGCGGTAAGGGAGCGGAGGGAGCACGGAGAGCAGATCGAGGAGCACACGCGGGCAGTTTACCCAGGTTCGGGCCGCGATGACGCGTAAAACCCTACTCCTGCTTTTGTTGTATTTAGTTCTTGGGCTCAGGAGCTTGAAGATCTACAGTACCAGCTACACCGAGCGAGGGAATGAGCGAGTTTCTGGGATCGAACCCCCTCTACGTTGTGCATGGGCCTCCTTTTATAGCTCAAAAGGGGTCACCGACAGGTGTCAACGTAGAGGAGGGCAAAAATGTAAAATCGGTGGTGGTTGTAACAGTGTATGAACAGTGGTCTTCACCTAACTTTGACGGTGGGGAACAAGGGCATTGAATGCCCGTCGCCGTCGCCTCAAAAGCGCCCGTCCATGCGTCTCCGTTTGCCACGGCGATAGCTTCGTCACCGCAGCTTGCCACCGTGTACCCTAGGCTGCACAGCCATCCGCCACGTGCCCCTGGAAGGGCCCCAGGGCGACGCGTGGCCAGATGAGCTGGAGCGCAGGCACACAGCATAAGTTCCCCCGACAAGCACCCTGCCGGGGTCGCAACCTTGCCGGGCCCGGAAGCTTGCCGCCCTCCGGGTCCTGCCGGGGCGCATGATGCGCCACGACATACCTTCTTGAAGTGTCGTTCTTTTGGCCTTCCTGGCAAGCTCCTCTTGCCAGGGTCTTGTGCTGGAATAATAACTTTGAGCCTGGTGCGGCCTTCCCGGCAAGCTCCTCTTGCCGGGGTCTTGTCTTCTAACTTGAATACTTTGTTCTTGAATGGCTTGAAGGGGTCTAGAGCGGGCTTTGGCGGGCGCGTGGTGAGCCAGACCACGGGACGCTGCTACTGCCCGTGCACAAGTCGGGATACTAAGGTACCCCTACTTTAGTACACCGACATCTACCTTCGAAGAGAGATTATCTAGTTTGGCTAGTTTTTCTTGTACACTCTTATTGAAGGCTTTTTGGGTAGTGATGAAGTCTTTAAGCATAATCTCTAGTTCAGAAGTGGAGTTCTTGGTGCTAGGATAAGCATTGTTGTTCCCATAGGAATTAGAGGGGAACGGTCTAGGGTTGCTACCAAAATTACTCCTATAAGCATTGTTATTGAAATTGTTTCTAGAGATAAAGTTCACATCTACTTGATCTTGAGCAATCAAAGAATTTAAAGGAACATCATGAGGATCAATAGAAGATTGCTTGGAAAGTAGAGACATGATCAAGTCAACTTTTTCATTTAGGGAGGAAATCTCCTCGACAGAGTTTACCTTCCTACCTATTGGAGCGCGTTCGGTGTGCCATTGGGAATAATTGGTCATCATCTCATCGAGAGCCTCGTGGCAGCACCAAGTGTAGTTGACATAAAGGTTCCTCCCGCGGCCGAATCTAACAAGTTCCGCGAGGTAAAGTTCAAGCCTGCATAAAAAGTTTGGATAACCATCCAAGTAATCAAACCATGAGTAGGGCAGTTCTTGACAAGAGATTTCATGCGTTCCCAAGCTTGGGCAACGTGTTCATTATCCAATTGTTTAAAATTCTGATGTTACTCCTTAGTTGGATAATTTTAGCAGGGGGATAGTACTTCCCAATAAAGGCATCTGATGGGCCTCTAACCCCTCGTTGGTTACCCCAAGTGGAAGGTGTAAGATGCAGTGTTGTGGAAGTTTTTTCCCTTAGCAAAGATACCAAGGATCGAATCCCCAGAGACTCCTAGGTTCAACAAGTAGGTGTCAACTGCTAACGGCGCCGGATTAGCAATCAATGTGGACCTGCACACAGATACAAATAACTTTGCTCCCAACGAGTACAGAGAGGTTGTCAATCCCTCCGGCCTTGTAGTTCACAAAGGATTAAACACAAATGATAGTAGTGATAGATAATGTTTGCAATAGTAAGTAATAGCGAAAAGTAAATAGCGGATGTGATCAATGATGGTAATATGGACCGGAGTCTCATGATGTTCACGAGTGATGTCTCTCTCCCAAAAGACGATAAAACAGCTATGTGAGGTAAACGAATTACAGCTGGGCAATTGACAGGACCACGAACGCAAACCAATGCTGACTACATTGCAAGAAAGGTTGAGGTTCAAAGCATGGGCGGTACGCCAAAGTAAGTAGACCGAAATCCATCAATATCTACTACAAATCATCCACCTTGAGATATCTATCCAGAACATCTCGCTGGTATTAAGTTGCGAGCCCCACCCATAGTGTAAACTCAAAGCAACAGACAACCGCATTAAAAGAACTTTGCGTAAAGTAAACAATCCTTGCACCCGCGGACACAAGCACCGTTGTTTTCCCCCTTGTGGCAACAACACATCCCCTAGACTCATGTTTCTGTCACTCAAGCTAGTCATCGAGGGGCATGAACCCACAATCAAGCATAACGTTCCCTCTTGGAGTCACTACGTATTACTTGGCCAAAGCAATAAATAACAACGGAGAACATGCAAGAATTACTTATGAACATAAATATAAAAGAGGTAGATCAAATATATTACTCAAGAACAATCTGAACATAATCTCATAATCCATCGGATCCCAGCAAACTCATCATAGCAACAGCATAAGGATTACATATGTGCCTCGATCATGTAGGGCAGCTCACGAGGACTAATTAGTGAAGCACAAGAACGGGAGGAGAACATCACATAGCTACTGGTCATGGACTCATGGTCCAAGGGAGACTACTCACAACTCATCCGGGAGGCGTCCATGGTGGTGGAGAAGCTCCCGATGGTGATCCTCCCCTCCGGCAGGGTGCCGGGAAGAGTTCTCCTGGTGCTCCTGATCTTAGAAGCGGCGGCGGCGGCGGAACAGAGATGAGATCGCGAAAAAGAGTTCCCGTTCCGAGGGTTTCGAAGGACGCTCTAAATATATGCCGAAGGGGGGCACCAGACGGGGCTCGGGGGGCCCAGGCGCCCCCCGGCGCGGCCCAGGGGGGGCGCGCCGCCAGGGCGCCTGGAGCCCTGGTGCCCCCCCCCCCGGCTGTCCTTCGGGCGCAAGGTAGGTTCTGGAACGCTGATTTTGTATATAGTTTTTCTGGATTTTTCCTGGCAGTTCTCGTAACGTGAAAACCTGAAATATAAAAACAGCCGAAAACAGAAACTGGCACCGGGGTGCACTGGATTAGTAGGTTAGTCCAAATATGATCAAAAGTGTATGGAAGTGTATGAATATCATAGCAATATCACCCAAAAGTGGCTAGGAGCAAGCAGAAATTATAGATACGTTTTGGACGTATCAACATCCCCAAGCTTAATTCCTGCTCGTCCTCGAGTAGGTAAATGATAACAAGAATAATTTCTGTGGTGACATGCTATTAACCATATAGGAATTTTTATAGTAATATGACAAAAGCTTACTGAGACAATGATTCTATAGTAATTAAGTTGCCTCATGAGAAAATCACAAATGACTGAAAGTTTTACAACATGACATTGAAGCATCAAAAACATTTGCAATGAACATGATGTGCAAATATGATAAAGTGATATCTAGCTTGCCCCCTATAGTGAAGCAAAACATAAATGCAGGGGCACCTTCAAGGTTTGAGTGATGACTAGATACAATGATTTCAAAATACATGATATCACAATCATGCAAAAGACAATGCTACTTTGGGACAATGCACATTACACTTAGAATGACAATCATGCTCTCAGTAGTTGGTGCTTTTAAAAGAAGGTGGAGACTCAACATAAAAGTAAAAGAATGGTTAATTGCTAGAGCTTTTTATTTTGAAAACATAGAAGCAATTTTGTCAACGGTAGTAGTACTTCATATGTGTCATGCATAAGACATCCTATAAGTTGCAAGCCTCATGCATCTAATACCAATAGTGCTCGCACCTTGTCCTAATTAGCTCGGATTTCCATGGGTTATCATTGCATTACATATGTTTCAACCAAGTGTCACAAAGGGGTACCTCTATGCCACCTGTACAAAGGTCCAAGGAGATAAATCGCATTTGATTTCTCGTTTTTGATAGATCTCAACTTGAGGACATCCATACCGGGACAACATAGAAAATAGATGATGGACTCCTCTTTAATGCATAAGCATATTCTCATAAGAGATTGAGGATTACTGTCCAAGCTAAAACTTCCACCATGATACATGGCTTTGGTTGGCGACCCAATGTTCTTCTCTAACAATATGCATACTCATTCAACCCATGGCAAATCACCCTTACTTCAGACAAGACGGACATGCATAGCAACTCACATAATATTCAACAAAAGTGTGACAGTTGATGGCGTCCCCAGAAACATGGTTACCGCTCAGCAAGCAACTTCTAAGAAATAAGATACATAGGCAACATATTCTTTACCACAATAGTTTTTAAGCTACTTTCCCATGAGCTATGTATTGCAAAGTTAGTCTGCTTAGTACAGGTGGAGGTTAGCAAAAGACTGGGAGCGACCAACTAAGAGAGCAATGACGGTCATAATCATGCAGAGCGACAAAGCAATATTGAATCAGGCATGGAAGTTATATCGCTACTCAGAAATAAAAGATCATCAAGGCTTGACAGACTTTCTTTACAGTCTTAAATATGCGTGAGCATACGCCAAGTCAATCAAAATAAATTCTCAAAGGAAGATATTACTAAACCATACCACATCATCGGCAAACAAATCAAGTTGGTACTCCAATGACACACTGGAAATCCCCCAGCTATTTGAGACTAACCATAAGAAACCTGAACGACTAAGCACCATTATGCACGTAGCATATTTATCATAGACATATTAACCAATGCAACGGAAGCAAACTCTCTTAATAAGATAAGCATGATAATTAAAGAGAGTTCAAGCAACCAACTAAACAAAAGCTCTTTGAAAAGATAAGCATGAATACTAAGAGCAGAGCATGATAGTAGCTATTAAAAGACAAAGAACACACACAGCAAAGATAGACATGAAAATTCTATGTTATGTTCTAGGTAGAAGTGGAGCGTGTTTCTCTCCCACATAAAGAAAGCTGAGTTCCGACTCGTTATGAAAAACTAAAAAGAAAACTAAAAGCAAGACGCTCCAAGCATAGCACATAACACATGAAGTGATAAAAATATAGTGGAACGAAAGACGAACTGATAATGTTGATGGAGAAGGGGATGCACGGGGGTATCCCCAAGCTTAGACGCTTGAGTCTCCTTGAATATTTCTTGGGGTGCACGGGGGCATCCCCAAGCTTGAGCGCTTGACACTCCTGAATCTTTTTATCATCTTCCCTCGCACACTTGAAAACTCCCTTCATACATAACTCATCATAATCTGATTAGCGAGGTTAGTACCCTTAATAAAATAATTATACCTTGCTGGAAATAAAGATATTCTTGAAGTTCTATTGTTTCTCAAGATTTCCAAAAGGTTTTTGCAAAGAAAAAGCAAGCTCTTGGTTTGCAAAATGAAGGAAAGGCAAAACATGACAGAATCTGTGAAAAACAGAACAACAGGTAGTAATTGATTTGTTCGGGGCACTTCTGCAACTCAAATCAAAAAACTCAGAACAGACACACGAAAGACAATTATATAGAGAACGCTGTCGAAAAAATTCAGACCAAAAAGATGATCTGGTGATTTTATACGAATTTTTCTATCCAAGGACAGAATCTGTTTCCTGGACAGCACCTCACAACTTTTGAACTTTCTAGCAATCAGAGGCTATACTTGGCCAAATATGAAAAGCAAAGATACAATGATGATGCTACAGTAGTAAACAACATCAAGACACAACAAAAGCAAAATAAAATTTATTCATTGGGCTGCCTCCCAAAAGCGCTTTCTTTTATGCCTTTAAGCTAGGCATGATGCATATAGATCAAGTTGTATCAATTGAACCATCATCAAGATCATCAAAAAGCTCTTCAATAATACAACTAGTCTTAAGAGGACTCTCAAATAAAGGCCTCATAGAGATACTCCTAGGTAGAAGACCAAAAGGATAAAAGTCAAGGGAAGATTCATTTATAAATTTATCAAAGACAGGTGTTTCTTCCAAGGTCTTTACAGTTTCAACCCCTTTGGCAATAGATGAATTACTTTTAGAACGGGGAGCCTTTGGAACGTGAACGAACTTAGGCTCCCTCTTTGCCGGAGTTTCTACCTTTTTGGTTTTGATCGAGGAGAAGGTAGTTCCTAGGGTATCAAATATTTCCTCAATCTTGTCTATCCTAGAAGATTCCAAGTCATGGAATTTGACGGTCTCCAAAATTTTAAAAAAATTATGCATGGAGCTATCAAGTCTATTCAAATTCCCTTGGATCTTACGATCCAACTCATTTATCTTATTAATGCTTGGCATCTCTAGCTCTATCTTTTTAAGTTTTTTCATAATGTGAGCTAGGGTGATGTCCTCTCGAATGCTAACAACAGGGAGATTCCCAACAAGATTTTCAATAATACTAAGAGACTCCCAAACTGGGGCCTCTAGGAAATTCCCATTGATAGCAGTATCTAAAATAAACCTATTCCAAGAAGTAATTCCAACATAAAAATTTCTAAGAAAGATAGTAGTAGGTTGCTTCTTGGTGGCTCTTTTTTTTGAATCATTAATTCTATACCAAGCATCTTTCAAACTTTCCCCACCTCTTTGTTTAAAGGTGAGAACTTCTGCCTCGTCAAAGACAAAAGGACCCGACATAATGAGAACTAAAGAACGAGATAACTGTTTTTGTGATTTTTGATAAAAGATACTAAAGCAAAAATTGAAAGGTAAACTAACAAGACTAAAAAGCAAAGGTAAAAGATAGCATGCAACTCCCCTATCCTGAAGAGTGGAGTCCCCGGCAACGGCGCCAGAAAAAACTCCTTGATGGGCCTCTAACCCCTCGTTGGTTACCCCAAGTGGAAGGTGTAAGATGCAGTGTTGTGGAAGTTTTTTCCCTTAGCAAAGATGCCAAAGATCGAATCCCCAGAGACTCCTAGGTTCAACAAGTAGGTGTCAACTGCTAACGGCGCCGGATTAGCAATCAACGTGGACCTGCACACAGATACAAATAACTTTGCTCCCAACGAGTACAGAGAGGTTGTCAATCCCTCCGGCCTTGTAGTTCACAAAGGATTAAACGCAAATAATAGTAGTGATAGATAATTTTTGCAATAGTAAGTAATAGCGAAAAGTAAATAGCGGATGTGATCAATGATGGTAATATGGACCGGAGTCTCATGATGTTCACTAGTGATGTCTCTCTCCCAAAAGACGATAAAACAGCTATGTGAGGTAAACGAATTACAGCTGGGCAATTGACAGGACCACGAACGCAAACCAATGCTGACTACATTGCAAGAAAGGTTGAGGTTCAAAGCATGGGCGGTACGCCAAAGTAAGTAGACCGAAATCCATCAATATCTACTACTAATCATCCACCTTGAGATATCTATCCAGAACATCTCGCTGGTATTAAGTTGCGAGCCCCACCCATAGTGTAAACTCAAAGCAACAGACAACTGCATTAAAAGAACTTTGCGTAAAGTAAACAATCCTTGCACCCGCGGGCACAAGCACCATTGTTTTCCCCCTTGTGGCAACAGCACATCCCCTAGACTCATGTTTCTGTCACTCAAGCTAGTCATCGAGGGGCATGAACCCACAATCAAGCATAACGTTCCCTCTTGGAGTCACTACGTATTACTTGGCCAAAGCAATAAATAACAACGGAGAACATGCAAGAATTACTTATGAACATAAATATAAAAGAGGTAGATCAAATATATTACTCAAGAACAATCTGAACATAATCTCATAATCCATCGGATCCCAGCAAACTCATCATACCAACAGCATAAGGATTACATATGTGCCTCGATCATGTAGGGCAGCTCACGAGGACTAATTAGTGAAGCACAAGAACGGGAGGAGAACATCACATAGCTACTGGTCATGGACTCATGGTCCAAGGGAGACTACTCACAACTCATCCGGGAGGCGTCCATGGTGGTGGTGAAGCTCCTGATGGTGATCCTCCCCTCTGGCAGGGTGCCGGGAAGAGTTATCCTGGTGCTCCCGGTCTTGGAAGCGGCGGCGGCGGCGGAACAGAGATGAGATCGCGAAAAAGAGTTCCCGTTCCGAGGGTTTCGAAGGACGCTCTAAATATATGCCGAAGGGGGGCACCAGACGGGGCTTGGGGGGCCCAGGCGCCCCCCGGCGCAGCCCAGGGGGGGCGCGCCGCCAGGGCGCCTGGAGCCCTGGTGCCCCCCCCCCCCCCCCCCCCCCCC